>CM053774.1:47949612-47980696 GCA_028658325.1 Potorous gilbertii | reverse complement strand
CAATCTTATAGGTGTGATGTGGTACCTCAGAGTTGTTTTGATTTGCATCTCTCTAATCAGTAGTGATTTAGAGCACTTTTTCATATGATTATAGATATCTTTAATTTCTTCCTCTGAAAATTGCCTGTTCATATCCTTTGACCATTTATCAATTGGGGAATGACTTGTATGGTTATACATTTGAGTCAGTTCTCTATATATTCTAGAAATGAGGCCTTTATCCCCAAGCTTAGCCATAAAATTTTTTTCCCAATTTATTACATCCCTCTGAATTTTGGTTGCATTGGGTTTGGTTGTGCAAAAACTTTTCAGTTTAATGTAATCAAAATCATCCATGTTGCATTTCATAATGCTTTCTACACTTCTTTAGTAAAAAATTCTTCCCTTCTCCATAAATCTGATAAATATACTATTCCTTGCTCCTCCAGTTTATTCATGGTGTCAGTCTTTATACCTAGATCGTGTACCCATTTGGACTTTATTCTTCTGTACAGTGTAAAGGGAAATTATTGAGGCTCATAGAAGCCCAATGTCAGACTTTTTGCTCTGAATAAAAGAAATCTCTTAGATATTACAGCATTAAATTAATTTTTTAATTTGTTATATAAAACCTGGACAGAATTCTCTAATCCCTGTGCAATTGGCTTTGAATTGGTTACATAGAAAGAAGAGAAAACTAATGAATAGAGCGCATCGCTCATTTGTTATTTACACAACTTAAAGAGAGCTCAAGGAGGGATCCATCATGTTGAACTGATCCCCCTGTGGCACATCTGTGAAAGGACAAGGACTCAACTCCTACAGAATTGCCTGGTATGGTTTGAAAACCACATCTTTGGAAGAAGTTCTCAAAATTGATGAGGTCATTAAACCTTTGGAGGATGATGGTTATAAGCAATATTCTGTTCTATTGCCTATTTACTGAGTACGGGTGAGAAATCTTTTCTTTATTTACTTTTGTCGGAAAACTCTAAAGAAAATCATACCTTACCTTAAGATTTTAAACAGCATAAAGACGGACACATTTTTGAGGCATCTTGGGATAGAAGACTCAAGAAAATCTAGGTCCAAGTTCTGCTTTTAACACATACTATATGACCCTGGGTAACTTACTTAACCTCTTAATGAATGTCACAGGAAACTTTATAAACAGCTTAAGTCTGTGACTTAAGTGACTTACCCAAGGTCATACCTATAATAAGCACTGAGGACTGAGATTTTAACCCACTTATTTTAACTTTTAACAGTATATATTTAATAGCTGGTGCCAAACTAATTGAAAGAAGTTGTTTCCTTACCAGAAGTCTTCTAAAGTAGTAAAAGAGAAAGAGGAAGAAGGAGGGAAGGAATGTGTGTGTGTGTGTGTGTGTGTATGTATGTATGTGTATGTATGTGTGTGTGTGTGTGTGTGTGTGTGTGTGTGTGTGTGTGAGAGAGAGAGAGAGAGAGAGAAAAGGAAAAAAGGAAGAAAGAAAGGAATGAAGGAATAGAGGAAGGAAGAAAAGAAGATATGCCCTCTACCATTTCCATTAGCTCTCTATCTACTGCCAGTGCTTTCAACATAATCGGTCCTAAAAAAATCATTGAAATTAATGAAACACAAACTTTCATCGCAGCATTAGCTAGCTGATTGGAAGAGAAATTTTTAAGATTGAATACAGTTCCTGAAAATAATATCTCATTTTAGGCCTTGTGGTATCTCATTTTAGGTCTTCAATCACTGTGAATCCTTAAAGCCAGATCCTCCTATAATTCTGTGACTATCTTCATCTTCTTATTGATGATGAAGAATTTTGCGTTTGGTGTCCTATATCCTAAGCTGAACAGACACAGGAATATGAAGTATATTATGGTCAAACTCACTGGATTTGAGGTATGGTGTTTAACATATTCTTTTTTATTATTATAATATATATTATTTTTATTAATATATTCTTTTCTTTCTTTCTTTTTTCTTTCCTTTCCCCCCCACCACACATACCCTCACACACATACACACACTCTCCAGACTTCACAAACTTTTTCTTTCTATACCTATAAAAGCACAAAGTAGATATATATGTGTGTGAATGCATACATACATGCATTCATGTATAAGAATACTTTTTAAAATCCTCTTTTCAAGAAAGAGCTATTCAGCAAGCAACTTGTGTATGGTGAGTAAGGTCCTGTGAGGCATTTAATGTAAATTTCCCTAGAACTGGAGTTTTAGCTGGTTTATGAGGTGTTATCTAACCACAGAACAGATTTCCATCCAAATCAAATGAAATAATGAAGGTAAAGGCCCTTTGAGAAGTTGCAGTATTGTACAAATTTCAACTTTGTTATTATAACATAATTCAACAAGTACTTAGTATCTCTTATGTTCTAAGAATTCTACTAGTGCTAAGAGGGGGCAAGAGGATAAAGAAGGAAGCGGCCTAATTTCTGCCTTTGAGGTGAATCTTATTGGGAAGGCAGTACTTATCCATAGAAAACGATTCTGATGTATATTGTAATAAAATATAAATTTGTAGAAAATCAGGTGACAAAATGTATACCGAAGGCAAGGGTTATAGGATTTCAACATCACAGATATAAAAATGAAAGAGGTCTGAGACATTATCATCCAGTTTACCTATCTCGTTTTATAGAAACTACCCATGAAAACTTTTAAAGTAATTTGAGGATGGATACATAGTCAGTGGAAAAACCAGACCTGAAACTAGGTCCTCTACCTCTAGATCTAGTATTTTTTACCAGTATACTTCTCTTGTCTAACTATTGTGGAAAGTTGAATATGATCATAGTTTTCTGCCAAGTGAATGCATGTTCTTCATTAAAATGAGGCAGAGGGTATAGTTTGAACACCCAGTCATTTACTCACTGTGTCACTGGTGAAGTGTGGCGAGTAGAAAGGGGATGGTAGAGTTACTTACTTAACCCTGAAGGTAATCAAGATACAATTGTCTATACCAGGAGGATACAAACTATGGTCGGAGACTCAAATGAAGCCTGTTCCTGTTTTTGTATGGTCCAGTGGCAACTGGGCCACAGTTTGCAAACCACAATTTGGTCTTTAGATGTTGTCTGCTAATAATAGCTCCCATTTCTTTAGGGATTACATCTTACAAAGTGCTTCTTCACAACAATTTTGTGCAGTGGTTGCGACAATATTTATCTATATTACACAGATGAAGAAATTGAGGCCCTTAGAGGTTAAGTAACTAGCAAGTAACTGGCAATCAAACCTAATGTATCATATGACTACTTTAATTTTTCACGTATGTTATTAAATGTAATTATGTAATGGACTAGTGTGAATTAGGAAATATTGTTATATATTTTCAATTCAAACTCCTATTATATATCTTATGATACTGACAAACCATTAATCATTTTCATACCATCTTGTAATTCTTGGTATATTTCCTCAGCTTTTTAGATATTTATTTTTTACCTTTGCAAAATAACTTGATGAGAAAAATGTAATTTGAGTTACTTTAAGATTTTTTTAACTTTAAAATAAACATGTAATTTATTTTTTATGATATTATCAATACCAGTTTGGTTGTTGAATTGTCAGGGATACTGTTAAGGGGATTTATGCATGTGGTAGAGAGTTCCCATATAAGACTTTTGAGGTATCTAAGAGTCTATGTGTCTGTTCCTTGTCATAAAAAAAAATAAAAAAACAAAACAGATAGGGAGGCCAAGTAGAGCTATTCAAGTTGGGAACCCAGGGCCTGGTATATAATGAGAGCTTTAAAAAAAAGTCTGTCGACTTAACTCTCCTTCAAACTGATCTGGTTGGGTACAAAGTATTTGAAGCCATGACAATTTAACTGAAGGGCCATAAACTTTTTTTCTTCATGTAAAATGGAGCCGTATAATTCATTTCCACTCCTTGTGATGTGGCATACAATTTAAAAACAAAATGACTATTGAGACCTTGACAAAAATTCTAGGATCAGGGAGATGATGATCCTTCTAAGCTTTGCACTGACCATGCCAACCCTATACTGTTGTGCTTACTTCCAGGCACCATGGTTTAAAAAGGATCCTGACAAGATGGAAAACCTCCGGATAAGAGTCCCCAGAATGGCAAAGTCCCAAATTCATGCCACATGAGAATTGATTGGATAAAGAGGCATGTTTAGTCATAGGAAAGGAAGATAGTGGGGAAAGGATAACTATCTTCAAGTACTTGAAAAACTATAACATGGAAGAGGGTTCAGACTTGCCCACTTTATCTTCAGGAGCAGATCTCAAGACAATGGGTAGAAATAAAAAAGATACAGATATAGCTTTGACTCCAAGAAGAAAAACAAAAAAATTTCCTAATAAAAAAGTTGTCCAGAAGTGGGATAGTTTGCCTTGAGAAGTCCTTCATCACCAGAAGTCTTCCATCCAGAAAAAGTTGGATGAACATTTGAGTTTGTTGTAGAAAAGATGCCTTTCATTATAAATCAGAATAGTAGATATCTGGCTGAGGTCTCTAGCAGTCTGAAATTCTCTATGTTATTAATTATCTAAGGTAAGGTTTTGAACTTGTATTATATGTATGTATCTTCAGTATTATAAGTATTTCTGATTAGTCCTTAATATCAGAGAGATAAAGCAACACAGAGTGGATGGCATGCTGACCTTGGAAACAAGAAAAGGTTCAAATCTCCCCTCTGGCTCTGTAGCTGTAGGATTCTAGGACAAAATTCTTAACATGTCCAAGACTCAATTTTTTCATCCTTAAAAAAAATAGGGGTAATACAATTTCTCTTTGCAATACATAAATTTCTATATAAAGTTCATGTATAACTGTTAGAAAGATTGGGGGGGGAGGGTACTTAGCTGGTTCCCTAGTTCTGTTCCCTGAGCCGGAGACAAAATATTTTTTTCTTTCTTGCTTTATTTTAGCCCATACTTATTTCTCCTGGAATAGATATAACCTAGGTAAAGATTCCTTTGCTTTTGACTATTGACTTTTCCCCTGTAAACCAGCAGTCAGATTCATCCTTTTTCCTGCTTTTGCTCTCTGTGTTCAAAGTGAGTACCACCACTGCACTCTTAAGAATGAATGAACAGTGTTAAATGGCACAAAAATCACGAACACACAACCATTCTTGGACCAAAGCTAAACTCAGGATTTTGAAGAAGTGAATCTTTTCTCTGGAAATTCTATTTCCAGCAACATAAAGAGGGAATCTGTCTGTTATTTAAGAGAGCTGTATAAAAAAAACTGGAGATCATTTTGATTCTGCATCAAGGTCTTTGCCATGACCTATGAAGCATGGCTGATCAATAGGAAAGACGAGAAGCAGAGTTGGAAGGCATCTAGTGACTCCTAAATTTGGGGCAAGTCATGACCGGAGGAACAAATGAACAGAAGGGAGTGACATTACAGAGAAAGCAAAAAGCAGTAGGAAAGATAAGACTCTAAAGCCTCATTATTGAAGACCCAGACTTCCAATGCAGGTATTTATGGGTTTGGCTTGAATAAGAAAGGAAACTTTCAAAGGAAGTTTGCTGGGCTTGCCTGTTCTCTGGGGATATTAAAACCTGTGGTCCTTAAACACAAAAACTTAGTTGTTGTGGTTATCAGATGGCGTAATGTAGTGGCAATAGTAATAGCAACTGACTTTGGTTAAGTGTTTTAAATTTTGCGAGCCGCTTTCCATAGATTTCCTCACTTGAACCATCCAATAACCCTTTGAAATAAGTGCTATGGTTACTGTTACTTCATTTTACAAATGATAAGCTTGGAGAGATTAAGTGAATATTAAGTGTGGTCCAAGAACTACCTAGTGTCAGAGTCAAGGTTTCAACCCATCTTTCAGGCTCTAAACTTGTCACTATTCCTACTATATGTCATGTTGCTTTTGACTTTTTTTTATTAAAACTACTTTTTATAACTTAGAGTATTATATAAAGTCTGCTACGATCGTTAGCATTGCTATTGTAACGCATGAGCTATACTCACATGTTAACGCTATGCTTGGGGATATGAATGATCTCTCACACTATTATTTTTTTTAAAGACAGGAGTTCAAGAGACAGTATGGCATCAGGCTTGGGAACGGGAAGATCTGAGTTTTCCAGTTACCACATAGTAGTCATGTGACTATGGGCAAGTCAAATCTATAAAATGAAGATACTAGCTGCAGTTATCTAGCCATGGGGTTGCTAAAACACTCAAAGGAGATAATCTATGTGAAATTCTTTGCAAAACCCAAAGCTTTATACAAATTTCAATTGTCATGATTACTCTTTAACAAACTATTTGCAATTATTTTATAACATGGAGCTTGATAAAAATCAACCATCTTTTCCTCATATCTACAAGAAACACTGGAACATTATAGGCTAAGTTGACACTGCTGCCTTTCTTTCCATACCTTCAGTTGGTCACTATTCCTTCTTGTACTTCGAAGAATTGTATTGCCAAGTTAAGCAAGCAAACAGCATTAAGAGTATTCTGATTTGTTCAGCCATCCAACTCAAAATACCACTTCCTATCATTGTGAAATCTGTTGCATAACATATTATTTCTTTTGTGACCTCTTAGCATACAATTCATTCAGTTTTCCCTGTGAAAGAGGGAAGGGGTAAGAAGTGATTCGTTATCAAGGATTGAAGGACAGTCCACACTGAAGGTTAATCATAACAGCAGATCACCTGATTCTTGGGTTTTTACCCACTAGGCCATGCTGCTCCTTCTTTGACTACTATAATATATTTTCATGACATCAGCTGCTTCCTAGTTACAACTCTTCCCTTCAGAAACCCACCTCACAAAATAATCAATCTGGTTTATTCTTCTGAATTTAAAGGTTCCTACCTTATTCAAGAACAAAACTCCCTTCTCCATGTACTGTCTACTTGAATGGATTTTTTTTCCATTTTTGTCCTACAATTCTCACTAAATTGACAAATCATTCAAAATATCAATGACATTCAATATACATACATGTGTACACGCACACACAAAAAAATCCACTACCACTAAATATAGGCATCATTAGTGTGCCTACAAAAGTTTGCAGCTAAAACATTCCTCCTCTTTATAATTAATCTCTAAGATTTCCTTCTTGCTCAAAAATTCTGTACAGTATACAAAATCTCATATTTCCTAATTTTCCCTGTCTATATGAAAAAATACGTCTTCTTAAAATTTATCCCTACTTCTCTTATTATGTATGTAATCTTATATCTTTGACTACGCATAAGATTATGAGGCAGACATGAAGAGGGGGAGAGAGAGAGGAGAGAATTAAAGAGAAAGGAAGAAAAGTCTCAGGAGAAGATACCTATGACATATACTCATGATATGGAGAGATGAAAGGCCAGGGAAGGGTGAGTTACCACCTTGCCTCTCTATCCCTTTGCTCCTCTATTCTGTCCAAATAGCTCACAATTAATGCACCAAGTGGAGACATTTCACATTTACTCCTTAAGATCATACTGACAGCTTCCCAGCTGTTTCTGTGCTATTTTTTGCCATGATGGCATGGGTAATCCACAGTGCCTTCTCATTTACTCTGCCAACAGCACTACTGCCTGCTGTTCAGTTCTCAAAATCTGTTCCCTGACTAGAGCTGCATCATCTTGTCCATTTCTCAGTCACCTTGCAAAATAACAATTTTAAGTGGCATATCCACATGGGCCTATAAGAAACGTGTTGGTGATAGTAGTGGTGGTGATTCAGAAGGCAACAATAAGAGTCAAGTGCCTTGAAACATTCATTCTTAAATCTGGAATGTCTCTTGTGAGACATTTCAAAAAGAATTAAGAAGGCACCCAAAGGCAGTGCACTGTAGTAGAGCTCTGGGCTTAGAAGGCAGGAACCCGCGGAATAAAGAAAACCTGTGTTTAACTTCTGACAGTTACCGTGTGTGTGATCCTGGGCAAGTCATTTTATTTCTGTGTTTCTCAGGCAACTCCTTAGGACATATCTACTAAGTTAGAGGCTAAATGAGCTCTGAGTTAGTAGATGGAGTTTCCTACTAGACTAATATGGTAAAATTGTTGATGATGATCACATTTTAAAAATAAGAGTGCTAACATATAGATTATTTCCCTTTAGAATGAAAGCTCAGTTTTCTTGGAAATATGGTGGTTTGTTGAAAATAGGAAAAGACTTTTGTCACCAAGGAATCTACTGACCTTAGATATTTGTAATACTATTTACATCGTATTCTCTAGTAGGAACTGGAAAACTTGCTCTGTCCTTCAAATTTTGCTTAGCTTGGAAAGTGTGGAGAAAAGGGAAATAATTCATATCTGAGGGATGGTTAAAAGAATCAAACTTATCTCACCTACAGCTGAACAATGACATGGAATGTCTCTCTCAAAGCCTACTAGACTATACTAAAATTCCGAATTCCCACTCTAATAGGGATAGGGACTGAGCTTGTGATTTCATTAGTATAAAAAACTCCCAAATGAAGAAGCTAACCCCACCAATGCAAATGAGCCACTTTTCTACAATTTATAGTCTTATAGAGTTGCCTATGGCACTGATGTCAAACTCAAACAGAAGTAGGAACCACTAAAACATAGGTAAGGATCCCTGCAGTCTGCATATTGACCTAGAAAAGCACATATTAACATTATCTGTGTTCTATTGTATTTTTATATATTTTGTTATATATTTCCCAACTACATTTCATCCAGTCTCCTCATAGCCATGTTTTTTACATCCCTGGCCTAGAGCTCTGAGAAGTATGTCAATTACCCAGAGTCCCACAGCTGGTTTGTATCAGCAGAGGGGCTGGAATTCTGGTCTTTATGGCTCTGAGATCATCTCTCTATCTACTATTCCATGGTTGCCTCTGTACTAAGATTATAAAATTAGAGCCAGGAGTAATCTTGGGTACCATCCAATTCAATCCTCTCATACTAAATGTAAAGAAACTGAAGATTCAATTACTTGCCCATATTCACACATCTAGCTATTAGGAGGACTAAACATCAGATCTATAGTTTTCCACTCCAACATTCCTTCTGCGATAGCAAACAGTCTCATCAAGGTGAGCAGCAAAAGAAAGTACAATAATGTGTCACTTATATAGAATTCACATATAGATGAGAACCTGGAAATCAGAGAGGGGGAAGCTGGAGGGATATAAGCCTCAAAATGAGGAAGTAAAAATAACAGATGAAATCCAAATACCAAAGCTTACATACCTTACTCATAGGAGAGAAGACTTTTAAGTCCTCATTTTGAGACTATTTTAAACAAAATTCTAATGAGCTTGGTTGTCTGATTTTCCAGTCTATTGCAAATTGCAAACAGCAAATCTGAAGGGAAGGGGCGGCTAATGGAGACAGACAGCTCAAAGTGAAAACTAACAGCTTAGCAAAAGAACAATAAGAAAAACAGAGAAAAACAGAAATAAATTTAAAAGCACAATAGCTGGGGCCAAGTTAGTGCCGAGGCAAACATAAATATTCCCTGAAGACATCACTGATATTCATAATGATGACCAACATGATTCTGAGTTTCCCGACCTTGGAAGTTTACAGAATAGTTAAACAAGCTATTTGCTATGTCTGCCTCTCCCTTCTGGTATAAAGAGATTTCCAGTGGAAAGGAGTTTGATGGTTACTTTCTCCTCAAAACTTTGTTGCCAACACCTGTAATTTGCCCTAACAAAAAGGGAGGGGACTTTTGTACTTAGTCATCAAGGAAAGGTGACCATGTTCAGAATTATTTCCTTTGATGAGCTTTTCTACCTCTTTTTCCATTTAGCTACCTTACTTTTTAAGAGGTCCTTCTCTTCAGTAAAATTTTGTGCCTCCCTTACCATTTGGCCAATTATGTTTTCTTTTTTTAAACTCTTAATTTCTTCACTATTTTTGTTACTCTTTTACCATGCTATTGTCTCTGTTCATAATTTTGTTGCATAACTCTCATTTATTTTCCCAAATTTTCCTCTATCACTTTTATTTCTTTCTTTAGCCCACTCAGGAATTCTTGCAGAGCTTATATCCAATTTGCTTTTTTCTTTATGGCATTATTTTTAGCTCCTCTCAAGTTGTTATCTACTTCTGAGTTTATATCTTGATCTTTCTCACACACATAATGGCTTTTTATGGTCAGGTTCTTTTTTTGATTGTTCTTTTTTCCCCAGGCTATTTCTTGACTTTGAACTTTAAGTTAAAATTGGATTTTACTCACCAGGGTGGGGAGACTGTGCCAAGCTTTAGGCTTTTTTAATGCAAATTTTTTAAAGCTAGTTCTGGGGTTCTGTAAGTTTTTGGTGCTTCCTAAAGTCATGTGATCCAGGGAGAGATGTGGACACTGCTCTCCTGGTTTACATTCCGGCAGGAAGGACACCTGCTCCTGTCGTAGCCACAAATACTAGTGCTCCTTCCTGCTCTGGAATATCTATGGGTAAGAATTTCCCAAGCTGTGGCTTGGGTGGTGTTGCAGCCACTTACAAGGCCCACTACTGGTCATGCAGTCATGTGTGCTCTGGGCTGATCTCCCACCCTCATGTCACAGACTTCTTCTTCAAGCTTTTTTATTTCTACTTCCAATGAAATTAATTTGAAGTGCTATTTTAAAGTTGTTTGGAGGGGAATTTTGACCGAGTTTAACTGGGTTGCTGCCTGTACTTCACCATCTTGGCTTCCTCCCACCCCCATGTATTTTAAGTGGTTAATACGATTATCAGTTTTTAGAAACAAAACATCATTTTAGAACTCAAAGTATGAGCTTCATTTAATTGTAGAATAAAACAACCTATTCCTTGTTGCTTGCAGATAAAAGAACGATTATTATAATACAGTCATCCAAAGTCTTTTTCTCTTCTATGGTATGTATTGTTTCCCTACCTCTATCCCTGTCTAATAGACTATAAGCTTCTTGAATGCAGAAACTACTTCTGTTCTGTCTTTTCCTCCCTAGTGCCTGGCAGAATTCTCCATACATAGTAGGTGCTTGATGGACTGGACTGGATCAGATTGTATATGTATTGAAGAATAGTAAAAGGGGGCAATTTAGATGAAATGTCAAAAAGAAACAAGTTTTCCAATTTAAAAGAAATAATTTCTAGACCTAAGAAAATTTTCTCTCACACTAGAGAAAGTAATGCTCACTTTGATTTCTGGAGTAGATGTCACATCAGTAATTCTTTTCCTCACAGGCTATATAACCGAACAGCAGCTATGGAGAAGGCAATCTTATCTTTCATCACCACCTCCACTCTGAGAGATGGCTAAAAAGACCAAGAGCATCTGGATGACTCAGACATCCATATAATTTGGGAACAACCCACACACTTGAGGTGGTGTAAATATCATCCTTGCTAATGGGAAAGTTGAAAATGATGTATCAGAGAGGAATGTGAAAATTAAATGAAGTTTTTGAATACCTTTTGCAGATTATAAGCCTGGTGAGCTTTACCAAGCCCTTCACAGATGTTCCATGATGAAGACATACTTGGCAACCATACACTTTGGTATAGCAGTCTTTAGAAGATACACAGTTCTCATGTTATGACCATACTTTCATCTTAATTAAAATTTTTGCTTCCTGTATGATTTTTTTTATAGTTGACCTAATTTCTTTCTTTCAAGTACATAGACCATATTTTATTTGGACATGGAAACTGACTTAAAACTATTCCATCTAAGAATAAGTTGAAAGAACTGAGGAAATTTGGATTGAAGAAGACGATTAGGAGATGAAGAAGAAGAAAAATAAGTAAGTGTAGTCTCCACATTTTTAGCATGTGGAAGAAGTGGAAAGATTAGATTCATCCTGACTGGTACCATAGGGAAGAAGTTAGCTAAAGTTAATTTATCATGCATATGTCACTGTGCACTATAAGGACAAAATTAATTGGTTCCTATTCTCAAAGAGTTTACTTACTTCTGGCAGATACAACATGTACACAGATAAGGAAATTTGAGAAGACATCAATGAATGAGTGAATGAATGAAAAATCATTTTGTATTTGGGCTTATTATGTATTGGTATCATTCTAAGTGTTAGGCTATACATGTATCAGTCCCTACCCTCAAGGAATTTACATTTTAATGAGGGAGCCAAGACACATAAGGAAGTGGCAGCTGGGGGGAGTGTGGTCAGTGGATTCACAAGAATCATGACTTCATCCAATCGGCAGTTAAGTGGTATGTTTTGTTTTGTTTTTGTCTTTTTCAGCAGCAATTGTACTTTGAAAACTGTGCCCAGAAAAAAGGAGATAGTGGCACCTATTTCACTACGGCAGATGGAAAGACAGAGGAGGCAGATGGTTGGATGAATAGATGGAATAAAGCATAGTCCAAGGGGATACCTAGAACTAATGAGTTAAGTAAGTTTGCCTTCTATCAGTTGCCAATTAAGATGGTTCTGCCTCTGAGTATGTGTAATGAAGAAGTATGCATTCACTTCCTCAGAGATAGAAACAAACTCTCTGGAGATCTGAAGTAAGTAGGTACTAGTTTGCATGAGAAAAAGTAGAGAAGATGTGATCTGAGTGGAAGGCTAGATAAAATATGAGGTGACTTGCCTTGCAGTCCGTTAGTAAGAAATAGAAGTAGGATTTAAAACCTGGTTCAGTAACTTCATATTAAGTTCTTTCTCCACTAACATACCATTTCTGTCTGAGGATGGGCTTAAGAACAATGATAGCTATAACTTACCTATCATCTGAGTGATAACTTTCTCAGAATCTGCAAAATAAGTGAATGTTGATTCCTGAAATTCACTAATGACAGGAAAAAAAGTGCAACCATTCATTATGGTGGACATTGTCCATATGTCATTGGTCTGTGGTTGTTGGCTACCTTTCTCTCTACCTATAGTTGTTAGAAAAAGCACTTTGGATAAGAAGTGTAAACTGAGAGGAATGTTGAATGAAAGTAAAGATTCTGGGATATAAAGGTGAAACATGGGTTTTAACTTAGGCAAAGGCTTGGGGAAGGGAGATGGAATGTTGAATTCAAAAAACAACTATAATAAGATCAAGGGTGAAACAGGAATGTCCATTATCACTACTGCTATTTAATATAATACTAGAAATGTTACCTGTAGCAATAAGAGAAGAAAAAGAAATTGAAGAAATTAGAATGGGCAAAGAAGAAACTAAGTTATCACTGTCTGCAGATGATATGATGATATACTTAGAGAATCCTAGAGGTTCAAATAAAAAACTACTTGAATTAATAACTTTGGCAAAGTTTCAGGTTACAAAATAAACCCACATAAATCATCTCATTTCTATATATTACTAACAAAGTCCAACAGCAAAAGATAGAAAGAGAAATCCCATTTAAAGCTACAGTAGACACCATAAAATATCTGGGAGTCTACCTGCCAAAACAAATCCAGACTATATGAACATAATTACAAAACACTTTTCAAACAAATAAAGTCAGATCTAAATAAGTGGAAAAACATCAGTTGCTCCAAGTCAATATAATAAAAATGACAATTCTACCTAAATTAATTTACTTGTTCAGTATCATACCAATCAAACTGCCAGATAATTATTTTCTGGAGATAGAAAAAATATCAAAATTCATTTGGAAGAACAAAAGATCCAAAATATTAGGGAAAGTAGTGAAGAAAAATGCTAGGGAAGGTGGTCTAGCCCTACCAGATCTCAAATTGTATTATAAAGCAGCACTCATCAAAACCACTTGGTACTGGCTAAAAAACAGAGGGGTAGATCCGTGGAATAGGTTAGGTACTCAAGACACAGTAGTCAATGAATATAGCAATCTACTATCTGATAAACCCAAGGACCCCAGCTTCTGGGATAAGAACTCTCTATTTGACAAAAATTGCTGGGAAAACTAGATAACAGTGTGGCAGAAAGTGGGCATAGACCAACGCCTGACACCATACACAAGAATAAAGTCCAAATGGCTACATGATCGAGGTATAAAGATTGATAATATAAACAAACTAGGGAAGCAAGAAATAGTGTATTTTTCAGATTTATAGAGAATGGAGAAATTTTTGACCAAACAAGAGATAGAGAACAATATGAGGCACAAAATGGATAATTTTGATTACATTAAATTGAAAAGTTTTTGCACAACCAAACCCAATGCAACCAAGATTAAGAGGGAAGCAGAAAACTGGGAAAGAATTTGGGCAACTAGTGTCTGTGACAAAGGCCTCTTTTCTAAAATACATAGAGAACTGAGTCAAATGTACAAGAATACAAGTCATTCCCCAATTGATATGGGGAAAGGATGAAAGGATCCTTTCAAAGGATATGAATAGGCAGTTTTCAGAGGAAGAAATTAAACCTATCTACAATCATATGAAAAAATGCTCTAATCACTATTGCTTAGAGAGATGTAAATCCAAACAACTCTGAGGTACCACATCACACCTATCAGATTGGTTAACATGTCAAAACAGGAAGATGATAAATGTTGGAGAAGATGTGGGAGAGTTGGAAAAGTAATTCATTGCTGGTGGAGCTGTAAGCTGATCCAATCATTCTGGAGAACAATTTGGAACTATATCCAAAGGGCTACAAAAGTGTTCATACCCTTTCACCCAGATATATCACTTCTGGGACTGTATCCCAAAGAGATCATAGAAATGAAAAAAGGTCCCACATGTACAAAAATCTTTATGGCAGCTCTCTTAGTGGTGGCCAAAAACTAGAAAACAAAGGGATGTCCATCAATCGGGGAATGACTGAACAAACTGCAGTATATGAATGTAATGGAATACTATTGTACTATAAGAAATGATGAATAGGAAGACTTCTGAGAGGCTTGGAAAGACATATGAACTGATGCTGAGTGAAAGGAGCAGAACCAGGAGAATTTTGTACATAGCAATAACCATAGTGTGTGAGGAATTTTTCTGGTAGACTTAGTACTTCATTACAATGCAAAGACTTAAAAAGTTCCCAATGGACTCTTGAAGCAAAACGCTTTCCACATCCAGAGAAAGAACTATGGAGTTGGATTGCAGGATGAAGCAGACCATTTTCTTTTGTATTATGTTTTGTTTTGTTTTATGGTTTTTCCCATTCATTTTAATTCTTCTATGCCACATGACTAAGGTGAAAATGTATTTAATAAAATATATTTGTAGAACCTATAGAAGATTGTACACCATCTCAGGGAGGGATTGGGGAGGGAGGAAGGAAGATGGCAGAGGGAGGGGAAAAAAATCTAAGATATATGGAAGTGATTGCAGAGCAGTGAAAAGAAATAAAATAATTTAATAAGAAACAACTGTAAGGTAGAGTACATGAATGAAGTCAATTTGCAATAAGTCTGGAAAAGAAGGCTGGAATCAGATTGTAGAAAGTTCTCAACTCTAGAATGAAAATTTTGCATTTTACCCTAGAGGCAATCAAGAGTTATCCAAAGTCTTTTAGTAAGAGAATGTCATGGTGTATACCTTATAACGATTATTTATTTATTTATTTTCATGGCAGTATATATAAGATGGTTTGGAGAATAGACAAGCTGGGAGAAGGAAATCTAGCTGTCCCATGGAGGAAAATCTTGGTTCAATTTAAGAAAAGAAAAAAAACCCTAACAAATAACAGCTTTTAAAAATACAAAACTGATGGGGATCCAAGATGGCAGAGTAGAAGAATAGACCTGCTGGAGCTTTCCTCCCAAAGTCATTAAAATGCCTGTAAAAAATGACTCTAAACAAATTCTAGAGGAACAGAAGCCAATGAAACAGATTTTCAGCCCAAGACACCCTGGAAGGCTGACAGGAAGGGTCTATCACACTGTACTTGGAGCAGAGCAGAACTCAGCATGGGCCATAGCTGAACAGAAAGGACTGGAGCAGGCTTCAGGGCAGCTGGTACAAGTTTCTAGATTTCTCAATCCACAAACACCAAAGACAGATTCAAAGGTCAGTGAGAAAGCTCTTTCACTTGGGTGAGAGGGGAATGGGGTTGAGTTCAACCCCAACCCCAGCCCCAGGGGCAGCTGCTTCTGGAGCTCTCTGACAAGAGACCCTGGGGGAATTGAGCAGCTGATCTGAGTCTCATTCCTGAGTGGTGCTCTTGGAATGAGGAGGAGCACTGATATGTTGGAGCTGGTGGCAACTGTGGAGAGGGAATCCTACTTGCATTTCCAGGGCAGAAAAGAATGCTTATGGTGGCTCATAGACCACAGTGCAAGCCAAGAGATGAGTAAACATCTCTGTCTTGACTATGCCACTTTAGAAGAACTGAGAACTTAGAAATCTTGAGAAGTATCTTCGAGAACGGCTGCACAAAACCTCTGAAGACTGAGGTAGTATGTCCTCCACTTGACAAAGGGCTCAAAAGTCAAGTAATTGGCTGGGGAAATGTCCAAAACGGGGGAAAGAATAAGATTATAGAAGGTTACTCTCTTGGTGAAAAGGTATTTTCTTTCATCTATTCGGAAAAAGAAGAGCAAAGCATATAATTAGAGAAAGACCAAAGCTTGCAATCAGAGAATGATAGCAAGGTCAAAGCTCTTTCATGCAAAGTCTCCAAAAAAAAAAAATACATAATGTGATGTCTCAGGCCATGGAAGAGCGCAAAAAGGATTTTGAAAGTGAAATAAGAGAGGTGGAGGAAAATTGGGAAGAGAAATGAGAGCAATGCAAGAAAATGATGAAAAATGAGTCAACAGCTTGCAAAATGCTGAAGAAAACACCTTTAAAAATAGACTAATCCAAATGGCAAGAGAGGTCCAAATAGCCAGTGAGAATGCCTTAAAAAGCAGAATTGACCACATGGAAAAGGAGGTCCAAACATTCACTGAAGAAAATAGTTCTTTAAAAATTAGAATGGAGCAGATGGAGGCTAAAGATTTTATAAATATGGGAAATCAATTTTAGTTATATGTTGTGTTACAAATTGAGTTTCCCATCACTGAAGGTCTTCAAGAAACCTGTAGCAGCTGCCCTGAAGCCTGCTCCAGTCCTTTCTGTGCAGCTGTGGCCCACACTGTTACAGAAGGCATTTCTATTCAGATATGGGTTGGGTAAAATAACTGAATTCCCTTCCAACCATGATTTCTTTTTCTCTTTTCTTAAATTGAACCAAGATTTTCCTCCATGGTACAGCTGAATTTCCTTATTCCAGCTTGTCTATTCTCCAAACCATCCTATATATACTGCCATGAAAATAAATAAATAAATAATCATCATAAGGTATAAACTATGACATTCTCTTACTAAAAGATTTTGGATAACTACTGCCTCTAGGGTAAAATGCAAATTTTTCATTTTAGAGTTCAGAACTTTCTATAATCTGATTCCAGTCTTCTTTTTTCCAGATTTACTGCAAATTGACCTCATTCATGTACTCTACCTTACAGTTGTTTCTTATTAAATTATTTTATTTGTTTGTTTGACATTTTTACTGAGTGGTGTTTTCTGATTTCCCAGCCCCCAAAAGATTAAGAGCAGCAAATTATAAAGCAGGAAGGTGCTGCCTAAATAAGGTATGCTCACAAAGTAAAGATTGGGAAATATGTATGTGTCTCTTAAAAAGAAAAAAAAAAGTTATATGGAATCTGAAGGTCAGAATCTACCACCATATGTTTCTTATGCCCCTAACAAACACCTATAGTCAGCCCAACGTAAAGAAAAATGAAGTCTGTTCTTGCTGTAGAAAAAAAAAAGCAGTTAAGGAAGTAGCATATTACATATATTATATCCTGGGGATCCAAGCTTACATAGTAAGAAAGCTCTATTTTTATTTTTGTTTTTAATATATGCCTTATCTTATACTCATGAAAATTTGACAAGCATAAGAGGTATGAATTTTCATCAGAAAGGCTTATACTTGATAGAAAATAAATTTTACTGAGTAGCTGTATAGAACCCTTTCTGCCTGCAAATACAGATGATGATGCAGTTACATGGAGAATCAGAAATTAAAGTTGGAGGCAATCTGGGGAACCAAAGAAAAATTAATCTAGAACAATGCATTTTCTCCACAAGATCCTTCAGTGCATACCAAGGTCTAATACCTGTCATGTTCCATTACTCAGCTGTATGTGAAGAAGGATAAGAGAATGCAGCTGCCAGAGCTAGCCTAGACTATTGAGGCAAACTGCTCAGTCTTCTTTAGTCTCTGGGGGAACTTTTATTTTGTAGCTTTTCCCTCCTTCATTCACTCCTTCCATTGCTGCTCTTCTGGATACGACATTTTAGTTAAAGGCACAAGCCCCACGGGGACAACTGCTATTTGATCAGTGTAACAAAGGCAGCTGGGGCAACCTACAAATTCCATGTCTCCCTCCCCACACACATCTGCCTGTGTCTCACAAAAATCCACTAGGTTTGATATAACAAGTCAAGAGAAAAGTTTTTTCAAAGGGCATCTTCCCCTGCAATCTCAGTACAGTCCGACTCAGGTAAGCTTAGGGGGCTACAGCTGCTGCAAACAATGAGTAAGGGGATTTGGAGAAGCAGCCAGTGGCCTCACCCCTCAAGCTCTAGAGAGGTAAGCAAACTGCCTGCTGGTTCTAGCTTTCCATGAAGGAAAAGATACACATCAGATGGCAGAAACTGGCAAACACCTATTGCAATCTATCTTTTGTTATGTTTTTTTTATTTTGTTTTCTTCCAAAAAACTTTTCTGTCTTGTTTTCCAAAGTTAATCCTGAATGATTTTCACTAAATATATCTTCCTAAATGTAGGAGTAAGAATGGCATGATATTTCCCAAGTCCTGTTAAATTCCTTTTAGATGACTCAGGTGTCTGTCATCAGGTTTCTAACCAATATTATTCAGAAAAACACTACTCTAAAAAGGGTCATATCAACAAAATGGGATATGGTGGCCCCCAAATATTCCCATGCTACTTGAAGTTCCCTGATATGAGATGTAGTAGAGAACCTCAAGACTAAGGCTAAGATTTCCTTCTATGAAAATGTCAGACAATCAGTCAGTGAACATTTATTAATTACATGCTACATTTGAGGCACATTGAAATACTTTTACATATAGAACCTCCCAATTAGACCTAACAAGTAAACAATGGTGGGTGAAAATGAGAAACCAGGACTACAAGACCTCTACGGTGACTTCCATTTTTATATCCTATCAACCTTGCAAGCCTAAAATCAGCTCAGCTTTCTTCTCCTGAAACAATGGCCCATTTCTGTCCCCATAACAAGCAAACTTCACAAATCATCCTAGGGATATAACTTATAAAGGTCTGAAACAAAGTTTACTCATTTTTCTTTGTCCTATTAAAAACTAACCCACCCACATCTTTGGCCTGTAAAGCTACAGCTTTGCCTATAATCAATTAGCTGGCAGTCTCTTAGAATCGTAGGACTGATTTTTGTTATGGTTCTGTACACACCTTTCCCTAAGGCTAGCAAGTTCCTTCAGCTTACCTTCCAACATTTTCTTTTCCTAGTCCCTGCCATTGAAAGTTTCTTGCTTTGAGCAGCACAAATCCATTTGTAGTACTCTCTACCCATCCGAGTGGAAATCTCACCCTACCCTGCCATCTATTCCCTATCTCACTCTGGCCATCTATCCATCCATCTATCTCACTGGGCCCCTTTTCCCTCTGTCTATTCATCTCTGCTTTCCACAATATACCTCCAATTTATCTTTCTAAATTTCATATTAATCCCCTTTGCAAACTATGTTCTATCCAAACTGGACTTTTTGTTACTTGTCTTCATAGGTCATCATTCCATTTCCCATTTCCATGAGTTCACACAGACCATCACTTATGCCTGGAGTAGACATCTTCTTCACCTCTTCCTTTATCTATATTCAGGTTTTAGCACTGTTGTCATCTCCTACACCAACTATTGCCCAAGCCCCTAGTTGTTACTTCTTTCTCTGTTCTCATACAATTTCATATTTCCTTGTCTATCTACCCATTTTATCCTCCTGGTTGACTGTATGGTAATTGAAGCAAGACTGTTATTTTTGTTTCTGTATCCTTACCATCTAGCACATTGTTTTGCAAATACAGGTACTTTGTAAATGTTTGTAGAGGTGATTTAAATGGGTCACAATTTCCTGAACTTTGGTCTCTCTGGAATATCTATTCCTTCCTGAGTTTCCACCTTTTTCTCCTCATGATAGCCCCCAAAAGGATATTTACATTAAAGACAGTGATAAGGAAGTAGATAATAGCAGACCATATCCAGAGTAGGCTGTTCTGTTCTCTCATCTCACTACCCTAGCAACTCTTTAAGACTATACACATTGCAGAAAAAATGCTGATCTGCATTAGTAAAGAGAGTTGCCACCTCTAGGAATTCCCTACACCACTGAAAGCATAAGGGAAATCCTCAGTTTTAGCTCACTGATGATCATGCCTAAAGGGGAGTCATCAGTACTGTGAGGGGACCAAAGGTCATGTAATGAAGGAACGGCTAAGGAATTGGTGATAGTTAGCCTGGAGGAGGAAAAAGAGAAGAATTAGAAGTAACAAGATAACTTTCATTAAGTATTTGAAGGCCTATCATTTGAAAGAAAGGATTAGGCATATTCTGTTTGCTCCATGACTGTACAAAGGTGTAGAGAGATAGCATTTGTCTTCACTATGAGGAAGCCCTTCCACAAAAATTATTTGTCAGAGGAGGTCCTAGTCTCCCCTTCACTCTATGGCCCATCCTGCTGAGGAGAGGGTAGAAGCTGAATCAGATAACTTCAGAGATAGATCCTTTCCTGACCACTTGATACTGTACTCACTATTCTACCTGTTAGATTTTTTCTAAGCCCTTATCCTTCTCAAACTGTCTTCAGAATAAGAAACTGCCAATAATTCTTCTCCCCTTATAAAATCCTTTTTAATCTCTTTGCTGTTCTTTCTCCTCTTGTTACCCTGTCCCTGTGGGCTTCTTTCTCTACAAGTTCTCCCTGCACTTCCAACAATTTCATCTGTTCTCCTAGTTCCAACAATCATCTCTCCTAAATCTGTTAACTCCAGTAAAAAATTTTCTCACTCCTAAATCTATGAACTCCTTTGAAAAATTCTCTTGATCCACTTCTACCTACCAATAAGGTATTTCCATCAGTAAGATTCTCTCCAGGACATCAAGCTTGATATGGCCAAAATATACTCCATTACTTTCTCTTAAAAACCTGCCCTTCTAACTTTATTGTTTCTCTTAATGGCACCAGCTTTTTCTTAGACACAAAACTGCAAATTCATCCTTTGCCCTTTTTTTCTCCTTCCCCTACACAGTCAATTTTCTGGTTGGTCTACCTCCAAAATAACCCTTTGAATTTATTCTTCTTTTCTACTTTCAGTGTCAACTCCTAATTACCTCTTGCTTACACTTCTGTACTAGCTTCCCAACTGATGTCTCTATCTCATATCTCTCCTCTAATTCATCCTTCCTTCCACAATAAAAATAATCTTTCTAATCTAATGCATAGGTTGGTAACATTTTACTATTGAGGTAATAAAAGTTTCAGTAGCTCCCCAAGATCTATACAATAAAATATAAACTCATTAGCTGGACTTTCATGTGTTCTGTAATCTGTCTCCAGTTTTTGTTCCAAACTTATTCCATTTTAATATTCTTTATGCACTCTATACTTCAACCTACTCTTCTCTGATTTTGAACTATTCTTAAGAGGCTCTATGCAGCTGTTCATGTGACTGTTTTTCATGGTCAGAACAATTGTTCTGATAATTCCTCTCCCCTCTCACCCTTATTCTCTATTTACCTTCTTTCCTTCTTCACAGCCTAGGTCAGGTCACACCAAAATAATTCCTCCTATCATTATACACTTAATTATCTTCTAAATTAAATGATAGATATGTGTCTATATATCTCATGCTTCCCCCTCCTAGATTAAAAACTCACTAAGGGGAAATGAATTATTTTCATATTTGTATTCCCCAATATTTAACATAATACCTTGTATTTGCACAATTCCTTATAGGGTACTTTTGAGAGGCAGTGTGTCATGATGGGAACGGAGCTAGCCTCGGAGCCAGAAATATTTGACTTCAAGTCCTGACCCTGATCCATAATGGACATGTGGCCCTGGGAAAGTCTTTTAACTTCTTAGTTCTCTAGGCAACTAAGATTATATTGCAAAGAAGGTACTGACTTGCATTGATAGAAGAATCCTTACCATGGAGTTCCTTAGACCAATGAAATTACAGGACTAATTCTTTTTTTTTTCTAACACTATTCTACTTTGTATGTAATAGGAATTTATTAACTGTTTGCTGAATCAGACAACCATCCAACTGTTGTCTGATGTGCATTCTAAGAATTAGAAGGCAAAGTTAGCACCAAAGAAGAACCAGAAGAATACCAAGGTAGATTTTACTGACTTAGTCTTACTAAATCAAAAGTAGAAGAAAAAAGTGCAAGCAATTTTCAGTCATTTTCAGTGGTTGCAAGTGGTTAACAAGAGAAGAGACAATACTTAACACAAAAGAGTCCATTACAGACATTAGATGGGTCTTTTTTTTTTCCTCAGGAAAGGGCATAGACTTGGTCTTTGAAAATCAGTACATTTCTAACTCCCAGAATTCCCTAAGGCCCATAAGAGCTTAATTTTTGCTCCTTGAAGGAATATGCACTATCAAGATATTCAGAACCAGTGCCAGAAATTCAGTAAATTATCATTTAATGTCTTTCTCTTGCTTATGTTCTGGGAGAGAACAGAGATGTAGAATAGAATACAATAGAACAGGCTGAGGAAATCTTTTTCTCTAAAGAGGGGTATGGGGTAACATAACTGTTGCTTCATGATAAAGTACCTATTGAAAGATGTGTATCAGCGTAATTTATACCTGCTTTGCTTTTGCTTCATCCATGCTGAATGCAGAATGCAGTACAAACACCAATACATTGGAATCTAATATTTTATGGTAGTTAGTCATATAGATATATGGTATATAAACAGAAATCATTTCTTCAACAAATTCTATTAATTTCTTATGAAGCAGAGCACTATGCCCTGGGGAGATAAAAAGTTAAGACAGTTCTCTTCATGGAGCTTATAGTCTCTGCCCCCAGCCCAACGCACACACACACACACACACACACACACACACACACACTACCCATATTCTCTCCTTTACATGTTCATTCTTTGCCTTTTTGTTCTCTTATTACAAGGAATCACACATCCTAATCCTTCTGGTAAGATGGAGCACCCCTGAACTTTGCTATTTGACATACCTCTGAGTCTGAAGGGCCATTGGACCTTACCATTTACTCTGCATGCTGAGGGCCGGCAGGGCCTTTCCATCTCTCCTGCAGCTGAACTCTTCTCTACATGTGGTCTCTCTTAATCACAATATGAGATCCTTAAGAGCAATGACTGTCTCACCCAAAGATTTGGGTTTTTTCTTTGTACACCAAACAGTTAGCATATGGATCATGAATGGTAAATAGTAAATTCTTGCTGATTCACTAATCCATTCACTCATTTTAGCACTTTCTGAATTGATTTTAACTTTTCGGAATTTTTATCACTAGGAAGAAATTTGATAACGATAAAAAAATACCACATTTATATGACATTTTAAGGGTTGAAAAGTACTTTATACAAATTCTTTCATTTGATAATGTGAGGGTGGATGAGTTAACAGTTAACAGAATTCCTTGGAAAAGCACAAACCAACGAACCCAGTTGAGAATCAGGCAATAAGGCCAATTTTTCACAAAGTTTGATGAGTGGAGAGCAAGACTTTGAGTCAGTTGCATACCATCGTAAGATCTTAGATTTTGAAAAGATCACCTGGGTGATCAGAAGTAGTTCTGTTCTCACAATCAGAAGACCTGGGGCAGAGCCAAGATGGCAAAGTAGAGCAAACATCTGACCAAGTTCTCCCAATATTCTCCTCCAAGCAACTTTAAAATAATGCCTCAAATCAAATTCTAGAGTGATGGAACCAACAAAAGATCAGGGTGAGACATTCTTTTAGCCCAAAATAACTTAGGAGGTCAGAAAGAGAGATATGTGACAATGTGACAATGAGGTGGAAATGGGCATGGAAACCATGTGGATGAAACACCAGTGATGTGTGTGGGTGTGTGAGAGAGAGAGAGAGAGAGCGAGACAGACAGACAGACAGACAGAAACAACAGCAGTTTTAGGACCTCCTAAGACAGAAATGGTAAGGAAACCTCACAACTGGTCAGAAATAGATTACAGGGAATTCCTACATTAGCACTGTATGAAGGATCAGACACTGTTTGACAAATTCATTATCTATATGCATTTCTGAGTAACTGTTCAAGGGTAAAGAAGAACATTTTTATTCAAGTGGGAGCTCTAAGGAATAATATTACTTTGGTCACAAATATTCAGGGCCCATAAGTACCAGTATTGGTTGCAATTCGAAGGGATCAGGGTAAGGACTAGATATGTATACATATCTGAGTACAGAGAATAGAAAAGGAGAGTAGTGACTCCCAAATCATACCAATTTGGAAGAAATGAAAATCTCCAAACCTCTAAAAGCAGTTCTGAAAACAGCAAAACAGCAAAACAACAAAAAAAAAGGTGAAGAAAGAACAAAGCCCACCTTTAACATAAAGCTCAAAAAAAAAATAGAATACAAAAGTTAGTAACTAAAAAAAAAAAAACTTGACCATAATAAACCACTGTGATGACAAGGATGATCAAAACACACATTCAGAAGAAGACAATGAAGTTGAAACAGCTATAAGCCAAGACATTAAGAAAAATTGTCAATTGATACAAGCCTGAAAAGAATTTCTAGAGGAGCTAAAAATGATTTTAAAAATCAAATAAGAGCAAAGGAAAAAATAGACAAAAAAAAATGAGATCAAAGGAAGAATATCATAAAAAGACAACAGCTTGGTAAAAGGGACAAAAAAAAATTGAAGAAAATAACACCTTAAAAAAACAGATTGTCCAAATAGGAAAAAATAGGGGAACAAATTCACTGAAGAAAGTCATTCTTTTAAAATTAGAACTGGACTAGTGGAAGTTAATGATTTCATGAGACAACAAGAAAAAAAGTCAAAAGAATGAAAAAAAATGAAGGAAAGATGAAATAACTCCTTTGGAAAACAACTGACCTGGAAAATAAATTGAGTATTCTAAGAATTAATGAATGACTCAAAAGTCATAATCAAAGAAAAAGCCTAGAAATTATATTTCAAGAAATTATTAAGGAAATTGCCTCTATATCTTAGCACAAGAGGGAAAAACAGAAATTGAAAGAATCCACCAATCACCACCTGAAAGAGATCTCAAAACAAAGATTCCCAGGAATATTATGGCGAAACTCTAAAGCTCCAAAATCAAAGAGAAAATACTTGAAGTAGCCAGAAAGAAACAATTCAAATACCATGGAACCACAGTAAAGATCAAGCAAGATTTAGCAACAATCACATAAAGAGCAAAGGGCTTGGAATATGTGCATTTACAGATATAACTTCCTTCCCCCTACCCCCTAATACTGCTCTGACTGCATCCCACAAATTGTGGAATTTTGTCTCATTTTTTCATTCTCTTCAATTAAATTATTGTTTCTATGATTTGTCCTTTGACTTATCCTTTAGGATTAGATTATTCAGTTGCCAATTAATTTTTAGGCTATGATCTCATGGGTCCTTTATTGAATGTGATTTTATTGAGTCATGGTCTGAAAATTATGCATTTAATATTTTTGCTTTTCTCCATTTATCTGTAAGGTTTTTATACCCCAATACATAATCAATTTTTGTGAAATTGCCATATATAACTGAGAAAAAGGTATACTACTTTCTTTTCCCATTCAGTTTTTTTCTAGAACTCTATAATATCTAACTTTTCTAAGAATCTATTTTTTCCATAACCTCTTTCTAAGTTATAGTTAGCAATATTTTTTTTAGCTGAAAGTGGAAAGTTGAGATCTCCCTCCTCCCCCACCCCTGAATACTTTTACTTTTTATTTCCTCCTATAATTCATTTGACTTTTCCTTTAAGAATTTGGGTTCTTTGCCATTTGGTGCATATTGTTTAGTATTGATATTACTCTATTGTCTATGGTGCTTTTTAGCACAATGTAGTTTCCCTGTTTATCCCTTTTAATTGGGTCTAATTTGCTTCTGTCTGATATCATGACTGCTGCCCCTGCCTTTTTTACATTAGTTGAAGCACAATAGATACTGTTCTATCCCCTTCTTTTAACTCTGTGTGTCTCTTTTTCAAGTGTGTTTCTTATAAACAATGTATTGTTGGGTTCTGGTTTCTAATCTATTCTGCTGTCCACCTCTATTTCATTTCATTCACATGTATAGTAAGGATTACTAACTGTGCATTTCCCTCCTTTTTTTTTAACCTGTCCCTCCTCTAAATTCTGTTTTGCTCCTGACTACTGCTTTCTTTTGTCTTTCCTTCTCTTTATTACTTCCCCCTTTCTTCTATCCCCTTCCCCTCCTATTTCCCTATTAAGATAATCGTGTATATCTAATACACCTAGAGAATCAACTGAAACCTAGTTGAAACAATGAACAACTTCAGCAAAGTTGTAGAATATAAAATAAAGCCACATAAATCACCAGCTTTTCTATAAACTACCAACAAACCCAGCAGCAACAGATAGAGAAATTCCATTTAAAATAAATTCAGACAACATAAAATACTTGAGAGTCTACCTTCTAAAACAAATCCAGGGACTGTATGAACACAATTACAAAACACTTTTCACATAAACAAAAACAGATCTAAACTACTGGAGAAATATTAATCGCTCATGAGTGGACTAAACCAATATAATAAAAATCACAATTCTACCTAAATTAATTTACTTATTCAGTGCCATCCCAATCAAATTACCAAAGAGATATTTTGAAGAACTAGAAAAAGTAGCACAATTCATCTGGTAGAACAAAAGGTCAAGAGTATTAAGAGAAACAATAAAAAAAAATGTGAAGGAAGCTGAGCTAGCAGTACCCAATTTCCAACTATATTACAAAGTAGTAATCATCCAAATAGTCTGTACTGCCTAAGAAATAGAGTAGTGGTACAATAAACTAGATTAGGAACACAATACACAGGAGTAAATGACCATTGTTATCCAGTATTTGATAAATCCAAATATCTAAGCTTTGGAAGTAAGAAATCACGTCAAAAATTACTAGGAAAACTAGAAAGCAGCTTTGCAGAACCTAGGCATAGACCAACATCTCATATCATATACCAAGATATGGTCAAAGTGAATATATGCATTAGATATAAAGGGTGATATAAGTAAATTAGGAAAGCACTAGAAAAAAATACTTGTCAGATCTATGGATAAGGGATTATGACAAAACAAGAGATACGTGGGAAGAAAAATGGATAATTCTGATTACATGAAATTAATAAGCTTTTGAAAAGACAAAACAAAAGCATCCAAAATCATAAAGAAAACAGAAAACTAGGGGAAAAAATTACAGCAAGCTTCTCTGATAAAGGGGCTCATTTCTCTAGTATATAGGAAACTGGTTTAAATTTATAAAAAAAAAACTATATCCAGTTGATAAATGGTTAAAGGATATGAAAAGGCAATTTTCAGAAATCAAAGCAAGCAATAGTCATATGAAAAATGTTCTAAATCACTACTGATTAGAGAAATTCAGATAACAACAACTCTAAGTTACCTCCTCATAACTATCAGATTGGCTGATAGGATAGAAAAGGAGAAAGACAAATGCTGGAGGAAATGTGGGAATGCTGGGAAACTAATGAACTAGAGCTGTGAACTACTCCAACCACTCTGGAGAACAATTTGGAACTATGCCCAAAGGGCTATAAAACTGTGCCTACCCTTTGACCCAGTAATACCACTCTTAAATATGTTATTTCAAAGAGATCAAAGAAAAGGGGAAAGGATCTATTTGTACTGAAAAGTTTATAGGAGCTCTTTCTGTGGTCTAAAAGAATTGGAAAATAGAAGGGATACCCATCAATTGGGGAATGGATGAACAAGTCTGGTATGTGACTGAGATGGAATACTATTTTGCTATAATAAATAATGAGCAGGATGGTTTCAGAAAAACCTAAGGAGACTAAAATGAACTCGTGCAAAGCAAAGTGAGCAGAAATTGTAGCAGTGTACATAGTAGCACTAATGTCATGAGGATAATGAACTATAAAAGACTTAGCTACTCTGATCAAGACAGGACAGTTCCAAATGAGCCATGATGAAAAATGCTATTCACCTCCAGAAAGAAAACTGAATGAAGATACTTTTAAAAATACATTTTCCTCTTTCCCCTGTTTTCCAACATGTCTAATATGGAATTATGCTTAGTATGATTTTACACACATGATTGATATCAAAATACTTACCTTCTCAAGTATGCTTAGATCAGGAGAAAGAAAGAATAATTGGATGTCAAAATCCTAAAAAATGGATATATTTTTTAAAAATACCACAAGTAATTGGGAAATATTTAATAAAATCAAATTTATTAAAAATTGGAATCAAAAGGAATTTTGTAAAGAATTAGAAGACCTGAATTCTACCTCCAATTCTGTACCTGAGTAGGTCACCTAACTTCTCTAAATTTCATTGTCCTCACCAATAAAATGGGAGTGCAAATTTCTTTAAACTCTCTATAGTCCTACAATATTCCCGCTCTATAGTCCTATTCCAGTGCCTCATTTTAATGCAGAAAAGATCTTGGACTTCTCATATGTCAGGGTAGATGTGGTAGTTCCATGAAGTTAGAAAGGCTTCAGGTAAAATCACATCAAGAGACCCACACCAGAGGGCCTTAGCCTACTAAGTTTGGGGAGATGCTATACTAGAATGTTTACCCAACAGGAAATAGTTTTTCTTTTTAAGCCCACCTTAAATTGTCTACCAAGTTCTAGAGTAAGTATGATACGCTCCAGCATGGTACCTACAATAGATTAGAAATCATGGATTCTTAAAGTATCATATTAACTTAAATAACCTATGACCAGAAGTACAGTGTTGTGGCCAATGGAAAGCTAGCCTTGGATTAAGTGGAAAAAAGGTGAATAAGCATTTATTAAGTATCTACTATGTGCCAGAGCACTGTGCGAAGTGCTTTACAAATATCATCTCAATCAATCCTTACAATCTTATGAGTTAATTGATATTATTGCCCCATTTTTGTAAAAAGGTAGACCAAGGTTAAGTGAAGTGCCAGCTTGAAGTTAGATCTTCCTGAGTTGAGGCCCAGAACTCTATCCACTCTACTACTTAATGGCCCCTAAAAGGACCTGGGGCAAGCCAAGCTATATTATTCCCTAGATTTGTAATGACTTTGGTAAGGTTTTCCAATGTACAATGTGATACTCTAAAACAATAACTGAATAACAGGTACTGATCAGCATTGATAGAGGGAATTTCATCATAGAGAATTTCCTATACCAAAGAAATCACTCATCTGGACTCAACCCCTATCCATATCACAGTGAGTAAAGTGCTCTGTAAACTTTAAAAAGCTACCTATATAAATGAGTTTTTGTGGGGATGTTCAGAGACTCTGAGGAACTAGCCTTAAAATTTTTGTTTCCTGTTTGGATCATCATTTCTTTTTAGACATCTGATTTTTTGAAGTAGAAAGGTACAACAGAAAGCACACTGAGTAAGAAATCTGAAGATCTGAGTGAAATTCAGCATCGCCCTGTAAATAATGGAATAGAAGAAATTTTAACAAAAATGATTCTTCTCCCTAAAAAAAAGTCACAAATTCACATAGTTAAAAAAATCAACTTTTACGTATCTAAAAATCAATCAACAAATGTAAGTGCCTGCTATATATGCTATATGCTAAGTGCTGGGGGTATAAAAAGAAGCAAAAGACAGTCCTCGATCTCACTAAGCTTACAATCTAATGGGGGGGAGACAAAATGATGACTGTGCACAAACAAGATAGAAATGGGATAAATAGGAAATAAGTTACAGAGGGAATATACTAAAATTAAGAGGAGTTGGCAAAGGCTTACTGCAAAAGATGAGAATTTAGTTTGGACTAAAACCGAGAAAAGGAATATAAAGAAAGAAAGCTAGGATACTAACTTAAAAGACTAATTATTAATTCTTTGGCAATTCTCTAAGTACCTATGTGAAGGGCTCCCAACAGAAAATATTAAGAAAATAGTTAAGACAGCTTTTAAACCCTGTCCTTGATGAACATACAAATTTTAATAAAATATTATATAAGGTTGTGTGTACATACATATACATGTATATGTCTCTCTATGTGTGAGTAGACACATACCCAAAATCAGTGTTAATAGTTGGGAAAACAGTTTCTTAGGAAGAAAGAGATAGAAGGAAGAAGAAAGGTAGAAAGAAAGAAAGGAAGGAAGGAAGGAAGGAAGGATATGTATCATTAGCCAGAAATTCTGATTTAAAAAAAAATTCCCTTTAGAATTCTTTCTAGAAGAATTAGTATTCATTATGCTGATATCAATCAGAAATCTAAAGGACATTTCTGTAATCTGCTAAGAAAGGAATATCAAATATTAACTTAGTCTCTCTTCCTCTTTTTCTCTCTTTTCTTAATAGTTTTGCTTGGGGGGGGGCAGAGCCAAGATGGTGGAGTAGAAAGACTCACCTATGCTAGCTCCCAACCCACAGCCCATGGATTTCCTCTAAAAAGAACTCCTGACAAATTCTGGAACAGTGGAAGCAGTGCAGCAACACAGTGAAGGAGATTTCCATTCCAGAGAGCCCTGAAAAACCGATCCCAAAGGTCGATCTCGCACTGGACGGGAGCGGAGCCCTCCCCCTGCCCCAGCCACTCGGCACAGAGAGGAGCGAGCAGACCCGAGCAGGCTTCAGGGACGGAATCTCCAGCCGCCGCGAAGGTCGCTCCACCCACAGACTCACAGGTCAGTGAGAGAGACGGGCTGAGAGGGGAGCAGGGTGTCTCCGGGACTCAGGCCCCCTCGGGAGGCAGTGGCAGAGGCAGCAGGCGGCCAGAGTCTCCCAGAGCAGGCAGGAGCTCAGCAGCAGCTCCATTACAAAAGGTCTCTGCATAAACCCCCTGAGGGAACTGAGCCTGGGAGGTGGCCCTGCCCCCACCTGGAAACCTGATTTAATCTTACCCTGAATAGCAGCCAGGCCTGCCGCCAAAAGCCCTGAGGCTAGGGAGCAGCATTTCAATCTCAGACCCCGAGCACTAGTTGGACAGGAATCTCAGAAGTCAAGTAACTGGCTGGGAAAATGCCCAGAAAAGGGAAAAAAAC
>CM053774.1:47655228-47949112 GCA_028658325.1 Potorous gilbertii | reverse complement strand
CAAATGGGGAGAAAATTTTGGAACCCAAAATCTTGTGAAAATGAATGTAAAAAGTTAAATCAATTAATAAAAAAAAATAGTTTTGCTTAGGAAAACTGAGGAGATTTTGAAAACTCCAATGCTTCCATTGCAAAATTGAGCATTATCTTTTAAAAAATATTTATTTTATATATTTTTTGTTACATTTTGAACTCCCGGTTGTCTTCCTCATTCCCTTCCAGCCAGCACTAGAGAAGGTCAACATTTAATAGAGATATATATGTGGAACTACACAATACATACTTCTATATATCATTTCTTTCTGTGGAAATGGATAGCATTTTCCGATAAATCCTTTGTAGTTGATTTGAATGTTCATATTTTTAAAATAGCATAGTCATTCACAGTTATTTTTCAAACAATATTGTGGTTACTGTATATAACATTCTCTTTGTTCCACTAATTGACTCTGCATTATTCCATGCAAATCTTTCCATGTTTTTCTAAAATAAATCTGCTTATCTTTTCTCACAGAATAGTAGTATTCTATTACAATAAAATACAATGATTTATTTGACCATTCCTCAATAGATGGACATCCCCTCAATTTCTGCTCTGCCACCCCAAAAAAAGAACTGTTACAAATATTCTAGAACATATAAGTTCTTTTCCTTTTTCCTCTGATCAGTCTGAAAAACAGATATAATAGTGGTATTGCTTGGTGAAAGGTTATACACAGTTTGATAACTCTTTGGGCACTATTCAGGACTGCTTTTCAAAATGAATGAATCAGTTCACAGGCCTACCAATAGCCTATCATTGCCCCAATTTTTCCAAATCCCTTCCAACATTTGTCATTTTTCCCTTCTTTATTTTAGCCAATCTGATAGGTGTAAGACGATACTGCATAGTTGTTTTAATTTGTGTTTATCTAATCAACAATAATTTAGAGCATTTTTTTCCACAGGGCTATATATAGCTTTGATTTGAACATTCTCAAAGAGGAGTACCTATAAAATACTTCCTCTCTTCTTATACTGGAGGAGACCGAAAATGTCAGAAGCTCATTTAGGTAAAAATAATGGCTTTAAAGTCAAGGGACCTGTGTTCAGCTCCCGACTCTGAAACTTATTGCTTTTATGACCCTAGGCAAGTCATTTAACTTTCCTGAGTCTTAGTTTTCTCATCTGTAAAATAACAGCGTTAAACCTAAATGGCCTCTGAGGTCCCTTCTATCTCTAGGTTTATGACTCTATGATCTTTAGGCCACTTTCCCTTTTGAAACCAACAGAAACATCCCCTTGAGCCACAATGGTACCATTTATCAAATCACTGTTTCAGTAGGTTAAAGATGCCCCCATAGCTGGAAAAGTTCATCTCTTCCCAGAGTGCTTCACTTCCAACCAGGAAGGCACTTATTTTATCCTAGGATCTGCCTCTGCGTTATTACGTTTCCACAGCAGCAAGGTGCACGGGTTAACCACATGGTGTGTTAACAACACTTTGCTTTCATGCTTTTAAAAGTATTTTCATTTCATTAGCTACCCCCATGGTCCTTAATTATTCTCTTTTTGTTTTGTGGTTGGCATCATCCAATTTCAATCAAGGGGAAAAGGTTGCTGCCTTACACACACACACACACACACACACACACACACACACACACACACTCACAAACACTCAACAGTCACACAAGCTAAGTCTTAAACAAAACTAAATTGATTCACGCAGCCCCTCTCTTTTTTCTGCCTCTCCTTCCCCCCCCCCCCACTTAAGATCTGAATGTTATTTTTCTCTCACTACTAACATGCTTTGTTCCAGTGCACATCTCCCATTGCCTGCTGTCCCCACTGATTTCCTCTCTATCTCCTGGAGTTTGAGATTTTACAGTCACACACCTAGCTTGTGCTTCTAATTAAATTTTGGTCCCTAACCACTACCGCCATAATTCAGAAATTTCCTAAAACATCAACTCTAATTTATGAGGGCTTCTCAAATGCTCAAACTTGGAGCCCTATTTTGAGGGTGGGACGGTAGGGAAGGGAGTAGCGGGGGATCTGGGAGGGAATACAAGCCTGATACATTTCTTATGGATGGGTGGGTTTTGAGATTCTGCCTTGAAAAGAGATTTTCAGAATCATCACAAGATGAGCAAGTGAAATGGTAGAGAAAGGCTATAAAAAGTCATACGAGGCAGCTTAGTGTAAAGATCATAGCCTTGGAATTATAGGACATGAGTTCAAGTCTCACTTCTGCTACCGTCTCTGAAATTCTGGGGGAGCCCTGGAGACCACAGTTCCTTATCTTTAAAATACGAGTGCTGAAATAGGTGGCCTCTGAGGTCCTTTCCAGTCCAAATCTATGGTCCTATGAAGGTAACAAACGTCACATTCGAAAGGGGAAATCCAACAAAGCTCATTTTGCTTGTTGGGTCAGGAAGTTGAATGCATTTTTTGAAATTTGCATTTTCCTGTTTTGATTTTCCCTCTTTGGGGATTGTGACATTTTATTAGAGAACATTGTAGGAGATCATTGTGCAAATTAGCAGTGACTAATTCGGGCCATGGTGAATTGGTTTCTTCACCCTTCAATGCATTATTTCATATAATTGCAAAGGAACTATTTATGTTGTGGAAAATAAGGAAGAAGTGTATTGATACAAACATAAAATAAACACTTTCCCTTTGAGTGATAGTTTTTTAAGTTAAAAAAAAATAGGCAGGTTTCTAACCATAAAGCATATAGGAATGGAAAGACCTTACTCCCAAGTCAGATGAACTTCTCACTACTCAAAATTGCCTCCTTGGTTTTGAATTATCTTTCACAAGGTATGCAGAAATATAACTAAGAATTTCTAAGGTTTGTGATAGTTTTTTACTGACACTTGGAAGAGTTATAAATACAAATGATAGAACAACATTTTCTCTCTCCTCTTCTGTGTCCTTAGGTTAAGCAAAATAAAAATTCATGAATTCTAATCCATTAAATGGGGAATTGCCAAACAAATTGATTGTAATGAAATATGGTAATATTATATTATAATATAGTTATAATAAGTATATTATAATATATTATATTATAATGCAGTAAAAATGCATTATAGAAGAATCTGAGAAGAACAGATGCTAAGTGATACAAGAAGAACTAAGAAAATACCCAAATGACAACAACCAATTCATTAAACATGGAATGACCAATTCCTGTGTCAAGAGCACCATGTAAACATAAGGGGTTTTCCATTAAAAATGACTACCTAAACAGGGGGCAGATCAGCCATGTCCCTCATAACTACTCTTGAAAAACCTTGAATGTTGTGCTGTACTAAATATTAATGGAGAAATCCAATGAAAAACTACACTAAGATCAGATGAAAGTCTGAGACAATAGGAAAGGGGTCACAAGCAAAGCAGGTGCCAACAGAAGGAAGGTTCTCAGCATGACCAAAGAGGAGTCAGAAAGACACACTTTGTGTCCAAAGGAAGAGTGAAGAATTCCCCCGAGAAAGCCCCAAGATTATCAGAAAGTCCCAGTGTGGGGACTTTGGAGGCCTTGGCAGTAGACAATAACCAGGGCATAGAGGACCATTCTCAGAAAAAAGAACCCAGACCCAGAACCTCTGAAACTATTAACATTTGTTCCTGAGGTACTAGATAGGTCTCTGAAGATCTAATGGTCTGAACCTAAAAGATCCAGAGGGCCTAAAAACAAGAGGCGGAGGTCAGCATTCGAACATAGGAGACCAAGGGTGATACCAAGGAGGTCCAAGGACCCACCCCTTCCCCCCAAAATAGCAAGGAACAGTCTAGCCCTAGAACAAAGCCTCAACTCAGGAACTAAATCTGGATACATTAGTAAATCAAAGAAAATGGTGACAAATCAGAAATTTTTGAAGAAATAGAAAATGCCCCAAAGAAAGAAGTAACTGTAACAACTTCAAGCAAAGATTTAAAGGGGAGGAGTTCAAGGGAAAAGGATTTTCCACATGGACTATAAAAAATGAAGCAAGAAGTAAATGAGATAAAAGCTCTGAAGGAAAGAACTGGAAAAATAATAAATAATTTCAAAGAGAAAATGGTAAATATTACCCTCATAACAAATTCTTTGAAAACTATCAAACAGAAACTGATTCTGGGAGAAAGCAGGTGATACTGAGAAAAAGTCAAAAGATTGAAAAAAAACACAAGAAATATATCTGATACCAAAAATAATTGACTTAGAAAGCAGATTAAGTACAGATAATTTAAGACTCACTGAACTCTCTGAAACCTATATATTTTAAAAGGCTAGATATTAAATTTCAAGAAAAATATATAACTAAAAACTGTGAAGATATGTTAGAACCAGAGGTCAACTTTCATTGATCACGTGCTGGAAGAGATCTTAAAATGAAAAGTTCTGGGAATGGCATAGCAAAAATCCAGAACTCCCACAAAAAGGAGACTATAAACAGTTTTTTTAAAAGTCAGTTCCAAATACCAAAGAACCAGAGTCAGGATTATAGAAGGCTTAAAAATTTCTACTATAAACAAGAGAAGATTTTTATATATAATATTTCTAAAGGCAAATGATATAAGCTTATAATTTACCCTGCAAAACTGAGATCCTCCAAGGGGGGAGATGGACTTTTAAAATAATAAAGGACTTTTCAAATATTTCTTATGAAAAGACTTTAGGTGAGTAGGAATTTGGAAACACAAATAAAGGAATTGAAAAAAAAACTAGAGAGATAAATTCACTTGAGCAATTGGAAAAGGATGTATATCAACATAGAAGTAACATTCTAACTGGGGAGAAGAAACAAGCGTACCTTCTGAAACTTAACGTCTTCAAAGGGTATTAAGGAAGCTAAAATAAGAGAAATAGAGGTACAGGAATAGATTGATTCTATTTTGAGGACTTGAAAAGGTAAAAGGCAAGGAAGAATAAAAGAAATACATTACTGTTAGAAAGTGGAAGGTTAATGAGGGGAATGGTATGTGAACATAGAGAATGGAGCTCAGGCATCAGTTTCATCTGAAATGGCAAAGGAGGGTTGAACTCTTCCCTACAGAGAGATACAGACAGAGAAAGAAAGAGTGAGAGACAGAGAGAGAGACAGAGACAGTGAGATCTATGTACAAATATCTGAAACTTAACAAGGAAACAATTAAGGATGGAAACAGATGTTAAGGAAGAGGAACAGGTATTAAGGGAGAAGGATAATACCAGGGAAGGATTAGCAGCAACCATAGCAAACATCCTGATACCAAAAGATTAAAAAGAGAAGAAAGCAAAAAGCCAAAATCTAAAGGGGGTGTCCTTATATCGTCTCAGACAATCGGGAGATGGCTGAACAAATTCTGGTATAAGAATGTAACAGAATATTATTGTGCCGTTAGCAAGGACAAAAGAGACAATTTCAGAGAACCCTGGGTAGCATGAATTGATGCAGGGAGGTGAGCAGAAGAACAGTGGATACAAGGACAGCAATGCTACAAAGAAAACCTTGGAAAGAGTGAAGATCTCTGATCAATGCAGTGACCAACCTTGGCTCTGCTACTTATTGGCAGTGATGTTGGGGAAGTCACTTATACTCTCTGGACCGTAGTTCCTTTAAACATAAAATACGGACATGAGCAGTCTGTAATACAGCATCCAAAAACCCCAAAGAGGTCCATGGATAGATTTCAGACACTAGATAAATTTTTCAAAATATATTTTGATGGCTATCTTTCAGTATAATTGTTTTCTTTCATAATCCTATGTATTTTATTCTAAACATTTAAAAACACCAATCTGAGAAGTGGTCAAAAGGGTCCAGGATATGATAAATTAAAGAACCCCTGGTCTAAATGATCTCTAAGTATCTTCCAGCTCTTACATTGCATGACCTAAGAACATTTCTGGTTAAAGTAAATTTCATTTAGCAGAGGCTACAAACTTATTTCAGTTTGCATGACTGGGGAGAAGGAGAAACCAGAATCCTTTTCTTCAAAGGAAAACTGGGCAAGAGGAACCCAGGACAAGAGAAAAGGAGGTGTCCCAGAGACACCAGTAGGAGGAACTGGCTGCTCAAACCTGAGGTTTGCCAGTGAATTCGGAGAGAGGGTGAATACATGCATCACGGAAGTGCCACCACTCATGTGTTACAAAGAAAGGAGGCTTTTATGAAATGTGCTTTTCAAAGTACCAGTGAGTTCAAATAGAAGCTTTGCTTTTTTCTGCTATAACAATGACAAAGTTTCTGTTTGCCTGAACACACTTAATTGCCTAACACAGCAGTGGAGCTAAGTAAGCATTCTCCTTGTAGATGTTTGCGTTAAAATGTGATTTTCTAATTATAGGAACTATTGCCTCAGGTTTTGCTGGAAGCATTTTTTCTGTAGGACTGAGAATAGGGTTCCCAACATCTGAATAACTAAGATTAAAGTAGCTCCTTGTGGTTTACATTGAAAAGCTTTTTAGTCAACCTGCTAATACGTAATTATTAAATTCCATCCTTGCCCCTGTACTTTTGTGTGGTCTTTTAATAAAAAATTTTCAACTTTATTTGCTTATTAACTCATTCTGTAGCTAAACTAATTGATAGTGAAGCTAGACAGTTAAAAATAATACTAAACAGTAAAAACAAAAACAACAATTTATATTTATATGAGGGTTTGGAAAGTAATTTACATATATTAGCCCATGTGACCTTCACAGCAAACCTGAAAGATACATGTTCTTGTTATGCCTATTTTATAGATGAGGCAACTGAGGCTGGGGAGGCTATGTGACCTAGGGCAAATCATGTGCTCGTTTCATTTTCCTCATATTTAAAAATGGAGAGATGGAGTAGACTACATAGCTTTTCATTTCCCTTCTCACTAAATTTGTGATCATATAATATTCGGACTTGACCACCCCACACAATTACTAAGGATCTGAGGCAGAATTCAAACACATATCTTCTTAACAATACTCTTTTTCTATCCACTTCATTTCCAAGTTACCAGGGGTAGTTAGGTCACAAAGGTGACTCAGGTGTTCTAAAGAATTGAGTGATCAGAATTTAAATACTGCAATGACAGTATTTCCCTGCGTGCCTTGGTCATATGGTCCATGATTTCCTATAGTCACAGACCATTCAGAATGCAGAGTTGTGTCCAAGTTTTCTTAAGACTGGGTAGAGGCTGGTTGTCATTCCCACTCCTAGTGCCATTTAAACTAATAACACTTATATGAATGCCCATACTCACCACACTCTTTGCAAAGAAAAATATAAAAATATTTTAAAGATGGACAATAATTTCCATAGGAACAGAACCATACATTGATAGAAATTACAGATATCTGATTGCTGTAGAATAAATTAGGGCAGGAAGTTGAGGAACACTTTTGGAAGCCTTTCAAATTTTTGTGACCTATGTAACCTAGAAAAAAATCACTTTATCTCTCTTGGCCTCAGTTTCCTCATTTGTGAAATGAAGGAGTTAGACTAAATGACCTTTGAGTTCTTTTCAAAATCTAAGGCTACGTTCTTATGCAGATAAAGTTATTTTATCCTGCATATATCTCTAGACTCAGTCTTTAACTGAGTCCAATTTCTCAGTTTCATTTATCACCACTGTTATTTTTTAATTTGAAAGGTATAATCTAGAATTGCTAGCTACCCCTTCCACCACCTCTCCCAAAAATGAAAAAAACATTCATCTGAATTTCTCTGTTATGGTGGAACATCTTCATCTGTGTTTGAAAGAAGTAGTCCTTTATTAAAGTATTTGCCTAAAAGCTTTCCTTTTCTAATCCCAAGAAAATCCCCTACAGTGATCTGTGTTCTTTGGTATTCTCTTTTCCCAAGGGAAGCCTTCTTTTCTTCCCTCTTGTTCCAAGAAAAAACTTCAGTTTGAGAACAAATGCTGTGATTCCTCAGGTTTAAAAAAAAAAGTAAGCATACTAATGGAAATTTTCCCAAATCACACTCTATAACTCTGAGCAAAGAAATAGAAAATCACCCCCTGCTTAACTTGCAATTAGAACCACCACCTGCTCTGACAATTGTAAAGCCCTATACAAATGTAAGTGCAAGGTATTAGGACTATTATAGTTCCCTGTCTAGTGACAGATAATCTCAGGTCAGGGAGGCAGCCAGTAACAGTTAACTACGGGATTGCACTTCCCTAGACTTTCGGCACTTGGATCTGATTCTATTGCCAAAAAAGCTCAGTCCTTTTCTCTTTAAGGTGGGGGAAGGTTAAAGAGAGATTAGGAGTACGGGAAACAGCACCATGAGAACACCATGACCCAGTGCCAAACTAGAAGACTCGCCATCTCTTGAATAAAACCTGTTTTTCTAAGTCTGTACCTTTGATGCCTCATTTCCTAAGACTAATATGCCTTTCTCCCACTCAACCTTTTTGCTTTTTTTTCTTTCTGAGAACCATAGTCAAATCCCTATTTCCTCTAGAAAGTGTTCAGCTAGCTATATTTGTGACATTCCAGACCCCAACTCATTTTCTCAGGTCACCGATTTATATTTACCACTTTAATGTAAGGTCCAGGAAGGTAGGGATAGTTTTCTATTTTGCTATTGTTGTTCTGTTGTTTTAGTCATGTCCAACTCTTTTTTACTCCATTTGGAGTTTTCTAGGCAAAAACATTGGAGTGGTTTGTCTTTTCCTTCTCTAGCTCATTTTACTGATGAAGAAACTGAAGCAAACAGGGTTAAGTGACTTGCCCAGGGTCACAGTGCTGTTAAGTTTCTGAGACCAGATTTGAACTCAGGAAGATGAATCTTCCTGACTTCAGACCTAGGACTCTATCCATCGTGTCACCCAACTGCCCATTTTTATCAACTTGTAAGAGCTTTCCATTCATTCATTCAATCATTCTCCCTATTGAAATTCTATTTATTTTTTTGCATCTCAACTCAGATGTAAATCTTACCTAATACTCCTACCCACAAATGACTTTTTCTCTGAATTCACAGCACCTCGTTTGTACCTTTCTTAAGTACTCAGTATGTTTTATTTAATGTTTTAATTGAACAATATTAGCTCTCTGAAGACAGGGAGAGAGTTTTATTTATCTTTTGCTCCCAGCCCATGAATTTAGCAAAATGGTCATCAGAAGTGAGAAAATGCATGAACTCAAAAACTTAGAAATCTGCTGAAGAGAAAGAAAAAAAGTAAAATGAAGATGAAATGAGAAACAAATCAACAGTCTCAAAAATAGATCTACTGTATTCTTCCTTTCATTTACTAGAGATACTATCAACAATGGTTTTCTTCTCTCCCTGTTTCCTTCACTACAAGCCTATTGCTGGTGTTGTGGGTGACAATGTTTATGAGAGTTCATTACCTTGTACTTAGCTAAATGGTAGTGGATAGAGTTCTTCATCCAGAGTTCAAAGGAAGGTTTGAGTTCAAAACCAGCATCAAACACTTAATAGCTATGTGTCCCTGGGGAAGGCACTTAACCTCAAATGAGAAAAGAATTGTAAAGCCCTTAGCACAGTGCCTGACACATAGAAAGTGATATGTAAATGTTACCTATTGTTTTTCAGGACATTAAAGAAGACTTGTGTTCAAATTTGATATCAGATACTTACTAGATGACCCTGGGCAAGTCACTTAACCCTATTTGCCTCAGTTTCCTCTTCTGCAAAATGATATGGAGAAGGAAATGGCAAAGCACTCCAGTATCTTTGCCAAGACAACCCCCCAAAAAAGTCACAAAGAGTTGGACAAGACTAAACAGGACTAAACAACAACAATAATTTTTATTATTGCAAACTTGCCAGGATTGTGCCTCTCTCTCTCTCTCCCTCTCCCTCTCCCTCTCTCTCTTTCTCTGTGTGTACACACACACAAGTATCAACACATTATGGTTTGTTAGTGATTAGTGCCACATAGAAGGAAGTATGGAAACATCCTCATAGGTAGATACTATTTTTATTCCCATTTTACAGATGGAGAAACTGAGGCAAGAAGAGTTTAAGTGACTTGTCCAGAGTCAGTCATTGCCTGAGGTCAGAAATGAATTCAAGCCTTCCTGACTCCCAGTCCAGCACTTCCTCTTCTATGTAGCACCTTGCAGACTAAATCACTCAAGTAGGTTTTAGAGTAAAGATCTGGGATTTCATCAGTAAAGTGAGCCCCTGGTAAGGTACTTCCTCTCTACCCATGCAGGTCAGCACTCTGTTAATAGCTTATAATTTCTGAGACTTGTATAGGATCACAGAATCTATATATGTCAGAGGAAGGACTTGAACCCAAAACTTTCTGGTTCTGAGAACATCTCTTTACCCTCTGCAATACACTTTCAAGCACATCTGTCAGGTCATTTCTTTCTTCAAGATGACTTCATGGAATGGGGTGTTCTCTTAATAGGGTCACTTAAAACGAAACATTCCTGAGAGAGAAGGAAAACTGTAGAGAACACTGTTTCATTGATCCCAGTGAGGGTTTAACATTTTAGAGCTTTGTGGAATGTTTGCATTTTTGCTGGGGTTCAATGGCTCAGGAATATGGGAAACAGAATACATGGCCTTCTTCACCTTCTTGGAACATAGTCAGCAGGATATAAATTATTATGGGTTGCAGATTCAATCAAAGATGATCCTGATCTTCAAGAAATAAAAGTGGTATTGTTGAGTAGGTTTGATGTTCAAACCAAAGTATCAGGTAGGAAGCTACCAAGAGTCTTCTGTTAGAAGCAAGAGGCTTCCTTCACAGAAGTATAACAAGGTCACAAAATAGGTGGAAGAGGAATGAAAGGGTTTCTAAAATAAACAGAACTGAAACACCCAATCCTTTACCATTTACATTGAGAGAGGATATGGTACAAGGACTCACACAAAGTTTCAAGAAAATCAAGGATTTTCTACAAGCTAGTTGACAGCAAATAAGAGGCAAAAGTCCTTAAAATGATCTATCTATAAGTAGGGATTATAAGTAGGAAAAAACTAAATACTGCACATAGGTTGAAAAAGAGTAGTGAAAGAATAATGAAGATGGTGGTGGTGACACTAGCCAACATTTCTACAGTACCTATGGACCACGCACTATGCTAAGCTGTTTACAAATATTATCTCATTTGATGCTCCCAACAACCCTGGCTGTAGGAGATGTTTCTATCCTCAGTGAGTTAAGGAAAAGAAGGTAACGAAAGGTTAAGTTACTTGACAAGGGTCAAACAACTAATGTATATCTGAAACCAGATTTGCACTCCTGTTTTCCAGAATCCAGGCTGGCACTCTGTCTACTGCACCATCTAGCTGCCTGGGTGGATGGGGAATTAAGTGGTAAAGAATTGATATAAATTTAAAAGCTATCACTAGAAGATTTGCTAAAGCAGTTAATGTTCAGGAAATGGGTCAAAGTGAGGAGAAGAGATCTAAGTGGGTGGGGTTGAAAAGCACAGCACAAGAATTCCAAGAGGCAGATAAGCCCTTCCTATCTGCCTCTCTTTTTCTTTCTTGAACATCAAATGGTCAGAGAAACGCTTGGTAAACAAACCCTTTAATATTATCCTATCTTCATGCATAGCCCTTTTCAAAACTCCAATCCAATTCAAAATGCATTATTAAGGGTCTATCAGACAGACATTTTGATAGGTACTGTAAATATAAATACAATAAAACAAAATATTCTTACTCTCAGAAAACATGGGAGAAAAGAATGCATACATAGGTATGTAAATTCAAACTACAAGGTGTCCCAAATGTGAGTTTCATGCCTGAAAATCACACTGTCTTTGGAGACACCTTGTAAATTACAAAGTAAATACAACTCAGAGAAGGGGAAGCCCTAGCAATTTGTGTCTGGGGTAGAATTGGCAGGGTGGGTCCTATAAAGGGGGTGGCACTTGATCTGAATCTTTAGCCCCTGGTAGTTCTCTATTCAGAAAAGGTGGTATCTTTGCAAAGAAAAACAATGACCAAAGGGGAAAAAAATAGTGAAAGACTCCAAGGCAAATAAACTACTATCCCATTCCTAGATAAAAGGAATTCCTAGACAAAAAAGCACTCACAGGATATAATTATTTTGACATCAAGTGCTATCTTATAATGTTGTTGGTCATGTTTATTCCCAAGGAGGTGATAGAAATAATATCACTCACAGGATATAATTATTTTGACATCAAGTGCTATCTTATAATGTTGTTGGTCATGTTTATTCCCAAGGAGGTGATAGAAATAATATCACTCCCTATACCCAGGATGCCATTGAAAATGAATGTAGGATGGGGCAATCAACTGATGTAAATCATGACACTAGAAATGTATTTGAAGAGATTTCCTTTTCTTTCAGCTTTAAGGAGAAGAATCTAGTGGCCAGATAATTCAGATTGGTTAGATCCCATTTCTACATAAGCCTGTAGTCCTATCTTATTATTTTCCCATATCTAGTTTTTATTTATTTTTGTTGGTGTTTCATTAGCATGATTGCGCTGGTATAGACACTTTGTCTATCAATTCACCTTGGCACCCCTCATCATAGAGAATTATTTTTGATAAAGCTTATTCAGCCATTTCAGTTGTGTCCAACTCTTCATGACCCCCTTTGAAGTCTTCTTGGCAAAGACACTGGAATGGTTTGCTGTTTCCCTCTCCAGTTCATTTCACAGATGAGAAAACTGATGTCAACAGAGTTAAGTGATTTTCCCCAGACCATACAGCTAGCAAGCATCTGAGGTCAGATCTGAATTCATGAAGATGACTCTTCCTGAATCCAGACCTGGCGCTCTATCCACTTTGCCACCAAGCTACCCAAATAGAGCTGAATGATTCACCTTGAGCACTGAATGGTTAAGTGTTTGCCTATGTCAGAGGCAGAACCTGAATCCAAGTCTTACTGACTACAAGGCCAGTCCTTCACCTACTACTTTTCTTTCCACTGTCTTTTTTCTCTTTGTAGATGATGCACAACTAACTCAGAATAATAAATGCACTGTTTCTTGAGTTAGATAACCTCCTGCTTCTGTCATTTAATACTGGTGTGACCTTGGCTAATTAATAAATTATTAATTTTGGGTAATTAATAAAATAAAACTAAATATAATACTTATGGCTTACAATGTGCTTTATTGTTAAGCGCATTTAATACTCAGGCTATCACTGTGAGGTTGATACTATTACTATGCCTATTTTACAGCTGAAGAAACTGATAATATTTATATCGTGCTTATATGGTGTGCTAAGCACTTTGCAGTTATCTTATTTGATTCCCAGAGCAACTCTGAAAAGTAGGTGTTTCTATTGTTCCCATGTGAAAGATGAGGAAACTGACATAAACAGGGCAATGACTTGCCTAAGATAGTCACACAGTTAGTACCTGAGGTCACATTGGAAGGTCCTAACAGAACTTGCCTGCTAACCACTGCACCACCTAGCTACCAACAAGAGAGGCTGAGAAAGGTTAAGTGTCTTGCCCATGTCCTAATTATGATTAGGAAGTACGAGGCAGGATTCAAACTCAGGCTGTCATGATTTCCAAGTTCAGGGTTCCATCGGCTACGCCATCTAGCTGCTTCCCAAGTAACCACCTCTCTTACCTCTAGTTTTATCATTTTTCAATGGAGGGAGTCAAATACAAATGTTCTCCCAGGTCCCTGGTGCTTTAAATTATGTGATACTTCTATTTACCAGTGACTTTCTGGCAGAAAGTGGAGCTTGCTTGATACAGATAATTTATCTAAAAGAAAAAATGACCTAAACTATTAACAAAGTTAATAACTACACCCATAGACCATGAAAAATTACCCCTAAAAATTCTCTTGAATTCCTCCTGCACCGGTGTATTTGCAGCCTACATTTTCATCTAAGCTGCCTTCCAAAGATTCAGAAATCACTTCTCTCATTCTTCTATTTCTTTCTTATCTCCCACCATGAACCCAGAAATGATTTCAATAGAGGTGAGGGAGAATGCTTTTTTTTATGTTTGCACCTAATGTTTCAGTACTACTGTAGAAATGGACACTCCATCGATGCTTAAATGCACTGAAATAGAATTGCTTCTGAAAGAAAGCATTATCAGACATAGGAGAGAGAGTCAATATGGAAAGTGCATTTTCATTTTTTCATAGACATCATTACAGTTGAATGCATTACTCTATGCCTTTATCACTATCAGAATATATAGCACTCATAGTTTCTGCAAGTTAGAATTGGCATCATTTTTTTCCTGTTTCTGAAATAAAATATTTTGAAGATATGCTTAATTCACCTTATAGACTCCATTATAAAGGTAGAGTAGGAAATGGGGGAGAAGTAGGCAGAGAGGGAGGGATATGATATTTATCTATTAATATTTGAAGGGCTGATGTGTAGAATTTGTTCCAACTGGCTCCAAAAAATAGAACAAGGAATAGTGGATGAAAGTGGTAAATAGGCAAATTCAGTCTTGATGTGAGGAGCAAAAAACAACCTCCTAATAATTAGAATTGTCTGAAAATGGAATAGTCTTCTCAGGAGTGAAGACTTTCACTAAAGGTGATCAATTGCTCAATTAACAACTATTTATTGAGAACCTACCTGCTATGTATTAGTTCTAGGGATGCCAAACAAAGAAGAAACAGTCACTGACCTCAAAGGACTTATATTCTATTGGAGGAGACAGCATGCTTGTATCTAAGGGCATGCAAAAATAGAGTGGCAGAAAAACAAGCTAATTTTGAGAGAAAGATACCACTAAAGGGGCAATGAGAGGCAGAAGCATCATGTTGAAAGGGACCCCTGACCTGAACTTTTAAAACCATAGAGACAGAGATGAGGATGGAGTGCATTCAAGGCACAAAGACACAATTGGAAAGTCAGGATGGTGAGAAAGGGAGTGTCATTTGTGAGGAATAGCAAACGGGCTAGCTTGGACTAGCCTGTGATACATATGAAAGGAAGTAATATATAATAAATCTGGAAAGAAAGCTGGAGTTGGATTGTAAAGGGTTTTAAATACCTGACAGAAGAGTTTGCATTTGACCGTCATGGTAATAGGGAGCCAATGAAGTTTATTGAGAAATGGAGGCCTTCAGGCAAAGGCTAGATGATTACTTTTCCAGTATAATATAGAGAGGACTCCTCTTATTCAGAGACAGATTAGACTGAATGGTCTCCATGGTCCTTTTAATCTCCATGATTCTTTTATTTTCTGCAAAATTCTATCTCTTATCATTAAGACAAGGAGTCTGAGATGCTTAAGTCACTTAAGAAAGACCTTTTCATATATTTGTTATAACAGGGGTTCTTGACTTATTTTGTATCATGGGCCCCTTTGGCAATCTGGTGATGACTATAGACCCAGACCTTTTCTCAGAAAAACATTTTAAATAATTGACGGAAATGTGAATCTGAAATCTATCTATGATTTAGTGATGAGACCATTCTTTTAACCCATGGGAAACCCCTTATGGAATTGCCCTGGTTTAAGAGAAGGGTCTGATATCTCTAAATCTATAGACAGAAAAAGCAATGGGGCATTAATGTTTGTTTTCATACCTACTGTATGGATCAAAGCTATAGTCGGTGCAGTGATGTGCTCCATGCCATCCCAACATCCCCATTATAGCAGAGGCAGCAACATAGCTGACATGGCTTGATCTCTCTTTAAGGCTCCAGCTTCTGGATCAGACCTTCACTATGATGAAATCTGATCCACTCATTCCAGAACAGTAGCAGCAGACAGTTTACTGTTGGATTAGCAAATCCTATTTTTGCCGAGCTATAAATAATGCATCATTTTTCCTAATTAATAAATTAGAGGGTGTAAAGATCAACTGTTGTTCATGCTGCATAAAAGTACCATTTCTCAAAGCTATTAGGGTTTACACATGATAGGAATAGTAAACACAAGTAGCTAGAAGTATACAGAAAAGAGATATAATGTCCCCTATAAGGCCTAGATGTTTCTTCTCTGGATTCTATCCAGGTTTCATTAAGAGTTGAGACACACTACACACATAATCGTCACTTCATGACCTGTTTGTGGAGTTTAAACTTATCTTTTGTAATTAAGTCTAAATGTAAAATATGAGTTGTGAGCACTAATTCTGTTATCGGTATTTTGCAAAGCATTAAATATGCAAACAATATCTATTATTCTAAATTCAGTGATTTCATGAGAAACATTATGGCTTCTCTATCATCAGGTTCTTCTTTTATTCCATCTGCAAACATGTAGAGGTTTTCCCTGTCTTGGGGAGAAAAAGAGGTGAGAAATCATTTCACTGTGCTGTTCCATCTATCGCTGACCCAATCATTTCTTTCCCTTCACAGATTAGCTTCTCATATTAATGATCTGTCCCACAGCCTTTCCCCTAACCCCATTTACTATGGCTCCTGCTTCTTCCAATTTCCAAAAGGAAATTCACTCTCAAATGTCACCAGTGACTTCCTAACCATTAAATCCAATGGCCTTTGCTCCTGCACTCCTTATCTTTACCTTGCCTAGAGGATCAAATTAGATAAGGTATGTGAAAACATTTCAAAAACTGTAAAAGTCTATAAAAATGTAAAATATTGTTATTGACGCCTCTGCCACTTTTGATACTGGTTACTCTTCCTTCAACACTGAAATTCATTCTTCCCTTGGTTTATACCATCTGGTCCTCTTGCTTCCTCTCCACCATTTCCTTATCTCTCTCTACGATTCTTTTTCCATCCTCTATCCCTAAAATGTAAGCATTCTTTAAAGTTCAATTTTTGACCCTCCTCTCTGTTTTCCTGACATTCTCCCCCTCAGAAATATCACCTACCTCACAGTATGAAATTGTGAAGAGTACTTAATTTGGAGTTAGTAGAACTGGGTTATAATTGGAACTGTGGTGCTGACCAGTCACGCAACCTTGGACAAATTACTGCATCTCTGTTTAGTTTTCTATTCATAAAATAATATTATCTCTAAAGCCCCTTCATTCTAAGTAATATTATTTCAACTGCCAACTCAATGAGGATGACTCCTGAACCCAAATCTCTGGCTTTGATCTCTCATTGTTATAAATTATAACAAGAAATCATCTTTGCTTCAGTGTTTATATTATACCCCAAATATTTCTTATATAGTTTTGTTCAGTTCTTGTGTAGTTAGTTATATGACATCTTTTCCCTGATACACTATAAGCTATGCAAAGGGTGGGGAATATGTTGCAATTATCTTTGCCTCTCTCCCAGTATTGAGTGAAGTGTGGTTTACACAATTATTGCTAAACAAATGGTTGCTACCTGAATAGATGAAAAAAAAATCAATAAATGATGTGAAAAACCAGGAAGATCAACCAGGCAAGTGATGAGAGGAGGTCCCAGAATTAACTAAAAGTTTCAGGAATAGGCAGAAGAGTAAGGCAAGGACTCATGCACTCATGTTTAAAACAAGAACCTAAGTTACTGCAGCTACTTTGACTACAAGGTAAGGACTTGATGGAAAAGTTAGAGAATACCAAGATGGGGAGCTATTATAGCACTGACCTCCTGATCTCCCTTTCCAACTTTGCTTCATGTTATTCTCCTATTCAATCTCTCTCCTCCCCCCGCAACCTCCCATATACATTCTAGATAGATTCCCCTGTTCATTTCTTACTTGAGCACATCTTTACTCATGAACTTTGGGTTCTGTCCACCTGGAATCTGCTTCCCTTCTTCCCGACTTTCCAAATCCTAGTTAGCCATCATTCAAGGTCCACCCTGAACTTCACCTTCTTTGGATAGCTGCCTTCCTGCAAATGTCTACAATCTATGCTGTTTATTTTTCTCTTATTCTTTGACTGGTGCTATCTGTCAATTATTCAGGTGTCAGTTCCTTGCCTCTCTCTTAAAGGCCACTTTCTATGTACTGTCACTATTTCAGTTACATTTCCCACATTGGTCTATGACAGTGACTTGTCAGCATAAGTAAGTCTTAGTGTGGAAATTCCCTTCACAGATGTAGATCACTTTCTCCTCTATCTTAGAGATTTGCCTGAGGGTACACTAAGGAGTTAAATGACTTGTCTAGTCACTAGTGTTTTAGCAAGTATTATTGCAGACAGAGTGATTGTCCCTTTATCTATTTTGCCATCCTACATCTCAGTGATTCCAAAAGTCTATGTGTATGAAAAAGCTAAATTCTCAATGGGGGACTACTCTGCCTTCAACAGCCTGAATTGGAATGCATATTGAGAACAGAAATTATATCATATCTTATATTTTGTTATATTATATCATGTCATAGTTATATTATGTATAATAATTATATTATAAACAGTTAACCTATAGGATTTAGGATGAATGAGGAAAAGAAAAAGTCAGCATTAAGTCTATAGGTTGTCAAGTCAAGTAACATTTATGAAGCATACAGTCTGTATACCTAGACACAACCATAAAAATTACCCCTCATCTTCAAGAATTCACAACTAAATGAAGAAAAAAAAGAAAAAACAAAACAAAACTATATTCAAACAAAATGTATAAAGTTTAAATTAGACATAATCTTAGAAGGAAGACATTAGCATTAAGATAGTATTTTGGCTAAGAAAGTCAGGGAAGCTAGGAGGTAGAGACAAGGAGGGAGAACATTCCAGGTATAGGGGGCAGCCAGTGAAAATTCTAAGAATAGAGAGATGGAGTATCATTTGAGGAACATCAAGGACATCAGTGTCACTGGATCTTAGAGAAGGTGTAGGAAAGTTAGGAAGGGGGCAGGCTATGGAAGACTTTAAAAGCTAGAGGATTTTATATTACATCCTAAAGGATAAAATGTACCATTAGATTTATGGAATAGGGAGGTGACAAGTAAGTAGTTTCCCAATTGCAAAACTCGGTGCTAAAGTACTTAAGGGGCAGCCAGGGCATGATCTGAGTTCAAATCCAGCCTCAGACACTTACTAGCTATGTGACCCTATGCAAGTCACTTAACCTTGTTAGCCTCAGTTTCCTCATCTGTGAAATGTGCTAGAGAAGGAAATGGTAAACCACTCAAGTATCTTTGCCAAGAAAATCCCAATTAGAGACAAGAGTTGACACTAGCTGAATAAGAACAAAAAAGTACCTAGGATACCGCCTTCTGCCCACAGTAGGTCCATAATGAATGTTCTATTTGGCTTCTCCACCCTATCCTCCATCCCCCAGCTCCCAGCTGTACTCTGCCCTGCTGATTAGAGGTGCATAGTAGCAATTATAAGTAGCAGCTTGGAATCTTGAATTACACAGAGCTCCCTGAGATCCACCCATAAAAAAGCTTCCCCTGAGACACTTTCATGTGGATGCAAATGATAGGCATCAGTCATCTCCCTCTCACAACTGGTGACCCGCTGGCACTCTCCCCACCACAAAGAATCTTATGGGGGGGAGAGACCTGCAGGGGAAACAGAAGGGTTTGTGTGTGTGTGTACACGTGTGTGTGCACGTGTGTGGGTGTGTGTATGTGTGAGTGTGTGTGCCTGTGTATGTGTGTGTGTGTGTTTAATACCAAACCACTTATCTTCTCAAATCTCACCACAGACTACAAAAACCTCATATAAAAAACCCGAGTGTACAGTAGAGAGAGCAAACTTTGAGCAAGGAAATGAACAATAAGAGTCTCTTTTCCATCTCCCTTGGAACCAAGACAGTACAATTTCACTAGAAGATTTCCATAAGCTTCTTTTTTTTGTGGATATTCTGTCACTCTCATTGGATGTGAGATTAAAAATGAAAATAAGAATACAAGCTTACGTTTTTTCTATCACTCTTTGCTATGGAATTCCCAAATAAGCACTTTGTGGCTCATTTCTGAATCTGTCCTAGGTAAAGTACAGCTAAGACAGACATAATCTATTTTGACATGGAGAGAAACAGTGGTACAGTAGAAAATATGCTGGATTTGGAATCACAGGACCTGGGTTGAAACATTGGTTCTGCTACTAAATCCCTGTGTGGTCATGGACAAAGTCATTTAACCTCTCTTAGGGGAGTTTCCTTATTTTTTAAATAGGGTATTGGATCATATAACCCTTTAAGGTCTCATCGACTTGTAAATCTATGTTTTTAGGAATACTATTTTACCACTTCTTCAAACACTCCTTTCCCTACATCCTATTTCCAAATATTTTTCCTTTGCTATTATTTTAAATGGTGCAAGAATTATTAGTTAGCAAAAAGAATATGAGTACATTGGAAATTTCCTTTTGTCCAAACAGGCTTCTACTACTGGTAGATTATAAGCCCTTTGCTGGATGGCAGAGACTTTCTCACTTTTTTTTTTTAACAGTATCACATCTAGCACAGTGGCTAATACAAAGTAGACACTTAATAATTAATATGTCTTTTGTTGAGTGATTAACTTATGGAATAAATGTGAAACTGCTTCCTTGTCAATAGTCCCTTGTGTAACTTCTCTACTGGACTAAATTTCTCTGTCTGTAGGAAATTTGCCTATTATATTTTTATCCCAGATATTTTCAAGTTGGGTAGAGTTTCTTTAATTTTTTTCTAAGATGCTTACAGATATGCCAAAAGAATTTCTTCCCAGAATCATGAGCATTTCTTGGATTGTGTTTTGGTTGTAGCATTTTATCAATCAACTGATCAATAAGCAATCAATGAGTCAGCATTTTATTACTTTGTACCAGGCATTGTGTTAATTACTGGTGTTGTTACAAAGAAAGTTAAAAATAATTTCCTGCTTTCAAGGAGCTCACATCCTAAAAGGCAGAGATAATCTGCACATAATGTCCACACATATATACATACTTAGACATGCACACACACACACACACACACACATATATATACACACATACATTCATGTATGCATATCTATATATGTGTGTGTGTGTGTGTGTGTGTGTGTGTGTGTGTGTGTGTGTGTGTGTGTGTACATTACAGGACATATACAGTAAAAAAGAGAGAAGTATTCTTATAACGAATGGATGAAAAGGTTTTTTGATTCTATTTTGTTTTGTTTTTGGTGGAAGTCATATTTAATGCCTAACATATGTCAGGCAGTATATTAAGTTCTGGGGATACAAAGATAAAATTGAAATGGTCCCTGTCCTCAAGAAACTTTTCTTCTATTAGGAGAGACTACATTTTATAATTGGGAGAGACTAAATGGACATGAGAGAGTTTTTCCTGAGGGTGTGCCAAAATGTTATTTATATCTCATTCTGAAGTCCAGATCAGGATTAAATTCTCCTTCCTCTCCATTCATATATTACCAGTGTATTTTCAGAAGATAAAATAGTCTAGGAGACTGGGCTGTGAACTTGGAAAAACCACTCACTGTGAGACTGCAGAGCTTATCAAATGGAGAAGCTCATCAAACCACCAGCAATTCTCAAAGTCACTACATTCTCAAAGGAATGAATATTGGGTTTGTCTTAGATGTTTGAAGGCTTTGAGGGGAAGAAAAGACAGAAAATACAATAATAAAATACCACCTCCCTGCAAACAAACTCTATGGACTCCTTGGATATCTCATATGGTGAATTGAAAAAAAAAAATAAAAGCTTTTCAAATTTAGATCAGAGTTTCTGGTTCTTTCCTAGATATAAATGATCAGAAGAGTTCTGTGGAGGACATCACAGTCAAGGAGCAGACACTTTCTTTGATATATCAACTTACAGGGATGACAGTAGAAGGGAAAAGATTCACATCTGTGCCTCCCTTGGTGACCCATACCCTGGAGCAAAGGTTGGCAGTCTATAGTGAGGATGGCATGCAATGTCTCTAAGGACCTGGATTGATGGCTCCCTACTATTTTTATACTGATAGCTTTTTTAATCTTTTGTATTTTTTTCAGATATATTCTTCCTCCATTTTTCCTTTTCTCAATGTTTCATGCTGTTGATGACATCCAGTGACAGCCAAAGCCATTCCTTAACCTGTCTAATGCCTCTTGCTAGGAAGAACAAACCTAAAAACAACACTTTGAATGTTATACACAACTAAAGGTTCAATTTTCTCTCTACCCTGAAAAAAAATTATTTCTTTGACATGAAAATGTCAAATAAATGGGATCAAGTGCCAACAGTTTCTACGTCAGTGTTCTGTTCAAAGTAAAATTATGTTTAAAAAATCATTAAATCAAAATGTTTAAAAAATAGATGGACTAAAAATAATTATGAATCCCTAATAAATCACACTGTCTCATGCTGATACTTATCAGATGTTGAACCATTAAACATTTTGTAGTACCTGTGAATGACCTCATTCCAAACAGAATGTTACAAGCTTTTTTTAAAAAACCTTTTTGGAAGTATACTTTCAATATTGGAAATAATTACCCTGGGGGGCCAGTAGCCTCAAACCTGATCCACTAGAAATCTCATTTTCTTCTATTTCCGTAAGTCATTCTGCCAATTTATAATTGAGTAATTCCTCAAGTAAAGCAGATTTGAGGATTTTCATTACAATATATACACTAAAAGCCACAAGAAAAAAATAAGATATAGAAACCTATAGTGGTAATTACATAAAGATTTACTACCTTAATTCAGAACTGAGGTTTGAAGTTACCTCCACAATGGTTGAAAATAAGGGAATTCCTGGTGCTACAAGAGAAAAAAGGGGGATAGAAATAGAGGCTCTTGGGTTTTAATCTCAGCTCTTCCAAAAAAAAAATAGCTGTGTGATCCCTAAGAAATGATTTTGCCTATTTTGTCTTGACTTCCTTCATCTATAAAAGGAGATAAAAAGATGAGATTGCTTTCTAATACTAAAATTTTAAGTTTCTGAATTCTCATTGTTCCACAATGTGTAGGAAACATAAATAGTTTCCACTGGATGCTTTGGAAATCAGAGCGATTTTTCACATCCCTTCACTGCTTCACACATTTGTAGAGTGGTTTAACAAAGTTCTTTGCTTTGAATAGTCCAGTGGGTAAGTCTGTAAGGCAAGTAATATTATTAGGAAACAGCTAAGTAGTATACTCCAAACACTAAAGTCCTGAAGACCTGAGTTCAAATCCTATTGTATGATGCTCAACAAATCATTTAACCACTCTCAGCCTCAGTTTGTTTATCTGTAAATAATAATAAAGTCCATCTCCCAGGTTAGTTATAAGGATCAAACATGATGTAATATGTAATGTAATATATCAAACATATGTAATACATTTTCAAACCTTGAAGTGTTATATAAAAATTTAGCTATTGTAATTAGCCCCATTCTACAGAGGAGAAAACTGAGATTTACGTAAGATCAAATGATTGGCCAAGGGCAAGAGAATTCAAACCCAGGTCACCTAACTCCCCATTCAACACTTAAAGCTGTATAATCCAGCCAAACAAAACCATATATCTTTCCAAGCATTTACTTCTATCTATGCCAGAGATAGAGCAGTCAAGAAATAGGTATGTGCCTACGTGCTAGGGGTTCCACTAATGAAATCCTACCAGTTTGTTATGGAAATCAAATACAATCTGCTCACCATGGATATTTTATGTAACATTTTGCTGGATACAGGAGAAGCAATTAGGCTGCTGAAAATTGCACTTGCATCTCCCATAATTCAATACTGACCACTGTTAGCTGTGCAATATGTGACAGGACTGATAATTAATTTTGCATGCAATCACTGTAATAATGGGGGAGGGAACTGCTAGGCCTTGACAGAGGAAATGTAGCAAGAACTCAAAGAGATTTTGTAGGAAGAAAGAATCTATATTCAGAGGAAGATTAAAATTATTAAATGCCACTTTCCAAAGTCTGAAAATGACATCTGCAGAGCCAGTCTCCAATAGGACACCCATTCTGGCAGAATTTAACTCATGAAAATGAGTTGGAAGACTCACATGGAGGAAAAAAATCCCTGCAGAAGGCCATCCGTGACCATTTTTACCTCCTCTTCCTTTTTCCTTGAGCTCAAACTAATTGGACTTTGTTTACATTCATAAATAAGTGAACAGCAGTTTCACCATGCACAGCCACAAACCCTGGGCACTCTTGTTCTTTGAACAGTTATCTTCAGAGGAAAATAATTATTTCAAATAGATTTTGCTATTTTCCTTCCCTTCCCCCACCTCCCTACTGCAACTTGAATAGAAGAGAATATGGAAGGTGAGAATTTGGTTGCTTCCAATAGGTTAAATACTGTCATGGAGGACAGGTGGTTGAATTGGATTTCAAATACAGTATTCTGGAAGACTTGCTCTTCCTCCATTATATACAACAGCAAGGTGGCTCAGTGGATATAGAGTGCTGGGACTAACGGCAGGAAAATCTGAGTTCAAATCCAGCCTTAGACACTTACTAGCTTTGCATCCCTGGGCAAGTCACTTTATCAGCGTTTGCCTTATTCCATTGGAGAAGAAAAGACAAACAACTCCAATTTCTTTGCCAAGAAAATCCATGGACAGGATGTTCCATGGGATCAGGGAGAGCTGGATACAACTGAACTACTGAACAACAAAAAGAATAAACAGTAGCAGGAGGTAGAGCCAAGACGGTGGAGTAACAGCACAGACTTTCTAGAGTGCTCCTCACAAGCTTAGCCAAATATCTGTAAAAGATGGCTCTTAAATTCTGAAGCTGCAGAACCCACAGAATGATGGAATGAAGCAAATCTCCAGCCCAAGACATCTTGAAAGGTCACCAGGAAGTATCTATGGTACCACGCTGGGAGCACAGCAAAATCCAATGTGGGCCTTGCTAGCACAGAGAGGAACTGAGCAGGCCTTGAGGAGACTGAATTTCTCGCATTTGTGGTGGTTTCTAGACTTCTCAACCCCAAAACACCTAGCACAAATTGGAAGGTCAGTGGAAAAAACATGCAGGACCAGTGTGAGAGAGGTAAGCGGTCTGGTCACAGCCCCAGGGTTGCAGAGGGAGGAAACAGCAGCCACAGCAGCATCAGGGGCAGCTGCAGCCACTGTCTCTGGAGCTGTAGGCCCACAGATTTTGGGGGGATTGGGAAGCTGACAATACACCCCTACTGGAAGCAGAGATCTACCTTGACAGAGAGCTCAAATGTCAAGTAAATGGCTGAGGAAATGAGCAAAAAACAGGAAAAAGAATCAGAGTATAGAATCTTACTTTGGTGACAAGAAAGACCAAAACATGCAAACAGAAGACAACAAAATCAAAACTTCCATATCCAAAACCTCCAAGAAAAATGTGAATTGGTCTCAGGCCATGGAAGAGCTCAAAAAGGATTTTGAAAATCAAGTAAGAGAAGTAGAGCAAAAATTGGGAAGAGAAATGAGAGTGATGCAAGAAAATCACGAAAAATGAGTCAACAGCTTGCTAAAGGAGACCCAAAAAATGCTGAAAAAAATAACTTTAAAAAATAGACTAACCCAAATGCAAAAGAGATCGAAAAAGCCAATGAGAAGAAGAATGCCGTAAAAATCAGAATTGGCCAGATGGAAAATGAAGTCCAAAAGCTCACTGAAGAAAATCATTTCTTAAAGATTAGAATGGAGCAAATGGAAATCAAGAAATTATAAAACAAAACTAAAAGAATGAGAAAGTAGCAGACAATGTGAAATATCTCATTGGAAAAACAACTGACCTGGAAAATAGATCCAGGAGAGACAATTCAAAAAGTAGTGGTCTACCTGAAAACCATGATCAAAAAAAGAGCCTAGACATCATATTCCAAGAAATTATCAAGGAAAACTGCCCTGATATTCTAGATCCAGAGAGTAAAATAGAAATGGAAAGAATCCACTGATCACCTGCTGAGAGAGATCCCAAAAGGAAAACTCCAAGGAATATTGCAGCCAAATTCCAGAGTTCCCAGGTCAAGAAGAAAACACTGCAAACAGCCATAAAGAAACAATTCGAGTATTGTTATATACAATCAAGACACATAGGATCTAACAGCTTCTACCTTAAGGTATTATAGGGCTTAGAATATGGTATTCCAGAGGTCAAAGGAGCCAAGATTAAAACCAAGAATCACCTACCTAGCAAAACTGAGTTTAATACTTCAGAGGAAAAATGGTCATTTAATGAAATAGAAGACTTCCAGGCATTCTTGATGAAAAGACCAGAGCTGAATAGAAAATTTGACTTTCAAACACAAGAATCAAGAGAAGCATGAAAAGATAAACAAGGAATGAGAAATTATAAAGGACTTACTAAAGGTGAAATGTTTATATTGGAAAGATCATATTTGTAACTCTTGAGACTTTTCTCAGTATTTGGGTAGTTGGAGGGATTTTATACACACACACACACACACACACACACACAGATAGATAGATAAACAGATAGACAGCACAGGGTGAGTTGACAAGGAAGGGGTGATATCTAAAAAAATAAAATTAAGGATTGAGAGAGGAATATATTGGGAGAAGAAAGGGAAAAATAGAATGAGGCAAATTATCTCACATAGAAGAGACAGGAAAATGTTTTTTTCAATGGAGGGGAAAAAGGGTGAGGTGAGAGGAGAAAAGTGAAGCTTATTCTCATCACATTTGGCTTAAGGAGGGAATAACGTGCATACACAATTTGCTATGGAAATCTATCTTACACTACAGGAAAGGAGGGAAGAAGGGGAGAAGTGGGGTGATAAAAGGGAGGGCAAATGAGAGGGGGGATAATTAGAAGTAAACACTTTTGAGGAGGAATAGGGTCAAAAGGGAGAACAGAATAAATGGGGAGCAGGATAGGATGGAGAGAAATATAGTTAGTCTTTCACAACATGGCTATTATTGAAGTTTTTTGTATAACTTCACATGTATAATATATATTGAATTGCTTGCCTTCTCAGTGGGGATTGGGTGGAGATGGAGGAAGGGAGAGAAGTTCAAACCCAAATTTTTAAAAACAAATGTTAAAAATTGTTTTTACATGCAACTAGGAAAAAAGATATACCGGTAATGGGGGTATAGAAATCTATCTTGCCCTACAAGAAAATAGATGAGATGAGATGGGGATAAGGGAATGGAGGGGTGTGATAGAAGGGAGGGCAAATTGGTGGGAAAGGGTAATTGGAATGCATGCTGTCTTGGGGTGGGGGAGGGAAAAGATGAGAAAATTTGCAACTCAAAATCTTGTGGAAATGAATGTTGAAAACTGAAAATAAATAAATACTTTAAAAATACTTTAAAATAAACAATAGGAAAGGAAGTCAGGTGTGGAGTCCAACAGGTAGTTTACTGGAGGGACAGAAAAAAACTAAAAATCAAAAGGGTCAGATAGTTTCATGCTTACACTTTAATAAATTAAGGTGAATTCCTTTGGTGTGAGACTTTCCTTTAATGAGATGGATTATGGCCCTCTACACTTTAATAGATGATTTTTGACAGCATAGTAAAATAATGATAATAAATCCTGACTCTTGGTCCAACCAAGTGATGAGACTCTCTGAAAATAGCTAGATGGGTTATCTGACAACAGATTTATAGTCTACTTGTGTTCTGTGCTCAAAGTCTTATCAACTTGGTTGAGTTTCATAAAGATCGTTCTTTGTTGACAATGGCTTTGAAACATCAAGGTTACTGCCACTCTACAAACAGGCATCAGAAAGGACTTTTCATACACACATTGCTGACCAGAAATTTTAAACTGACACTTTTGTTCCCACTCACATGCACCCTGGTCACTTCAGTTCCACAGACATTTGGGAAAGAAGTCGCTGGGCTAATACAGTGACACAACTAGAAGGAATATAAGCCATTGTCCTATCAGAATGTATCAGCCTTTGTCTTTTTGCTTTTTTGTTTCATGGATCATTTTGGGAATCTGCTGATGCCCATGGAACTCTACTCATAATAATGTTTTTAAATGCATAAAATAGGATTACAAAGGAAATCAATTATATTGTAATGCATTACCAATGAAAAAAATGTTTACAGATCTCAAGTTTAAGAACCTCGATGTAGAAAGTTCTTTATTAAAGTTAGAGGGGATTGTAATATGCAAGGCTTTCCATAAAACTCCAGCAGTTTTATATAACACTACTCTCTTCCCCATCTTGTATTCTGCCTTTTCATCAACTGGCAATAGACTATTAGCTATTCTCCAGCTTTTCCTGTGCACTCCTGCCTCTGTGAATTCATAAGTTTTTCCACACCTGGAATATACTCCTTCATATCTCCCCGTTTGAAGTCTTTTTTATTCCTTGTTTTCAAGGATACCAAAACTTCTATGAATTTCTCTCTCTCTCCCCCCAGCAGTGAGTCTTGAGCCAGGAAAACATGAGTTTAAATCCAACCTCAGATACTTACTAGCTGCGTAACCTTGATCAAATCACTTAATCACCCTCTGCCTCAGTTTCTTCAACTGTAAAATTAAGGTCATAATATCACATACCTCAAAGCATTGTAATCAATTTCCAGATATCCCCAATCTTGGTGAAATTCCAACAATGAAAACTGAAAGGAGAAAAGCCTCAGTTCTCCCGACCAAATCAATAAAGTTTTAGCCTTTCAGAAGTGAAAATATCTGATGACTTATATATTGCTACCCAGTGATACTAAAGCATATGGTTTGTCATTAATCTAAACTCATTACTGTGGGAAATCTTTTTTCCTCCTCACAAGACAAGTTAAATCTTCACACTTAAGTGAAGGCATCAGAGATGGAAGCAATCCTGGCCAGTGTGTCAAGATACCTATTTCTGATCCTAGGTTGGCTATTAACAACGTTTATAACCCTGGGATATTCATCTCACTAGGCCTTACTAAGGCTTCCTTATTTTTACAGAGGAATTAGACTAAATGTGGTGGCAAAGAATTGGAAATCAAGGGGAGGTCTAAGCTCACATTTGTTGCTTTCATGACACTAACTATTTTTATCTCTGCCATCCCCTTCTCCTTTTGTAATCAATCTTTCCCAATATCAGGGACTTTTCCAAAGAGTCCTATCTTCTCATTATGTGGCCATAGCATTTAAGCTTCAGTTTCAGTATTTGTCCTTCCACTGAGTAGTCTGAATTAATTTCTTTAAGTATTGATTGATTTGATTTCCTTGCTGTCCAAGGGACTCTCAAAAGAGTTTTCCAACACCATAATTTGAAAGCATTGATTCTGCAGTATTCAGCTTTCCCTTTAGTCCAATACTCAACAATCATACTGGAAAAACCATAGCTTTGACTATACAGACCTTTCTGTTGGCAAGATGATGTCTCTGCTTTTTAGTATGCTGTCCAGCTCTGACATAGTTTTCCTTCCCAGGAGAAAGCGTCTTTAAATGTCATGGCTGCAGCCAGCATCTGCAATGATCTTTAGGCCCCCAAATATAAAATCTGTCACTGCTTCCGTTTCTTTTCCCTCTATTTGCTAGGAAGTGATGGGACCAGATGTCATCATCTTCATCCTTTTTTCAATGCTAAACTTCAAGCCTGCTTTTACATTCCCCTCTTTCACCCTTATCAGGAGACTTCTGAATTCTTCACTTCCTGCCATCAACGCGGTATCTTATGTATATTGTTTATATTTCTCCTAGCAACCTTAATGTCAGCCTTTGATTCATTAAGTGTAGCAATTCACATGATGTCCTCTGCATGTAAATTAAATAAATAAGGTGACAAAATACAGCCTTGTCATACTGCTTTCCCAGTCTTAAAGCTATCAGTTGTTCCATTTTCAGTTCTAACTCCTGTTTCTTGGTCTGCATACAAATTCCTGAGATGAAACAGCACTCTCATCTCTTTAAGGATTTGCTATATTTTGTTGCGATCTACACAGTCAATGGCTTTATAATAGTCAATGAAGCAGAAGTAGATGCTTTTCTGAAACAACCTTGGCAGCTCCAGAAAGAATGAAGAGGTTGGGCCAAAGCTGAAAGGGAACTCAGGAAACTCAGTTGCGGATTGACTGGTGATGAAAACAAAGTCTGCTGTTGTAAATATTAATATCACACAGGGTTCTGGCATATAAGATCTATGAATCAGTGTAAGCTGGACATGGTCAAACAGGAGACTCAAAGTTTACACGTCAATATCATGGGTGTCCATGAATTTAAATAGACAGGAATAGATGAATTTAATTCAGGTGAACATCTACTACCATGGACAAGAATCCCTTCAAAGAAATGGAGTGCTCTCATAGTCAATAAAATGGTGAGAAAAGCAGTACTTGTACATAATCTCAGAAATTAATAAAATGATGGCTGTTCAAATCCTAGCAAACCATTCAACATCATAATAAAGTCAAAGTTTTTCAGTTCTATGAAGACCTACAACAGCTTCTAAAAATAACATTTAAAAAGATGTTACATCCGTCATAGGGGATTGCAGTGCTAAAGCAGGAAATACAAAAGATAACTGAAATAAGAGACAAGTTTGACCCTGGAGTACAAACATGTATTATGCTATGAGATAAAGATAAAAAAGATAACACTGAACACAGTCCTTGCCCTTAGGAATCTGACATCCTACAGGAGTAGAAGGGTCCAGTAATTTGAAGGAAAATATAATTCTAAAAAGGTGTAGAAACAATACTCCTGATAGACACATCACTGGAGCATACAATGGATTTAGAAATTAGAAAACCTTTATTCAAATGCACTCTCTATTATTTTCTAAGTGTGTTATTTTGAACAAATAAATTCCCCTCTCTGGGCCTCAATTTTCTTATTGATAACATGATAGACTTTCAAGAGATGATCTCTAAGATCCCATTTAGGTCTGAATTCTATAAAGAGGTCCCTCTTCCTCCTTTCCCACTCTCTCTCTCACCCAATCTCCATCCCAGACATACATGCCAGAAGCCAAGCCTTGTCTTCTGAATATTTCTATATTCTAGAAGTTAGAGTTTCTACAACGAAGAAAGTTACATTAATAGGAATTGTCAAACCTATGACTATTCTGTTTTCCTTTGCTGCAGGACTAGATGGGTGAAGTAAGAGATTAAGGTGACCTACCAAAATGACTTGAGATTTGCCCTATTAAAAAAAAAAAGAGGGAGAAGGGGCATTAGTCTCTTAGAAAGGAATCTGACTAATCTAGTTAAGAGGAGTTTTAAATCAATCAATAAACTCAATTCAAATTATTTAGCACCTACTCTGTAAAAGGCTCTGGGGACATAAACCATTTAATCTATATTTTCCTCAGTTTCTTCATACATAAAATGAAGGCTTTGGAGGAAAGGACCTCTAAGATTCATTTTAACTCTAACAATTTGTTGGAACTTTTAGACAGGAAATACAACTAGAGCTGGGACATATAACCCTGTAATAAAATTCTTAATGTCCAGGAGAATGCAATCTAGTGGAAAAGAAAGGTAGGATGTGTATAAATAACTAGAAAATAAGCCAATAAATTATTAAATACATTGTAGGGGACAGAATGACCTATGAGATTCTAAGAGGGAGGAATAACTTATAGCTAGTGAGATTAAAGCATATTTAACAAAGGAGGTGGAACAATATTTGGATTTTGAAGGAGGAGAAAGATGTTGATAGATGCAGAGTGTAAGGCAGATCTGCACAACTTACAAACTTCTTCCAGGGCAGATTAGGTTAGACTAGAGACAGATTGATAATGGTTGATTGCCGTGGGTCATAGTACAAACAGGAGAATTTGTAGTGGTAACCCTGAGGCACAAGCAGCACTTGGGGCACATGTTATGCAGGCCTGGTGTAAGGGATTCCATTTTTTGGCACCAGCAATGATATGACCCAAAGTTTGAAGGTAAGAGGGAAGTACCAGACTAGTAAACTCTAAGTTCAAGTTGGATAAATTTTAGGGTTTGAGGAGGGAAATACTATGAAATAAGGACAGTAAGGATGGTTGGACCTAAATTATGGAGGCTACTGCATGTCAAGTTAAAGAACATTTTATTTGGTAGCCAACGGGAATTATTAATGGTTTTTGAATGGTTAATGATGTGATCATATCTATTACATATGAGAAAACTTACTTTGACTTTGATGGATTGACAAAGGGAAACACTGGCTTACAAGAAGGACTGTGGTCCTGAACAAGGCTAGTGACAGGTGTGAAGAAAGAATAAATGGAATGAATGAAAAACCAAATATTACTATACTAAGGGATAAGGATATAAATAGGAAAAGTTAGATAATCTGTGAACCTAAGGAACTAATGCTGTAACCAGCCAAGATGATATATAAAAGAAAGCTCAACTGTCAGGTTAATGGAAAAGCCTAGAAGTCCTAAGGGCCTAGAGTAAGTCAGATGAAAAGGTGCAAGGGTCCATAGTCACATGACCAGAGAGCCCTCCTTACCACCACAATGTTGGGAGTGGTAGGGTTAGCTATTCTGGGGATGAGAAAGTTTATAAGAACCTGGTATAGTTGAGTACTTCCTGCAGCTCCCCTGTCTTTATGCCTTCCTTCTCTCTTTTAGGGCATTCTTCTTCTCATTGGTTTTTTTTTATCTCTTTTGTCATTTGGGTCAGTCTATTTTTTTATAGTCTATATTTATAGAAGGAATAGATTTTGTGACTTTTAACTCTTTAAGCCATGATCAGTCAAATAGCTAGCAAGAGTTCTGGGATATCCTAGGACCAAAGGAAGTTCAGAGGTGGGAAATATCAAGGGGTAGAAGGATATGTCTTATAGTATCAAGAGGATGCAAATGTGAAACATATTTTGCATATATTCCCATATCAACATAAATTGTCAATTGATTCTATATAGCAGCAGAGAGTTGAACATGAAAGAAGCGTCAAGGACAAATTTGTTTTTGGGGCCTGTGTGACTAGGATACTAGTGATGCCATTAACAAGAATGGAGATGTTAGGAACAGAGGCAGGTTTTGGAAGGAAGGTGATGAGCTGTTTTGAAGAGAATATTGGTTATGTAGGAGATCTTGGTGAAACTATTTAACCTATATTGGAAATACTGGGACGGCTCAGGGACAAGATCAGAGGAGAATACAGTGACTGGAATATCATCAGTATAAAGTTAATAATTGAAGCCACAGAAGGAGATAAAATTCCAGAGAGAGGATGTGAGGGCTTAGGTCAAAGCCTCAGAAAGGGTAGACAGTAGAATGTTGGTTTATGAGTAACCTGATTTATATATGCTTCACTAGATGAGGAAAAATTTTTCGCAAAATTTATCTTGCAGGACAAACAAAAATTCGCACAAACTTCATGTTTGAACTTGAATGGCTCGTGAAAGAACAATGCTTAACTAGGGCAATGTTTTGTTTTGTTTTAGTTTTTCTGAGCCCGTATGAAATCATACACCATCTCGGGGAGGGAGACGGTAGGGAGGAGGAGAAAATTTAAAACTTACGGAAGTGAATGTTGAAAACTAAAAACAAATGAATTTTTAAGAGAAGGCAAAAACAAGTGTTAGATAGATTCCTAGTCAGAAGCAAACGTAAAGGAGAAAGAAATCAGTGGATCAGAACGTGAAAGTGATAGAAACACGAAAAATAAAGGAAAGCAGTAATGTTAGTCTTACTTTTAGTGAAAGTAGAATAAGAGAGAACACTTGTGACATTGAAATCCCTGATGTCCTCATAGAAGGAGATTCTCCTTCCAAGCAATAACCCTTCCTCCTCCTCTTCCCTCTCATCTCCTTCATGCCAGCCATGACTCTTCTCAAAGTTAAAATGCAGGTTAATTTATTTTCAGTTTATATTGTGCATTAATCATTGCTATTGTATTTCAGACACATTAGGGACAAAAAAACTTACTTAAAATTACAAATAATTATTTTTATATGAATATTTTTGGGGATGTGGCACTGATCATCTGACTTTACATTATTTCCTATGGGAAAATTCACTTTGCAATATGAACAAATGGCATGACAAACGGAATCTTGGAATGAATTAAATTCTTAACTGAGGTTCTACTGTACACATAAAGGGCAGGAGGAAGAAGAGGAACTAACATGGAAAACCAAAAAGACTTTCTCAGAGAGTTAGAAAGTGTATAGCAGCAAACAAAAGTAGGATTTTTTGCTCTTTTTCTGGATTGAGTTTTAGCCAATCAAGTTCCTTTGATTGATCTTGCCTTTGATTGAATCAAAATCTTAAGACTCAATTCAATCAAGAGTCCCTGATTTGAAGCAGTATACACACACACACACACACACACACACACACACACATACATACGAACACAAATATATACATACATATATATACATACGTATACATATACACATATTTATACATACATATACATATATACATATGTGTATGTATATATGTGTGTGTGTGTGTATCTCTATATATCTATATATCATTGCTTGGAAACTAGAGAGAGAGAAGCGAGCATAAATGAACTAGGGGAATTTGCCTGTGGGGAGGCTTAACAGAAAGAATGTTTGTGATGTCAGGAGCCCAGTCTGTTGATCTGTGTTGATTTGTCAGACAGAAGCCCTGTCTGTTGGTCTTTATGAGTGAATTGAGATGATAACTTTGGTAATGTGTACAAATATCATTAAAGCCCTGTCAAGCTGTATTTTCCTAGAAACAGAAGCTGCAGGCAGGAGCCCCTGGAGTCTGCTGTCAGGCAGAAGCAAGAAGAGTATGGAGTATAAATGTCCCTGTGAGCAGAGACAAGGAACAGGAGCAAAGAGCTACCTGTGTGTAGACCCAGGCAAGAACTAGGAGTGGGTCAGCCCATGGAGGAGGAGCCGTGGGGTTTGGAAGTCAGTCTAGAATCAAGATGAGAGAGGATTTTACTTGGATACTATGTATTGATTAAGGAGATTATTCTTATAGTGACCTAAGGGTGGATGGTGTGGTATTTTCTGCTACCCCTTTAGGACACATCATGGTAGGGAAGACCCTAGACTGGGATCCCCTGACTTTGGGGATGTGACAATATATGCTATGCACCACATGATATACCGAATATTATAAGATATATCTATGTGCTAGATAATATGCTTAAGGATGTTGCTATGAGTGTTATGCTTTACTTTATTGAACAGTGTTTAGTTTATTGCTGAATAAATAGAGAGTTCATTATACTATGTGATTAGTCCCTTAAAATCATTTACAGCAGCAGTCCTCAGGTAGGTTGCCATGAATGACTGGCATTACAAAATATCACAGAATCCAAGGGAGAAGAGACTGTCAATGGTCAACTGTATTAAATACTACAGAGTCTAAGGTGGTTGAGATTTAGATAAGGCCTTGATTTTGAAAGCAGAGATGTCCTTTATGACTTTGAAGAGAATAATTCCAGGAGACGGTGGATACAAATGTCAGATTACAAGTGTTTAAGCAGGTAGAGAAGAGATGGAGGCACTGAGTGGGTGGAGACCACTCTCTTTAGAAGCTTAACAGTCAAAGAAAGCTGAGATAATACACTGAGGGGGCAGCAGAGTCAGGGGAAAGGGTTCAGAACTAAAGAAAGAGGAAGAGAGCCAGGAGAAAGAAAGAAGAAGAATAATGAAAATGGTTGGTGGGCAGGGAATCAAGGGCACAAATGAAGAGGTTAACTTTAGCAGAAGAGTCTGCTATGCTATACTGACATATTATAATAACCTACTTGAACCTACCAAAGTAGGCGTACAATTATATACCTTCTTCCCCATGGAGCTCCAGCCAAATAATATGGGAAAAGGAAGTAGTGATAGAGCATTTAACTGAACTGAGTAGATGGTTACTCATTGTCAATAAAATGGGGCCTTCTCAATCCAGAACTAGCCTATCAAAACAGAACACATCTGGGAGAAGAATTGGAAATTATAGGAAAGAAGAAAAGATTTTGAACAATATATGGAAAATACAATAACAAGTTAACCACGGAATAGATATTTAGGATCACGGAAGGGAAATATTTAGTGTTAGATCAGATCATAGAAAACATTTAGTTTAATTTGATCATTTTACAGATGATAAATTTACTGAGTTCTTATTATGGATGGAATACTGTGCCAGATGCTGCAGAAGACAGAAAGATGTATGATTCATGTGTCCTGTCTTCTCTCTGTTGGTAAGCATATAACTTAGGGAGACAGGACATAAATTCTTTAAGTATTAAATAACAATATAATGTTGTTATTGTGGATTATTATCTAATAAAAGATTTCAAAATGTAGTAAGTGCCTAACTGTCAACTAAGTTGTACAGGTTATAAGTACTATGAATCAGAAGGGAGAGAATGAGATTTAGGGTGGAGTTGTCTTTCATGGGAGAGTTGTAACTTGAATTGAGCCTTGAAGGATGAGAAAGGACAAGTCAGCCAGGTGGCATGCAAATTTTATCTTTTGAATGTTCTACATGCCATTCTGCATCTGATTTTAATTCACAGGGGTGGATTATGATAAAGAGCTGGAAGTCAAAATTCAGGTATTCCGATTATTGAAATATATTTTAAAGATTCATATCTAAACTCTTTCTCAAGCTGCTGTTTTCATTACTCTCCTTAACAAAATATAATACTCTTTTCTCAAACTTGGCAGCTAGATGAAGCAGTGGATAGAGCCGGGACCAGAAGTCAGGAAGACCTCAGTTCAAATTCAGCCTCAGCCAAACTTACTAGCTGTATTACGGTGTGCAAGTCACTTAACATTTGTCTGTCTCAATGTCCTTAACTGTAAAATGTAGTTAATAATAGTATCTACTTCCCAGGGTGGTTGGAAGAATAAAATGAGATGGTTTTCAAGCATTTTGAAAATCTTGTAATGCTATATAAATGTTAGATATTACTATTAAACTTTCTAAAGTCCTTTCTCCTCCTCAATTTGAGACTTTATGGCCCTAGAGATGAACACAGACTCACATGCAAGTTTTACAGTTTTCTCCCTCCAATTATGCACTACTACATCTATAGATAAGGTATATATATATACATATATATATATGTATATATATATAGTATATAGATATGGTATATAGATATCTGTATAAGCAATATACACAGATCATATGCTTCTCCTCATTAATTTCTCCATGATAAACCAAATAATCTTCCTTCTTTCCCTCTACCATTTTTTAAACCTCAGAGTCATAGGAAGAGAATGAAATGGGGAAGTTTTGAGGCAAAAAAAACAAACTTGATAGTCAGAATTAAATTCATTTCACCAAAAAGTGTGAACATTATGTGCTCTGGTTAAAAGGACAAAAGAAAGCTTTCATTCTTAAATGAACCTTTGCTCCTAAACACTCTTGTTGCAAAGAACATCATGCCCATGCATGAACAGGGTAGTAACCTTCATCTAATTGTAGATTTTCAAAACAGAAAGGGCACTACGTCATCTAGTTTACCTATGTTTCTATTTCTAGATAAAATGGAAAGACAAAGTCCCATCAAAATACAGATTGGGGTGTGTGTGCGTGTGTGTGCGTGTGTGTGTGTCCTATCATGCAAACAAAAACCCTGGAATGAAACTATCATTTTCCAAAATAATGAAACCAAAGAGAAGAGGTCAAATTCAGTAACACACTAAAATTCAACTATTTTATGAGACATTGCTTTGACATATTGGAGAATCACCAGAGGAAATGAAACCGCAAGGCTTTGATAGATGCTGCCTTCTCATTTAAATGAATGCCGCCACTTCTTCTATCCCAACCTCAGTGCTCAAAAAAATGCTGCACACAAATCTATCACATAGCCATTTATGTGTTGTGTATTGTCTAGGTCAATTACTAGTATTTATACAATTGTGATTATTTTACAACTTGTTACAGATGAATGTACGCATCATTGTCATTGATGAATGAGTCAATGTCATGAAGTAAGTGCATTATTTGAATTCACATTGCATGTTTCCATTGAGTTGTAATCAATAACCATATTTTAAATAATTATAACTTGGAATAATACAAATTTGAATATATGCAACCACTTGGATTCATTATTTGAAAAACCTAGAATCCTATCAATTTCATCTCCCCTTTTCTGCATCCAGAATTTTCAAATTTTTTCTTCATTATTTTAAACAAACAGACAACACACACACACACACACACACACACATACACCCCACTACCAAAGAAAGTAAGGGCAATAACAAAAGAAGGATGAAGGCCTTCTCTTATTTTCTCTCTGGGCCTTTTTGGTAATTGAGTGTCCACTGGGGAGGAAGAAGGGAGAAGATTGAACAGGCTGTGCCATTCTGCATTTCATCATGAAGATTTATCTGGAGGTAACAAAAAGACATTTGTTCATTTCCCTCTCGAGTGGGTTTTGGAAGCATTCCAAAGCTCAAATAAAGAAAGCCTCATTAACTAATTCCATAGCACACAACTGCTCCAAAGCCTCAGAATCAAGTTCAGGGTACTTCTATTATGAAAATCATGGAGTTCCTCCATCAGCCTGGCAGAACCAGCTAAGAAGAACCTGCCAATGTGTTCACTCCTGAACCATCCAGCAGTCCATCAACTTTAGGAACAAATGGCTCCCCCTTCCCACCACTTAGTTCTTGGCAACAAAGGAAACCTTACCAAGCACACACTGGGAGGGGTGTCTTATTGTTGTATCCTGCCTGTTAAGGAAGGAAGCCACCAGAACTCTGGATAAACATATGTAGGCACCACAGGACTGTGCAGAATCCAACGAGCCCTGGGGATACACTGTTGTCTCAAAATTAAGATTCCACCATCCAGGCTCCTGAGTTAGTAATTCAATAGGAGGGTGGCTGACAATATTATTCTCTCCTGAAGCTTTTAATTTAAAAAGCTAAGTGAAGTAACATACATAGTGACAGTTTTCCTAATTTAGGCTAGTCAGCCCAGTGAAGGCAAGGTCATAGAGTGACATGTGCATGGTGCAGACCTGTCACATTGCTCAATTGGTTTTTCACATATCATGTTCCTATTGATAAAAGGAACAGAGAGGCAGCAAGACAAGGAGGGAAGAATATGACCCTCTGATTTTAAATCAGCACTGAGTACATCATAAATGGTGACACATTACCTTCCTCCACGCAACTCTAGAGAGAAAGAGAGCATCAACACCACCAGCAAATATTCACTGAGCATTTGCCACCACTGATGGCACAAGGAGTTCTTCCATTTTTTTATTCTTGCTGTGGATATTTAAAAAATACAGAATGCCAGAGAAAATTTCCCTTTGTTACAACATGAAATTCTCTAATTTCCTCTTGAATAGAAGATCTTGGCATATTTCCTATATTAATTGGGTACCTTTCCCCTCCTATTTTTTTCTTATTTTCTATGAATAAATTGTTACTCTGACTTTAAAAATAACAAACTAAATTAAGCTTATCCTTACAATTAATATAAACTTTTAAAAATGACCTTTAGCTATAAAAAATATATAAGTTCTTCCCCTTCCTTTTTCTTTGTTCCCTGTTTCCCTGGATTTTCATGTACATATATATGCCCACCCACATGTGTTTTTTGAGGGCAGAGAGAAAAAAAAAGAGAGACACATAGAAAGCCCGTGGGGTGAAGGTGTGAATGTTTATCTTCTGGTTCTGTTTCCTGTACTTCATATTATTTCTAATTATTTTCTTTTAAAAAATATATTTTATTGATATCTTTTTATCTTTAAAGTGCTTAGATTTCCTCCCTTTCAGTTCCTCCCTTTGCCCTATTCCAGAGATCCATCACTTTGAACAAAGATAAAAAAACACAAGATAAACCAATCATATTTCTTAAAGTGATATAATATTCAAATTTCTACTACTGTGAACTGCCCCCCCCATCTCTGCCAAGGAGTTGGGGGAGGTTAGACCTTGGAGGGGGGGAAAGGCCAACCTCTCTCTGATCCCCCCTCCCCTTTCTCTCTCTCTCTCTCTCTCTCTCTCTCTCTCCATATATATATATACATATATATATAAATATACACAAACACATACACATATATGTGTGTATATATGTATGTACATATATACACACATATATGTACGTATATATGTGTGTATGCAGTGTATATATATATATATATATATATATATATATGTATATATACGCATGTGTATGATATTTAAGCCAAACTCTTTTGATGATAAGATACTTCCTTTATGAGAGTATGAAAGGCTTCTGCAAATAAAACAATGTCAACCAGAATATCTGGAAGAGCTTACCATCTCTACCAAATCCTTATTCCTGGGATTTGACCTTTGTGATAAAGTTTTCATGATAGTGCTACACATCTTTTATGAGCATACTTATTATTAGTGTGTGGTTCCGCAAGAAAAATTCTGATTCACAATTCAAGTGGACCAGCTTTTAACATGAAGACTTAGAAATAGACTTAATCATAGGTCAGCTTAGTAGGGTGGAAGGGAAGCACTGAGGCAGAAGAGAATAGTTTGTGTATGTCTCATGCTGATCACAGGAGATTCCTTAGGAATGCCCTTCACAATAGCAAGGTTGCAGGAAAGTTGAAGGTAGTGCCAGCCAATAGGGTTGATAGTTCTACCAAGGGATTTAATGAAGGCTGACAATGAAAAAGCTACTGCTGTGTCCTTTGCATCAAGCCTGTCTATAATTGATGGTAAGAAATAATATAGTGATAACGATGGAATAATTATTCTGGAAGTACTTTTAAGAATGGGATGTACTAGAGACAGAGTCAAGATGGCAGAGTAGAAGCAAAGATCTGTCTGAGCTCTCCCCACAAAGCCCTCTAAATACCTGTAAAATGACTCTAAACAAATTCTAGAGCAGCATAAACCACAAAAAGACAGAGTCAAACAGATTTCCAGCCCCAAGACAAACGAAGGCCAATAGGAAGGGTTTATTGCACTGAGTTCAAAGCAGAGCACTACCCAAAGTGCTGGCATAGACAGGACTAGAGCAGGCCTCAAGGTGCTGAGCCACCATTAGCTGTAGTGTTTTTCAGACTTCTCAATCCAGAAATGCCAAAGACATTTCAAAAGATCAGTGCGAAAGCTCTTTTGCCTGGGTGAGAGAAACATGATCTGGTATGAGCCCCAGTCTAGGGCAACAGCAGCTACTGCTACAGAAGCAGCTGCTTCTGTAACTCTCAGCCTAAAGACAGTGGGGGAATCTTGGTGACTGATCTGGATCACAGTCCTGGGTGGCAGTCTTGGAGCAAGGAGGAGTGCTAGTATAGTAGAGCTGGTGGCAGTTGTAGAGGGAGAATCCTACTTGAAGTTCCAGGGCAAAAAATAGTGCTTGTGGTTGCTCATAGAACACAGCACAGGCCAGGAGAGGAGTAAATACCTCTCCTCTGATCATATCACTTTGGAGAGACTGAGAATTTACAGGTCCCTAGAGATATCTCTGAAAACCGCTGCACAAAACTCCTGAAACTTGGGACAGTGCACCCTCCAAACAAAGAGCTCAAAAATCAAACAATTGGGTGGGGAAAATGATCAAAAAAGGAAAAAAATAAGATTATAGAATGTTACTTTCCTGGTGAAAAATGTATTTTCTTATGATAAGGAAGATCAAAGCATACAACCAGAGGAAAATCAAAGTATACAACTGGAGGGAGACAACAAGGTCAAGGCTCCTACAGCCAAAGTCTCCAAGAAAAATATGAAACGGTCTCAAGCCATGGAAGAGCTCAAAAAGGATTTTGAAAATCAAGTAAGAGAAGTAGAGCAAAAATTGGGAAGAGAAATTAGAGCAATACAAGAAAGTTATGAAAAATGAGTCAACAGCTTGTTAAAGGAGATCCCCCAAAATGCTGAAGAATATAACACCTTTAAAAATAGACTCACTCAAATGGCAAAAGAGGCCCAAAAAACCAATGAGGAGAAGAATGCCTTAAAAAATAGAATTGATCAAATGGAAAAGGAGGTCCAAAAGCACAATGAAGAAAATATTCCTCTAAAATTAGAATGGGACAAATGGAAGCTTAGTGACTTTATGAGAAATCAAGAAATTATAAAACAAAACCAAAAGAATGAAAAAATAAAAGACAATGTGAAATATCTCATTCGAAAAACAAGTGACCTGGAAAATAGATCCAGGAGAGATAATCTTAAAATTATTGGTCTACCTGAAAACCATGACCAAAAAAAAGGGCCTAGACATTATCTTTCAAGAAATTATCAAGGAAAACTTCCTGATATTCTAGAACTAGAGGGTAAAATAGAAATGGGAAGAATCCCAATGATCACCTCTTGAGAAAGATCCCAAAAGGCAAACTCCTAGTAATATTGTAGCCAAATTCCAGAGTTCTCAGGTCAAGGAGAAAATATTACAAGCAGCCAGAAAGAAACAATTCAAACATTGTGGAAACACAATATGGAAAACACAGGATTTAGCAGTTTCTACACTAAGGGATCAAAGGACTAGGAATATGATATTGCAGAGATCAAAGGAGATAGGATCAAAACCAAGAATCACCTACCCAGAATAACTGAGTATAATACTTCAGGGGAAAAATGGAATTTCAATGAAATAGAGGACTTCCAAGCACTCTTGTTGAAAAGACCAGAGCTTAATAGAAAATTTGACTTTCAAATATAAGAATCAAGAGAAACATGAAGAGGTAAACAGGAAAGAGAAGCCATAAGGGATCCATTAAAGTTGAACTGTTCACATTCTTACATGGAAAGATGATATTTGTAACTCACGAGACCTTTCTCAGGATTAGGTCAATTAGAGGGAATACATGTTTATTTATATATGTGTGCATATGTGTATGTACATACCCACATATTTATATATACACACACAAACACAAACATACATAGATACATACATACATATATGTAGACAAAGGGCACAGGGTGAGCTGAATATGTAGGGATGATATCTAAAAAATAAATTGTGTTGATAACAATGTACCATGAGAAAGACAAAGGGAGAGGTAGAATGTAATAAATTATCTAATATAAAAGAGACAAGAGAAAGTTTTTACAATGGAGGTGAAGAGGGGGAAATAAGAGGGAATAAGTGAGCCTTACTCTCATTGGATTTGGCTTAAGGAGGGAATAACACATTCAGATGAGTATGGAACTCTATCTTGCCCTGCAGGAAGGCAGAGGAGAAGGAGATAGGAAAGGGAGGATAACAGAAAGGATGGCAGATTGGGAGAAGGGGTAATCAGAAGCAAACACTATTGTGGGGAACAGGTCAAGGGAGAGAAATAAATAAATGGAGGGCAGGACAGGATAGAGGGAAATATGATTAGTCTTTTGCAATATCACTATTATGGAAGTGTTCTGCATGGCTACACATAAGTGATCTATATTCAATTGCTTGCTTTCTCAATGAGGGTGGGTAGAAAGGGAGGAAGGGAAAGAATGTGAAACTCAAAGCTTTAAAAATGAATGTTAAAAATTGTTTTTGCATGCAACTGGGAAATAAGGTGTACAGGTAACGGGTATGGAAAGCTATCTTGCCCTGCAGAAAAATAGAGGGGTAGAGGATGGGAGAAGGAGGGGTGACAGAAGGAAGGGCAGATTGGGAAAAGGAGTGGTTGGGGTACACACTGTCCTGGGGTAGAGAGAGGGGAGAAATGGAGAGAAAATTTGAAATTCAAAATCTCGTGTAAGTGAATGTTGAAAACTGAAAATAAATAATTTAAAAAAGAGAAGAAAAAGTAGAGAATGGAATGTATTGTGTAGCCACCTGAAAGGGTTGGTCCTGGATACCCTCTCCTTGAATCTTCACTGTTGTTCACGGGAATGAAACGTTACAACTGTCTATTGTAACTTGAAGTTATGAATCCAAATGTTTCAGGGCCTGTGTACCTAATGAATCTGTGAAATAATTAAAATTAGTTTCACTGGTATAATCTCAGCCCCTCAGGATATATGTATGCTAAGGTGAATCCAGAGACCAGGTATTACCTAGCCCTAATCACTTTCTGCATACCCCTGAGCCTCTTGCTTCTGTAACACATTTAATCTCTGAGTCCCTGTCACTTATTCCTCATAATTCAAAACAAATTTACTCATCTTGGTGGTGCATATTACTCTACTATTTTATGACAGGCCAGTCTCTTAGTGGCACCACATTGACTCTTTGCTTAAAATCAAATCCCTGGGAAGAGGTGGGCCTTTTATCATTGCAGTGGTTGCACATCTGAAGCTACCTTCCATTGTGTACTATTCATAGACTATGGAAAATGGAAACTACATACCAAGACTGTTCTCTGCTTTCCCTTGTGAGTAGCAATAAAGTTTTCTTTACTGCTCTCCTAGTGTGGTGTTGCAACTCTTCATTTGAACCACTTTCTCTCCCATTTCACTACAGTACCAAAACTGGAAGTTAAACAATGATTTGCATGTAGCAGACAGCACCACCTATCTGAACTGCTCTCGCTGAGGTTACCCTGGATTTCCTGTCTATGGAGAAAGGGTCTTTGGTGGACCACGGGTAGTTTAGCTCTTAAATTTGTTCTCTAATTCCCACAGGAAGGATGTAAATCACTTCTTCAATGAGTTTCAGGAATAACATGCCTATCTATTCACACAAAAATAAACATAAGAATTGGGTTGATATCATCTCCAGACTTTGAGATTCTCATTCCAAAGATACAGCTAGCAGAATCTATAGGTTTCTAATCAACAGTTCAGGTCACATCAATTACAAAAGTAGGAACGTGAGTGGAAAAGACACTAACAATAATGGGTGAGGATAGAATAAAGGCAGAAATGGGAAAGGATGTTAACTTTAAAAAAAAATTTGAAGAAGTAGGAAGCAGGTTGATATTTTTTTAATCTGAGAAATCTATAAAGAAATACAATGTGTTGGAAGTGCACTTAAAAAAATATGAAAGTCAATGAAATGGATTTTAAAAATAATGAACATGAACAATAATCTTTGGAAATGCTGGGAGTTGGGAAATATTTGTATAGCATTATGGAAGCATGCCATAACTAAGTTTCAAATAATGACATAGTTTATAACTACATAGGTGAAGTATCTATGATTTTATTAGCTAGGGGACAATCCCTTGCCTCCTAATAATGCCAACCATAACTTGCTTATAATTCGGCAGATAAATCCCAGGGAGCTGTCTGAGGCAAAGAAAGGGTGTGACATGCCCAGGGTTGCATAGCTAATGATCAATTAGAGGGCAGGTTTTTCACTGGTATTTCTGAACTTAAGTTCAGCACCTCTACCACTTCTTACTGCTTCCATATATACCTAGGAATTGACAAATAATTCATAAGTGGGATATCAATCCTAACCTCTAATATGTACTCCCTCCCCTACCCCTTTCAAAAAAAATCTAGTTTGATTGAAGTAGAAGTGTGGCAGTAGATCCCAGTATCAGGTAGAGAGAGAGGGTATGGTTTAGTCAAAAGAGTATAGAACTAAGATTTAGGAGACCTCGGCTTTGGTACTAGCCTAAAGGTGACTTAGGAGAAACCAATGACTAAATATGGATGGATGTCTGTGTGTACACACACACACACATACAAATACACACAATATACATAAAGCTCGAAAAACAAAGAAGAATCAGGGTAATTTTTTTTTTACTTGGAAATGCAATATGACAGTGGATAGAGTCTAGAAGTCCTGAGATCATATTCAGGTTCAGACACTTATTAAATGTGTGACCCTGGGCAAGTCACTTCACTTCAATTTCCTCATCTGTAAAATGCAGGTGATGGCCTCTAAGGTCCATCTCATTCTCTATATGCATATATATATATGTATACATGTGCATGTATATATGTATCTAAGCATATATATGTATATACACACATATATTGTACTGTACACGTGTGCATAAACACAGTAGACACTGTATAAGTGCACATACATATATGTATATGCACATACGTGTGTGTGTACATACACAAAAATTCTGCCAACATGAAGTTACTAACCTCACCCCCCCACCACACACACACACACACACACACACACACACACACACACACTTCCACTGAACAAAATTAGAAATTAAGGATTTTCTATGCATTCTGAAAGACAGAGGGAGCTTTCAACTGCCCTCTGCTTTGCAGCCAAAATTTTTGACTGCCTATGAAATGTCCCTAATCAAATCAGGGCAGAAAGATGATTATCAGGCAGATTGCCAAAGCAGTTTCTGAATTGAAGAGAAAATGCCCTCTTATTAAGTAAATATCCATTTTATGGCTAGTGGATCAACCAGAATAAGGGTAAATTTAACTGTATATAGTCAATTAAAATTTTGAGGTGCAGAACATTAACCTAAGAGTTTGTCAGAAGAGGCATTACATGATATGTAACAAGGAAGCAGAATCCATGGGGTGCCTTGGCAGAATATGTAGGGAACAGCAGCCAAAGTGGAGAATTTAAAGGTAGAAAGGAAGAGAGGTTCACAGCACGACTGCTTATAGAGAAACAAAGAAGGAAAATGTAGAGAGAGTGGGGGCCAGATGGATTCAGACTGACAAAAAAAATTCTAAATAAATAATAGAAAGTCACTCTTCTCTAGTAAGTCCTTGATGCTTTCATAAGTATGGTCTTTCATCTGAGAATTGGAAAGGACTTTAGAGGACATGATCTTTATTTGACAGATGAGGAAACTGAAGTGCAGTGATTGATCCAGGGCTACATAGCTAGTGAGTGTCTGAGGCTGGATTTGAACTCAGGACATCCAGACTCCATTGAGTGCTCTATCCACTGTCATGCTTCTTTTTAAGTAAAAAAAAAGTATACAAATTCTTGCTTGATATTCAAACTTTATTCCAAGTAGAATCACAGGATATAAAACTAGAAAAGGCCTTTGAAATGACTTAGTCTGGTCCTCTTGTTTTACAGATGGGAAAACTGAAACTTGGAGAAACTAAGTGATGTTGCCTAAAGTTATATAGGGAATAAAATAAAAGAGTCTGGATTTTAATAAAAATTGTATTACTCCAAAACCAATTCTGTTTCCATTGCTATACACTATTGCCTCAGAGTCATTGGCTTCCTGGAACTCTTAATAAAATTTTTAAATCTCTGGGGAACAACTATTTTTCTTTTTTAAGTGTTTAATATCTTATATATTTTATGCATTAATCAAATATTTTGAAAGGAAAATAATAGCATCATTGCCAAGAGATCTGGAATTTTTAAGAGATTCGTTACATCTGAAAATCTTTCCATACCTCTCCCTATCCCCAGTACAGACCTTCCTTGCAGAAAATCAATAGATCAAACAAATTAACAAACTAGCTGTGCTTCATCCCTCACCTCTCTGGTGAAAGGCTGGAGGTATCTTAACATTAGTCCTCTGAAATCACAATTAGACTCTGCACTGAGTGGAATGCTAAAGGTTTTAAATGCTACTTTCCTTTACATGATTGTGAACAATGGATAAATTGTTTTTCCAGTTCTTTCAAATTCAACTTTTATCAGTTCGTATGTCTTCCTGAATTTCTCTGAATTATTCAATCTCATTAATTCTTGCAGTGTAATAAATTCCATTCTTTCATATGTCATAATTTAATCAGCCATTCTCAAATCTATGTGTATGTACTATCCTTCCAGCTTCTTGTGGCTATCTACAGTATTGCTCTAAATATCCATAGCTAGGTGGTAGAATAAATAGAATGCTAGGCCTGGAATCAGGAAGACCCAAGTTTAAATCTGACCTCAGATATTTACTAGCTGTGTGACTCTGGGTAAGTCATTTAACCTTGTTTTTCTCAGTTTCCTCATTTGGATAATGAGCTGGAGAAGAAAATGTCAAACCACTCTCATATCTCTGCCAAGAAAACCTCCCTAAAAGGGGGTTACAATGTTTGAAACTGCTAAACAACAGCACACACACATATACCATTTATATGACTATATATAGGATTATTTATATGTAGAATGATATATATGTAACTTTCTCTCTCATACATAAACACACATATACATATATGCACAAGGATGATGCCAGAGGAGATCTTAAGTTGCTCCAAGCTCTTCATTTTATAATTCAAAAACTTGACATCTGATAGAAGCAGGGTCAGAAATCCAACCTAAATCTAATGTGTTTTTTCTACTATACTACAGTGCCTCAATTTGCCTCATCAGCACTATATTCCAAAGGAAAATAAGAACAATATCATTCTGATAGGATCTTCTAATCTTCTTGTATTCCTCTCTTAAATGTCTTTTCCAAATCACCTTTAACCCCTTCCCCATCACTCCTCACGATCCTAAATCTATTATTGCTTTCTAGCTCCTATTCTTTATTCTAGGAAAAAGAATTATATAAAAAATTAATCATTTCCTTCAAAAGTTGATTTTATAAAGCACCCTACTTCAAGGAGGGCATAAAGAGGTCATTTTCCCTTGCTTCTATGACTCATTGTCCAGTTAGTTAAATTATTTTATTCTTTTTCCATTCCCTGATAATGATGAATTTATACCAGATTAATGTCAAACACAGGGAGATAAGATGGCAGAGAAAATCCAAGAAGTTGCCTGAGCTCTCCCCAATTTCCCTTGGAAACAGTGTTAAATCAAGCCTCTAAATGGATTGTGGAGTAACAGAACCTACAAAAAGATGAAGCAAAACAATCTTTCAGCTTAGATGGACTTCAGGAAATGTCTCTCTCACTTGGGTTAAAAGGGAACATAGTCCAGAGCAGGTGGTATCTGGGCAAGCCAGTGGGAGGCTCTTAGTCACAGCACAGATCAGCAACCAAGGCCCCTCAGTCCTGGCTCAGCCAACCGATAGCATAGCAGGCAAGCTGTGAGGCCTCTAGTCCCAGTGCAAAAGGCAAATTGCCAGCCCCAGAACCCTGGACACAACAGGCACAACTAGGTTGGGGCACCCCAGTGCAGTGGGCAAGCCTGAGGACACTGCAAAAAGTCAGTGACCAGGACCCTGACCCCTAGCACAGGAAACTTGGGAGAGCATCCCCTGTGTCTCAGAAACAGAGCTCAACTTTAAAAGTCATGAAATTGGTTAGAAAATAAGTGGGGTAAACAGAAAAAAAAAGTCCTGAAGTTAGAAAGCTACTATGGTGACAGGGATATTCAAAACACTAACTTAGAAGAGGAGAACAATGTTAAAATGCCTACATGCAAAGCCTAAGAGGGCAATATAAATTGGTCTCAAGTACAAAAAGCCTTCTTGGGAAAGCACAAAAAGAATTTTAAAAAATCAATTAAGAGATGTAGAAGACAAATTGAGAAAAGAAACAAGAATTATGTAAGAGAGACTCAAAAGCTTGAAAAAGGAAGGTGACTGAAGAAAATAATTCTTTAAAAGATATAATTGACCAAATGAGAAAAAAAATTAAACTGAAGAAAACAACTTATTAAAAAGTAGAATTGGACAAATGCAAAAGGAATAACAAAAGCTAATTAAAGAAAATAATTCCTTAAAAATAGAATTGGAGAAGTGGGAGCTAATGACTATGAAACATGAAGAAGCAGTCAAACAAAATCAAAACAATGAAAAAACAGAAGAAAATATAAAATATCTCATTAGAAAAACAACTTACTTTGAAAAATGGCTCCGTGAGAGATACTTTAAGAATTATTGGACTCCGTGAAAGCCACAATGAAAAAATATTTAAAAGAGCCTAAACAGCATCTTTCAAGAAATTATCAAGGAAAACTGTACCTGTGTCCCAGAAAAATAGGGTAAAATAGTAGTTGAAAGAATCTATTAAGAACTGGTTTATGAGGAAAAAAACACATTACAATAGATAAACTTTTAGTTAATTTGATTAACAAAAAGGAAGAAGAAAACCAAATTACCAATATCAATAAGGAAAAGGGTGAACCACTACCAATGAAGAGGAAATTAAAGCAATAATTAAGTTATTTTGCCTATCTGCATGCCAAAACATCTGATAATCTAAGTGAAATGGATGAATATCTACAAAAATATAAATTGTCCAAGTTAACAGAAGTGGAAAGAAAGTACTTAAACAATCCCATTTTAGAAAAAGAAATTGAACAAGCCATCACACTAACTTGAAAAGAAGAAAAAAATCACCAAATGCCAGGCAGATTTACAAGTTAATTCTACCAAATATTTAAAGAACCATTAATTCCAATACTATAGAAAGTATTTTGAAAAACAGGCAAAAAAGGTGTCTTATCAAATTCCATTTATGACAAAAAAAATGGTGTTGATACCTAAACCAAAAAGAATCAAAACAGAAAAAGAAAATTATAAACCAATTCCCTAATGAATATTGAAAATATTTTAAATACAATATTAACAAAGAGATTACAGCAATTTATCAGCTGAATAATACACTATGACCAGGTAGGATTTATACCAAGAATGCAGAACAGTTTCAATATTGATTAAACTAACAACTTAATTGACCAAATTCATAACAAAACTAATAGAAATCATATGGTTATCTCAACAGATGCTGAAAAAAGGTTTTGACAAATTGTAGTGCCATTCCTATAGAAAACACTAGAGTGTATTGGAATAAATGGAGCTTTCCTTAAAATAAATAGTATTTATCTAAAATTATCAGTGAGCATTATCTGTAATAAAAATAAGCTAGAAGCTTTCCCAATAAAACCAGAGATGAAAAAAGGATTTCCATTAATATCACTATTATTCAATATTGTGCTGGAAATGTTAACTTTAGCAATAAGAGAAAGAAAAAAATGAATTAGAATAGACAATGAGGAAATAAAAAGTTTCACTCTTTGCAGATGATATAATGGTATACTTAGAGAATCCTACAGAGCCCATTTAAAAAAACATGAAATAATTAACAACTTTAGCGAAGTTACAGGATATAGAATAAACCCACAGAAACCTTCAGCATTTCTATATATCTGCCAACAATGTCTGGTAGCAAGACATAGAGAAATTCCATTTAAAATAACTTTAGACAACATATAATATTTGGAAGTCTATCTGCCAAGACAAACCCAGGAATGATATAAACACAAGTACAAAACATTTTTCATGCAAATAAAATCAGATCTAAAAAAATGGGAAAATATTAATTGCTTTTGCTTAGGCTGAACTAATATCAATAGTTAATATTAGTTAGCCAATAAAAACCTAAATTAACCTGCTTATTCAGTCTTTCCAGCTTTTCCCGAAATATGCTTTCTTGTCATTTCTTATAGCAGAATAGTTCTATTACATTCACATACCACCGCTTGTTCAGCCATTCCCCAGTTGATGAGCATTCCCTCAATTTCCAATTCTTGGCCACTAAAAAAAGAGCGTCTACAAATATTTTTGTACATGTGGGTCCTTTTCCCTTTTTCATGGTCTCTTTGGGGTATAGACTTAGTAGTCGTATTGCTGGGTCACATACCAATGGAACAACCAAAAGTTATTTTACAGAGCTAGAAAAAATAATAACAAAATTCATCTGGAAGAACAAAAGGTCAAGAATTTCAAGGGAATTCATGGGGAAAAATTGCAAAGGAAAGTGGTCTATCCATACCAGATCTAAAACTGCATTATAAAATGGCAATCATCAAAACTGTTTGTTACTGGCTGAGACACAGACTGATAGATCAGTGGAATCAATGAGACACACAGAACAGAGTAGTAACTGACTATCATGATCTAGTATTTGACAAAATGAAAGACTCCAGTTTCTGAGATAAGAACTCACTATTTGACAAAAACTGTTGGGAAAACTAGAAAATAGTATGGCAGAAACTAGGTATAGACCAACATTCACACTGTATAAGAAAAGAAGGTCAAAATGGGTCCACGATTTAGATTTAAAAGGACCATAAGCAAATTAGGAGAACAAGAGTAGTTCACCTGTCAGATCTATGGGAAATGGAAGAATTTAGGACCTAACAAGAGATAGAGAACATTAGGGAATGCAAAATGGATAATTTTTGATTATATAAAATTAAAAAGATTTTTCAAAAAAACAAAACAAAACACACAGAGCAATAAAAAAAAAAGAAAAAAACAAAGACAAAAACAATGCAACCAAGATCACAAGGAAAGTAGAAAGTCGGAGAACAATTTGTATAGCCAATGTTTCTGATAAAGGCCTCATTTCTCCAATATGTAGAGAACTGAGTCAAATTTATAATAACACAAGTCATTCCCCAATTGATAAATGGTCAAAGGATATGAACAGGAAATTTTCAGGTGAAGAAATTAAAGCTATCTATAGTCATATGAATAAACACTCTAGGTCAATATTGATTAGAGAAATGCAAATTAAAACAACCCTGAGATCTTTCCTGCCTGTTAATAGACCTAGAACTACTTTGAGCTCAGGCCCAGCTGACTCCTGTGAAGGAGTCTGAGTCACATGGCATGGTAGGAGGAGCTTGCTGCAGTGGTGTAGTAGAAAGTGAGAGTGAAGCAGAGCTGAGAGAGAGTGAGGTAGAGCTGGAGCAGAGCAGCTAGCATGAGTGAGAGAGTGAGGAATTTTTCCTAGGGGAGCTTGTTTGTGGAGAGGCCTAATAGAAGAAAGGGGATGTTAGTGCTCCCCAGATTGGTGATGTGTACAAACTTCTTTGTTACCATTGTGGAAATGGATCTCTGGTATCTGAATACATATTTTGGTTTTGCCTTTGAGCAATAGTTATTTATATTTTGTGAATTTACCCTAGAAATATGCATGCATATTTATAGCAGCTACTACAGGTATCGCATTGGTGTTACACCAACTCACACCTATTGATTGGCTGATATGACAGAAAAGGAAAATGATAAATTTTGGAGAAGATGTGGGAAAATTGAGACACTGATGTATTGTTGGTGGAGTTTTGAACTAATTGAACCATTCTGGAGAGCAATTGCTTGAGGTGTTATAAAATTGTCCACTACTAAGTCTGTATCTCAAAGAGACTATGGAAAAGGGAAAAGGATCCACATGTACAGAAATATTTATAGCAGTTCTTTATGTGGTGGCCAAGAATTGGAAGCTGAAGAGATGCCCATCAACTGGGGAATGGCTGAACAAGTTGTGGTATGTGAATGTAATGGAATACTATTTTGCTATAAGAAATGATGAGCAGGCAGATTTTAAAAAAAGACCTGGAAAGACTTGCATGAACTGATACTGAGTGAAGTGAGCAGAAACTGGGGAACACTGTACAGTAACAGCAACACTATATGATGATCAACTATGAATGACTTAGCTCTTCTCAGCAATGCAATGACCCAAGACAATTCTAAGACTCAAGGTGGAAAATGCTATCCACATCCAGAGAAAGAACTATGGAGTTGAATGCAGATCAAAACATATGATTTTCACTTTTTGTTTTTTCTTTCTCATGGTTTTTCCCTTTTGTTCTGATTCTTCTTTCACATGACTAATGTGGAACTATGTTCAGCATGACTGTACATGTATAAACTATATAAGATTACTTGCTATCTTGGAGAGGGGGAAATTAGGGAGTTAAGGAGAAAAATTTGGAATTCAAAATGTTATAAAAATAAATATTGAAAACTATCTTTACATGTTTTTGGAAAAAATAAAATACTATTAAGCAGGAGGGGAAATATTACACTAAACACCATGGGTTATTTCATCACAGGGTTGGCAATCCAACCAATGTGTCAATATCTCCTATGGAAAAGATCTAAGATCAGGTAATTCATTTCTAGACAACTGATTGCCTCTTGTGTAAATAGGGGAAGAAAAAAGTCAGCTGCTCTTGGAAAGGTGTCATCCTAACAGTTATGATTCTGACAAAATTAATGACAGATGAAAGATATATCTAATGAGGCCAAAGTTTCAAGTGATAGGTTTGCCTTTGCTAATTCAGATGTATGTTACAGTCACACAAATTCCTCAAGAAATCATTGCATGGGGAAAAGAAGCATTGGGATGTTTCTTGATATAGATACTACAGCCTTACTGGAGAGCCCTAATTTGTAATGAAAAGAGCATAAGCCTTGGAGTTAGAAAGCCTGGTTTCAAGACTTGGTTCTGTCATTTAAAAGTGGTAAAATCTTAGGTAGATCACTTAACCCTTCTGCCCTTTATGTGAAAAGCCCCTTATTTGACCTTTATCACATGGTGGTTGTAAGAATAAAATAAGATAATGTATAAAAAGTATTTTTTAATAAGGAACTATATAAAATAAGAAAAAATTTAAAATGTATACTAATACCCATATGATATTTTGCTAATGCAAAATGTGAACATCTGAGATCATTTGAAAGGTGAAGGATTTCTTATTTATTAACTCTATATGTATTATGTTATAAAAAGTGAGTTAGTAAAATGAGAAATGAATTTAAATTCAGAAGACCTGGGTTCAAATCTTGGCTTGGCTATCACTTTTGTGATTTCAGGTAATTCATTTCATTTCTCTGATCTTCAGCTTCTTTGTTTGTAAAGTGGACAAAGAGCTTTAAGGTATTTTCCTAAGTCTATGACTTTATGATTAACTCAGAAATATAAAAAATAATAAGAATAAGAAAAATCTGACTCTCTGTTCTCTTGTATAAAAAGTGGGGGAGACATTTTCTCATGCATGCAAATGTAAATCACTCATCATTGTGTTGAAAGGTTGTCTGACAAGCATTTCCAAGGAACAAAATAAATAGTACAATAGTTTAACATGCATAAGACTGATGTAAGTAAAGGACTTTCTGTATCTTAGAATTAGTGTAAAAATCACTTCCATAAAGGAATCTGACCTGAAGTTACAGGGTATTAAAAATGTAGTGGTAACTAGCATTCTATCTATTCTCTCTCCCTCTCCCCTTTCTTCCTTTCTCTCACCTCCCCTATTTTTTTCTGCCTCTTGTCTTCTCTCTTTCTTTTGGATCTTTTCTCCTCTTTTTTTCCCCATCTCAAAGGATAAGGATAAACTACCATCTCAAAGTAAGTGTTGATGTAAGAAAAAGATTTGAAAAGAGAGTACCAACCACATTTGGAGACAATGAGAGGCTCAGAGAGGAACCATAGATTCTCCAACAACTGCCAGAAGAGACAAATAATAATTGAAAATGACTGCACAACAAAACCACTGCATAGTAGTGAGTTTGGCTGGCCTTATCTATTCCCTAGACTATGCCACAAAAGCAAAGCTAACTTGCCCTTGTAATGGGTGAGCAGAACATACAGAGCAGCTACATTTACAGAAGTTTATACAGATAGGTCACTCAGTGAATAATAGCCCTGGAATCAGGGAAAACTGAGTTCAAATGTAGCCTCACACACTTCCAAGCTGTGTCATCCTAGGCAAGTCATTTAATATCTGCTTTAACAGGCTGATTCTTCAGGCCATCTTCCTTGGTTTGATTCCACATGTTCATCAAGCACCTTTCATATTTTTGGTATCCTTTCCCAAGACCAAACTCTAAAATTTAGAAAGGTAAGAGTTATGAGCTGTAGACTCAGCAGTTTATTAGGATATACTCTTAACAACCTGAGAAAAGAAAAAAAAACATTCCTTCCCATCCTTTCCTATTTCTGGACCAAAACCAGATTTACCCTTCTAAAGTAGAATATGACCAGCCAATTATTGGCAAGCTCTGATGTTCACCTATGCCATTAAAAAAATGATATACCAAATTATAAGGATGGCTATATAGGAATAAAAATATTGGTAACTACTATATTAAAAGCAGCTAGGTGGCACAATGGATAAAGTGCTGGGCCTGGAGTCAGGAAGCCCTAAATTCAAATCTGGTCTTAAGCACTTACTAGTTGTATGACTCTGGGAAAGTCACTTAACCTTGTTTGCCTCAGTTTCCTCATCTGAAAAATGAGCTGGAGGAGAAAACAGCAAACCACTCCAGTATCTTTACCAAGAAAATCCCAAAAGAACTCATGAAGCATTGGACACTATTAAAAATGACTAAACAATAACAAACAACAAAATTGCTTCATGGCAGCAAGTCTAGTTGATCCTATTTATTCTCTAGACTATGTCACAAAAGCGAAGCTAATTTGCCCTCATAGTGGATAAGCAGAAGATCTGGGTCTGCTAAATTTATAAAAGTTTATATATAATGCTATAATATATCAGCAGCTAGTTCACTCAGTACATAGTGTGCCTAGAGTCAGAGTTCATCTGCCCTCAAACACTTGCTAGCTGGGTGACCCTGGGCAAGTCATTTAGCCTCTGCTTGATTCTGTTTCTTTAACTATAAAATGGGGTTAATAATAGCTTCTACTCACAGGATTGTTGGGAGGATCAAGTAAGATAATGCTTGTAAAGAACTTACCACAGTGTCTGGCACAGAAAAGATCTATGTAAATGTTGATTTCCTTCCCTCTCTAAGACAAGGCTAAATGTAAGCCACTTTACATTTATAATTGATGCTTTGGCAGGATACTCATGTAGCATACTCCCTTCATATAACACAAGTTTCCTCAGAGAAACCCCCAGCAGTGATGTTGCAGAATAGTTAATTACTTGTGAATGTTCTGTAGGCAATTTATAGAAGCAACTCTGCTTTTTTCCCTAGTATCAATTTATGAGGAAAGTTTGTCCTCATCGTACATCATCTCTTAACATCACCATAAGAGATAGACCTCTTTGGACCTTTGGAAGAGTTCTCCAAAAGCCCTGTGTTGTTGAGAAATTCATACTCCTATTTCTGCAGAGAACTATAAAAGTCCCCCAGTCAATCTGGCAATGAGCATCTCTAACGATCTGAGCTAAACTAGTTCTTGGACAACAGACATAGAGTCCACCCTTCAGTAATCTAGTTCAAGTCAGTCTACTTTGATAAGATCTGCTAGAATTTGTGGTCTTCAACTTGAAAGGCAGGGTCACCTCCCTGTCACAATGTGGCATTTGGGGTAGGACTTAAGGGGAGAATGAAGCACGTGATGTGGTCATTGTTATATCCAAGGTCATATAAAAACTTGAGGCTTAGATCATTTGTAATTTACCCAATTTAGAAAAAAATAGACCTTGTTTCTCATTCCAATTTCACTGCTCTTTACACCACTAAGGACCACTACTTCCAGCGGACAGGGAGGCACTCTGCTGCACTGAGATCGATCTGGCTCCAAGAAATTATAGAATTTTAAAATTAAAGGGACTTTGCAGTCCAATGAAACTTTAGCTGCTCTAACAGACTAGAGTCTTGAATCATATCTTACATACAATATCCTCACTAAGGGGGCATTTAGAGTCTGCTTCAAGATCTCTGACATGAAAGTTCGTAACATCAGAGGCAGCACATTTCATTTCAAGATAAATTTAATTTGCAGGAAGATTTTTTTTTCTGTTTTGTTTAGATAAAATCCACCTCCCTATAACTTTCTCTCTTTGGACCCAGATTTACTCTCTGGAATTGAAAAAAAAACCCAAAAGCAAAAAAAAAATGTTGTTCATAATGTAATAAAAAAAATCATACAGGTTCTATGTCTCCAAATTCTGTACTCTTTCTGTTGTTTTCACGTTGGTTCTATCTAATCCCGTTTCTCCATGACAAACTTTCCAAATATTAAAGACTGCTTTCAGGTCTTCTTAAGACTTAAACATTGTTTCAGCTAATCCATATATGACATGCATTCCAGCTACCACACTGACTTAGCTGTCCTCTCTTGGATAAGTTGCAGTTTGTTAATATTGCTTACAAAATGTGACATTTCGTACTTCAGATATACTTTGAACAGCACAGACAATAAGAGGGCTACACTAGTTAATCAAGTATGGGATCTCAGCAATTAACTACCCACATAGTTGGGTCACTAACTGAACCTTTTACAGATTCAGTTTCTTCATCTGTAAAACTAAGCTAGATTTTTGTGATAGATGAAAAGTCCAAGAGGCAGAGTTTCTGGATAATTAATAATCAATGTGTTAATTATTAATTAGGCTAGCAAATAATCAATAAATTGATGGTTAGTGGTCTCTCTGGTTAACCCAAGATAAAACCATAGAGATCACTGAATGCTTGAATACCTTTGGAAAAGGAGTTGCTCCCACAGGTGAAAAAATCAGTCCCGATTGGCTAATGACTTATGAGTGAGTAGACTTTTTCTAATGAGTAGGTGGGCTAAAAGCCATCAGCCCCTCCTGCTGGATCCTAATATTCATAATTGGTTATTAATATAATAGAAAAATAAACACTTCTCTCACCTTTGTGGTGTCTTCCAGCTCTAAAAACTGTGAAATATTTGCTCGTTTGCCTCCATATCACTCCTTTAATTCACCTTGAGAGTTCATTAAATCTTTTGAACTTTCTCCCTATCAAGTAGTTTTAAGCAACATTTTCCCCATCTGGCAGGTTTCGTTCTAGAATACGTTTTGTTTTGAATAAGATGAAATATATAGCTAGCAGCCAGGTGTATAGTTTGCCTTGGGTTATATTGGCCAGTGGAGCTATCTCAAGTCTCTCTGGTGCTAAAACAAATATACAAACAACAACACCAACAAAACCTTCAATAAAGAAAGGATGGCATCACATTAAATATTAACATTTTTATTTCTAAACCTGTAATTCTTCTTCATTGAATAGTCGATGGTCTAGGAGAATTGCCATGGCCAATCAATCTATCAAAATGAAAATAATTATTTTTGATAGCATAATTAAATTTGCTTTCTACTCTAGAGTCTTAGCTGTGGTAAATATTATCTTCCCTGGCAACTGCCTAGGCCCTATCCTTCCCTAAGGACATAAAGGAAATATAGGCAGTTTGGTTACTGTAAAATATGTGTATCTGTGCTCAAGTCCTTCATAATCACTTTTTGTAATGGGAGGAATGATATCAAAAATGCCTCCTACTTCACTGAATATGAGGTTATAAGCAATCAATATTCTAGGGAGACAAATAGGTCCAAATGAGACTATGGATTTAGTTTTTGCTTTAAGATGCTATATTAAATACATGCTAGGAAATGGGTTCATCAAAGCAAGGGATCTCACTATCCTGATAAGAGTTTAATACTGAAACTAACATGTTTAAGGTCAAAAAATGAAATGAAAACAGGTAAAAAGAAGGTGAACATTTTCACTTTAAAATGAAAATAAAATTATAAAAATGCCTAACCACTTTGATTTCACAAATGAATGTCTAAATCATGCTGAACTCTGCTTTCTATCACAACCACAGCTGGAAACTACTGGGTTGCTTCAAAGGAGGGAAAGCCATCTGCTTGTCAGCTAAGCATTCTTCCATTCTCATTTACTTTCTTTTCTTTTTTTCCATTTAAGGGATAAACATTTGTCTTTGTTTCTGAGATGATAGGGTCTTTGCTTGAGTTATATCCCTATGTTAAATAGCTTTTTAGGTTTTAACAAGGTGTTCTAAATATAGGAACATTGTTTTTCCTCTAAAAATGAATCCAGAAATTAAGCAACCAACTTAGTACTACTTTTTAAACAAGGGAAAACAAGGAATGCAGCAATAGACAGCTGATTTGTCAATGTCAATACTGCTGGTAGCTGACAGTACTCATCAACATACAAAGATCTTTGCCCAACTATATTTACAAGAACAAAAAGGTCATATGCTGATTTTTAAGAGACAAAACCCTTAGGCTAAAATCATAATTTGCTACAAAATGATACGAAATTGAGGTGATTCCAGTTAAGTACTATGTAGAAAGTAATAAAAATTCAAGGAGAGAATTAAAGACAAAAGCCAGGAAGGGAGAGCAGGAGCATGCATGCTCATTGCTGTGAGAGGCCTCTTCCAAGAACTTTCTATCACTCCATCTAATATCTCCTTCAAGTAGCAGAAAAGTGAATTAGAAGAGATAGTACAAGTGATAATTTTTCTCATCTTATGATGAGAATTTGACTTTTAGGTACCTGATTAGAAAACAGTCTACAACTTTTTCAAATGATCAGAACACTCCGAACTTTTTCAGAGGTGAAGGGGAACTGGAAATATTCATGGCTTTGAATCTGGAAGGGATTTTATAGGGTAACTTCTCTACTACTACTACCATTAACAGCACTATCACATTTTATAAATAAGGAAATAAACCCCCAAAGGCTGAGTAACTTGCCCGAGGAAGAGGAGAAGGAAATGCCAAAACACTCCAATATCTTTGGCAAGAAAACCCCATAGGCAACATGGTCCAGAGGGTCAATTTAAAACAACATAAATTGGCCCAAGGTCACATGGATGTTATGTAAAATGAAGTTTGTAAATATCACAAAAGTGAAAGTCTACCTTAACTTACATTATAGTGACCTAGCTGACAGTCAGAACTCAGGACCCTTGCCTCCAAATACTCTGCTTTTCACACTAGTAAATCATGCTGCCTCTTACAGGAAAAAAGAACCCAATAAAAAAAAAAGCTTTCATATTTAAAGCCAGATTAGTTTGACCTAGAAAAGGGAGGCTATTTTAAATAGTGTGTGTGTATTGTAGATGTTAGAAGCAAAGACATTATCATCCACTTTGCAAAACAGGACATATATATATTGTGTGTGTGTGTGCGCGCATGTATATGCAATATAATTTAAGCTGGTAAATTATAATCTTCCATAATAAAACTACAAATAAAATTCGAGTTAAATAATTTTTTTTAGGTTTTAATAAGGTATTCTAGGTTGTTCCCTGCTTAAAGACAGGAGCCCAAGTTTGTTCACTGGTTGTAAAATATGTATGCATATATTAAAATATAATTTTATATACACACATATACCATAAATATAGATACATATATTTTTATGTTTTTTATTGTTCAGTGATGTTTGATTCTTTGTGACCCCATTGGGATTTTCTTGGTGAAGTTACTAGAATGATTTGCCATTTCCTTCTCCCTCATTCTACAGATAAGGAAACTGAGACAAGCTGGGTTAAGTGATTTGCCCAGGGTCACACAGCTAGTAGCTAAGACCAGGCTTGTTACTCTATCCACTATGCCATCCAGCTGCCCATAATATGTATGTACAGGTATATAATGTATATAAATATATGCATATGTGTATATGTGAATATTTTATATGTTATATAAGTATTATTCACACATACATTACATCTATTGAACAAACTTGGGTTCATGTCTTTAAGCAAGGAACATTAACCAGAAACCTCATTAAAACCTAAAAAAAGTAAGTATATATGCTTATATTAGAACATTTGTATATAATATATGTCTGTATAAATAGATATAAGCACATAGGAAGTATGTGTAGAATATATATTTGCATTTAAGTAATTTCCATGAGTACTATGTATTCATAGTAATATATCTCAGGTTTTAACATGGTATTCTAATTAATGAAATTGTCATTAGTTGCGTACCTCTAAAAACATGAGCCCAAATTTGTTCAATGGATCTAAAGTATAGGCATGTATACACATGTATACAAGTGCATATATTCATATAACATATACCTACACAGAGATACATTTACATGTTTATGGATGCATGTACATATATGTACAAAATTATGTTTATGGATACATATGTACTTTAGAGTCAATTAATAAACTTGAGTTCATGTTTTAAGTGCTGAACTATTGTTAACTTCATTAATTAGGACATACATGTATATACTTTTATGTACTTGTGTATTAGTGTACTTGGGTAAATGTGTTTAAGCAAGGAACAACTATTAACAACTTAATTAATTAGATTATCTCATTAAAACCTAAAAAGCTACTTAGCTTGAATCATGCTTATAATGTTTATAGTTTTATTATGGAAGATTATCATCTGTTAGCTTAAATAAAATCCTATGCCCTATTCTTTTTAGAACTGCCACTTATAAAATATTAACTAAGGCTTAGTTCTAGCTAAGAAATGAAAGATGGGTTAATTTACTTGTGTGAAATTCATGCATTTCATTCTATACTGACAAGGAGAAAAATGTAAGGAGACAAATTTATATCAGAGCTTATAACTGACAACAATAAGGTCAACATAAGCATAATTAATAAATTTTCAGATAGTAATTTTGGTCATGATGCATAAATACATGCCTATGTATTTACAAATGACCATAATTAAAAAAAAACTAAATCAAAACCAATAAGCTTTATCAGTTACCCATAGTGTGCAAAAGAGGAGATGCAAAGTTTAGGTGGCCTTGTCTCTACTTTCATAGAGTTCACAGCTCATTTGCAATATCACACCAACAGAAGCAGCCATAAAGTCACACTAATTTGGCAATTTCAATTTTAAAAAAGCATACTTATAGAGCACAGAGTAGACTTCAACCTCAGCGATCTCAGAATTCAGAGATGACCTTTGTCTAACTTCCTCCCTAACCCACCTACAGTAGGATTACTCCCACAACATCCCAGACAACAGGTTATTCTGTCTTTGAAATCTTTCAATGATTTTTTTACCTCCCTCACTTTAGAGGAAAACCATTCAAATTTTGGACAGTTTTAATTGCCAGCATATTCTTCTTTTTATTGAATTTAAAGTCTACCTTTCTGCAACTTTCACCCTTCAGTCTTACTTGTGCCCTCTGAGGTCAAGCAGGATTAATCTAATCCCTGTCCCACATGAAGAAAGATAATTACAAAAGAAAAAAAAATGAACAGATGTGTCAGAGGGGAAAAAAGCTAATAAATTTTTAAAAATATCTGCTTTTTAATGTTCATAATAAAAAGATGATGACTTGGCCAAAGGCATGGAAAAAAAAATAAAAATCTACAACAATTAAGTTCTTTGTACAATATCTCATTAGAATTATCCACATAAGCCATAGAGAACATGGATATAATGATACTTATTTAATAGAATATGAAATTATTTTATGGGCAAAAAAATACAACCTAAGCCATTAAATATTTCTATCTCTCAGTTTTGCTAACTGTGTAATAACCTTACTCCTGTCCTTCTCCTTCCTATACAATTCAAATACCACACATCCTGGTGCCCCTATTTATCTAATAAAATAACAAGTATTTATCTAATATGTACCCACACTCATACACGTATTTGTATATGTGTGTATATGTATGTATGTGCATATCCCTCTCTCCTTCCCTTCCTTCTTTCCCTCCTTCTTTCCTTGTCGATTAATTGAACAAAATAAATGCTTATAGTGATTTAGAGGGTAAGATATATTTTAAAAATTCATCCCTTATACGATCAGCAGCACCATGAGGATGACACATTTGCTCACTCTATGCCACAACATTTGCTCCCATTCCCTAGTTATTTAATAGCATTTACTTAATTTTTATTACCTCCTAACTTCATACCCCTGTTATTTTACAGTAAAGTTTCAGGCAGCTTGAGTTCAACATCAGAGACTCATTAAGAGTGAGCAATTTTGTGCTTAATGAGTTGTTAACCCTGAGTAAATATATTAAAATAATAGAGTGATAAATTTAAATTGAATTGCATTAGGGTTGTTTTTTTGTTCAATAATGTCTTCTGTAACAAGAAGAAGTGCCACTTAAAAAGCAATTTTTGATAAAATAAATTTCAGATCTTACACTTACTTCTCACACACCATTCACTCCTTCCTCATTTGATTCTTCTCCTTAGCTATTATGTCTTTTCCTTCTTGTCTTAAACAGTGGCTATTTTCTACATTTTAAATTTTAGTTTGGAAAAATATAACATCTGGAAACATTCCCATCTGGATGACAGGACTATTTCCAAGTAGATTGGAAATTTCTTTAATCAAGAATCTACCCAAGGGATCATCCCATTCCATTGTTTTACAGAATTAATGAATTACAGGGCAATTGAATGGTTTATTCAAGGTAACAAAGGCAGTAAGTAGGATTCCTAAGTACCTGAAAATATTGTCCTCTAAGGAAGAAAATGAAAACTTCCAAACGTATTTTCTAAAAATTCGCTCAGCTACACAAAGTGACTACAGCTTTTTCTGTCTCAAGTTATTAGTTAACTACTTAAACCAGAGTCAACATGGTACTGATAAAAATGGGAATTTCTTACTCAACATATCAGCTCCCTGTAGATCTTCTGAATCATGCCTGTCAACTCTACTGACATAAATAAATTTCTATTACTCTAAGTCCCGCAGAGCTTAGGCAACAATTGTAGAGCAAGACAGAATCTAATCGGTTCCAGAGATCATCAACAAAACTGTCATTTCAGTTCAAACAGCAGAATTTTTATTTTTTGGTGATGTAAGAGAAAGAATGGACACAGTTGGGCTTCAGGATCCCAGGTGGAATTTGTGGTTGTAGTGATTTGAAAAATTACCCTTTAACTCCGAAAAGGAGATTTCAACTAGGAGAAATTGAGCAAAAATAAATAAGCCACCATGAAACATGAATTTTAGAGTCACATATTAGTTGATGATAACTACATTTTGTTTTCTGAAGCAGCGGGTCTGTCCCTTGATATGCAGTGACTGTATGTCATGTAAGATGATAAACAAGCTACCTGTGGGTAAAATTCACTTAGTTCTATGAAACTCTTCATGCAGAAAATCACTTAAGAGCTCCAAATGGACAGGTGAAAAAGGAGCAATAGCAATTGTGAAAGTAGGGAAGAGAGTGAGAAATAAAGGCACTGGCTGTGGAGGAACCCAAATGGGATATGTTGCAGTGAGGAAGAAGCACCATCTGATAGCTTTCTATTTTAACTAACTATTCTCGTTAACCAGGTACTAGTCTCAGGAAAGGACTTCATGTGTGGTGCCAGTCCATTGCCCTCCAGCTTTCAGCACCATTGATGAAAGTTCTGTTCACCTTTCTCTGGCTAGGTCTGTGGATGATACATCCTGTGGAAGAATTTGATAATTGACAATAATAGTCATGATGATGTTGGTCAGTTGCTATTGACTCTCCATGACCCCATTTAGGGTTTTCTTGGTAAAGATGTTGGAGTGATTTACCATTTCCTTCTTGTAATGGTAATTTAAATGGGAAGATCTTTCCCATTCATTCATAGGCCCATGTGACCTGCTTAAACCACATGGAAGCCTAAGTCACAACAGAAAGGGTGGAGCTGAGCTGAGAAGTCATTGAGAGCAGTTAGGGCAAAGGGAGAGAGAGTACACAGGCAAGCAGGCACAGCTAGGTTGGTGGGTGTTTATCTGTGGAAAGACCCTGGCAGGGTGGGGAGGCTTGGGAATAGTTTTGTCCCCTACAGCGATAATGTGTATTGACTTCTTGGTTACTAAGGCAGATTTGGTTTTTTGGTTTTGGGATTTGGCTTTCTGGTATCTAAATGAATGCTTTTCTTCTGCCTCCTATATGGAGAGTCTGTTATACTTTGCAATTCCAAACTACGCTAGCATATTCATAGTCACCCTCAGTGCTATGATTATTGCCTGGGCTATAATTTTACAGATGATGAAACTGAGGCAAATGGAGTTGAGTGACTTGCCCAGGGTCATACAGTTAGTAAGCATCTGAAGTTGGATTTGAATTCAGAAAGATGAATTTTCCTGACTTCACATCGGCACACTGTCTACTGCACCACCTAGCTTCACAATGATAACGATAGTCATAAGTATTTACACAGTATTTTAAGGTTTGCAAAATGCTTTACATAAGTTAACTCATTTCAGCCTCACAACTACAGTTTGAATTAGGTGCCATCATATCCCCATTTTACAAAGAGGGCAACGACACACAGAAGTCAAGTGAGTTGCCAAAATAATCCTTCTAATAAGTGTCTGAAGGAGGATTAGGTCTTCCTGACTCTAAGTCCTCAACTCCATATACTGAGTTACTTATTTGTCTCTCTAGAAACAAACAAACCCAAAAACCTGTCTAAATAGAATAGTAGAGAACTAAGTTAATATTCATATGGAAATTGTAGTTCAAAGAAAAGCTAAAAATAAGTAGTATCAAATATACATATACATTATAGGGTTCTAAGATTCTGATGGCACTTGTTAAAATTCTTCCCAATTTGCAACTGAATAATTTAAATTCACATTTGTAATTTTTTAAAAAAGACTTCTTCCCCCAAACATTTTACAAAATATTGCTACAGGTAGACAGCCATCATAACTTACATTTCTATAACATCTTAATGCTATCAAAACACTTTTCCATCCAGGCCTGACCATCCTGTAGTTTGTCCCTTATAACCACTGTGAGCTAAAGAAGTCAGATATCATTGCCATTTTGCAAAAGAGCATACTGAAACTTGAATTGGTTCTGTCATAATAAGAAGCCTGTAGTACAGAAAAAAAGAGTACTAGGTCAGGAATCAAGACAATGGGGTCCTAGTTGTGAGGACTCTATTGGATCTCTGGTTCCTTATCTATAAAATGAGGAGGCTAGACTGCATAATCTCTAAAGTCTCCTCATACTATTTTTTTCAAAAAATTTTAATGTTAAGTGACTATCTCATTATCACACAACTGGAAGGCTATGAAGTCACAGTCAGAACCCAGGTTACCTAATTTCCAACCCATTGCTACTATATCATAACTAGTACTCTTGGGACAGCAAGATAATTTTAAAAGTACAGTTTTTCTATGCCCAGTTAAATATCTAATTCAGAAAATACAGCAACAAAGGAGAGATATGTTGATTTTCCTTTAGTACAAATAGATTAATTTTTCAATTTTACATATGAATGAAATTCCCATACCCTTTGATATTGAGAAACCATTGCTTGTATCCCCACAGATGTCAAAGACCAAAAATAGATTCCATGTTTCACAGAATATTGCTAACAACCCTTTTTTCTGATAACAAAGAACTAAAACCAAGCAGATGCCCATCAATTAGGGAATGGCTAAACAAACTGTGGTGCATAAATTAAATTAAGTATGTCATAAATATCATTATATTAAATGAAATATGTGAAACTATAAATATGAGGAAACAAGTAAATCATGAGAAGGCTTATATGAACTATTGCAAAGTGAAACAAAAAGAGCAGAAAACGATACATATAATAACTATAATAACATAAAAAGAATGACAAAACCTGGACACTGTGTAACTATAATGACCAAGCTTTTATCTGGCATCACTCTCTTCCTTATATTGTCAATGCAGTTGACATGTTGGTTAGTATCACTGAACATTTCATTCCTCTTTTCAGAGTAATTTTTTGTTATGAGAGATGGTTTTCTGGGTGAAGGAAGGAACACATATTTCAGGATTAAGGTGGTATAGATGGAGGTATAATAAAATTTAAAATTAAAAGAAAAATATTTACAGGTACATATAATATACATGTGTGTATGTATGTTTATACACACATGTATATGAACACACATGCACACATATGCATACATGTATGTATATATGTATGTATAAAAGTAGCATGCTTATTTTGGAAACTTTACTTTTGCACTTCAGCCAACAGATGCTTTGTTTTTAAACTGTGAAATTAATCTTTTTTTTGAAAGATGATAACTCTCAAAAGAAAAGTCCACTTAAGACATAGAGTGATTTTGGTCCAAGCATTGACTTGACAGGAGTTCTTAGTTATATTGACAAAAATAAAAAAGAACTCATAGTGAAAACTGAAATGGGCTTTTTAGGATTCAGTAAAGGGAAAATATATTTCCTTATCATGGCAAGATCCTCTTACAAAACCATTTGTCATCCTTTTATTTTTTTTAAACAATAACATGTTCATGTAACACCTTTCATTCAGATGAAACTCAAGCATCTTGAATATTTCATTACCTGATTTTCAGTTACATAGTAACCACCAATGAACAGTAAAAGTAGCAGCTGCTCTGCAACAATTCGACAATAATGAATATATTGTATAATACTATGAGAAGTGAGGACAGGAATTACACATGGAGTTATAGTTTTGTCAGCCCAAGGACCCATCTCAGTTCTAGTACTTCAAATCTCTATGCAAACTTGGGCAAATCATTTAGACACTCCAACTTGCTTTCTCTTCTTTAAAATGTGGGAGCAGGAGTGGAGAATCTCTAAAAGTCCTTTCCACTCAATAATAGGACCAGTTAATCAGAGAATCTCAGATTTGAAATGGACTTCAAAAGTCATGTAATCTGACCCAAATCTTAACAAGAACGCCACTTACTGTGGTAGTCAACAATACAATCAAAACTTTTTTTACATAGCTTCTGTCTAAATTCTTCCAAGCATGGGGAATTTCTTCTTCCTAAGATAACCCACTATACACTTGAGCAACATTAATTCTTAGGATCCTTATGCTGAATAGAAATCGGTTTCTGCATCCAATCAACATTCAATTCTGCTAAGTCTAATCTCTTGTCCACAAGACAATCTTTTAAGTATTTGAAAAGAGTCAGGATGCCCTTCCTCTACATATATATACTCTTTTATAGAGTAAATAAACATCCTTAATTTATTTCATCTGATCATCCTATGGTGTGGTTTCCAGTTTCCTTAAAATCCAAACTATTTTATTTGGAAATTATTCAACTTGTTACTATTTTTCTTAAAAGGTCATATTGCAAATTGAAACCAAACTCCAGAAAAGACCTGAGTGGGACAGAGGATTGTAAATTTATCACATTTCTAATTTGGAATATTATGTTTCCATTAATGCAGCCTAAATTTCCATTAGCTTTTCTGGTAGCTCAGTTAAACTGTTGACTTACATTGACTTCATGGTCTACCCATCATGTACTGGTACTGTTGATTTATACTTATATTTAATCAATTTAATCTTTTTAGTTGATAAATTAACAAGAATTCATTAATTGCTTCCCATATGCCAAGTGTTATGTTAAACTCTGAGGATACAATAGTGAAATGCACTGGAGTTACTATCTCAATTCCCACTTGAATTGAAGGGGTTGGTCTCTAGAGGATGGTTACTATGTTCCCTGAGGACTTGCAGCTTATCCCTGAGAATAGATTCAGACTCTCATTGTAGAATGTTGAAAATTTTGTGTATTCTAAATCTATTATCCAACACATTAGATGTTTCTTCTGGCTAGTCCTTCCTCCCTCTTATCTAGTTAGGGAATTCTAGCTAGGGAAATGAAATTTCATTTTCCTAAAAACATAAACTGGCTACCCAGACAAGTTATATATATGCATGTACCTCTCTCTCTCTCCCTCCCTCTTTCTACATACATATGTAATATATATATATATATATATATATATATATATATATATATATAATATGTATACATGTATATGTGTATATATATGTGTACACACACTCTATATATAGAGTATATATGCACATATAAAAATATATGTGTATACATACACATGTATACAAGTCCTATAATCTTACTAAGGTAGGGAATTCTGAGTAAGGAGCTTCCAATGCTAAGAATATCATGTACAAAATTTGGACTTCAGTTTTTATTGGGTGTGTGTTGGGGGGTGCTTTTTATTTCTGTTTTTGTTTTCATTTTCAGGTCCTACTATGTTGTAAATATGCATGTATATATAAAATACTTCATGTAATAGCTGGAAATCCACTTGAATTTGACATCCCACTTGTGATTAATTTTCTTATGAAAAATGTCATATTTAGGATGCATTCTTCTCCAAGGCCTGGGGAAAAGGGAAGCAAAAAGTCACTTTTACCATGGTGTTGTATGGTTAGATGGAGAAAGAGGCAGACAGGTGTATCTTTTGAAATGGCACTATATGTTAAATCAAAACCTTAGTCTTCACAGCCTGAAAACACAGAGTAGACATAGTGGATATTGGTTTACATAAACTAATTATTACATCAACAATAGTTTGCTATAGATTCAAAACCACAGAATGAAAATTTTCCCATCTTCTTTATTATTTTTTTTTTGTATTTTTTACTAGGAGTACAGAAATAAAAAGATTCTTTTTTAAGGCAATGTAACCCACATTCAGACCAAAAATGTAACCTACATTCACAAATCCTTAACCTACTTCATCTAGCTGATAAGGAAGCATATCAATTTTTTTAGAGAGGAATTTCTTACCATGTTTCTCCAAGATCCCCTTGGAAGTCTGGTTAAACTTATGGACCCCTTGGCAAAATAATGCTTTTTTAAATGCATAAAATATATATGATTACAAAGGAAACTAATCATATTGACATTAATGTAGTTTTTACAAGTTCAAGGATCCCCTCAAATAGGTCCTCTGGAAAAGAATCTGCTTTAGATTGTCACAAAATGCTATCTTTCATATCTTTCAACCCTACCTCTCCCAATATCCCCACAGTCCAGGGAGATGAAATGATAATTTGAATTGATTCATAGAAAAAAATACCCTCTAAAATGATCAGAGATTTGGTAGGAGTAATATCCATTTTACAAAGACTGGGATGAATAGATTGTCAAAAGGACCCAGGCTTATAGCCTTTTTTATAAAAAGTATCCTCTGGGGGCTTTTGTGTGTATGTGTCATTTCTGAGGTCTGGTGGGATGCCTACTTCCCTGAAGGATGTCTTTTTGATCCTGCATTGCTATCCTCACAAATTCAGAGGTGGAGAAGACCAGTATCTATTTTTATTAATTATATCCTTTTACTATTTACATGTATATTCATCTATCTATATGTCATATTTTAGGGTCTACAAACGTTTCCTTGAATTTCTGTACCCAATTTGAATCACTCATACTGGTTAGAGTTTGACCCAACCCAGAATATTTATCAGTACTGATTAGGGAAGAATGATCTTTTAGTACCATCTTAGATGAGGTTCCTAGGTTCCATCTCTAATACAATTGACCATGTAATCTTGGTAAGTCACTTAACCTATCAAAGTTCTAGGTAACTTTAAGATAGTGTTTTGTGATAGACCTCTGGCATAAAGGAGTTTTTCCTGAGAGGACATAGACTCCCCCTATTGACTCTTGCTTTCTATGACTGAGCTCACTACTCCTCCAGCAGGGTTTAATGTCCTTGTCCAAGTAGCCCATTTATCTCCGAGTGACAGGGGGCCAGCCCAAGACATCAGAGGAAACAAACCCTTAATGAATTCAGATGTAGATAATAACATGTTAAACATTAGAAATCAGTTCAATGAAAAGCTTTATTGCAAGTAACAAGGAAGAAGAAAGAAGGAAAAGGAGAAAAGGGGGACCCAACATATTAATCTGGCATATATTCTAAAGAGTGGTGCTACAATGGGGAGCACAGAGATGCATCACAGCAGGAAGGGGGTGTTCTAGTAGTTCTAGTCTGTGTCCCTGCTGGAGGAAAGAGTATGCTCCAAAGAGGACTTCTGAGAGTGAGGTTCTTATACTCTGATTTTGGGGTGACCTCCCCTGGACTGATGGATTTGCATAGGAGAAGTCGGAGCAAAATATTATTTGGGCATTCACGGTGAGGGAGAAAAAGAGTTATTGGTAGATAAAATATTATTTGGGGAACACAACTATACTAACCTTCAAAAATATTATTCTTCACATTTCCCCCTGAGTATATTCCATAAGCTCACAGCCTCCCTTAAGAGGAGACTGTCTCAACACCACCAGGTCAAATCTTACAATAGACGGCAAATCACTGGAAAGTTACTGAACCTGCATTGGTTGGAATTCCAGTAAAATCACAGCTCTAATTCCTACCCCTATCTCAACATGAGAAGTAGACCCATTCCTCAAAGATTGAGGGCCTAATATTCATTACATTGTACTTAAAAGTACAATTATTGGGCATGTAATAAGTATATGCAAAACTGAATTGATAGATGGGGGGAGGAATATTTCTATGAATTATGATGTTCTACAAAGACATTCTTCTACTAGCTTCAATTCCACTATAATGAAATGGAATCCCTTGACTAAAAATAATTTTAAGTCATTTGTTCATTTTTTATAAGAAAGAGGTCCTTTTTTTTTTGTCAACACAAGAAATGAAAAAAGATTTAAGAGGACATAATTTGCTTATTCCCCTTTAAGGACATGCCTGACCTCTCTTCTCTAACCTTTGCTCCCCTTTACTCTTAAATGGAATTTGAAGGGACTTTGGCTGGCTTTCCCAGGAGACTTCATTTAATTCTCAAATGTGCCTTCCTTTAGAAAACATTCCACCTAACTTTGCATAATGTTCACAGATTACAACCACTTCCCCAGTAGTACCTTTTCCAACTGACTTGTCATTCAGCTTAAGTGTTTTCTCTTCCCAGTTGGTGTTTACGTTCATTGTATCTGAAAAACAATCTAAACTTGGCTGTGCCCACTGAGGGGTGGTGATAAAGGAGTAAATTCATACTTAGCAAAGCAACATCAACTAAGCTCTCTGTGCAAGTTGGCTGTTTGTCATCCTGGCAAAAAAGGAAAATTAAATGTAGGGTGAGGGGAAGTACCCAAGTAATGACTAGGAATGCTACTAACTAGAAATCCATTTTCCCAAGCAATTGATCACTTCTCTATAATGTCTTCATACAGTAGGAACTGACATTGCTTACAATAAATAGTACTCCAAAGATATAATCTGGTTAATCTTTCCATCTAACAGGCATTAGAACAAAAGGAGCAGATGTCTCTTTCCAGTCATAAGGAGCCTGTAGTGATTTGGGAGGGATTATCTGCAATGGTTTGTGCATAGCTATTTGCATGAGTGGTTCATAGAGAAGTTCAAAAGAAAATAAGGGATGCAGGTTCACTTTTCACCCCAGAATTAATTGGAAGCTGTGCCATTGTAGGCTGCCTTCTGCCTCCATTAGCCAAATTGTGTCTTTTCTTCTTAATTCCACCTTGGGTAGAATGTCAATTAATTAGAATTGGATATTAGAATGAATGGATAAGTCCAAAGTCACCAAAATTACAGCACATAATTGGGGAAAATTCCTGATAACACTCTGCCAGGAAGTCCATTTCTGACAAAAAGGCATGTTGTGTTTTATTTAGCTCTTCTAAGTACCACTTCTCAAAAATAAATAAATAAAACAACAAAACCTTATCATTTCCCCCAGATTAAGAGAAGTGCGACCTTTTTTTGCTCCTCTCTATGCCTGCCATCTCTGCATTAGAAAATGAATTCCTATGTTTGAATTGGCTTCTGCACAGCACCTCTCCAGGGCCACAAGAAAAATCAAACTTAATGAACTTGGTCAAACTTAGCTATAATACAGTTTGTGCTAAGTATGGAAACTGATATATCATGGAATAAATGAATGAATGAAAAGGTATTTATTAAACATATCTTATGTGTCAGGGACTATACTAAGTGATGGTTTTATAAACAAAAGGAAGTAGGACAGTCTCTGCACTTGGGGAATTCAGTACTTAGCATAATGTCTGGCTCATAATATGTACTTATTAAATGCTTATTGACTGATTGAATAATTTCCTTTGTTTTGCAATATTTATTCATAAATACCTGAACTCTTTTACTAGATCTGGAAGCAATATTTCCTTTTGCTGTTAATGTCTTCCCTATTGGTTTACCTGCCTATGCTCAAGGTCTTCAAGTTTTCTTCCTCCCAAGATCTTTGTTAATTTCAGTCTTTTCTTTTCCCTTAAATTTCCCATTAAGATTAAAAGAGCTCTCTATCCCTTGGGCCTTCTAGCTGGCTGTATATTTTAAGTGTGTCAGAAAGCACAAACTCTGGAAGTCTAAGACCCCTTTTAAGGTGAGCAATACTGAAGGCTAATACTAGGCAGAATGAAGATCAATTTAAGACACACCTTTTTCTGTATTGCCAATATTTCCTTTGGCCATGTGCCAAAGGAAGAATGTATCTCCAAAGTCAGTGTGCATGTCAAAGTTAGGCTGATACCTCTGCCTTCTACAGCTAAAAAGAAAATGCCTTTTTTTTGAGATTCTGGCTGCAGAGAAAAGTTATCCCACTAGGAAAACAGAAAATGAGACCTTTTACACTTCTCTGATCCTATTCACTCTTTCAACCTCTGCTTTTCCATGTTCAGGCTAAGTTTTCTGCTTTCTGATCAGGTTCCATGGAAGCAGCTGTTAAGTGGATGCCCAGTGACACAAGGATGAGCCTGTTTTTCATATATCTGAGAACACGATCTGTTGTGATAGGGGAAAATAATAAAAAATACAGATTGCCAGGAAGGATTAGACCAAAACTGAATCTTCCGTACTGTTACTCTCTCATCTTCCTTCTAGCCCTCTCCTAGAATGACCAAGGGTACGTCTTCAAACATCAAGCAGCAAGGACAGAAAACAAAATCAGAAAACACAACAACTCGTTCTGAGTTAACTGAACTTCAAGGGATAAGCTTAGAGCTTCTCAGACACCAAAACGGCAGATAAAAAAGGAACAAGCTATTTATTTATGGCATTCTTCCCTTTCTGTAGTAATCCCCCTGGAAATTAAGAGCGTATACACCAGCAGGGTAGGATGCTTATTAAGTCTATGCTATACTGAATTGTGCCACCTCCTTGCAATACCTCCCACCACAAGAGAAAAAGAGGAGAAGGTGAATCTTTCAAGTTAAAAAGGATGAGACTGAAGAAGAAAGCAATGAAATTTATCAGCTACGCTGACAGAATGAATAGATGGGCAGTTTCAGAGGTTGGGAGGAATGGAGTTGGAAGAAGTTGGTAACAGAATTCTTTAGGCAAATTTCCTTGCACTACCCCCTTCAGAGTGAGTGCAGAGTCTTTCAGGAATTTCCTCTTGCCTCCTTTGCATTTCTTCCTCTCTTCTATTTACAGGATTATAAAAACAAAAGACCTGGAGCCTTGAGAGATCTCAGGTTTCTTTCTCCATTCACAGCAAACAGAGCAAACATAAGGTAGAATGAAGAAAAAACATAATATTTTTTTTCTTTCCTCTGGACTCCAACCCCTAGAAATGGGAGTCAACCTCTTGTGTGTTATTTGGAAATAACTGTAGGCAGCTAGATTGGATGGGGTGCTAAACTGAGAGTCAGAAAGACATGAGTTCAAATTCTGACTGAGACTCTTACCAGTTATGTGACCCTGGAGAAGTCACTTAGCCTCCCTCAATTTCTTCCTTTGTAAAATAAAGCTAATAGTGGAATCTAATTCATTGCATTGTCACGACAATCAACTAAGACAATACCTATATACATATGTTTTTGCTATCATCACCATCATCATCACCAATTATTATAAGAGTATTCATTGGGAAAGAGACTCATAGCTACCAAATAAATTAAAGTCACCTTTTGCAAACAGAATCATTTCCACATTGTACAAAGGTTATATATACTATAACTAAGCATAATGCTGTTGCTATTTAATGTGTCGTAAGATTCTGGAGGCCAAAAGAGGACCTTTGGTTACAAAAAGCACTACCAAAGAAGGGTGACATTATTCCATTCCATTATTTTTGTGCCATTTAAGGAGTCAGTCAAATGAAAAACACCATCTGCAAATTCAAATTTCCTTGCTCGTGAGAGAAGAGAATTGGAACATGTCTATTCAAGAGGATTGTTACAGAATCTTGAAGCTGAGCCACAAGAGGCCTTGGAAAAACTTCAGGGCAAGATTGGTGATGGCCTATAACCAAAGAAGAGCATGGTTCAAACACCTGGTACCAAGTGTTTTGCCAAGTATGGCAGAAAAACAAACAAGGGCTTATATTTTACCATAAGCTAACTGTAAGATAGCAACGCAAGACTGTTCTATCCAAGGCCAAGCATCATCTAGGTATAGTGAAATAAGAACAGCTCTGACATTACTTTATTGGACACCACAAATTAAACCCAATACAAACAGAGATTGTGTAGATCAACAATGAGAATAATCACAGTTCTGAAACAGATTTTATGAGGAAAAAAAGCCAAAGGAAATTCAGTCATTTTACCAACTGGGTGAAAGTTGCTGGCTGGTAGATTGTGAAAGATACATCCATTTCAGGCTAGAGATTAGATGGCAAGAATTTTTTTACTTCAATGTCAAGGAGACACTGGGATATTAGAATGTTTTCTCTTAGAATTTTTAGGAGTACGTTATGCATATATGAGATAACCTCTAAATTCCAATGAATATCAGGAGTCTGAGACTCTTTAATAGAAGAAGAGGGGAAGAGAAAGCAGGAAAAAAAGCAGCAGAGGAGAGGAGCAAAATTGGGGAGAGGAAGGAGGTTAGGAGAGAGAAAAAATGTGAGTCAGAACCAAATCCAAAGGAGGAATGCAACAAGCGTATTGAGTAGATAAGAGGTGACGGCAGAGCCAGAAGGCTACCTTCTGGACGCTGCCAAAATGGGAAAGGAACCATACTTCCAGTTTGTCTCCTGGGGTAGGATGCCTTCCTCTACTGGTTATTTTGAATTACAATTCTTCATTTAAAGGGAAGGAATATTCATCCCTTCCCCCTTTAAACATTTTGTTTTTGAATTTCAACATTTATGTGTGACTTAAATAAACAAGGGTCTCTGAAATATTGTGTAGAGGAGAAGTTCACCTTGCTCTCTGCTATTCTGTGCCCATGTATTCTATCAGTCTGAGCACATGAGAGTCTGATGGGGAGACACAAAAAAAAAACACATGAGAAAGAGTCTTCCACTCAGGATTCCTCTCTCTGAATAGATATTTACATACACAGCAGACATAAATTATTTTGGCTTCTTTGAATAACTTCATGTGAGCCTTTGGGAAAGTGTATTTTTTTTAATTTTTTGCTTCTTTTTTCCCCTAGATCAAATAAACAGATAATACCAGAGAGCTATGGGCCCCTTCCCAGCAGCCTGAGAGTGAAGCAATTACATATTTCTTTACTCTTCCCCTGAAATAATTTAGATAAGAAGAGGAACATTTTGACAGCACCTGCTGCTGCTGAGTTTCTAGGTTTTTTGTGTTTCCTTTTTTCCCAGAAAGAAAAAGTCTACGTTTTTTTTTAAACTTAACTTGGCCAGCTGATCAATTTTAAAAGCAGACTCTTGAAGCAGACGTACTATTGTGTCTGAATCACATCTTCCCATTTGGATTATAAATGCATGATTGATTGAAAATACTTGTAAATGCATGTGAATGTGAAGTCTGGCCTTTCCCCCTCAGACTCCAAATAATAGACAAGAACTTTGGGCACATACATTCAGACATTTAAGCAGTTAGTACTCTAGGGATGTTGAGGGGAGATCATCAGCATTGAAGGAAAGAAATCAAGGAGCCTTACTGATGGCAGAGAGAAATTAAAGGCATTCTTAGTGAAAGATGGACCCCAGAGATGAGCAGACAACTGGATTTTTGTTCTACTTTTTCAACAATTTGCTCCTTCTTTCACTGTCTCCCATCTTCCTCTGCCTTTTCTTCATCTATATCATTGGCATTTAAAAAATTGTATCTGTTATTCATTGTATATAAGGAATTCATGATGAGCAAACTCCCTTAACTAAGGTAGCTCAGCATGCTATAATCTCAAAGAGTTACCTGGGGCACCGAGAGATTAAAAGACCTCAAATTGAAAGAACTGAAGTATCATGAGATACCCGAGGTAGGATTTCTATACAGATCTTCCTGACTTGGAGGAAGATTGTCTATACACTGTGTCAGACACCTCTTCATTTCCTCTCTCCTTTCTACCCTATTACTACTACTACTACTACTACTACTACTACTACTACTACTACAGCAGTTAGGTACTACTACTACTACTACCACTACTACTACGTTGAAGAGAGCTACTTCAGCTAGGTAGCACAGTAGACAGGATACCAGGCCTAGAGTCAAGAAATCTCATCTCCTGAGTTCAAATCTGGCCGCAGACACTTACTAGCTGTGTGACCCTGGGCAAGCCACTTAACTTTGTCGGCCTCAGTTTCCTCATCTATAAAACGAACTGGAGAAGGAAACTGCAAACCACTCCAGTAACTCTGCCAAGAAAACCCCAAATTGGGTCACGAAGAGTTGGACACAATAGGAAAGCAACTAAATAACAGTACTAACATTCTTATTCAATTTGAAGGTTTGCAAAAGACTCTATCTTGTTTCATTGGCTTAAGTTATATCACCTTATTCTCTCTGACTCCAACTCTGTTCACCTTTTCAGTGTTGTTAACAGATTACTTGACCATCTATCACTTGGATGCTCGTTCTCCAGAAGCAGCCCTCTATTCAGGCTTCTGAATGATATCTTTGGTTGGAAGTCCCCAAAGGGAGGGCACTGGACCTATCAAGTTTTCTTTCCACAGGCTCTAGCTTGGTGATGCTAGGAAGAATTAGGAACTTAATTTCACTATGATGAATGACTCTGATGAATGAATTCCCCACCCCCTTATACCAATTCCATTTAAGAATACCCTTTCCTTCTGCATGGAATACCTATAAATGTCTGTCTAGATCTCTCTGTCTCTCACTCTGTTTCTCTCTGTCTCTGTCTCTCTCCTTTCTTCCCTCCTTCCATCTCTCTCTGCGTATACATACTTGTACACACATTCACAAACACACGTGTTGTTGTTTGTCCTTTTTTCTGAAAGAGGACTGATGACATCAGGAAGATGATGTCTTCACTTGCAAGTGAATTGGATTTAAGTAAGGCAGGGTTATGTAAAGTCACCAGCCTCACTCTCTCCCCCAGAGCCATCCAGTCCAAGTGGTAAGACATAGATCAAGATGACTAGAGATGGCCCGTAGCAGTGGGAAGCTTTGACCTTTTTAAGCTAAGGTTTCCATTGTCTGATGCAACACTCATTCAGTGATTTAGGCTAGGTAAGAAATGAGGCAAAAAAATGGCCTCTTTTATCTAGTCAAAAAAAAAATCAGTCTGAGAGGGGAAGACTTTCAGGGTTTCTGGCTAGAACAGAAACAGCTGTTATTTGCACTTACTCTGAGCTATTAAATCCCAAACAATGGCCTGGAACCTATTGTTGGTCAATCAGCAAGACCAGCAAGAGTTGGGTTTAAGGCATGTTCAAGTAGATCCATTTGAATCCCAAAGGACTTCATCAGTCTGGTTTTCCAGTACTGTATTTCAAGAAATCATAATCTCAATCTCTCTATTTCTCTCTCTCTCTCTCTCTCTCTCTCTCTCTCTCTCTCTCTCACACACACACACACACACACACACACAAAGACAGAGAAAGATATATATATATATATATATATATACACATATATATATATGTATATATATATGTATATTTTTCCTCCAAATTCCTGGTCTTTCCTAACTCTAAGGAAAATAAAATTCTTTAAAATTCTTCCTGAGGGCAGTATTTAATATTCAATTCTATATTTTATACTTAAAGTTCTTTAAATTTTGATCCCACACTATTTTTCCAATTTTGTTGTACATTACTCTACAAACCTTCTAAATGGCAGACATACAGGCTAACCCCCTGTTGCACACACATACACACACACACACATTGTGGTCACATTTTCTAGAAACTATAAAGCACACATGAATCTTTCTAATACATGGTATCTTCTTCCCAGTAATCTTGATCTCTTGCTTTCTCTATTTGGGGCTGGTACCCAGGAAATACAGAGTCATTGAATAGAACCACATGAAATAGGAAGCAGGTGACTTTTTAAATTAGATGTAGTTTTAAATTTGGTGCAGTGTTGGTTTTGTGTGCGTGTGTGTGTGTGTGTGTGTGTGTGTGTTTGGTGGCATTAAAGAAGTGGAAACAAAGGACATAGACATCAAATGGGAATGATTAAACACATTGTGATACACAAGTATGAAGGGATATTACTGTATCTTAAAAAATGGTCAATATGAATAGTCTAGAGAAGAATGGGAGCACATCTGAACTGATGCAAGGGGAAGTAAGGAGAATCAGGAAAACTATATATATATAATGACTACAACAATGTAAATAGAATTAAATAATAAAACCCCAAACTGCATATCATGTAATTAAAATGACTAGGCTTGGCCCTAGAGAAAGAAGAAAAAAATGTACCTTTCCCTTCTTAGCAGAGATAAGATATGGGTAAGGCGCAATGTCTGTACTGTTAGATTCATCTGACATGCTGGTTAGTTTTTTTTTAATGCTTTTATTTTTCCTTTATTTATTCTTTATTTTAAGAAATGGTTCATGCAGCAGGGTTAGAGGGAAAGGGATATGTTTGTTAATGAGGTTGACCTAAAAACATAACATGTCAATATAAAATTTAAAAAAAAACTTTAAAGAAGAAAAAAAACCCTAAAAGACATTAAACATTCTCCAGATTTCTAGCTTCTGTCTTAACGTTTGGAACTTTAGAGGAAGACCAAAGGTAGTCTCCATCTAGAACTTGAAATCACTGATCACAGAAGATGAAATGAGAATCTCAATTAAAATGTCAACTGTATCTGCCGGAAACGCTCTTAGCCCACTTCCCCTTTTAATGTTTAATTTCCACTGGAGCTGATAAACTTCCTCCACAGGTCAATTTCAAAAACCAAAGGGGAAAACAAAATATTTACTTTCTAAAAATCATCAGTTGTTATTCTTAATATAACAACAAAAGGATTTCTCACTGGGACCAAACAATAAAAAAAAATAATAAAAAAAGGTATAGATAAAAATTTAATTTTTGTCTATAAATAGTATCTATAAATATGTATTGTATAATATAAATGCATTATATGATATTTTAATAATTACATAACTTACAATAGGTTCTGCTTATACTATATATATAGTATGCTATGCAATAGACATATATGAGTGCATGTATGTGTGTGTGCTTATATACACACACATACACACAGGCAGTTAGGTGCTACAGTGGCTAGAGGAAGAAGACCTGAGTTTAAAATCTGGTTTCAGATACTTACTAGCTGTGTGATCCTGGTCAAGTCAATTAACCTGTTTTACTCAGTTTTCTCATCTGTAAAATAGGCATAAAAATAGCACCTACCTCCCAGGATTGCTGTAAGCATCAAATGAGATCATCATAAAGTGCTTAGCATGGTTCCTGACACATAGTAAGTGCAATATAAATGCCATTTATTATATATTATTATATTATTATTATATACATACATATGTACACGCATGCACATACATCTATATCTTTAGATGTATTTGTATAAATATATGAATATATACACATAAGTACAGCCTACTCATCTAAGGAGAGTTGTTCATATCCAACTCTTCATGTCCCAGTGGACCACAGCATGCCAATACTTTCCATGAGGTTTTCTAGGTAAAGATGCTTATGTGGTATGCCATTGCTTTCTCCAATGGATTAAGGCAAACAGAATTAAGTGACTTGCCAATGGTAATATAGCTACTAAGTGTCTGAGGCTGGATTTGAACTCAGGTCTTCCTGACTCCAAGCCCAGCATTCTATGCACTGAACCATCTTACTTCCTCTATCTATAGAGAAGAGAACCCTAAAAGAAGGCAGATGAAGCTGATAAAATTGTGGTTCTGGACAAGCTTTACATAGGGAAACATACCAATTTCAGGGAGCAGTTGTAGCAGGTAACTTGGTATTTGACCATCTCATGAAAGAGCATTAAATGCACGTCTCCATGTCTAGGACTCTATCCACTAAATCAATGGTGTGTGTGTGTGTGTGTGTGTGTGTGTGTGTGTGTGTGTGTGTGTCCTTGAAGGAAAGAGGGGAAAGAGCATATGAAATACATCAATGTCCATTTCTGACTCAGGGATTTTAAATATTCAAAAGCTAGGCTTGCTATCCCATGAGACAGTTTGTTTTCTTTTACCAGATTTGAATAGTCATATAATCACCATAACTAGTCAGTTCAATTTAACAAGTACTTATTGAATATATCTTCTGCATGAGAGGTAACATGGAGGGCACAATGATGTGTCTTAAAGAATTTAGGCTGTAAAATTCAGTTTAATTGAGGGAATATGACAAAGCAGCACAGAGGAGAGGAGAGAACCCAGGATGCGGCATCAGAAGCACTGAGTTTCAGATTCTGTCCCACACCTAAGAGGATTTTAAGTTTCAGACCTTCAGTTTCCCCATCTGAAGCACAATGTATTTCAAAGGATTATTATGAGGAACAACAACGACGATGAAATAATGCATATAAAACCCAATGGAACCAGAAAGTATTAGATAAATGTAATATAAGTGTTATAAGAAAGGGACAACAGGCACCTAGGTAGCACCATAGTGTACAGAGTGCTAGGTTCATCTTCCTGAGTTCAGATTACTAGTTGTGTGATCCTAGGTAGGTCACTTAAGCCTGTTTGCCTCAGTTTTCACATCTATAAAATAAGATGAAGAAGGAAATGGCCAATCACTCCAGTATCTTTGTCAACCCCTAATAGTGATCTGAAGACTCAGACATGACTGAAACAGCTGAACCTTCATAAGAAGAAGAAATGGACCAGGTGCTGGGGATGAGAAAATAGAAAGAGAAATTCCAACCAGTTGTAGGAGGGGGAGGCTGGGGTAAGATGTTACAGAGAAGATGGCATTTAAACTGAGATTTTATAATATAGGTAGAGTTTAGAAATACAGCATGTATTTTTTGAGGAATTCTCAACAAGAAGGAAAACATCAACAGAGTATATAAAAATGTTTCTCATCTTTTCAAGTCTTACTGATGCTCCTTGTTTGTCACTTGACTATCATTTCTGAGTATGTCTCTTCCCTTACCCGCTACCCAATAAGACTTCTCTTACAAGTTTTTTTTTAAATTGGAGCAAAAGCAATATATCTAGTGATTCACTGACAGTATATGCAGTATTTCACACACATAGCTCCTCACCTCTCTAATGAAAGTTGTTAGGTACATATTCTCATCTTTTCTCTAGGTTAAGGGTGACTTTAATTTGTATTAAAAAAATCTTCGCATCAAATATGGCTGTTGAAGATATGAAATCTAAGATATATATATATAGAATTAAAACAAATACAAAAGTCCACCTGTGCTACCAGCAATAATCAAATGGTCAAAAGATATGAACAATTTCCAAAAGAAGAATTTCATCCTATGAACCATATGAAAATTGCTGCAAATCACCAATAATGCAACAAATGCTATTTAATAGAACTCTGAGATTTCAATGTATACATCACAAAATTAACAAAGATGACAAAAGATAGACATATTTAATGTTAGAGGTATTATTGGGAGATGGACACTAATACACCATTGGTAGAGCTGTGAATTTATCCAACCATTCTGGAATCAACTTGGATCTCTTAGTGAAGATCCTACTCAACAGTTTTGTGACATTTAAATCAAATATTCTCACCATTTAAGTGTTTCATAACCTCCCCTCAGCATACCATTTAAACTTCTAATTGAATAAATACTTTAGAAAATAATACATATGTATATAATATATTGTATTGTATGTAATAATTGTATATATATTGTACACACATACATGCTTCAAGAAGGATCTCATCCTAATACAGTGTCAAATCTGAAGTCAGAATGAACTGGGTCATTTAAACTCCTCTCTGACACAAATTGAGCGATCTTTGGTAGCTCACTTAAAGTTACTCTTCCTCCGGATTTAAGTACTAAGCTCTAGTATAGATCTGCAACAGGTTGGTAGAAGAAATTCCTAGCACTGATGAATGGCCATCCACAATCCTTTGTGTAGTTATTATACACCATTATGTTGGCAGACAGGTCCAGTAGTGAGATAAAATTTAAATACCCAACTATTCTTCAAAATTACAACCCACTGGGTTAGCAAGCAATCTTCTGAATTGCATACTTCACATTGTTCTACTTGTCTGAATTAAGAGACTGGAAATACTATAAAGCTGGAGGCATAAAGCTGGATTTTCAGAGGCTCATTTACCCAAGATGCATGATTATGTCTGTCAGTGGGTGTGTACCTGCTTCCCTTCATTGTCTTCATGGTCTCATAAATGCTGCTTCTTATTCCTGGCATGTGAATAGGTGAACAGGGTTGTGTTCTACCACTCAAGTTAATTTTCTGTGTTTAAAAATAATATTGACAACGATTACCCAATGCATATGAAAATGTGTCTTGTACCTTTGTAAAGCCTGACTGTAAGGGATGGGAAGAGAGTGTGAAGGTGAATTGTTTTTATTTTTTAAGTTGCAAAAGATACTTTCTTTTGTTAATAATAGTTAGCTCAAATGTTCCTTCTAGGTATGGGAACATTTCTACCTCTACCCATTAGTCTTATCTAGAGAAATACAGGTAATGCCTACCTAGTGGGTGAAGTACATGGGAACTAAGGATGAAGTCTGCTTGTAAGAAACCAGGCTCAGACCTTGGTTGATTTCTCTCTCCCAGTCCTGAAATAGGTTAAACCAGAGGTTATTGAGCAAATGTCCGAATTGCCTTTATGTCAACGACCTGATTCTTTCTGATGGTTTGACCAGTCCTCCAAAATTGTCCCTTTGGAAGAAGAGCACTAAGGAGATAGAGAACTTCTTCAAAAGTTTCAACTGATCAACTCTTCAGACCTATTTTATTCTAGAGTATAGGTCAATTGAATGTAACTATGTCTCTTACCTTACTGAGCAAAACATGGCTATATTACTGAAAATAGTGGCTGGTTCTGAAACAAAAAGAATGCTTAACCCTAACAACAGCTAGCAACACTTTTACCCTAATCGAGTACCTAAAAATACTTCTGTAACCAACTAAATTTTAACTGGGGAGCAGGAAAGAATACCAAAGGGAGAAATTCTGCCTTGTGGTATAATAAAAGAGATGAGAGATCCTTAGTATGATGAGATCACTGAGAGAAGAGAGGGTATGGATGGAGCAGGCAGAGGATCAGGTCGTCTGAGACAGATCTAGTTGAACTTTTGTTTCAGTCATGTCTGACTCCTCTTGACCCCATTTGGGAATTTCTTAGCAAAGATACTGGAGAGTGGTTTGTCATTTCTTTCTCCAGCTCATTTTATGGATGTGGAAAGTAAGGCAAATAAGGTTAAGTGAATCTTCCAGGGTCACATAATCAGTAAATATCTGAGGCCAGATTTGAACTCAAGAAGTCCTGACTCCTAGTCCAGCACTCTATCCACTGCACCATCTAGGTACCCCATCCAGATGGATTGTCCCTAACTAGATGCTAAACTCAGTTGTTGCTAACTGTTGATTATGCACTATCAGTGCTACAAAATATTGGGTCTTTAGAGCAAAGGCATAAGTGGCCCACCCTATTTAGAGTTCTAGTGTGTTGTTTTTCTCCTCTTCCCTCCGCTCTGCCTTCCTTCTCCTCCCTTCCTCTCTTCTCCTCTCCTGGTCCCTTACCTGAGGGTGTTCTGCCCAAAAGAGGATAAATTTTGATGACTGAAACCTACCTAGTTAACTTGGAGTTTACTGGGTAGATTTCTTTCTCAGAGACCAAGTCTTAGATCCAATTCTCTCTGGCTCTCGTGGATTGGACAACAATCCCTACCTAAGCACCACTTAATGGTTATTTTCTGGGTCCTTCTGGCTCAGAATAAATATAACTATTTCTCTTTTGGCCAGCAATGCTGAGGGTCTTCCCCTTTCAGTTTGATTTTTTTTTATAATTATTAAAGGGGCCATTCCTTGATTCACTTCTTTATTTATTTTTAGTTTTCAACATCATTTCCACAAGATTTTGAGTTCCAAATATTCTCCCCATGTCTCCCCTTCCCACCCCAAAACACCATGCATTCTGATTACCCCTTCACCCAATCTGTTCTCCCTTCTTGCACACCCCTCCTTTCCTTGTCCCCTTCTTCTCTCTTTTCTTGTAGGGCAAGATAGATTTCTATACCCTATTACCTGTATTTCTTATTTCCTAGTCGTATGCAAAAACAATTTTCAATATTCATTCCTTAAACTTTGAATTCCAACTTCTCTCCTTTCCTCTCTCCCCACCCATCCCCACTGAGAAGGCAAGCAATTCAATATAAGCTATATATGTGTGGTTTTGCAAATTGTATAAGACTATATTTCCCTCCATCCTATCCTGCTCATTTATTCTATTCTCTCTTTAGACCTTGTTCCTCCCCTAAAATGATTACTTCTTATTACTTACTCCCTCTTCCCATTTGCCCTCCCTTCTATAATCCCCCCACCCTACTTTCCTGTAGTGCAAGATAGATTTTCATACCAAATTGAGAGTGCCTGTTATTCCCTCCTTAAGCCAAATGTGACAAGAGTAAGTTTCACTTTTTCCCTCTCCCCTCCCCCTTTTTCTCTCCATTGAAAAAGCTTTTTCTTGCCTCTTTTATGAGAGATAATTTGCCCCATTCTATTTCTCCCTTCCTCCTCTCAATATATTCCTCTCTCACACCTTAATTTCATTTTTTAAGATATCATTCCTTCCTATTCAAGTCATCCCTCCATTCCTCAAATCTAAGTCAATTGCAAGTCATGTCACCATCTCCCTGATGTCATGGTCCTCTTTGAGAATGAAGGGCAAACCACAACCTGTTATATATTGTAACTGCTATATGATATAGTTAGAAAGCCATATGTAATGGTACAATTAAAAAACAGGTTTTCTGTATGAAAAATAAGTAAAATTAGACCAATGTACTGGTTGTTTATTGGTTTTGGCAGAAAATAATTAACTGTTTTGGGAGATGGGAAATTGTCTTCAGTTTTAAAGACCAAACTCTTTTGATTGGCAATATCTTGGGCAATTCCTCCAGTTTTCTTGTACATGGAAGGGAGAAATAACATTAGACTATTGTTCACTGCATTAATTAAGTTCATAGTAAGAAACAAAACATTAGCAGTTTTGTAAAGTGCTCAGAATACTCTTAGACACACACCGTGTCAGTGATGTAAGTCACAGAATTACTGATTTGAAAGCTTTCATTTTCATATATTTTATTCTCTCCAGTTTGTTACCTCTTACCCATCCAACCTAACTCATTCTTCAAATAGGCATACTATTCGCATACAAAAACTTGGACCAAAATGCACCAAAGGAACATAGTAGCACATTATATTGCAGTGACAAAACCCTTAAAACTCATTTAAGTTGATTACAATAAATACAACAAGTTTAATGATGTAATGTCTGACTCATTCTCTTACCATTCGATTTCACTAGCATAACTGCTAATGGGTACAAAGGAGACTTTCTCTAATGGCCCTCACCACCAGTCAAAGTGATCAAGGCTGTACAGAAGGATGACTTTTTGCCTCCCAGATAGCATAGCTCATCATCAGTCTGGGGGGAAATAATACATTTCCATTACAGAATAATAGGGACATTAGGAATAGACATATGAAACAGTGCTACTTTGGGGAAGGGTTAAGGGGGATGGGATACACTTAGACACATAACCAGACCTGGGTAAGGCATGGAGTTCTTGAATCTTCCAGTAATATAAGGTTCCCTTTTGTAATACTGACAACTTGCTTCACATCTCCAAGTCAGAACATCCTGAAAATATGTATTTTTCTATTCTAAAAGCCACAATCACACACTTAGAAAATGCAACTCATCAGCATAGCAATTTGGGGTCCTGGGATGACTCCAAAGATATATTACTTTAGGACATACATTACCTCTACCCCCCATCCACAAGTACAAATTGCCACCTTAAGCACAATTATTAAGCCAATGTTCTCCTGTTAACATTATTCCACACATATTTCAAATAGGGCTCGTGTTTAAATGATGCCTCAGACACAATAGAAGCAATTTTCTATCTCTGATGAGACAGAAATAAGAAAACCAGCAGTGGAAGAGGACTCATCTGATATAGTGAATTACTTCCCACAGTATCTGAGTTATGGATTAGACATCTGAGTCATGAAGTTTCAGACTCCAAAGAACAAAATATTCAGTTCAATTAACAAAGTTCATGCACAAGCTCTCCCAGGCTTAGACAATCCTGTCTCAACTGGCAAATAGGGGGAAGATGGGATTCTTGATAGGCTCTTGGGATTTTCTTTTTACTTTTTCAGGCTGATTTCAATAAGAGAAAAACATATTTTTTCCCCTTCTTAGTAATTTGATAAATGACCCTTTTTATTATGGATAGAATTAAAAATTAAAACTAAGGTCAAAATTCACATGTCTAGCATACAGATTCCAGTAAGTGAAGGAATTTTATTTCTCAAATGTTCTGAACAATGAGCCTTGTCCTTTGGGGAGGCTCAATAAATACTATCTAATAAGAAGGATGTTACTTAATTTCTCCCAGGAGTCAAATTTATTTTGGCTTACATTTTATTTTGGGGGCAAAAGTACAGATTGCATATTCTTCATTTGAACTGACTCATCCAATGTTACTGAAAGCAAAAAAAATACATGTATTTCATCCCTTACCCTACTCTCCACAGACTCCATGAAAACGTCTCAGAGTTACTAAAAATCCTACAGCTCTAAGAAGCTTTTATGACATATCATTCTATGGCAATATGCTTGCATTTCTCTCACAAACAAGAGTGAGGATTATGCCTGTTTTGGTATGCACCCACGTTGACTCTTTCCTAGTGGCCCCTTGAACTCAGTTTATCTGTGAACTTAGAACAGATGTGCTTTAATAACAAAGTCATTACAACTCACAATCACATTTAAACAAGTGATTTATGAAAAAATCCTCATGAATAAAATAAGAAAGTGGCATATAATCAGTTACAAATGAGCAATTTCTCAAAACAAAACAAAACAAAAAAAACCTTCCATTTTCACCTGTTCTAGGATAAGAGTAAGGGAATAGGGACAGACAATCCAGGTGTTATATTCAGATCAATGTATTGTTACAAAAAATAGAAATAAAAAACTAGAGGGAGGGTCTTGACATACTAAATGAGCCTCTTGTTCAATATTTATGGGATGGAGAACAATAAACAAGAGTGGAGACAACATAGAATAATGGGTAGGTAATAGAAAACTTGGAAAAACTTTGGCTCAAATCCTTCCTCTGAAACTTACTGAGCTTGTGACTCAAGTCATTCAAATTCTATGTACCTCATTCAACTCCCAGGGACTTAGATGTTGAGCTATGGACTTCCCAGGGAGCTCTCCATGGTGATGAAATCATCAATCCTTGTATAATAGGCAAATAAAACCAAGAAATATAGATGAATTATCACAATTATCATGACTGTTGCTGTAATTTTATGTACTCTGCAACATCTAGCACAGTGCATGGTATATAGTATGATCTTAATAAGAACTATTTAAGGAGAGAGTATAGGGCATTCAACTCATCATTTCCCATGGGGATGCTTTCCTATATTTCATAACCCCAGAATCTCATCATACTGCAAAATGACAACTCTAAAACAAATACCTCCTGGGGTCCCTTACTCCCTCTGGTAGGAAGTGGGGGGGGCCTCCCTTTAAGAAGGCTACCCAGGGTATTCACATCATTATTTCCCCTCCTGGCTACAAGATATCATTGTATCAGGTACTCCTCCCACCCAATCCTGCTTTGAAGCTTCTTTTTATGTGCCAGCTTCCACCATGAGATTGTGAGCCCTTTGAGAGCAGAGACTACCTTATGCCTTTTCTTTATAACCCTAGTGCTTAGTACAATGTCTGGCATATGGTAATCACTTAATACAGGTACAGTGTACCAGGCATATCAGCCCTTAAAAATGATTGACTTGACTCTTGATGTGGAAACATTCTTTTGTAGCTATGTAAAGGATGGATTGGAAAGGACAAATGAAACAGAAAGACCAATTAGAAAGCTATTTAAATGGTCCAGGTGAAAGGCAATGTAGGTCTGAACTAGAATTTTGTGAACAGAGAAAAAAGGATAGATCTGAGAAATATTGAGAAATTAGAAGCAAAATGACTTGGCCAGTAAGTTGATATGAAGGACAGAAGAGAAAAGTTAATGATAAAATCAATGTTGTAGGACTGAGGAACTGGAAGGATGGTGCCACCCTGAATTTTGTTGTTGCCATTGTCACACAGTTACATCTGACCCTTTGTGACCCCTTGGACCATAATGTCTATGAGATTTTTCTTGACAAAGTTTGTTTGTCATTTCCTTCTCCAGTGGATCAAGGCAAACAGAGATTAAGTGACTTGCCCAGGACCACACAGCTGATAAATATCTGAGGCTGGATTTGAACTCGTCTATCCACTGAACCACCTACCTGCCTCCTGGTACTATGAATGGAAACAGGGAAATCAGAAAAAAGAGAAAGGGAATTTGACTTGAGACAGGCTGAGTTTTAAAACCTTATGGGGCACCTAAGTATATAGAGATATACAAAAAGTACCTGATTTAGAACTAGGGATGAAAGGAGAGCCTCAAGCTCAGTATATACATCTGAGAATCAGCTGCACAGAGATAAAAGTTAAACCTGAGGGAATGGATAAAATCACCAAGAAAGATTATAGAGAGCAAAGACAAGTAGCCCAGGACAGAGCTCTGGGACATACTCAGGAATGGGGAAATTCCCAGAAGAGGTAAGTATTCTAAGGAGAGGAATGAGGGTATTTCAGTTTACCCTGATGAAGTTGCTGGTTTCTCTCTTGATTAATAGATGTTGTTGTTGTTTACATAGATTCCTTAGAAGTAAAAAAACAAAACATGCTTCTAGTCATCACATAGCAATTTACTCCAATGATGCAGTCCAATTTGGAACCCAATTACTTCTGTCAATGTGGGTAGAGCCAGATATTGGGCACAGACTATAACACTATCATGCCAGAAGAACTATTATAATGAAACATCACACATCACAAATTATTGCTGTGCTCCAACTTAGAAAACCAACTATACACACAAAAAAGGCTAGCTTGCAAAAGAGATTATTCACCTTACATAAGAATTTCTCACTTTTATAAAAGGACTCACCACAGGGTTCCTGTATCTTATGTATTTATAATATTATTTGATTTACTAAAAGAAATGACTCACAAACAACTTCTCAGAAGCACATCTGTTAAGAAATGTAAGGTATATCTATAATAGAGTAAAAAGGATGATTGATACCTTTTTTTTTATCAATCTGTGAGTGTAGAAGGTAGAGGATAGGTAATGGGAACACAATGAATGAACACTGACCTTAAGGATGCCTCTTTTATCCATCTTTATACTCTACTCAGTGATTATTTTCTGTTGTTGTTTACTCATGTCTAATTTTTGTGACACCATTTGGGGTTTTCTTGGCAAAGATACTGGTGGAGTTTGTCCTTTCCTTCTCTAGATCATTTTATAGATGAGGAGACTGAGGCAAACAGGGTTAAATGACTTTCCCAAGATCACTCAGCTAGTAAGTGTCTGAAGTCAGCCACTTGAACTCAGAAAGATCACCCCAGGAGAGGCACTTTATACAATTTGCCACCTACCTTTCCCAGTTATTAAGGATACATGCAAAAGTTACAGATTGATTTCCCCACTATAGGAGAAAGTGAAAGTGTTAGAGTATTGGATCTCTCCAGGTTATCTGGGAAAGAGTTTTCCTTGGAAGAAACGCTTGAAAGAAAAACAACCAAAAAGAGGAAATAGAATCTAAAAAAACAGAGGAGAACATCAGGACTTTGGAATAAAAGAGGAAGGGGATAATGAGGACCACAAAGCATTTCAAATTATATAGTAGGGTGGAATTGGATCCCCTAAAAAAGTAAATTAACTTGCCCCAGAAGTAATGATATGGATCCACAGATTTCATTAGCAAAACAAAACAAGGATATCTATCTAACCTTGTCAGAGAAGAAGAAACACTTGCTGATGCTTGACTTTTTGTGTATATGATGAGGTGATCCTATCTTACCCAGGCTGAAACTTAAGTGATCACTCACCAGCTAGATCCCACCAGTGATAGACATTGGAGCTCTAACCTACTCATGTCTAACCTGGATTGGCTTACCCCTCATTAGGCAGCCTGTCACCTCTATCTCCTACAGGCTAATCACACTAGTTAGTGTTAGCTCACTGCTCAGAACTCCTGAGCTCAAGAGACCTATCAGCCTAAGCCACTCCAGTAGAGAGATTATAGGTTTATGCTACAATACCTAACATGGTTGACTACCACCTGAAGAATAGGAAAGCATCCCTTTGTGAACAAAATATGAACAACAGGGTGGTTGGCTGGCTATCTTTAGTGCGATATGATGGGGAATTTCCTGAGACATCACAGTTTTATAATTTCTAATTGCTCTCATCCAATATCTACTGTCACATAAGGTTACATTATATAATTATAATAACTCAGAAATCATACGAAATTCTAGGCAAGGAAACAAAGACGTAATATTATATGCACTGGTGGTGTATTCATCAGCCCTACCTATTTAAAAAGCTAAGCCTTCAGAAAAGTGAATTCAATGTGTGAACATCTGGTTAAGAAGATGCTGTTGAGAATTTATGTTTGTTGTTTAGTCAATTTAGTTGTGTCCAACTCTCTTTATAATCTCATTTGAGGTTTTTTTGGCAAAGATACTGGACCAGTTTGCTATTTCCTTCTCAAACTCATTTTATAGATGAGAAAACTGAAGCAGACAAGTGAAGTGACACACCCAGGATCACACAGCTGGCAAACATCTGAGACTGGATTTGAACTCAGGTCTCCCATACTCCAGACTCAGTGCTCTATACACTGTACCACCTAGCTGCCCCATTTGAGAATAGGATTCACATTTATTAACTATGCCTTTAAATATGGAAATGACCAAAATGGAATATATCTCACAAGACTTGGTTTATATACATTTGGCTAAAATGTTTTAAAACTAATCAAAAATATTTTAGCTGGAAAAGGGGAAATAGGGAGCTTCAAAGGGAAAGTACAGAGAGTAGAGTACTAATAATTGACATTTATGTATGGCTTTAAAGTTTGGAAAGCACTTTGCACATTACTTTATTTGATCCTCATAACAGCACACCACAGTGGGTGGGACAGATTTTATTAGTCCTATTTCAGAAATGATGAAATTAAGCTTCAAAAAGTTTAAGAGACTTGTTTATTGTTATACAATTTATAAGCGTCAGAGTCAAGATTTGGATCCATGTCTTTCTGACTTCAGGTAAAAAGCTCTTTCTACCACTAAAACTTGCTAACCAACAAGGAAGAAGAAAAACAGCCCTTAAAAGAAAATAGAAAGCTACAAATTCCTAATAATTAGATAAATACAAATAAAAAAAATCCCCAGATTTTGGCTCATAGTCAGCAAATTGGCAAAGATGGATTAATCAGTATCATAAGAGCTGTAGAAAGATAGGCACACTAACACATTGTTTGTTGAACTGTGAACTGGCATAGCCATTCTGGAAAGCAATTGGTAATTATGCAAATAAAATTATTAAAGTGCTCATGGTCTTCGACTCAGATCTTGAATTGCTAGGCATAAGAAAGAGAAAGAGGAAAATCATGTCAGATAAACATTGTTTCCTTTTTTGATGGATTGTTAGATCATGGCAATGCTATATGCAGAGTTTACCCATAGCTGGCTATTCAACATGAAGGGGGAAAAGAGACTTAAGAAAGCACATGATTGGCAATTTCAGTTAAAGTTCTGCCCAGTTGAAGAGATATTAGACTTATTCTATTTTACCAAAGAACTAAGAACAATTGACAAAAATAGGAGAAATGCAGATTTTGGTTTGATAGAGGGGAGGCAACCCCATAACCTCTTAACAGAACTACTGAAAAGCAGAAAATAGCTGCCCTGGAAGGTGACCCTTCACATAGTGTTTTCAAAGATTGACTAGATGAGCTACTTGTCAGAAATTTGAGAGATTTCCCATTCCAATACAGATGGGAATAGTTAATCTAGGAGGTCCTTTCCAACTCTAAGACTTTAGCATTTCTCCCTCTTTTAATGGGAAAGGAATTTAGAGGGTAAAATCAAGTAATACTAGTGGTGATGGATAATGAATGCAGTTGTTTTAGAGACTATTACTAATATTTCTATAGCATAGGAGAATAAGTTAGTGGGGAGAGAAAATATTCCAATTTAGGAATGGTGGAGGTGATGGTCAATGAATTCAGGCAGATCCTGACCAAGGTTGAGTAGAACAGAGGGTTGCCAAACATCTCTCCCTAATATCCTGAGGTATGCCCTCTCATTTACAGTGCTGTTATCCTTTGAATTTGCCAAATTATTTGGTTTCAATGAACTTTCTGGAAGGCTTTTAACCCTTGGAATCCCAGAATTCTTGGCCTGAGTAGACCCCATGCTATATGCTAATAGATTACAGCTCTGAATGATCTAAGACTTGCCATGAAAAATAAGGACATAAGAAAGGATTTTATAGCTATATTAGAGAATTCATGACTACACAATTAGACGAATGAATGAATAAATTAGTGAATGAAATTGCATTTATCAAGGGCTTACTTTGTGTCAAATACAAAACTAAATGTAGGAGATATAAGTAAAAAATCAATGACTGTCAATATCTTCAAAGAGTTTACATTCCAAAGAGTGAAGCAGCCTGTGTAGGGAACTGGTGGCCAGGGAGGGACACTTTGGACCTGAAAGTCACTGGGACGGTGAGTAGGGTGATAGGGTACCTGCTTGATATACTTCTTTTAGGAACAATCTAGGAACAATTTGATCACATTCTGGAAAGAAAATAAAAGGATCAAACACTGTGGCTTAGAATGGATGGAACAATGAAAATAGGTGATGGAGTGAAGGCAGAGCTGTTCAACTTTAAATTTATTTCTGTTTTCCCTGAGAAGAATATTTAGACTTCACAGGTCAGAACAACAATGGACACTATAAATATAGGCCACATTGTGTCTAATGATCGTCATCTCTAGAATGGGGTGGGATGGGGAAGGGAAGAAAGAAAAGGGAAAAAAGAAATTTACAGGATAACTCCACATATATTTTAAAAGAATATTAATGTACATAATAGATTTGTAGTTTCATATGAAATCATTCTATTTATCATACCATGTTATAGAAATGTTTATTTGTGATTCTGTGTATTACATATCATCTTCAGCTAACCATCTCAGGGTGCTATGTTGGTCACATACACTTAAACTAGACACTTTTCAGTTTCAGATATTTATTGATACCAAAAGACTCAAATTTCTAGATTAATAAAATATGTCCCATACCAGGTGGTTCAAAACTCTGGTGTTATTTTATCTCTTTTACACATAGAAATGTCTAAGGTAGGCCAAAACATACTTCTCAATGGGGCAGAAGGCAACTAGCTGTTCTAACAGTCATATACCTTGGTAGGTAAACAATAGTTAAATATTGCTAAGTAAAGAAAAATAGCATTCAGAGGCCAGAGCATTGGGAATTGGATGGACAGATTGTAATTAGTGATTACCTAAACTGGAATGGGTCCAGGACATCAAGGCGAACATCACCTCTACCATCTGAGAGCTATTCTGATCCTTAATAAACAAAAATAATTAGAACCCTGCCCTCAAATGCATATTGGTTTTATTCCCTATTTAAGAGATTAGAACTCATTTCCTCTTTTGTGCCATTGGACAATTCTTTATTACCTTTAATTCATTGTGAGGATACAATATAGCAAAATCTCGATTACAATTTCAATCATCTAGAATTTGTATTCATTTATATTTAGGTTGGGATGACGGTTACTTAAAATTGTGAAAAAAAACTTTAAAAGACAGAAAAAAACTTAGGTCAAAAATAATAGGCAATGCAGGTACCACATTATATGAACTGCCAGTCAAGTAATTGTTCCCACAGGTGGTTTCATTTTATTGTTTTAAGAAATATAGTTCTTGGGTGGGAATGATGGGAGAGATGATGTCTGAGTGTCAGAAATATGTGTATCAAAAATAAAATGTATCATTCATTGTCACACTAAACAACCAAAAAATTATAATAGGATAGAAAAGAATAACAAAATTCATCTGAAAGAACAAAATATCAAGAATATCAAAGGATCCATGAAAAAAATGTGAAGGAAGATGTATCACTACCAGATCTAGCAGTACAAGATATCACATTCAATTACAAAGGAGTAATCATGAAAACATGGGAAGCTACATAGAGTAGTGAATAGAGTCCTGAGCCTGAATTCTGGAAGATCTAAGTTCAAATCTGACTTTAGACACATATTACTGACTGTGTGACCCTGGGCAAATCACTTAGCCCCTAAATGCCTCAGTTCCTCATCTATAAAATGGGGACATACTGGAGAGAGAAATAGCAAATCACTCTACCATCTTTACCAAGAAAGTCCCATGGACAAAAAGCCATGTATCCCATGGGTCATATAGGGTCTGATGTGGCTGAATAACTAAGCAACATCAACAAAATCATGAAAACAGCATGGTACTGGCTAAGAAACAGAGTGGTGGATCAGTGGAATAGATTAGGTATACCACACACAGTAGTAAATGGCCAGACTAATTAGTATTTGATAAACCAAAGAATCTAAGATGTTGGGATAAGAGCTCCTTATTTCACAAAAATTTCTGGGAGAATTGGAAAGCAGGTAGAAACTAGGTAATGTCAAAATGGATACGTGATTTGGACATAAATGATCCTATCATGAGCAAATGAAAGAAGCATGTATAAATGTACCTGTCAGATCTATGGATAAGGAAAGAGTTTGTGAACAAAGAAAAGATAGGGAGGATTACAAGAAGTATAATTCTTATTACATTAAATTTCAACAGTTTCACACAAACAAAACCACTGAAACCAACATTAGAAGGAAACTAGGAAAGTGAGGAAAAAAACATTTATACCAAATTTCTCCGATAAAGGCCTAATTTCTAAAACATATAGAGAACTTAGTTAAATTTATAAGAATATGAGTAATTCTCCAATTACTGGGTCAAAAGTCAAAGGATATGAATAGGTGGTTTTCAGAATAAGAAAATGAGATTATCAGTAGTAATAAAAATACTCCAAATCACTATTGATTAGAGAAATGCAAATTAAAACAACTTCGAAGTCCTGCCTTACATCTATCAGATTGATGAACATGACAGAAAAGGAAAATGACAAATGTCAAAAGGGATATGGAAAAATTGGGATACTAAAGCAGTTTTGGTAGAATTGTTAACTGTTCCAACCACTCTGGTAAACAATTTAGAACTATTTCCAAAGGGCTAGAAAACTGTGCATACTTTTTAATCCAACAATTCCATTACTAGGTTTGGATTGCAAAGAAATCAAAGAAAAAAAAGAAAAGGATCTATATAAAAAATATAGCAGTTCTTTTTGAGTGAACAACAATTAGAAATTGAGGGGCTGCCCATACATTGGTGAATGGTTGAACAAATTGTGATATATGATTGTGATGCAATACTGTTGTACTATAAGAAATGATAAACAGGATAGTTTTAGAAAAAAACCTGAACTCATGCAAAGTGAAGCAAGCAGAACCAGGAAAACATTGTACATAATACCAATAATAGTGTACAATGACCAACTGTGAATGACTTAGCTACAATGATCTAAGACACTTTCAAAGGACTTAGGATTAAAAATGTCATCTACCTCCAGAGAAAGAATGGATGGATTCTGTATGCAGACTGAAGCATTTTTTAAACTTCCTTTATTTTTCTTACCTTTTATTTTGGAAATATGGCTAATATGAAAATATGTTTTGTATATAACTTCACATGTATAAGTGATATCACACTTCTTGCCTTTTTAATGAATGGAGAAGGGGTTACATGGAGGAAGAGAATTTGGAACTCAAAATATTTTTTAAATGAATGTTAAAAATAAATAAAACTTCCATGACCAAGATGGCAGAGTGAGGACGAAATCCCTGGAAACCCTCCCAAATTCCCCTCCAAACAACTAGAAAACTGCCTCAGAATTGAAGTAGGAGCAGGAAAGCAGTAGGAGCTTACTAACAAGACAGGAAAGATCTATCTCACTGGAGTGGGAGGAGGATGAGGTCCAAGAGCAGCAGTAGACAGTCTTACATCAGGGGGACTGCAGCAAGGCTCCAAGCCTGAAGCAATTCACCAATGAATCTCTTAGAAATCAGCAACCCCCTGGGTAAGTGAGCAAACTGTGCAACATAGCAAGGCCTCATCCTAGCAACTGAAACTCAGCATAAGCCACTAGCAAAGTCCTGGCCCTATTGCTGACTAGTAGCAAATCCCCAACCCCCAGGGCTGGCCAACAGCAAACAGAGAGATCCTGTTTCCATAGCAGTCTAGTAGCAGGGCCCCACCCCTAGTGCAGACTAGGAACAAGATTTCTCCCCCAGGGCCTACCAGCAGAGAGGCTCTATTTCCATAGCAACATAACAGCAAGGACCCACCCATGAAGCCCACCAGCAGCTATACTCTACAACAGAGGGAAGCCAACAGGGAGGCCCCACACCCAAGTACAAGCAAGGAGGGAAGCTTAACCTCCAACTAAAGCAAACAGCTAAGCCCTGAAATCCAGTGAAAGTCAGCAGTAAGACACAGCTTAAAAAATACTTAGGACAGTAAGAATCAGAGCTGAATTCTCACATGAAAACACAGTCACAAAAAAAGGCAGAAAGATGACCAAAAAATATAAGGACTTGACAGGGAGGTTCAAGACATAAACGTAAATGAGAACAATAGTGTCAAAATGGCTACATATGAAGCCTCAAATAGAAATGTAATTTGATCTCAGGCCCGATAAAAAATTCCTGGAAGAGCTTTACAAGGATTTAAAAAACCAAATTAGAGAAAAAGAGAAAAAATGGAAAAATAATGAGAGTAATATAAGAGAATCATGAAAAAAAGAGTCAATAGCAATGAAAATATATTTAAAAATTTACTGAGGAAAATAGTTCCCTAGAAAATAGAATTGACAAAATGGAAAAGGAAGTACAAAAATACACTGAAGAAAATAAATAATTTCTTGAAAATTAGAATTGAGCAAGGTGAAGCTAATAATTCTATCAAGATGCAATAAAACAAAATTTAAAAGTTAAAAAAAATAGAAGAAAATGTGAAATTTCTCATTGGAAAAAACAACTGACCTAGATAATAGAACTATCCAGGAGAGATAATATAAAAATTATTGAATGTGAAGGAAATTATGATTTTTCATTTAATCAATATTAGTTTAATGAATAAATTAATAATTCAGATTTCTTAAGAATTGCCTTTTCTAGTTTGCAAGTTCAAAATATAGCTTGAAATGATCAATCAAAGCTTTGACAATGCTCACGGTCACTGCCTGTGTACCTTAACTGAAGTGGATCAAAACTGTGGTCCTGGGTCCAACCAAGTTACAGCCCCCAAAGACTGGACTCCAGAATTGTTGCATTGTCTTCCATTTGTGAACTTGTTTTGAGAAACTGCTCTGACCCCAGGAGCAATTGTTTGTAATCTACCTTCGTCCCTTTCTTCTGTCTTATAACTATGTATATAATCTCTCTCTTCACTTCAACAAGGTGGCATTCTGATCAGGACAATTTCTGATTTTCAAATCTGTTCCTCATAATGAAATTAATTAAATGATTACCTGATTACTGAACTTTGTCTCTGGCCTGCTATTTCATCACCTTAGGTTAGCAACTGGCTCAGTAAAATTCGGTTAGCATAGACTACCTGAAAGCCATGATTAAAAACAAACAAACAAAAAAACCTGGAAAATATCTTTCAAGAAATTATCAAAGAAAACTGCCCTGATATATTAGAAACAGAGGAGAAAATAGAAATTGAAAAATCCACTGCCTGAAAAAGATCCCAAAATGAAAACTCCCAGAGACATCATAACTAAATTCCAGAGCTCACAGATCAAGGAGAAAGTATTTCAAGCAGTGAAAAAGAAATAATTCAACATTGTGGAGCTACAGTAGGGATTACACAGAATTTGGCAACTTCTACATTAAAGAACCAGAGGACTTGAAATATGAGATACTGGAAGGAGTGAGGATTACAACCAAGAATCACCTAGCCAGAAAAATTGAATATAATCTTTCAGGGGAGAAATGGATGTTTAAGGAAATAGAAGACTTTCAAGCACTCCTAATTAAAATATCAGAATTGCATAAAAAAATTGTCCTACAAATACAAGTCTCAAGGGAAACAAAAAAAAAACACAAAGTAAACACACAAAAAAAAGAGACAAGAAAGAAAAAAGCAATAAAGTTTAACTGTATTTCTATAAGGAAAAATGATATTTGTAATGTTTAAGAACTTTATTACTATATGTAGACAGAGAGTATGGATATAAAGTGACTTTGATAAAATGATCTCTCCCCCTCAAAAAAAATAAAGGAATGAGAAAGAAGGAGGAGAGGGGAAATTGAATGGGATTAATTATCCCGCATAAAAGAGGCATGAAACAGCTATTATAATGGAGGGAAAGACGGAGGTTGGGGTGGCAGGCAAAGCTTAAACCTTCCTGTCATCAAAATTGACTCAAAGAGGGAATAATATACAAAGTCAGTTGCATATAGAAATCTATCTTCCCCAATAAGGCAGTAAAAAGGTACAGGGATAATAGAGTGGGGAGGAGGGACCAATTAAAAAAGGAGGGTATGTTGAAGAAAACAGTGATCAGAAGTAAAATACTTGTGAGGAAGGAAATGTTGGGGATTAAGAAAGAGGTGGAGATAAACAAGGGGAAAAATAACGTGGAGGGAAATACCCAGCTAATTGTTATAACAATAAATGTTAATGGGATTAAATCACCGTAAAAGAGAAACAGGTATCAGAATGGACTAAAACCCAGAATCTTACAATATGTTGTTTACAAGAAACACATTTGAAGCAGAGAGATACACACAGGGTAAAGTAAGGGGCTGGAGCAGAATCTATGTTTCAGCTGGAGCAAAGAAAGCAGGGATAGCAGTCATGACCTCAGAAGAAGCAAAAAGCAAAAATAGATCTAATTAAAAGAGATAAGGAAGGAAACAATATCTTGCTGAAAGGTACCATAGACAATGAAGTCATATCAATAGTAAACATATATGCACCAAAATGTATAGCATCTAAATTTTTGAAGAAGTTGAATTAATTACAGGAGGAAATAAATAATAAAATTATACTGAAAGGGGATCTCAATTTTCCTCTCTCAGAACGAGATAAATGTAATAAAAAAATAAACAAAGAAGTTAAGTAGGTGAATGAGATTCTGGAAAAGTTAGATGTGATAGATCTCTGGAGAAAACTGAATGGAAATAGAAAGGAATACAAATCTCAGCAGACCATATGTTAAGATGTAAATACCTCATAGCCAAATATAAAAAGGGAGAATTAGTAAATGCATTCTTTTCAGATCATAATGCAATAGAAATTACATTCAATAATGGACAATGGGAAGAAATATTAAAAATAAATTGGAAATTAAGTAATCTAATCCTAAAAAATAAGTGAGTCAAAGAACAAATAATAGAAACAATTGCTCATGGGATGCAGTCAAAGTTATACTTAAGGAAAATTTATACCCTTCATTGTTTGCATCAATAAAATAAAGGGAGGAGGAACAAATCAGTTAATTAAGCATGTAACTAAAAAAAATTGAGAACAAATTAAAATCCCCAATTAAACACCAAATTGAAAATCCTAGAAACCAAAGGACAGAGTAATAAAACCACTGAACTAGTAAAACTAGAAGTGGTTATTTTATGGAAAAAAATAAACCAAATAAATGATTTGTTAATTTGATTTAAAAAAGGAAAGAAGGCCAAATTAATAGTATCAAAATTGAAAAGGGTAAATTCACCACAAATGAAGTGGAAATTAAGACAATTGTTAGGAGACATTTTGTGCAATGATATGCCAATAAATTTGACAATCTAAAGGAAATGAATACATATCTACAAAAATATAAATTATTGAGATTAACCGAAGAATAAAATACATAACCCAATCTTGGGAAAAAAAAGAAATTGAATAAATCATCAATGAACTTTCTAAGAAAACATCCTCAGATGGATTCACAAGTGAATTCTATGAAGGATTTAACAAACAATTGATCTCAATACTATATAACGATTTGGAAAAATGGGTGAAGGAGTACTACCAAATTTCTTTTATGACACAAATATGATTCTCATACCTAAACCAGGAAGAGCCAAAACAGAGAAATAAAATTATAGACCAATTTCCCTAATGAATGTAGATGTAAAAATTTTGAATGAACTAGTACTAAAGAGATTACAGCAATATACCACAAGAATCATACACTATGGTTAGATAGGATTTATACCAGGAATACAGGGAAGTTTCAATATTAGGAATACTATCAGCATAATTGTTCACATCAATAACAAAACAAAATTATTTTAATATAGATGCATTCTATTTTCACCTTCTTTCTTTGATTTTTTTTCTTGTATTTAAGTTTCTTTTTCAAAACGACTAATGTGGAAATATTTTATATGATTTGTACATATATAAACTGATATCTGATTGCTTACAATCTCAGGGAGGGGAATAAGTGATGGAGGCAAGGAGGGATAGAATTTGGAACTCAAAAGTTTAAATAAAAATATTTGAATATTTAAAAACAAAATCAAATTAAAACAAAAATGAAATATATCTATTTTAAAAATAATGCCTATTAAATACAAATCATGTAAGATTCTAAGAAAATGCTTTCAATCACAGTTAGAATATTCCTTTACATGAAAAAATAAGAGAAAAGGTATAATATAATTGGGAACCATCTCCAGGAATAACAGCTCCTGACATGTTAATTAGACAAAACATTAGCTGTCGATTAGGACAGTAACTTTATTAAGATTCAGTTTGCTATTCAAGTGCAAGTTATTTGAATGTAACAAAACTACATTTCTAAAAATTTGCCATGACTACATCATTTCAAAAATTAAAATATGTATGCCCACTTCTCCTTTTCTCAATTAGTACAAATGAATGAGGTTTTATTACACACTGTTGGGAATATTATAATAGTAAAATATCATTTTAAATAGCTGGCATCATCAGGAGTATTGTTCACCATAAGTGAATTCCCCAATTAAGTTAAGCTTGTCCTTTTTGAGCCGAGACATTATACTTAAAGGATATTGAATAGCAATAATTTAACCAATAGAATAAACAGTTTTTAAAAAGCACGTAAGTATGTGCAAGGCATACTTGGAAATGTGACTGAAATAGAGTTCGTATCTCCCTCTTCTTGGTAGGGGTAGGAAGGACTATGGATTCAAACTTTTTCCATACACTATCAATCAAGTACATCCTTTATCTCTGAGTCCTTTGGTCTTCCTTAAAGTATTTCTGGTAACTATGATATAAAGCTGTATGGTGGTAGCCTGTGGGGGTAGAGGTACAAAAGTATATTCAGAAATATCTTTGGTATAAACAACAAAATTAATGAATAAAATTATAATACTCTACCGTCCACCAAAAAAAATATATTCTGAGATTCAGTGACTGGAAAATTAAACAAAAAAAATGTCTCCCAGAATTCCCTTCCTTAGCAAACTGAAAGCAATAAATTCAAGTTTTCCTATGGGCTTTTCTTGATGTAAGGGAATCTAGGTGAGTCAGGAAGACTCATCTTCTAGAGTTCAAATCTGGCTCCAGATAAATGCGAGTTGTGCAACTCTGGGCAAATCACTTAACCCTGTTTGCCCCAGTTTACTCATCTGTAAAAATGAGTTGGAAGAGGAAATGGCAAACCACTTTGCCAAGAAAACTCCAAATGGGGTCACAAAGAGTCGGACATGACTGAAATGCCTGAACAACAGAAAGGAAATTTCTTGATGTATGAGAGCATACTATCTGTTTTATTGTGCTGTGATGCCCTAGGCCTGGGAACTATTGTTGTGGAGCAAGGTGAGGTTATTCATCTTTCCCTCATGAGACCTCAAACTGCTGTGTCTTTTTAGATAATAAAGAGGAAAGGAATATATAAATATATTTGTTATCGTCATTCAAAAGAATTTCTTGAACACTTTTAGCAGGAAAATTCTGGTCCCTTTAAGAAAAATCATCTATCAGCAAAAATACAAGTGATGAAATCTTAGAAACTGGAGGGATTCTTAAACAATAATTTAATAATGAATGCTAAACAAGGATGATGGGGAAAAGTATATGATAAAATGTAGCTGAATGCACGCTAAAGAATCTTTCCCTGAATGGGTAGAAGAAAATCATGAGTAAGCTAAATAATTCTGTATTGGAGAGGTTTTCTTTTAAATTTTAGCCAGGAGGAAAAAATATGAGTAAGTTTTTCTACCATGGCAATGCAAGGTCAGAAAGTTGCCAAGGCTGAAGCATTAATTAGTAGAGTTAAGGTAACAAATCCTTCCCTCTAATAAAGGTAAGCATCTATAAGGCAGGCCATTGTCCTGGGGGCTTTTTGACAGGCACTAGGCACACAAGAGGCCCCAGTGTAAAGCATCTGATAATAACAAGAGATTCAGGACATATTTCAAACTTAGGTTTGGGAGAACAACAAAGCCAGACTAAAAAGGAAATTCATGACCACTGAAATTTAAGGTGAAAAAGTTTCCATTACTTAGCTAGGCACTTGTACTTTTTCAATCTTGTAGTAAATTGCATTCATTTTAATATTTGCTAAACAAAGGTGTTTAATAAATAATGTGTTTAATAAATAATTCACACTATTCTAATAAAATTATTTTATTACAGAAAAAAAGCTATAAAAAGACTTTTATAGGAAAAACTATAAAAAAAAAGTCATCCACCAAAGTTTTTTTTTATGTTTTATCAAAATATGATGGTGACCTTGGGTTCTTAAAGGTTGTATCAATGGGATACAAAACCTGGGAGGTCATACTTAGAAAAAAATCTTCAAATAAGAGCCCACTAAAGATAAAATATCTTTCATCCAAAGTCCAGAAGAGCTAAATTTTCAGAGGCCCATCAGCAGGTTGACTACAAGTGTACAGGAATATGGCATTTAGATCTGGAAGGCATCTTAAAGGCCATCTAGTCCTATTCACAGGAGAGGAATCTAAAACCCAGGAGGAAAAAAGACTTTCTGAAGGCCAAACAGGTAGTAAGCTGAAGAATCAGAGTCCAGTTCCTCTTACTCCAATTCCACTACTCTTTCCATTATATGGAGTCTCCAATCAGAGTTGATCTTGTAGTATAGTAACAGAGTCAGGATATGAATCCATGTCTTCTTACTACAAATCTAGTGCTCATTGGTGAAGTTTTCTGGCATAGAAACTCTCATAGATGATCTACCAATTGTATAGGTGCTGTAGTGTACATCAGTGTTTCAGTAAAAGCAGAAACCTCTTAAGAACTCCACATACCCAAGAAACATGCCCTTCACCTCTTCCTCCATCCTCAGGTTCAGTGCCTGACAATCTTCCTATTTAACACACCTTCTACCCTCATAGTTCATGTGGATGACTCCTCAAATACACTGGTTTGCCAATTAATCAACCACTTCAAGTCCCATTAACCATACAACTCCTTTCTCACTTACTTATTCTTAAACTTTGCCATCAATCAAAGATATCCAATATCCATTACCTTGTACTCTAAAATTCTTAATTACTCAATTTCTCCCAATGCCTCAATTCTCCTTGACCTATTTGTCCCTACCACAAACTTTAGTCTTTTCATCTTTTTCTATTTTTCTATTTTGTTAACCCTACTCACCTTCTTCAGAGTCTTTATCCAATAACCAACTAGTTCAACTATGCACTATCAAATTCCATCATATAACCCCTTTTTCTCTTACTTTTACATATATACCTTACCAATCCATAGCTCAAAATTATTTCCATTCATAAGATTTCTACTTCTCTCAAATGTCTGAAAAGGTCATGTAGCATACTACTTCAAAATTCTACTTCAAACCTATGCTTTCCAATCTCAATTGAACCCTCACAGTTGAATGACAATCCTCTTAATGTTTCCTTGATTGACTGTCTATCATAGTCACTGAAGGAGCTATTACGAATTTTTCTCTTTCTTCCCCAATGGTCACCCAGTCCCATCCTCAGCAGATGATCTCACCTGTACTTGGAGAATAACTGAAGCAACCTATCATGAGCTCCTTCATCTACCTTATTCCATACTTCAAGAGACCTCTATGTCTCCTCCCATCCTCCCCTTATTTATTCCCTTCTGTAGTGAAGAAGTAACTCTTCCCCTTTGTTAAACTCTTGGTCCAGTGTTCTGCTACCTCCTCTAGACTTTACTCTCATTCTTCCACCTTCAGTTTTTTCCCTTCTACCTGCTCCCTCACACCGGCATTCATGCTTAGGTGTCCAATTCTTTAAAACACAAATAAAAACAAACTTCATTTGTTTCTTCATTTTCATATATATGTATAATATATATATATATATATATATATATATATGGTCTTTATATATATATATGTATATATAGTCCTTATATCCTCACACCTTGCAATGTACTTAGCAAAGAGCGGATGTTTAATTAATACCCTTTATTTTTTTTAAAAGGTAGCAAGAAAGAAAATAAATAAATTTCAACCTAGGCACTGGAAAACCTATTGTAATCATCCCACCAAGTCAGTCCATTGCTTCTGCTACCTACCCTTCTGATTGCTTAGGACAGTTACTCTCATGACATTTTTTTCCCCTCACTCCTCCATGGCCAGCCTCACCTACCTCTCAACACCAGTACAGGATCAATGTGCTCCACTAATACTTCCTCAAAACTATAATATTCCATGAAGAATGGACGTCATGGCACATTGATTTCTTTTCAAAATTTGCTGACCTCTAGTTAATCATAAGATTTTCTTTTTCTTTACATACTTCTTATTGCCTTAAAATGCTCTCATTTAATAAAAAAAATCCCTCTTCTAACACAGAGTATCTCCCCATAAGTAATGTGAAGGATAACAAGCACATTAATGATACCCTTAAACACACACACACACACACACACACACACACACACACACACACACACATACACAATTCCTCTTGTTCTATTACCCCTCCCCTTCATTTTTAACCGCAGGGCAAACTGTGGTCAGGAACCAGGATGGATAATTGAATTCAATTCTGCAAGCCGACTGCATTCTTCCTATAAGTGGATCACTTTCTTTTATCTGTGAGGAAAAATGGTCTCCAATGATTCCAACAGGGACCCAGCAAGCCCTCCTACAAATAACCATGTCACATTGACTTCCCTGCACAGGGGACCCAAATTGCAGCCTAAATGACTGCAAGATGAAGGAAGATGAGACAGTTCACTGGTTCTCTCTCCTACATTGTGGAATAAGGAATAGGGAGAATCCATTATGGAAGACAAAATTGAGCTGGCAAGGTAGGGGATAAACATTTCACACACACACACATGCAGACACGCACACACACACATGTGCACACACACAGAGCAGGATGACATAGTGGGACTTAGAATCTAGAAACTTGAATTTGAATTCCTTTTCTGGTATTTATAGTTATATAACTATGAACAAACCATTTAACTGGCTTAGTCCAAGTGTCCTCAACTGCAAAATGGAAATCATAATTCTTGTACCCTCTGTTTCATGTGAGAAAAGTTCTTGGTAATTTTTAAGACAGTGTATGTTTCTTTTTAAAATTCATTGTATTTTTATTGATGCCTTTTCTTCTTATACCACCTCTCATATCTCCCCTTTCTCTACCCAGCTTGTAACAAAGATGAAACTGTAAAGGGAAAAAAAGTTCAGCCAACCCAACTAAAACAATCAACCAAGATTGATAGTATATGGAATATGCCAGTTTCCTATCTCTACAAAGAAATGAAATGGGTATATTTTCTCATGTCTTCCAAAATGCTGTGTATAATTGGCCGTTCTAACTATTCATCATTCGTTTCCTTCTTTCCTTCTTCCCCCATCTCACTTTTTTGGTTCTATTTCACTCTTATAATCATTGTGTATCTTGTTTCCCTGGTACTACTGGATTCACTTAACATGATGCTATAGAAATCTTCCCATAGTTCTCTGAAGTTTTCATATTTATTATTCCTTAAAGCGCAATAATATTCTGTTATAATTATGTACTACAATCTGTTTATCCATTATCCAATCAATGGAGAATAAGAGCAGTTAAAGTACTATATATATATATATATATATATATATATATATATACACACATTCCAATGAATCTGTGATTATATTAAGAGTAATCTCCATCCTTTCCCAAAGGAAGGCTTGCAAAATAAGACTGGGGATGTCTGAATGCCCACACTTCTCATTTTCATTGCTTTCTGACATGCTTCTCTGTCCCTGCTTATGTATAAAGAGACAAAAAGCTCTGTTTTTCTCTGCATATAATGGATTTCCTACATGATGTGAATTGGGTGGACCTCAATATAACAAAATGGTACAGTGAATAGGTGTTATATGCTTAGCTCTTAAAGTCATGGGTCACAGGGCTACATCTGGAAAGACTTCAGAGGTCGTATTGTCCAACCCCTTCATTTTACAGATGAGGAAACTTGAGACCACAGAGAATAAGTGACTTACTTAAGGTCTCATAGATGGTAAGTGAGAAAGCCAGGACTTGAAATCAGGTCCTCTGACTTGAGGGTCAATGTTCATTCTCCACATGTCCACAAAAGTCATATTTTCATAGAGTTAAATAAAATTTTAGGGACCTCAGTTATCTCTCTTGTAAAAACTGAAATGACAACAAAGCTCACTATTTAATGTGCCTATCCTTCCCACATTCATTTACAGAAAAAAAGGAACACGATAGATTTCTCTTTATATTGTATTCTGTTCCCTAAAGAAAATAATTTTATCGCTGATATTTACATTTTCAAGCAATTTCAAATTTTCAGAAGTAGAAAGGCAACATTCCAAAGTGTTTCATGTATAAATTACCCCTATATGGCATTTAATAGTGTCCAAAAGCTTAAAATTGCAGCAAGACTTTTGGAATGAGGAGGAGGAAAAGTACTTTACACATCATTTGTACTTCATAACAACCTTGTGAGATAGATGCTCTTATTAACTTCATTGTACAGATGGAGAAACCAAGGCAGAGGTTAAGTGATTTGCCCAAGGTCACACAATTAAGGTGTATCTGAGACAGAATTCAAACTCAGATTCAGAATATGTTTTGGCCTCAAAAAAAAAGCCACCAAGTAGTCACTTCACATACTATTCCTGTTTTACAGATGAGGCAACTGTGACCAGAGTCACAAAGCTAAGAAATATCTAAAGGGAAATCTGAACCCAGTTCTTCCTGATTCCAAATCTAGTACTCTATCCCCAGGTGCCTCTCACACTCCAAGGCTTTTTTTACACCTTCATTTCTAAGCTGGAACATTGACACTAAAGCACCAAATCTCACTATATTTAAAGACAAATCACTTGGCTTCAAAAGTCCTTCCTTACTGGTTACTCAGCAGGAAAAAATGAGGTAAAGATGGGGCAGTAAGAAAGCAGTTTGGCAACTGACCAGCTGCTGCTATCATCTGTGAGCATGCTTTGACCAGTTCATATAACATGTGATATCTTTCTGTATTCCACGACAGACTGGTCTGATTTTCCCTAAGCCCAACTGCCACTAAGATCAATGGTGCAAATGTCCTCTTCATTTCAATAATAAAGCCAATGCTGCTTGACACGACAGGCTGGATGCAGCCAAGTGACAACAGGGAGACATTTTTCATACATTTAAGTGACAAATGACATTCACAAGCATTCCAATTCAAAGGTAGTTTATATGATTTGTGGCTGAGGAGTGTCTACAGGCGGAACAAAATGGGAGTTAGGACACCTGGGTCTCCAGTCTTATTCTGACATTTGGGCAAGTCATTTAACCTCCCTGCCCTTTAAATTACCTATCTAAAATTGATGTAGATAATACACCTACTTTGCAGGGGAAAGTCCTAGATGAGGACTTGCATTTGGATAGTTATATTTCAGATCAATTTAACTTGAAAGTCTAATACATAATGACTGACTTTGGCTATTTCTGGAAAATAGATAAATGCTATGAAACCCTCATTAAACCCTTTCCTAGGGGGCCATGAAAGGAAACTGCTGTAAGCATTAATGCCTTATATAGGATATAATATGGGATAAAATGGTTTTACAGGGCACTGGTTAGGATTGTAAACAATCTACATGAAAAACATTACAAGAGGCCTCTTGGCACTGATCTCAAAGGCTTTAACCTGGGGCTAGCATTTTATAAGATGTATTTAATGAGAATGTCGGGCCTAGAGTCTGACTATGGGGATTCCTCACTAACCCTTTCTATTGGACTAACCATTCTCTCCATCTGCCCTTACCAACTGGGAAGGAGGGCCAGGTCCTACAGCAATGCATGCCATGTATAAAAGAGAAGAGAGAAAGGGAGATGCCAGGTAGAAGTAGTGGATATTTTGGAGGCTCCTCAAAATGTTTGAACCAAATCAAGGGCATTGTGGTTTGAAGTGAGATGCAAATGTGCGATTAGATAACTTCCCTTACCTAGAATTATATGGAAGACGTGTGCCAATGTGAAAGTAACCACCACTGTTTGCTTTGTAAGCTATTGCTGACTTCTTGCTGAGGTTATATAGAAGTCTGATAAGTTTTGATTCTCCATTTTCTCTCAAATCAGATGGGTTCTTTTCTCTCTCTCTGACTGTCATTTCTCTCTCATCTCTCTCTCCTATTCTCTTTCTCTCTACTTTCTCTCCTACTCTCTCTCCTTTTCTCTTTCATCTTTCTTATTCTCTCTCCTTCTTTCTCTCTCCCACTCCCTCTTTCTTTCTCTTTATCCCTGTCTCTTCTGTGTGTCTCTTGTTTTATTTAACAGCTAAAGAAAGACAATTTGCTAAGACTCATCTATTGCACAGACCAACCTGACCTGGATCTTTCACTTGTTTCTTCCCAACGAGCTGCAGTAATAAGAGCTCAACGGCTCTAAAAATCATTGATTCAGAAACAGCGTGGTGCAATTACCAGCCCGGATGGCCCCAAAGACTTCCAGTAAAATAAAGGAAAGACAAATACAGCTTGTGTAGCCAGTCTAGCCTCTGTTACTGCAAGCAGCCCCATGGTTCATAAAAAGGCGCCACATGGAGAATGAGGGAAGTGAGAAACAGAGAAAGGGAGGGGGGTGGAGAAGAAAGAAGGTAGGGCAGAGTGCCATTTAACAGCATGATAGATGGTGGACACAATAGGGCAGTTTCCTCCAAGGGAAAGAGTTTCTAAAGTTATCCTTTTGAGGGTTCTTACTCCTATCAGTTTTCCATCCTCTTTATCCCCTGCATTCTGTTCTCACAGGAAAGTCTCATTACCTTGAATTCAACTGATATAGCAAGCACTGTACTGTCTATCTCTCAGGCCCCTTTGTTCTTGTTTCCCATACAAATCACCATCAGTTCCTATTCCATTAAGCATATTGCAATTAAACCCTACTTTATGATACTTCTCTTTAGGATAGAGGTTTTTCACTTTTTGGGGTGTCATGGAACACTTGAAAGGCTGATGAATCCTATGAACTTTTCTAAGAATAATATTTTTAAACGTATAAATAAAATATGAAGGATTACAAGGGAAAACAATTATATCAAAATAGTATAAAAATACTAAAAGACAGAAAAGGTCACATATCCCAGATTAAATACTCCTGCTTCAGGAGCATTTTGGAGTGAAGGGAAAGGGAAAGGAGAAGGGGAAAGGAATAAGCATTGATTTAGTGTTTACTGTGTACTGTTAAGCATTTTAGAAATATTTCTCTTGAGACAACCCCATTTTACAGAGAAGGAAATGGAGGCAGACAGTGGCAAAATGACTTGCCCAGAGTTGCTGGGCTAGTAAGTTCCTGAGGCTGAATTTTAAGCCAGTACTTCCTGATTTCAGTCCCAGTGTCACATATCTGTGCCACCTATCTATCTAGCAAGGTAGAATAGGAAGTGTTGGGTTCAAAATTCACCTCTCAACTTATATACTGTGTGGTTGTGTAGTCACATAGAATGCCTTCTTGTCCATGGGGTTTTCTTGGCAAAGATACTGGAATGGTTTGCCATTTCTTTCTCCAGTGGATTAAGGCAGAGATTACGTGACATATCCAGAGTCCCACAGCTAATGTCTGAGGTCACATTTGAACTCAAGTCTTTGGATCTTCAGGCCCAGTGCTTTATCTACTGAGACATGAAACTGCAGGGCCCTCCCCCACATAATGTATAACCATGGGCAAATCACTTTGACCTTAGTTTCCCCTTCTGTAAAGAAAGGATGATAAGATACAGCTCACAGGGTTATTGTGAAGATCAAATTGGGTAGCACATATAAAGTACTTTTGTAGAATTTAAAGATACTATAGGCAGTCATATGTAATTTTACTGACCTTCACTTCATTGTGCTTTGCAGATTCTGTGTTTATATTTTTTTAAACAAATCAAAGGTTTGTGTCAACCCTGTTTCAAGTAGGTCTATCAGGGAAATTTTTCCAATAGCACATCCTTACATGGTGGCTTTGTGTCACCTTTTGTTAATTCTCAAAATATTTCAAACTTTTTTCATTATTATTATATCTGTTATAGAGATCTGTGATTGGTGATATTTGATATGACTACTGTAATTATTTTGGGGTGCCACAAACTGCACCCCATATACAATGGTGAACTTAATATAGATCTATTTTGTATATGTTCTGACTGTTCCACCAACTGGCCATTCCCTCATCTTTCTCCCTTTCCTCAAGTCTCCCTATTCCCTGAGATACAATATTGAAATTAGGTCAATTATTAACCCTACAGTGGTCTCTCAAGTGTTCAAGTGAAAAAAAGAATCAACTGATACAGAAAATTTCATTGTTATCTAATTTTAAGAAACTGCCACAGTCACCCCAAGCGCCCTGATCAGTCAGCAGGCATCAACATCGAGGCAAGACCTTCCACCAGCAAAAAGATTATATGACTGGCCAAAGTCACTCAGATGATAGTTAGCATTTTGTTTTTTTTAGCAATAAAGTATTTTTCTAATTAAGGTATATACGTTTTTTACACATAATACTATTGTACACTTAATAGGCTACAACAAAGTGCAAACATAATTTTTACATGCATTGAGAAACCAAAAAATTCATGTGAATCACTTTATCATGATATTTGCTTTATTGCAGTGATCTGGAACTGACCCTAAAATATCTCTTAAGTATACTTTACATAGACAGGGCCAGTTAGGTGGCTCAATGGATAGAGTGCTGGGTCTGAAGTTAGGAAGACGCATCTTGGTGAGTTCAAATCTGGTCTCAAACGTATCCTAGCTGGGCAAGCCACTTAATATTGTTTGCCCTAGTCTCCTCATTTGCAAAAATGAACTGGAAGGAAATGGCAAACCATTTCTGTATCTTTGCTAAGAAAAAAACTAAATGGGCTCACAAAGAGTTGAACACAAATGAAAAATGACTGAATATTAAAACAAAATACTTTACATATTAATTATAACGAGCATCTCATCCCACTCATCTTTTGAGGTAAGGTTCATGTAGAAACGGTGCTGACACAACTCTCTGTCTTGCTATAGTTCTTTTATGTTTAATGTCCTATACTACTAAATGAGTGAATAAAATAACTGCTCAGTACAACTCCAGCAGCAGAGGGGACAGATATATAGAACATGGGATTTTGATCTCTTCTAGGAGGTCTCTCCATTTTGAAATCTTTTAGTTCCATGTAGATTGGAAATGATGAGTATTTGATATGGAAATACCTATTATAATATAGTTATTTTAAGGGTTTCATTTTTAAATGAATGACTGTAATGCGTGATTAATTGTAGTCAATATTTTGGTTTACATTGACAGTTCTGTTTTAGTGCAGCTTATATATTAAGTCCTCCAGGATATTTGAAGGTCTTTATTTATAATATGGGATTTATTTTCCCTTAGTTCACGAAAGATAACAAATTTCTAATGTTCTAGTCACCGGTTCATGTCTTGCCCAGGTATTTGGTGGTGGTGCCAAATGTTATAATCTGCAGGGATGTAGGCTATCATAGACCCCTTTGGAAGTCTGGTAAAGCCTGTGAACTCCTCTGATACTGTTTGTTTGTTTTGTTTTTTACTGAGAAATCCCAGGATCACACAACTAGCAATAGTGTTTTTAAAAGTATAAATAAAGGATGAAGAATTGCAAGGGAAACCAATTATATTAGCTACCAAAATATTAAAAAGACAAAAAACTGGTCACAGATCCCAGGTTAAGAACTCCTCAACATAATAGTTACTATTTCCTTTTATAATCTACATTGATCCCTAATTCTGGGTCCCTGAGGGACAATCCTTCTATAATTTCTGGTGGCAATGATATAACTGATCTGTTTTCTTTAGTATTATCACAGTAATACTCACCCTCCTCATCAACATCAGATTTAGCCTTAGAAGATTTCAGTTGTGAACTCTGCCTAATTCATCTCAAATAATACTATGCTAGGTTGAAAAAAATGTTACTTGGGATAAAAATCTATCCATTTGCCGTTTTCACAAGCATGCAAAACATTTACACTATTAAAATATGCCTCTATTCAAGTAGAATAATGCTGAAGAAAGGTTTTGATTTTAGTCAAATAACTCCAACTCTACATTCCTCTATTTTGTTATTCACAAGCTGGGGCTAATTATACCCATTTCTACCTAGCTAGAAGAGATACTGTAAAGTTAAAAGGCAATCTTAAATACAAAATGCTACCTAGAAAGTACTGAAAGAGTAAAAGTACTATATTAATGCAAGATACTGTTATTACTAGAGGTTTTATTAACTTTAACAACCATAATTCCTTAAATGGCATGCACTTACTAACTAGTAAGGCCATAACCTTACTAATTTTAACCACAAAGAATAGAATAGGTTTCTCCTACTAGCATTTTTAAAAAGGTGGTTTGGGGAAGACATCATTCTCAGCCCACCCAACTCATGTATCTGAAGAGAAAAGTTTGTATTCATTTCTAGGGCAATGTTTTCCAGTTTTCCTTTTCAATTGGAGGTTGACTGAGACATAAACAACACAAGACTGCCTTTAATAGCTAAAATAAAAGAGAGAAGCAATAAATTTCTGACTGCTATTTTGGAGTCTTGCTTCTTGGAAAGCCTACCACAGAGATAAGGTAGAAAACCAGGAAAATGGGATTGCATACAAAGTAAGCTACGAAGGTGAGAGTAGTCGACCTTAGAAACAAAAGTATATCCTTTTAAGCAGTTGGAAAACTGGAAATAGGAAGGTGAGGGAGGAGAAAGGGAAAGAGAGAAGAAAGAATTTAAGTATTTTCTATGTTTAAAAGTCGGTAAACTTTCTTAATAGTTTGAGAATGGCAAGTATAAAGTTTATCGGTAGGTTTCATAGACCAAGGTGGGTCAGTATGGGAAAAATGTTGAATTTGGAGTCAGAGGAACTGAGTTCAAATTCTGCTAGCTCTGGCACACTTTATGTAAATTAACCTCTTAGGACAACAGCTTCTTGAATTGTAAAATAAAGTCACTGAACTACCTGATTTCTAATATTTCTTCTAGCTCAAAATCTTTTGATCCTCTGCTGGGGTGGGGGGCCTGAGACCTCAAAGTCACATGTGGCCCTCTAGTGTGGCCCTTTGACTGAATCCAAACTTCCCCTTTTTTCTGTGAAGTTTGGATTCAATCACAGTGCTGCACTTGAGGACCTAGAGGGGCACTTGTGGCCTCATGGCCTCAGGTTCCCTACCCCTGCTCCAGGGCATTAAGGGATTTGTTTTAAGTAAGAAAACTAGTACATGGTGAAACCAGGCCTCTAACCCAGGTCTTCTGACTCCAAATTTACTTCTCTTCCAACTACACCATTCTATAATAAGACCACCTACATATAACCCATGTTGTATATAAGAGAAGTGCTTGTCACCTGTTATTTGGAAATATCCAGGCCAAGGATATTCCTAAATCCTTCTAGTTTTAGCGCCAGTGCTTGAGATTCCCCAGAGTGAACACATCCACCTTGGACATTCCCAAAGCTACATCTGGTTGCCTATTCTCTGAAAGAGGCTCTTCGTAGTTGTGAAACCATATTTAGTGAAGAATCTCAGAATTTCAAAGCACAAAGAGACCTCACAGGCCATCTAGTTTAACCCATACTCTGTCAAGAATCCCCTCTACATGGATTGGGGAAATGGCAACTAGCCTTTCTTTCAAAACATTCAATTGGGCAAGGGGGTAGAACCTACTGTCTCCTTAAGTAACCAACCCCTTTTCCAGTTTTGAAGATGGCCAATTGTTATGATACTTTTCTTTACATCAAGCCTAAATCTGTCTCTTTGATACTTCTACCCAGTTCTCCTACTTTGGTTGTGAACCTTTTAGGTACTTCTTATCCGTAGAAATAGAGTGAAACAATAGAAAAAAATTTCTTTAGAAAATAAAAAGCTACACTGATGTGTTATTATGCATCTACTAGGTTGCTCCCACTCTCAAAAAATCTTCAATGGCCCCCTAGAGCTTACTTCATTAAGGTCTAATTTCCAGGTTTTCAGGGCCTTCAATACTTCATTTCCATCCCACACACCCAAATGCATTTCCCATTTGATTTTCAACATATGGACTTCACACTAGTCAAACCTTCTTTCTACCCCTAAAATATGTGGTTATGTCATTGCCTACAAGTCCTTACCTTGAAATGCCTTCTCTTCTTCACCTCACCATCTAATTTATCTTTGTTTTTCAAAGACCAGATCAATTACTACCTCTTTCACAACTTTTCCATTCTTCAATGAATTGTCTCCTCCGAAGTCTTACAAAAAGTACTGAAAGTCTCTTTATAACACACATGCATTCATTTTCTAATTATTTCTCCTCTAGTAATGATATCTAGCATTTATATAGTGCTTCAAGGTTTATGAATGCATTTGCATATATTATTTCACTTGATCCTCAAGACAACTAAGATGTTAGATATCCTTCTCCTCATTCTACATGCCAGGAATTTGATGCTCAGAGAGGCTATGATGTGCCCACGTTCACACAGCTAATAAGCTCCTTGAGAATACAGATCCTTTCTTATACTCCTCTTATATCCTCTACAGAATGCAAGGCCCTAAGCACATAGGACACCACCAGAAAGTACTTTTTAATAATTAATAAAGTTCTCTAAGAAAATCTAGTGCCAGAAATAGTAGAAACTATAAATCACTACTCATACCTTCTCCTTCTTCCTTCCCCTAATTTCTAGGATATATTTTATATTTATATTATTTTTTACTTTATTCTATCATTATTTTAATTTTGTAGTTTCTAAGTAGATCCCATATGGGGGAGTAATTGGTGAAGTTATTTTTGCATGATTTTTCTATTTTAAAAATGTATTAAAAATTTCTAGATTTATTTCCAACCTCACCACTCCTGTTGAACCCTCTCTTGTAACAAAGAAAAATTTAAGTACATTTGACATCTGACAACTTGTGATATATTTCACATCCACTCTCTACCCAGAGTAGGGAGCTGTTATATCTTCTATTTAACCTTTACTATTTTTGTGATCCATCAGTTTGGCTATATTTAAGCATCATTTTTATTTACATTATTGTAGTAAAAATGGAAAATGTTTTCTTGGTTTTACTTTCTTTGTCCTACTTCAGTTTGTTTGAATCTCCTAATGTTTCCTAGCTCTTCATACCTGTCATTTCTTGTAACGCAATGGCATTCCATTTACGTTCATCTATCATCAGCTTTGTCAACCCCTTAATAAGGTGCCTCAAACCTAGCTTTAAGTCATTCTCCATGGGGATCAAATGTTTAGGTTTCCTGAACAATCAGTGGAAAATTTGGTAAGTTTCACTGTGGAATAAAAGACTTCTGTTTCTCCCCTCTCATTAGGATGGTTACAAGCTGACAGCATTCCCTGAGCTCTGATTTGTGCCATCTTCCCCATACTCATTAATGGTACACTAATAAGCATTTTCTACTGACCAATTCCCTCAGATGCCTTTTAACGAATCTATACACTGAAAAACAAACATTAAACACGAAAAGCCAATCTGACGTGGAATTTCTTATGAAAAATGTAGGCCTGTTTGGGAAAAGAAACAGAGATCTCAGGGAATTTGAATTTTGCAAAGTTTAATATACACCTGAAGCAGGGGTGTATTGGTAAATATTTAACAACCAGCTCATGGGGTAGGGGGTGAGAGGAAGATGTGCACTTTAAAGTTTGAGTTCAATTACTAATATTAATATTTTCTCCATCATTTTCATTAGTCATGGCAATCAACCAAACAGTAAATCCAATCCTAATTCATAACATTTGCCAATTCCCAAGGTATAAATTTGCAAATTCCCAAGGCTCACACTGAAAATTTAACAATCTGCTCTTGCCAGCTGGTGGGAGCTGGCTCCAGCATATCCCAAGCCAAAGACACCATAATCTATAAACTGTTTGCTGCATCTTCTCCCAAGTCTGTAACTTTAGCTGATTTGAGCATGAGTTGACATTTTATCTTCTCTTTCCCTCCAACATGGGGACAAATTCTACAAGTATTGTCCCTTGCAAAGAATTCAATATGGTCCCATTCTAATGCAACATCTATAATACTATGGTAGTATAGTATAGTACAGTATGTGTGTGTGTGTGTGTGTATGTATACACACAGACATATATAAATACACATGTACCTATATTTATCTATCCATCTATCCATCCATCCATCTATCTATCATCTCTCTCTCTCATGGCTTTATGGATTACTGATCTGGTATCTTCTTTCAGTAAAGGTCTAGATAGTAGGTAGAAGTCAGAAAGTGGCCAGATCTGGGCAAGTTATAGGATGGGAAGCCGTTTGGTACGGTAGACATTACATTTATTTTAGTGTAAGAGACTCGGGCTTAAATCCTGGCTCTGATGTTACAAATATGGCTTTTAGCAAGACAGTAAAACTCTCTGTGCCTCTGTTTTCTCTTCTGTAAAAGAGCACCTTAATACTGAGAGTATTTTAAAGCATTTTCAAATTTAAGAAGTGCTTTACAAATATCATCTAATTTTATCCTAACAACCTTGGGGGGTAGGGAAACTGAGGCCAAGAGAAGCTAAATGACATGTCCAAGACCACACTAATAAATATGTGATCCCAGATTTGAACTTAGGTCTTCCTGACCCCAGATCTAGCCTTCTATCCACTGAGCAATGTCAACTGCTGGATTTAATCAAAGGGATGCATTTGAGGACCTAGAGGACCTTGAGACCACAGGTTTCCCACCCATCACTTTCACTTTTCTTTTCGGCTCCCTTCTTCAAAATTAGCCTTTCCTGTTTCTCTTTCTCTCAGAGCCCTTCTGCTAACTAGGAAAAATAATTAGATTGCTAGATGATAGGTATATAGATACGTATATATGTGTAGGTATGTATGTATATATATTATATCTATACATATAATACGTTGTGTCATAGAAACATTAATGTGTTGGTTAGATAAACTGTTGCCTTTTCCAAACAACATATTTCTCCAGAAACTTTTTATTTTGAAATATACATAATGCTTGATATGGTACAAAGAGCTTTGTATTTAGAGATGAGAGACTTGAGTTCTTGCCCTACCTCTATATTTAAACTCTCTCAGCTTATACTTTCTTACCCGTAAAATGATAGAGTTAAGCTAGCTTGATCTCTAAGGCCCCTTTTAGATCCAAAATTCTAATTTTAATAATCTGGTAAAAAGAACTATTCAGTGTTATGTCTTTAGACTAATGACACACAGGCCCAACCATGTGTGAGTGACCCTGTCTGCCTGTATATGTTTTATTGTTTTAGTTTGGGGAGCAATTACAAGATGAAACAAGTTATTTGACATTATTCTGTTAGGATAGAAAGGGCAATTGCTCTCTCTGGATCAGTTTGTGAACCTGGGTTCAAACATCACCTTTGATGCCACTATCTTTATGACCTGGGGTATGTGACTTAACCTCCCTGGGCCTCAGCTTCCTCAAAGCTAAGGATGAGATACCTCTCACACCTAGAATGTACTCCCTTCTCTCCTTGGTCTGTTGTAATCTCTCCTTCCTTCAGTCCTCTGCTTGGGTGCCACTTTCTACAACAGATCTTTCCTGATTTCCCCAGTTGTAAGTGATTTCCCCAGAACTATTTCTCTTGCATATATGTTGACAGACATTGTGGCTTCACAGGTAAGAGAGCTGGCCTCAGAAACAAGCAGCCCTGGTTTTAAGCCTTGCCTCTGATATGTTTTGTGACCCTGGGTAAGTTACTTCTAGAGAAAGCACTGGACTTACTACTGAAATCCCAGCTGCAATCCCTAGGATAGATTATATTACTTCTAGAAATAAATTTAGATATATATTCTAGATATACTTCGAAGAAATATATATTGTCTCCCTCATAGCAAACAAGTTCCCTGAGAGCAGAGACTTTCATTTTTTTTTTTGTTTTGAATTCCCAGACTCTATCACTATGTAGGTACTTAATGATTGCTTTTGTGGTTGATTGTTTTAAGTTAATGATCCAAGAGGGTTTTTAATCCTCTAAGTCACTTATCAGCTTTAAGTAGGATTTTTTAAAATGTTGACAATGCAGCTTAGATGCAAATTCTCAGTCTCTTTGTTTTATATAAATAGGACCTTCTAAACTCAGACTGTCCCCTAAAAAACTGAGTACAAGGGTGAGACAGTCATTCATTCCATGGTCTTTTTTTTTAAATTCCACTTTCCTGGGGCACCGAATGGCAAACAGAATAGTATTGGAATAAGGCTCTTCATATAGTGCCAAGTCATACAAGTGTGCAATGCCAATTTAGCCTTGGCATGCCAGATGTTCAGAGGCTCCAGAGAGACCCAGCCTAGCTCCAGTGGAGGAAAGAAAGCTCCAGTTCCACCCTGTGAAGCATCTTTTTTCTCCAAGGAACTGAACTGCTGTAACATGGAACTAAGAGAAGCAAAGGTGTGACTGTCACCTGGGTACTGAGGGAATAGCACCAGCTGTGTCATTCCACCACCATTACTGAGGCTGATATGGAGATGCCAGCAATGCCCTGGTGCATGTTTATGAGATATGTAGTCAGCTATGACCAAAAACACTGGCATTTTTCCTCTGGGGTGAAATAGCAAAACAATACCTCTCCCCTTACCCCTTTCCCATGGCTTAATGTTCTCTCTCTCCCTCTATGCTAGTCTTCTTCACAGCAAGTGTTTCCTGAACAAAATTCAGTGACTCCTCCATTTCCTCCAGGGCTGGGGCTAAATGCTCCCATTTTTTCAAATCAGAACCAAGATGGATAGCAAGATAGTAAGAGCAGCCCCCCAGGTTCCTCTTATTACTCTTTTAGATGGCAACATAATCCTGGTGTGTTGGGAAATAAACAGGCAAAAAAAAAAAACAGAGAGAAAGACAGGGAAGGCATTCAGAGACGGTAATAAAGACATCACATGCAGCATTTCATTAGTACTGCATTTGCCACCAAATCCCATTCATGCAAAATATTGCTTCTTTTGTGATGATTGCCAATAGCCATCCTCATCGCACAGTGGAAGACAACACTCTCTGCAGTTACTTGTGTTGCTCAATTCTTTCATTTTTGCTACTTATCTCCCTTTTGTTAGGGAACACTTGGGTTTCCTGAATCTTTGTATCTCCTCTTGGCAGCCATTGTCTGGCTCCCCATCACCTTTATTTTCCAGACTCCAGCTAGACTAAGGTCTGCTCTAGCTATAAACAGGAAGTATATTTCCACTATTTAAAATTAGAAAATCTATATATCTCTAGTCTTATTTGGATGAGGGGGAAGGAGGAAGTTTTATATTTTTTTCAATTACATGTAAAAATATTTTAACATTCACTTTTTAAAATTCTGAGTTTTAAATTCTTCCCCTCTGTCCCTCCTCTCACCCTTCCTTGAAAATGCAGGCAATTTGATATAGATTATATATGTACAGTTATACAAAACATTTCCATATCATTCATGTTGCAAAAGAAAACACAGACCAAAAAAAGAAAAATAAAGTTTTTTTAAAAAGTGCTTTGATCTGCATTCAGATGCCATCAGTTCTTTCTCTGAAGGTGGATAGTATTTTCACCATAAGTCCTTTGGAATTGGCTTGGATCATTTTAGTGCTGAGAATAACTAAGTCATTCACACTTGATCATCATTCAATATTGCTGTTACTGTGTACAGTGTTGTCCTGGTTCTGCTCATTGCACTTTATATTAGTTCATATAAGTCTCCCCAGGTTTTTCTAAAAACATCTTGCTCAGTATTTCTTTTAACACAATAATATTTAATTATAATCATTTATCACAGCTTCTTTAGCCATGCCACAATTGATGGGCATCCCCTCAATCTCCTATTCTTTGCTACCACAGAAAAGCTACTATAAATATTTTTGTATATATAAAAAAATAAATAAAAAAATAAACAGGAAGTATATCTAAAGTCACTTGTCTGAGGACTCTGATGCTTAAAATCATAGATTTACAGCTAGAAAGGACATAAGAGGCCATTGCATCTCCAGCTCTCATTTTACAGATGGGGAAACTGAGGCTTAAGGAGGTTAAGTGACCTATTCAGGATCACACAGTCAGTAAGTATATGAGGCTGGATTAGGTCTTGTTGATTCCAAGTCCTGTATTCTGTCCATGCTACCACCTAGCTATCAGAAGCAAATTCTAATCTTGCCTTAGTTGCCTATTTTTATTACTTAGATCCATTTATAAGACATTAATCTTTAGGTCCTTGATCATGAGAGAGTTTCAAGAGATCTTGGGGGTCAAATGGTTGAATTCCCTCATTTTCTAATGGAGAAAGAGCAGATTCAGAGAGACAAGAATCTGCCAAAGTTTGCAGAGCTAGTTCATGTCTGGCAGTCAGAGTTATATCCTAGATCTTTAGACTTCCAGTCCAGTATTTTCCATTACTTCTGGTCTTATACTTCATCTCTTTTCTGCCTGGATTTAGGGGATTTTCTTGCTCTTCTCTATCTTGGTTGACCTTTCTGAACCTGTCTTCTGACCCATGATAATTCATGTCCAACAAATCCTGGATCCATTGACCCCTCTGCTATATTTCTGCTTGATATTTTTTTGATTTTTTTTCAGGAAAAAAGTAAGAAGTGACCTTTCTCTTTAGACAAAACATGGGGGGAGGAAGGGAAACTTACTAAAAATATTTATATCACAAAGCATTTCAAATAGCATTCTTCATATAACTGTTTAGATTAGGCTATCCAAGTCATTTGGTCTTTTCCTTAAGCAAATTTGCTATAGGTAAGTTGGCTCAGTAGGCTAAATGCATAAATGGAAACTTGAAGGTTGTCTCTGAAGTCAAATTGTTTTATAACTTTGAGTACATCATAAGCTGTTTGTAAGGCCCATAGCTCATCATTTTTCAAAGGTGAAAGGCATGACTACAGGAATCAAATGATCAGTGTGACCTTCCGTAAACAATTGACAGAATGAATGGGAAGTATAATTCCTGTTCAGTTTTCACTTATGATTTCTTGAAATATAGATATAGAAAAATAAACTTTAAAAATGCCTGTGTTTCAAATGGAGTTACTTGATTACCCCTTTAAACTCAAATCACTCTTGCTCTCATTGAATGGCCAGTATTAGTCTCCAGCCCAAGCTTTTCTGGCTCATTTTGATGGCTTAGAATGAGTGTAAATAGCAATTGTTTTCTGTTCTGGGGTCTTCCCCTCCCAGATTGATATTTTTGAGATGATAAATTAGGCCATCTTTTTCTCAATTCTTACCTAGCCTTTGAATCAAGGTTGCCTCAAAGAAAGTCCAAGGTCACCCACCACATCCCTGGCCATAGTCAGTATCCTTTACTTCTGTCTTGCATTAGACTTTGATGCCTCTGGAGGAGAGACTGAGGCTGACAACTTGGCACAGCTCTGCCTCATTTAAATCCAATTCTTGTGCAAGTCAAGACATCACCCTGATGATGTCATCAATCCTCTTTGAGACTGAAGGACAAACAACAATAACAAACGGCAATATTTCTGCAGATGCGGGCTTGATTTTTCTTTACCTGGATCTTTAGTGCTCATTTAGAAAAAAGTTTATGTTGTCTAGCATAGAGCTTGGACATGTATGTTGTTGTTCAGTAGTTTCAGTTGTGTCCAATTCTTTACGACCCTAGTTGGGATTTTTTTTTTGTGGCAAAAATCTTGCAGTGGTTTGCTGTTTCCTTCTCCAGCTCATTTTACAGAGGAGTAAACTAAGGCAAATAGGGTCAAGTGACTTGCCCAGGGTCACATAGATAGTAAGTGTCTGAGGTCAGATTTGAACAGAGGTCTTCCTGCTTCCAGGCCCATTGTACCATCTACCTGCCCTTTGGGCATGTATAAAAGACTGTAAAAGGAGGAAACAAATCTTCCAGAGAAGTCTACAATATAGGTAAAATTATTTCTCTATTTGGTTTTCTAGGATGGGCCTTACTCTCTAGATACATTATGGTAACAAAGGTCATGTAATAGTAACACCAGAAATTTAGGGAAGATGGAAGAAAACACCTATGTCCCAATAAAAGCTTCTCTTTATTAAGCAATCTCACAAAGTACCACTTGTCCCAAGGGTTCAAATTATGGGATTTTAGTTGGATGATTCAGAGGTCAACTACGCTAAACCTTATTTAAACTAGAATCCCTTCTTCCATGAGAAAGCCCTTCAATTATTTCAAAACGGTTGATTCCCCTCATCCTTCCCTCAAGTTTTCTGTTCTCTTCTCTCAACATTTCCAAATCATCCTTGAGTTTATGAAATTTGGTCAAACAAGCAAGGGCGACTAGAACTTCTTTTCCCTTCCTTGTTTTACCTGACAGTGCTTTAAGGCCAAACACCTGCCTCACCCAGCACCCACTCTGGGGACTTTCCATCCTGACCCTATTCTTTGTTCTGTATACTCTGGGGCATCTCGTGACTTCTGTGAAATGACCCCTTAGCAAGGTGGGGGAAGAGGGAAAATGAAAAGCAGATCAGAAGAGAAATGGTGGCAAGGCTACAACCATTCCCACCTAACTTTGCAGTGTTTATTTTATACTCTGGGCAATCTATTCCCAAAACAAGCTCAGTTCCATCTGCATTGTACATCCACATGTATGCTGCCAGTTTGAGAAAAACAAAGCACCCATCAACCTAATTCTGTTTGTCTTTCTTAGACTGAATTCTTGGGTGACAAGTTCCATTGCCATGTTAATTGTCAGGCTCATTATTCTCTAGTCACTCAATACTATTTCTAAAATTGATATCCAAAACTGATCATAATACTCCAGAACTAATATGAATTGAGATGATCACCTCCTTGTTATGGACATTAATTTTGTTTTGATTAATACAAGCTGAGATTTAATATATAATATATAATAATATATATAATATAATAATAAGAACTAACATTTACAAAGAGCTTAGGCTCTGTGCTAAGTACTTTACAAGAATTCTCTTATTTGATCTTAACAACTTCCAGAGGTTTTATAGTTGAGGAACCAAGGTAAAGAGATTAAGCAATCTGCCCAAGGTTGCTCAATTACTAAGTGTCTGAAACTGGATTGGAACTCAGGTCTTCCTGACTTTAGGTCCAGCAGTCTACCCACTGCACTATCATCATACTGTTGACTCATTTTGAGCTAAAACCTCATGATCTGTTTGAAATGTTATCTAACAACACCTTTCCCTGCTCTTGAATAATTGATCTTTTTTTTAACCTGAGAATAGATTCTTCCTACTTATGCCTATTAAATTTCTTCTTTTTAACTCAAACCCATCATTCTAGCCTGTTGAGATATTTTGAGATCTTGATTATGTCATTCAAGATGTGAGCCAACCATTCCTGCTTATTGCCATCTAAAAATTTGATAAACATGGTGTCTGTGTCTTCATCCAAGTCACTGATAAAAATGTTGAACATAAGAAGACTAAGGGTAGATTAAAACTGTCATTTAACTCTCACTTATGATCATTTTGTTGAGTTTTATTATTCATCTCTTCATCCATCCTTCCTTCCTGTTTTTGTTCCTTTCTCTTCAGCAAAAGTGAAAGAGTTGCAGCTGTCTTTAAAGAGGAATAATAGACACAGAACCCATAAGCTTGAGGTAGGGTTATTGACAGGAAAGAGGTGATGAATAGTCTTTGCCTGAGTGATAAACCTAGATATCAGAAAGTAAATCTAGTGGAAAAGAAAATCTATCTGCCACTCTCAGTTGCAGTGACAGAGACTATATTGACAGTGAAGATTTATTTTCTTAATTCTAAGTATCTCAGAATCTTCTCTCTATGGACTTATCTTCAGACTCCTCCCGGTTGTATACTATGGCTTCTTTACTGATAAAAAGTAATAATTAAATTTTATATTCCTATATATCACTTTTTCATCTTTGAAATTCAAACTTGAAAATATTAACTTACAAGTTTATCCTTCCTTCTTTCATTCCTTTCTTATTTCCTCCCTCCCTTCCTTCTTCCCTTCCCTCTGTTCTTTCTTTTTTCTTTCTCTTTTCTTCCTTCCTTCTTTCTATTTTTTCTCTTTTTCTTTCTTTCTTTCTTTTTTGCTCTTTTTTCTTTCCTTCTTCCTTCCTTCCTTCCTTCCATCCTTCCTTCCTTCCTTCTTTCCTTCCTTTCTTTCCTTCCTTCCTTCCTTTCTCCTAGGAAGGTTTTAGGTTTTATCACCCACATTTCATCAATGGAGAACACAACCCAGAGAAGTTAGGTGACTTGTCTGAAATTTCCCAGTAATTCAGGAATAGATGAAATAGAAATAGATGCCAGAATTCCTAGCAACAAACTTTTAAATGGTTTTACTGAATCACAACCCAATTTAGGACATCCCTCTACTTTGATGCTTTTTTTTATTTAAAGCGTTTCTACCATAATTTTAATTATTATGAATAAATAAATCCTATTAGTTCTATCATATATGTACTTGTCTCATTCATGTGAAGTGAATGAATCCAGAGATTATCTCTGTGTCGACCAACTAGTTTAGCCAGATAGTAAAAATGGTCTGGTGATGGAAAAAACAAGCAAAGATTATGCCTAGCCTCACTTGGTTCCTGGGGAATTATGGGTGGCAGGACAAGTGGGGAGGATTACAGGTGGCCTGGTATTTACAAGACAAAGCCATTTTTTTTTTAACAAAACAGAGCTAAGGGGATAGAAAAAAGTGACTTGAAAATTTCAAAGTCTTAGGAGAGTTGTTAGACAAGAATGTGGGATGTCCAAAGAATAAAATGGAGAATGCTAGTTCATGTATGAACTGTGAAAAAGGCTGGGATGAGATGGAGGAGGGAGAGGGATGATTAGAACAGTGGGGAGAGGTAGGATGTTGCAGTGGTAAGAATACTGTCTTTTGAATCAGAGAACCTGGGTTCAAAACCTATCTCTTCCCCTTATTACCTGTGTGACCTTGGTCAAGTCACTTCATTTGGAGGGAGCCTTATATGCCTGACCTGCAAAATGAAGGGACTATCTAAAATCAAGGGTGATCAGCATATTTTGTGTGTGCCCTGAACATTTTGGTAGTCTAGAAGCCTAGATAGACTTCTTAAAATAATATAATTTCAAATAACTGAAATGCTAAATTTTTGTTAGCAGTTTATGAAAATAAAGATGTTATTTTTTCCCATTCAAGTTCATAGACTCTAAAATTTCCTCAAGGATTGTAAATAAAGAAACTCTGGACTAAATGTAAAAGTTATCTTCCAGCTCTAGGTCTATGATCTATGATCCTAAATGACTTTTAAGTTCTCTCCCAATTCTTGACATATGGCCCTTGGATCCTGAGTCCTAATACTATTCTTGCAAGAAATGGAAGGTTAGTTAATGCCAACCTTTCAACTTCTGTGAATTAGAAAGCCCAAGATAATTCTTTACCAACGGCAGATCAATTAGTGCCATTAATGCATATGAAAGACATTTTGGGATGTAAGAAAGTAGGCTTTTAGGTTAAAAGATGCTTAATTATGTCTTGGCTTAATATAGCACCTTTTTTTTTAATCTTACAACCTTAAAGACTCAATCTCTTCATGTTCTTAAAACCATGGTATACAATGAAATTGGATCTAACTATGGCAACATTGGATGGAGGCCTAACTTTCAAAAAGATCTGAGTTCAACCCTTAGCTTTGACATTTACTAATTGTGTTGCATGGGACAAATTAACCTTAATTTCTTCATTTGAAAAATGAGGAAAATAATGCTTATAAAATCTATTTCTCAGGGTTGCGGTAAGGATCAAAGATGATAAGGCTTATAAAATATTTTTCAGAATTAAGGGGCTATATAAGTTTATATTATTATTATAGTTGAATAAGGTTATAAATTCAATCAGTAACTATTATAGTACAGAGTTTGGATAACTTTGCTTTGTATTGGCTTTGCATCTTTCTTTTTTCCATCTCCCCCTCCCAACACTCATCCCTTCCCAATACTCATCCCCTCTGACTATGAAGTAGAGGAGAAAGCAACTCACACTTTACCAAAGAGAAGATGGGGAGTTAAATCAAGGAGGAAAGGGAAATGAACAAACATTCATTAAGTGTCTATTATAAACCAAGTATCATGTTAAGCATTTTATCAATATATTACCTTGCTTGATCTCCACCATGTCTCTGTGAGGTGGGCACTAGTTTTGTCCTCATTTTACAGCTGAAAAAACTGAGACAGACTTTAGTCACTTGTCCAAGATTATACATATAGTAATTATCTGAAGCTGGATTTGAACTCGGATATTCTTAAACCCAGCATTCCTTGAACCACCTAGTTGCCTGTATAGAACTTAAACACACACACACACACACACACACACACACACATACACACAGAAAAAAATGATAAAACACCTCTTTGTTGCTATAGGAAAACCTGATAATTTCCTTTCTTGATATGGCTTCCTCCTTCAAAAAGAGACCATTGTGGGTATTGAAAAGGGAAAAAATAGGGTATTTTCCTTTTGTGCTCACACTCTTGTTTATGTTTATGAGTTTGTTAAATGTTATATTTCTAGGGAGTAGATTTTCTGACCACATGTTTCTTCACATTGTCAGTAGAATGCTTTCTATGTAAAGAGTTGTGGATCTAAAAAACAAAGACCTTTAACATTTCTGGAGTCTGGACAAGCCACTCCCCTTTTAGATTTGATTTGACCTCATAACAAATAGAACAAGTTCTAGAGCATTTATCCTTTCTTTGACATGATCAGTATCCTAGAGGAATACCCTCAAAGGAGGATGTTGGGAGACCATTGTTTTTAAAATGTGATTTCTCTCCTCTGAGGTCAGTCATTACCCCAAAGGCACAACTCTCTCATCCAACATCACAAAATTATGTATAAAAAAATGTTCTAGCTTTCCTTTAATTGTTTCACATGTGGATTTACTGCTTAGACTATGAGCTGCTTGAAAGCAGGGACCATATCTTAGTCTTTCTTTGTACACACCTCCCGACCCTGAAGCCTAATAGAAATCTGAGACATAGAATTGCTGAGTGAATGAATCAAACCACTTTGTGTGACATCTCTTAGTGCTTCTGACTATAAAAAGGATGTCCACTCCTGGTCTCTTCCTTCTAGTCTAGAATTCCCTAACTTTTTGTTTATTTGTTTAGGGAAGGTGTAGGAACAGACCCTTTTGACAATCTGTTGAAGACTATGGTTCATTTATCAAAATAATCTGTTGCTTAAATTTGTAATCAAAGGAAGAAAAAAAAATAAGATGCAATTATTTTTTTTTTGCCACTCAGGTTCAAAGAGTCAATGAAATCTTAGCCTCAAGTCAAGAACTCCTGTCCTAGTCACCGCCATGTGCAGTGGTTTCATGAAAGTATTGTAAAACAATGGCATTTGGGAAATCCCAGTTAGGTGAAGCCCTTAAAGATGCCCATTTTTGTTTTCAATGCTAATCTCTCCTTTTATTAGAAAATTACTCTAGTCTAGAACCTGGTTTTGACACTTCTTATAAAATAATTACCTAGTATTGTTTTATGATAGATAGAAATTCATAGAAGCTAGAAAAAAAGTGCTGAGATTTTTCCATTAAATTTTAGCCTTACTCCTCAACTGTTCAAAGCTTGTGAATGGAAAGCTTTCAAAGAAGAAAGGTAAACTATCAACAACCATACAGAAAAACACTCCAAATCATGAATAACTAGGGAAACAACTCTGGAGTTCTACATTATACCCAACAGATTGGCAAAAAATGACCAAAAAGGAAAATGAAAATTGTTGGAGGAGCTAGTATATGGTTGATGAAGTGATGAATTAATCTATCTATTCTGAAAAGCAATCTAGAACTATATATCCTTCCCCCCAAAAGTCACTTGATTGCATATACATTTTGACTCAGAAAGCTCCAAAAGAGATCAAAGAACTTTTATTTGCAAAAAATCTTTAAAGCAGTTTTTTCATTGCATCAAGAAATACTAGAAACAAAGTGTGTGTGAATCAACTGGGTAATAGCTGAACCAATTATGGCATGTAAATGTGATGAAATATTATTGTGTTATAAGAAATTATGAAAAAAATAGCTTCAGGGAAACCTGTGGGAACTTGCATGAAATGATCCAGTGAAGTGAGAAGAATCAGTAAAACAATTTGTATAATAACTACAGGATCATAAAGGACACCAATTTTGAAAGAAAAACATTGTGATCAATGTAATGAACAATTGTGGTTTCAGGAGAACAATGATGCATTAGGATTCCCATCCACTGTTGGAGAAGTAATAGACTTAAAGACGCAGAAAAGAAATACATTTTTGGAAATGGCCAATGTGAGGATTTCCTTTGTGTGGCTATATTTATTTGTTACAAGTAGGGTGGGGGACTTTTTGTTGAGGATTAGGGAGTTACGAGGAAGACTGACAATAACGATACTGACAGAGTTACTTGAAAAAAAGAAGAAAAGAAAAGAAAAAAGATCAATGAATCATTTTAAAAGTATACAGAAGAGAGCAGAAGGAAGGATGGAAGGTGATATAGACAAGCAGGGCATTGTTGGAACTAATATGTTAAATTTGCTATATCCTTTTAAAAAACAAACAGTTTGTGGTAGAAGTCCCATTTCATATACATTCTACTTTTTTTCTTTGTGTGGTGAAGTGTTTGCTTTTTTCTCTTGTGTCCAGTTCAAATAAGAAAAGGAAAAAAATTAAAATAGTTTGGCCCCATGCTTGCCAAATTTCCTATTGATCTGAAAACAATCTTGTTTCTCTCTGTTGACACATGACATATATGCCATATCCTCTCCTTCATCTTGTCACTCATAACCATCAAAAGTCCATTCACTTCTGATACTCAAGAAACACACATGGTCCATTAATAGTCCCATTAAAGGCATTTCCCTAAGGTCCCTGACATATTAACACTTCTGCCCATCTGTCTCTAGCAACTTAAAATATAAGACAAGTTGATAAAGGAATTGAAGAAAGCTCGGCTCTCCCAATAGGTCATCAGTCTGAAAATGAACTTGCAGTCCCTACAATATGAAATAAGACTTCTTAGAAATCTAACTAAAATGATAGCCACTGTGACAAATACTTCCACATTACCATGCTGCAAGAAGAGATGGGAAGAGCATCTTTCCAAATTTTGCTGACAAATTTTCATAATTTAATAAATCATAAGATGAAGACTAAGGAACACTTGTAGGGGATATAAATGTTATTATTAAAATTCTTCCTATTCACTCACATGAATGATATCTCTTAACTGTAGCACTAACCATTTGCCTTTGGTACACCATGAACTAATAGTCCAATTCTATGATAAAGAGAAAAAACAAGCATATTTTCAACTATTCTTACTGTACCTTTTAATTTGAGAGGCCCTTAGCACTTGGGGAGTGGGGAGAAGCAATTCTTCTATTTTGCCTGTCATTACCCCTGGTTCTTATGATATATAGCAAGCTGTCTTTTGCTCTTTTCCTAGACAAATTAAATAATCCTCTTTATTGTCATGCCAGGAAGGGACTCCTTATCCCTTTACCTGTAATTCATTTCCTCTGCTTTTCTGTGGATTTTTTTTCTATTTGTGCCATCTTTTTAAAATGATAAAATTCTGGTTACTCAAGGATATTCTAAAGCTATATTTGCCAGGAGATTTTCTTTTCTTCTCTCACTCCGCCTCTTCTTTTTTTAAAAGGATCCACACTCATCTTGCTTCCTGAATTCTAGCAATTAAGCCGATGGGGAAACCCAAGGAAAAGGAAAAGAGATCATGAAGAAGGTTCTGCAGAATATGCATCTTAAGAGATATACTACAGGGAGTTTTGCTAGGTTAGATCCCTGGGGAGCTAGGAGAAAATGCTATCACAATTGTAGAAGGTGCCATAGGAGATAAAATGTTACTTACTCACTGTATTGTGATATAAAGGAGATTATCAGACTGGAATATGTCTTTTAGTTATGTTGTTCATAGGGTGGTCCACAAAAATCAAAAATAGGCAAATTATGTTAAGAAAACTTCACAATTCACTATCCTTTCTCAAAACCAACATGTTACACTAGAGCTTATATTCATCTTAGCCCTTTCACCTGTGGTACCCATAAAGGGAGTGGACATGGATGGCAGGCAACTACTATTACCTGGGAAGCAAATAATATAGCTTTAACAAATTTGAGTCAAGAAAAATCAGAGAGAAATTACCAAAGGTAGAAACTAAAAATTAAAAAAGGAAGTCTTTGAAGACTCACCATAGCATTGATAAGAATGCTGAATGTTCTCAAAACTTCAAAGATCTGTGATTTTTGACAATATGAGTGCCACCTCCACTAACATAGATTATAGTCCCTCTCTAACTTGGTATATTTTCTTTCAGGGCTGACTTAGTTGAAATAATTCAATACCTTATGACTGTCCTGGTGATGAGCTTCCCTAAGCAACCTACATTTGCTCTAACACTACAGACTATCACTGAAATAATCCCTGAAACCTAGTATGAGTAGTTCTGTAGGACCCAGAAACATTTAAGAACCTATGAATCCTTGTATGCAGTATTAAGAGGCATTCAAGTAGGACTATAATACAAAATGAATAAGTTCATGTAGAAAAACAAGAGAGCATTTGTGTTCATCCAATACAGTTTTTTAGATACATACAAGATCTTCTATGCTGAAGGATTCGCCAGAGAATGGGATATTAAGACCTCTCTATCTACAAATAAATAACTGAATTAGAAAGAAAAAGAAAGAAATGTTCTTTATATATTTGAATATTACTTTTTGTTGAAAATCAACATGTTCATGATATGAAAATATTGAAAACTTAAAAGAAAAAGGCACTGCATGAGATAAAGGTTTTTCTTACCAACTTCTCAATTTGAATTCAATGTGTATTTCAGAAAATTGTCTCTGTCTCAACAGGGCAACCTGTCACTGTCTTTGTGTTTATCGTTATTGATCACATGTTCTTCAGAGTTTTATCCATAACCTGTTTCTCACTCTTAGTTTAAACATAACTACTGTATTTGAAATATAAATGAACATGAACACACAAAGAATCAACACTTTCTTCAATTTGAGTGCTCTCTTCTTGCTTATGTACATGGTACATCTTTCAGGACTTAGGACTGTGGTTCTTTAAAACTCTGTGAATATAAAAGACCCCTCTGGTGGTCTGGTGATGCCTATAAACCCCTTCTCTGAATTATATTCTTAAATTCACAAAATAAGGCGCATAGGATTTTTAAAAAATCTATTGTATTAAAAAAGTTATTAAAAAATTTAAGTTCTTATATCCAAGATTAAGAACTATTGAGCATTAGGCAACTGGTTTCATGAGCAAGTTTAGTGAATATTATGTATATATATATATATATATATATATATATATATATTCACACACACATACACATAAACTTAGCAGAAAACAAGTTTGTTCTTGGGCTTGTAGTTGAAGTCTTTCCAGTTGGGTAAAATCCTCTAGAACAGAAGTGTAAACATTTGGCCGACATGGCCTACAGCACTCTCGAGTACAGTGGAACCAGATTAAAATGTAATTGACAAATATTTTTCAAAATAAATTAAAATGCAATAAAACATAGATAACCCTACAGTGTAAAACTAAGTCAAAACGTGGCCCATAGAGATCCTTAGGTATGGATTAGAGGCCTTGTTTCTGTTTGAGTTTGACACCACTACTATAGAATTTTACCGGAGTAACTTCAGAGAAGCTGGGGTCAGCCCCATGCTACAACAAAGCAAACTGATTAGCAAGAGGTATTTGCTGAACTATAAAACATAACACAATTCCTGGGAACTTTATTAATAGATACCATCTTTCAGTTTTGTCTTTATTTAAACAAATACTTCTGCTCCCCAAACATGGTCCCTACACATATGCATACATTCTATTGACAATACTTTGAGCTTCTGATTGTTGAGGAAAAGATATCATTTCTAGTACTTGATGAGAGAGAGACAGATAGAGAAAGAGACACAGAGACTAGGAGAGACAAAGAAAGAGATACAGAGATAGGGAGAGAAATAGAGAGAGGGAGAGAGAAAGGAGAGAGACAGAGAGAGAGAGAAAGAGAGAGAGAGAGAGATGAATATAGAAGAATTAAGAAAAAGCAGGAGGCGAAGATACCTCACTATCTTTAGAGCCAGAATGAAACGATAACTATCTCTCTGGAGAGTCCAAGTAATGAATTTATTTTTTAATTGAAGCTGCAACTGATATGTTTCTTTCTCTTTCTATTACTTCTCTTCCCTCCCCCTCCCACATTCCTTTTTCCTCTCTTCTTCTCTATCCCCCCCTCACTCCCTGCTTCCTACTCCCTTCTCCCTCTCTCTAGGTGATACTATACAAGAAAAAGCTTTTAAATCAGTCAGCAAGCATAATGAACTCCAATTTCCCTTCCATGAGGGCAAAACTACAAACATACACTTCACTTCCAGACAATTAATTAATTTGTTTACATGATTTCTTTGCTTTGTTTCATTTTTATAATTTTTCTACCTCTAATCTTGCATAATTTCAATATCTCAATGGTACATGAGCACTTTCTATTTCCTCTTTCAATATTTCCTCCAAGGCACAGCTGAGTTTAATTTAAGGGGCATCCTTAGACTTAAAAAAAAAAAAGATATCAGATGGGGAAAAGGAGGAAGAAAATAAGTCTAAAAAATAGCCCTGGGCTTTAGGCCAGTAAATTGTCACAAGGTCTACACTAGCTTTTTAAATATTAGATTACTTGTCATTGACAATTATTAATATGGATGGATGTATAAAGTCCAATACCTTTTTTCCCCATGTTCTCTGTAGACAAGGAAGGCCTGGGGTTTGGTCTAGCATCAACATTCTAATCATGTTCAAAAGAATTTTTAATATTCATCTTTCTTGGTGTTCCAGGACATTTCCCAATTCATTCTCATGCAAATTGTGTCCTTGTCCAAATGATTATTACAGCATTTCTATTATGCACTCATATCTTGGGGTGTTCAACTGCTAACAAGACAGTCTTGGCAGGCAGGGTCTGTGGTAGGCTTTATTTTTATTTTTAAGGTTGCCAAATTTGTTGACAGATTTCTGTCGCCTCACAAGAAGGAGCCTGGGGACTCTTTTTTTTTAATGCTTAAAATAGTAGCTTCTCCCTTTTTTGTTTTTGAACTTAGATGCTTTCCCTTTTGTGGTTGTTATCTTACATTTAGGTATGTATAAATTCAAACACACACATATATGATCACACAGGCACAAGCTTTTCAAAGGGATGAATTCCCTGTCATTAGAAGTTTTCAGGGGTTTGGGTAAATACTGGGTGTCTAAGAATACTGGAAAGAGGAATCTGGCTTTGGATGGGGCTTTAAATCAGAATTTCTTAGTTTCTTCCCAGCTTTATATGATCACTATGATGTAGGAACACCAGACTACAAACTGAGGCTTGTGGCTTCTTTTTGTTTTTCTGATGCTAAGCTCATTTAGAGAAGATCATCCTGTAAGTCTTAATAGACTTACTTTTAAAGCAACAATAATTGCTGCTTGGCAGTTTCATTCTGTGGATATTTTCAATGTACTTAGTACATTAGCCTTAAAACCAAGAATACAAAATTAGTATAATAAGAATCATCTTAGGAAAATTATTTTTGTCCACTAATGAAAATCGGGTAACAATTTGGCTCATCATTTATGGTTTTCAAAGTGTTCTACAAATATTATCTCATTCTTCCTTCACAACAACCTTGGGAAGTAGGTGACATTTTAAAGAGGAGAAAATTGAGGCAGACAAAGGTTAACTTTTCTTATGATCACACAACTAGTAAATGTCTGAGGCCAGTTCTGAACTCAGGTCTTTCTGCCTCCATTTTAAATACTCTGTCTACTAAATCACCATCTAGCTGGCATGCAGTATAAGGTAGAAACCTTATATACTATTTTTGCCTTTCATCTCTTCCAAAAAGTTATCTTGCTCCTAAGTTGAAGGTTAGCAAAGTCAACCTTTACTAATAAACACGTACAAAGAAGAGACTCGCATGCCTTTTCTTATAATTCAGTCACTTATATATCTGTAGCCGAAAGCCCAGAGGCTAACGGAGGAGAAGAGTACAATTGGCATATTTTAATCTCAACTTGAACCCTTTAGAATGGAATGGATTCTCATCTCTTTTAAAGGGTGCACTGCTAAAACCAAAATTTACTGAGTTTTTATTGGCAGCTCAACAAGATGTACTACTGGCTCATAACATAGAACTATATTAAAGGTTTTTTTGCATCAAGTCTTTCCTGTCTTAGAGACCATTAAAATATCATGGCCATTTTGCTACTGGGGAAAACTCAGATTTTAGAGGGGGGTGAAAATAAACTCTTTAATCCAGTGATAGGCAACAAATCAGTGGAAGAACAGATGGAAGGGGAAGACACACACACACACACACCCCACAGGGCATACCAAATATTTGTCCTTTCCCCTAATGGCTAGAGAATATATCTAATAAGTAAAGAGCACATTCCTAAATAAAGTGAATGCATTAGGGTTTAATTGCTGCAAATTTCTATCAATTGCTATTAATTACTATAAAACATTAAGTGAACTGAGATGGTTGATTCAATTGGTTCTCTGGCATTGGCTAGGAAGAATAGTTTTTGTAATCCAAAGCTCTTCTATCTGTGATTACTATGAATTATTGGTAGATGGATGCACTATTAATCTAGAATTGGAAGAGACCACAGAGATTACTTAGTCCAACCCCCAATCTTAAACTCAATGTTTCCAAAATAAATCTCATCTTTCCCATTCAAATGCATCCCTCCTCCAAACTTCTCTAATCATTTCTTATTTTTATTAAGGGCATGACTATACTTCCATTCACCCAAGTTCTGAACCTCATAGCATTCCCAACTCTTCCTTCCCTTTTAATTCCCATATTCATTTAGTTGATAAGTCTAGACAATAGTTTTGATATAACATCTCTCTCAGATCTATCCCCTATCACCTCTCACCTCAGCTGTTACAGTAGTTTCTTAACAGATCTCTCTGCTTCCCACACTGTTTCTCTAAATTCTTTGTCTCCTGGTTAGAGAAAAGTGTGGGACAGAGGAAAGATTCTAGACTGACTCTAGAGTGGGATGATTTGGGTTTAAATCCCCTCTCTGACTCTTAACCTCACTTGGCCTCAGTTTTCTTATCTGTAAAATGACAAGGTCAGACAGGATGATCCCTGAAGTCCCTTCCAGCTATAAATCTATGATTTATCCAACAGACAAGTGCCCAATTGATGTTCTTAAAGCACAAGTTTGACCATGTCAGTCCTTTGCTCAAAGATGGCTATTGCCTTGGACTGGCATTTAAAACCTTTCATAATCTGGCTCCATTCCACTAGAATTATTTCATACATTATCCATTTCTTTTACTCTATATTTCCCTCAAACTAGTTTGCTAGCTGTTCCTTGACCTCATATTTTATTGCCTACTTTCATGCTGTCCCCATGTCTAGATTGTGTTCCTTCTTTACCTTTTCCTCTTAGCATCCTTGGCTTCCTTCAAGGCTCAGCTGTTTGACCTTGCTACCTCTTCATGTTGAGACTTTCCTGATCCTCTGGTGTTACTGCTCTCTACTTAAACATCTTGTGTTTATTTATCTTTGTTCAAGTGGTACTGACCTGGCTGAAGGTAAGTTCCTTGAAGGCAAGAGCTATCTTTATTTGATTTTCCTTAGGACATCTCCTTGGTCCTCCCAGTCACTTGAGTCTTCCAACTCTGAAGTTACCTTTCTTCAGCTTTTCATGAGCTCCTTGAAGGCAGGTACTTGTTTTGCTTTTTTTGTTGTTTCAATTGCCCAATTCTTTGAGACCCCACCCGGGGTTTTCTGGCAAAGATATTGGAGTGGTTTGCCACTTCCTTCTCCAGCTCATTTTCCAGATGAGGAAACTGAAGCAAACAGGGTTAAGTGACTTGTCCAGGGTCACACAGCTAGTAAGTGTCTGAGTCCAGATTGGAACTCAGGTTTTCCTGAGTCTAGGCCCTACAGCTCTATTTCTTTCTTATTCCTGTTGATTAGCACAATACTTTATTAATTAAACACTTAATAAATTGCTTATTGGTTATGACTTTCATGCCTAAAGCTTTGGATATTAATATATTCTTCTTAAATTAAATCAAATTGAGTTATGGTGAAGTAAGCTGTTTATAATTTGGATTTTCAATGGAATCTTTAAACTCTAACTACATTATCATTGTTATTTATCCTTCATTCTCAAAGAGGAAGGACATCAGGAAATGGTATCTTGAATTGCAAATAAATTGGATTTAAGTGAGGCAGGGCTATGCAAAGTCATCAGCCTCACTTTCTCCTCCAGAATCCTTGAAGTTTAGTGTTAAGATCTAGGTCAAGATGATAAGTGATGGCCCTGATACAGTGGGAGACTCTGGAATTTTTAAGCTGAGGTGTTTCCCAGGTCTCAATTTCTCTGAGGCAATACCCATTCAGTGATTAAAAGCTAGGTAAGAACTGAGTGAAAAGACAGCCTCATTTGACTTCCTAAAGGAATCAGTCCAGGAGGGGAAGACTCTCAGAGTTTCTGGCCAGAAAAGAAACAATTTACACTCACTCAGAGCCATCAAAATCCAAACATTGAGCAAATTAGGCTTGGGCTGGGACCTACTATTGGTAATCAGGGAGAGCAGGAAGGATTTGGGTTTAAAGGCATAGTAGAATAGCTCCATTTGAATTCCAATGGGCTTTATCTACCACATAGAACATTGACTTTGAAGAAGGAATATGAAGTAGATCCCTTTGACTCAATGCTGAGATATACTGGAACATTCTAGTAATGTACTATCAAAATGAAACCCTCTAAGCCTTCCATGTACAACAGTTGGCTCATTCATATATTCAAATAGTAAGTGCTTATTGAGTATCTTCTGTATGCAAGGTAGCCTAATTCTACTGCTTTCAGCTGTATGACCTTCAGTAAGTAGTCTAACCACTATGGCTCTCCATTTCTTCATGTGCTAAATGAGGAGGTTGGAATAGATGACCTCTTCAGTCCTTTTCAGCTCTAGGTGCTACATGGTCACAAAAACTAGCACTAGAAAAGGCATGCATCCTTCCTTTCAATCTTAAAGGAGGCTTGCTTTCTGAATAGCACCCTGGAGTGTTCCTCCTGAAGTGTCTTTAAAACACTATGAACCAGAACAACCTCACCATGACCTGATCACTTGTAATACTATCTAATTTCACAGGCTAAATAGGCCATGACTTCTTTCTTTATCCAGCTCCCTTCCATTCTATCATGACCTCTTTTCATGTGCTATGAGACTTTTCACTTTGGAACAGAGGATATGGCGTCTATGAACTTAAAAAAAGTTTTAATAATTGCATTTTAATAAAATTGGTTTCCAATGTAATCTCATGTATTTCATTTTATGCATTTTAAAGTCTTCTTCTGAGGAGTCTATAGATTTCACCAGACCTCCTAAGAGATCCACAATAGACACAAAAGATTAAGAACTTTTGCTTTAGAGGAATCCCATAATATAATAATTGAGTAAGTAAAGTTATTTTATACAATGTCATGACTTGGAAGGAAAAAGCACCTCAATCCATTTTCTAGCCCAAAATATACACCCTACTACAGAAGATAAAGAAATGCAAAAATGCATCAGAAATGTTTTCCCTAGGAATTCACTCTTAGAACTCTGCATGGTCTTTTAGGTGTGAAAGAACTTCGTTGCTGTTCAATTGTTTTGGTCATGTCTGACTCTTTTCGACTCCATTTGGAGTTTTCTTGGTAAAGACATTTTACCATTTCCTTCTCTGGGTCTTTTTACAGATGAGAAAATTGAGGGGAAAAAAGTTAAGTGATTTGCCCAGGTTCACACAGCTAGTGAGCATCTGAGGTCAGACTGGTACACAGGGAGATGAATCTTCCTGATTCCAGACCTGGCACTCTCTCTACTTTGCCACTTAGCTGCCTGAATGAACCTTAGAAAATAACAATCAATCAACCAAGAAGGAATTTATTAAGTATTTCCTATGTGGCCAACATCATGCTAAGTACCAGGGACACAAGGTGGTTAAAATAAAACAGGATAAAAAAGCCTTTTTCTTTAGGGGAATCATATTCTAATGAAGGATCTAATGTTAATAAGTATTCCCTGCATAGGGGATAGAAAGAACAATGGTACAGAAACTGAGATAAGCAAATAGCCTAGTGTAGCTAGATTGCAGACAGCATGGAAGGAATGACTTTGGGTTGTCCTTCTTTTCGGAAGAAGACCATGCCATCAGAGAAATGATGCCATGACTTGGAAAGAATTAGTGTAAGAAGACTGGACAGATAGGCAAAAGTCAAGCAGGTTATGAAGAACCTTGAATGTCAACCAGGGAATTACAGCCCACAGTTTTTCAGATGAGGCTCAGAGAGGGGAAGGTGCTGGCTTAAAGTCATACAGCTATTAAGTAGTAGAGCTAGGCTTAAAAGTAAGTTTTTCTGATACCTAGTCCTTTAAGCAATTCTTAATTTTTTAAATTGATTTAATGCACATAGAAATATATATATTTTAAAATTTAAATACAGTAAGTGATTTCTCTTAAGGCAAAGTTAGAGAAATAAATTGAAAGTAACCTTTTAAGAGTACCATATTAGGTTTTTATTTGTTTTATTTTTAGTTTTTGAACGGACTTGTGATTTCATCATTAGAGGCAACTGCCTGAGGAAACTCCCTTCACCAAGGCAGACTAGTACCTGCTCTGCAATTTTGTTTTGTTTTTTATTTTTTCTTTTATTAGTTTATTTATTTTTAGTTTTCGACATTCAGTTCCATAATTTTTTAATTTTCTCCCCCTCCCTCCCTCTTCCTTCTCCAATATGGTATGTAATCTGATATAGGCTCTACACATACACATAAATTCCTATCCTGCTCTGCAATTTAAAGATTTGCGCTGCCTGTCATTTAACTGATAACCACTAGATTTGCCTTCCAGTTCATCCCCTATAATCACCATTGCAGGGAGAAAACATTGTGGAGAAGGGACCCACATTCCTCATCACCACCAGCAACTACTGCTGATTTACTGCTACCAGACCCAAGAGACCTAGGAGATGTAGGAAACTCCACTTGTCCTATTTCTAACCCATTTCTCACAGCCATCAGACAGAAAGGGGATCCTGAGGAGAAGGGGCCAGCTGTGGCTGACAGGACACCCTAGCTGAAGCAACAAGGCACCACAAGGGAGAGGCAGGAAACAATGTGAGTCAGGCAAGTCAGATCATCACCAATACCTTGACTGCCATCCCCACCTCAGGATCCTGAGCCCATGTGCCTTGAGAATAGAGATGATTCTTGCCCAAGTCTGCAGCTCTTGCAGCCCCTGTGGAGATGCATCCTGGCAACTGCTCCTGAAGTCATGTCTTTGGAAAACCCAAAAAAAGAAACATCTTGCCACCAAAGTCCTTTATGCTGTCAAATGGTTTGACATCAAAAACTAATGTGATATTTTTGGCAGAATGACATTGAAGAAAAAGCATTCTGATCTGCTTTACCATTACATCCTAAGGATCATAGGACTTTCCATCCCTCAGATAGAAGCTTCCACCTGTGTTGTCTCCCCCATTAAAATGTGAGATCTTTGAAAGCATCATAAGCTATTTTACTTTTCTTTTTCCATTACCAGCATTCATCACACTGCTTTGTTCATGATATTCATGAATAAATGCTTTATTCATTAAAACTTGATTTTGAATGTGTTTATTATACCTTTTTTAGACTAAACAGATTTGAACAACTTATCATGGAATCTAAGCTCTAAGACATATAATATCAGTTTGGGGGAAAGTGGGAGAAGAAGAAGGAAAATTCCATCTGAGGGATACTTGGTTGAAGAAACACACTGGGGACTCCTAGATACCTTGAAGGTACTGGACATACCACTGGATGGGAGGATGGTTGAGACTCCCAGTGTGAGAAGACTTTCACCTATTTGTCATAATTTCTGAGCACTGTACCTCCATACATTTTGCCTTTAAAAATACTGGTAAACTCATCTATCTTTGTCAAACTACTCAACATTTTTAGTTCATAATGTACCTTGTCTTTTTCCCTAATGCTTTTGTCTGTTTCCTTTGATTTCGTTTAATTATTAATGGTCCAGTGAGGTCTCAAACTGCCTGGTACAGTCCGGGTCCATTTCATAGCAACAGTGAGACATATTTGCTTGAGGTTTTTGACCATGCTAAAAATTATAATCCTGAACAGATGGCTACCTGTCTTTTTTTTTAATGCTGCATTTATATGCCTATTTCAATGACCTTAGTTGTGTTTACCGAACTTCTCAATTTATTACCATCTGCAAAAATTCATTAATGTTCAATAGACTCTCTTTTCCACAAATGTACTATAAGACCCATTCACAGAATGACCTCTAAAGCACCCCAAAGCACACCTCCCTTAATAGGATGTGGTAGCATTTAATAGGGTTCTTTGATTAATGGTTTCACTCACTTTCCAATCCATATGACTATGCCCTTCTTTATTCAAACCAATTTAAATTAATGTCAGGAGTAAAATTTTGTGAGACATGACCAAATTCTTTATTGGAGCTCAAGTTTAAGGTACTTCTTAGTCTCATGTTCATTTGCTTTGCACTTCTACTCAACAAAATGTTTCTTAGAAGCCCAAGCTGTAACCAACTATATAACTGCTCCTGGAGAAAATTCAGTTGAGAGAAATAGGGAGCATATGCAGGGGACCACAGTCACTCTACAAGGAACATTAGTGACATATTAATATAGTGACATAGTCATAGTGACAAGACCCAAGTCTTGCTGCTAAACGGACCTAGAAGAGAAGCACAAGGAGGTTGTTTGCCATAGGAGGAAACATGGCTTCCTGCATGTTGACATCCTGGAGCAATGCCCATTTTGCCTCTGGTAGTTATGGTGTTGTTAGAGCTCCTGTAAATCAATCTGAGTTGTCGTTCCCTGGCTTAAAGGGCTTAAAAAAGGTAAAGAAAGCAGAATTTAGCTATCTTAGAGGAATGAGAGTTATTCCTCCAAAGGAAAACAGAACTAATTACTTGTTTAAATACCACTCAGATCAGAATCAGAAGGTTGGACTTCTTAGCTGTCCATATTTCCAATAAAATTTTAGGAGAAGAGATTGTCTTCAAAATCAGATTTGTAAAAATTTGCCCAGAAATATAGCACATATTAATTGAAGAATTCCAAAATGGTTCTTTAAGAAACAATGGAATAGACCTAGTTCTCCAGGCAATAGGTTTTGGAGGATTGATCCAATAGAAAGATATTCCACCCTAAGCATTCTATTTGGTTTGGAGAAACATGATATTGAGGAGACATCTAATTTCAGATGAAGCAGGTTATATTAAGTATGGCTAATAGATGAATAGTAACAGTTTTAATGACATTGTAGTGAAGTTCCACAATACTAATTATGGTAACCGGCAACAACTCATGTTTATTGAGCATTTTATGGTTTACAAAATTTTATGTATCAGTTATGTATTTCTGAAACAGTATCATGGAATTTGTGTGTGTGCATTCATCCTTCGTTGACCAAGAATACCATGCCATCAGAGAAATAATGACATGACTTGCCCTTGACTTTTCTTTTGAGTGGGGCAATTGAGTGGTCAAGGAAGAGGCAATGATAGAGGTAATGAAAAAAGCACAGAGATTGGAGTTGCAATTGGAGATTTAGACTCAGAAGGAACTGAAGAATCTAAGAGACTAACTCCTTCATTTTATGAATGATGAAATTTAGGACTAGTGACTTGTCCAGGTTCAATCAGCTAGTAAGTAAGTTATTTGAGGCAGGTTTTGACCATCTTCCTGACTCCAAGTGTAGCATTCTATTAACTGTACCACTAGGCTTCAGTTTTCTGATCTGTAAAATGAGGGAGTTCATTGAGATGGCTCTAAATTTTCTTCTAGTTCTCTAGCTATGATCCCTATGAGGGATCATTCAGGCAGCAGCACTGAATAGTACAGGGATGTTATGTCTCTTTACCCCCTGGATAAAAAAAGGGCCCTAACATAGATTTAATTATTTTGTTCACTGGGTTAGAAATTGCTGACTTTGGACAAGAGTTAATAACAATCCTCTTTTTCCTTTCTTTGCTTTCACGCTATTTCTCCTTGCTTTATTTCTTTCTTTCAATTGCAGCCAGAGTGAAATTTTGACAGCCTATTTCTCAAGCAAAGACCCTCCCCCTCCCCACCCTGATATTCTTATACCTAGGTAGCCAAAGTCAGGGAAATTAAGTAAGAGGGAGTGAATGCTGCATTGCCTATATTGAAAAGATATAACTCAAAATATTTATTTCCCCGCACTAGTGCCCAGGAGCAATATGAAGAAAATGATATTGATATCACATAGATATCCATGCACACAGACCCACCAAAGAAACCAAACAAACAAAAACCTGGTGCTAGGACAAATGCTACTAGTGTGACCTCAGGAAAAAGTGTAAATAAATGTAAATAATTGAAATTTCTGGTGGAGAGGGGGAGGGTCAGATGATTTCATACAAACCTATAATTTCAGTGAATAACAGGGTACAAATTCTCTTTTTCACTCCCTCCCTCTACTTTCTCAAAGGTAATTTATAGTCTTAGAGAACTGCTTCAGCTTACCCAGAGGTGAAATTCCTCTCCCAAGGTCACACTATTAGTATTTGTCAGAGCAGGAATTGAATTCCTGACTCCAAGATCTGTTTTCTACATACTACGCCTGTCTGCCTTTTTTTTATTGGGGCCTGGATTCCTCTACCTCTTACATCATCTGTCCTTAGAGTCATGTGGTTATTAACCTGGTATGATTTTATCTATCATTTTAAATTTAATTTTCAAATTTGACTGTCACCTCCCTCCCCTTCTGTTGTCCTTAACTTCAGCTACTTGAGTGAGCAATGTATAGGTGGAATAAAAATGCTAATGTTTAAGTATTTAAAGGTACAAAACTCAAATAACCTTTTCCAAGTCTAATCACAAGTCCTGACAACCTAAACTAAAATTCTTCCTAAGCATCCTTTGGCAAAACAGTATTAGTTATTATTCCTGACCTCAAAATAAAACAAGAAAATAATGTGTAAAGCAGAGTGGCATAATTAGAAATGAACTCATGACAAATCTTTTAAACTTGGAATTTGAAGAGTCAGACATAACTGAAAAATGACTAAATAACATTGTCTTAAACTATTTTTTTACTTTATTTTTTATTCAATTTTTAAATTCAGTTTTCCAATAATATATGTTATATCTTCCCCAATATATTATAAACTCCTTAGGGGAAAACTCAGTATTGTCACAGTATTGTGACTGAAGGCTAGTCAATGAATATTTACATGATAAAGAATGCATCTCCTTTTTGGATTAGGTCAAAGCTGTCTTGAAATGCCAGTTGAGTTCTAAACGGTAAAATTTAAGTCAAAATCAATGGTGAAGTTCAAGCTATAATGCTTTGGAGGGGGTCCCTTCAGCCCTATGACTAGCTTGGGTCAAAGGAAATGACTACAAAGTTTTGCTGCTGCTGCAAAGATTATGTGCATTCAGCAAATCTTCCCATCTCACAAGCTTCCCAGATGTTCAAGTTAACACAAATTCCCACTTGTCTATTTATAGCCATGTGACATGCAGGAACTTGAGGTCACCCAGCACATGATGGGAAGTCAGATGAGCAAAATATTCCTGCCTGATCACTTAACACATCAATTCCAGACAGGGCAGGGGCAGCAGATATACCAGGAATTTGTAACAAGAAGAAATCCCAAGAGTGTATCAAAGGGACTGTAGTTTGAGTTTATAGACTGCATTCCACAGATTGAAAAATTAGCCTGAATGATGGCAGAAAATTCACACTAATGGTTTGGTTAGGAGCATCTATTCGGCATAATGGAAATACTGGAACTGGAGACAAAAGGTCTGGATTCAGATCTCAGCTCTGATACTTCTAAGATATGAAACTGGATAAGTCAGTCATTTGACTTTGAAGCTTTAGTTTCCCCAACTGTAAAGTGGCAAGATAACAAACACACCAGCTGTTACTAGTATTCTGTGGCTCTAGAAGGTTTTCAGTGGAGAACGATGTGAATGAATGAATGAATGAAAACATTTTTTCGAGTAATTTTGCTCTATAGGGGAAAAAAGTACTGACAAAGAAAGACTCAAAAGTCTGAATGAATGAATGAATCCATCCTTTGAGCAGCTGGATCTATAGGAAATGGTTTGGGCACATTGGAAATGGAATATAATGAACTCATATTGCTTCTGCCCTAAATAACCATATGATCTTAGTTTCTGAGTATCAGTCCAGCACCTTTTACCAGCACTATGTTCACTTAAAACATTTATAACATGCATAAACACAAAGATTTAAACCATAAAATTTAAAGTTCAAAATGGGATCCTAACAGTACTTTGAGAGTCAAGGTTCTCCTTTTCTTCACAAATCAAACCTAGCACACACATGCACACACACACCACACACACACACGCACACACATACACACACATACACACACACACACAATTAAAACTACTCATGTAAATCAGAACATTTAAAAGCTGACCTAGATGAGATTGTTAGCTCCATTAAAATGGAATATTTTAGTCTTAGTTGATTGATTAATGTATAGGGAATGATTGTGGCTGCATTCATTTTATGACCAACATTAATAGGATTGCAGTTAAGGAGAAAAGAAGTTCCTTCAGTTTTTAGCATCAGGACAATAGAAAAGAATTCATTAAACCAATATCCTGGCCATTGATTCTTTGATAGTAGATTAGACAGTATTCATATAAGAATTTTGTTTTACCTATTCCTATATGCCCATGTGCTTAGTTATTATAGCATCATAGATTTGGAGTTGGAAGGGACCATAGAGGTCATTTAACAACATCTTCATTTTGCAGAAGGGTAGTCTGAGTTCCAGGAGAAAAATAGTAATTTACCCTTGGTCATACAAATAATAAGTGGCAAAGCAGGATTTGAACTCTGGATATGCGACTCCACATTCAGCTTTCTTTTTGGTATACCATGCTGCACATAGTAGGCACTTAATGAAAATTTATTTAATTGAACTGAACCATGAGTTTACCGTTGATTTCCAACCTCTTTGAGGTGGAACAAATAACAAGCTTCTTCTCCTGTTTCCTCATTTGTAAAATGAACAGGGTAGAAGGAGATGATTTCTAAAATACTTCCTAGCTATAAAACTTAAAATTCATGATCAACAACCAAGCAAATATTTACTATGTTCTTATGTGCTATATGGTTTGGGAAGGAAAAAGATTCCTAAAAAGGTCTCTGTCCTCAAGTGGTTATTTTTTTTTAGTGACTTTGAGGCACATGGTGGTCATAGCTGTATTCATTAATAAGGAAAGGGCACATTTGCCATGTGGTTCCCTGCTCTCTTTGCTATTGGAGAGACATTTGATAGCAGAGATATAACAGGATATTTTTCACCTGGGACAAAAGCAGCTGAAGCAAAGAGGAGAAGTTGTTCAAACCCTCAACCAGTGAAGGTTGTCAGTCTGTAGATGAACCTAAAGTGAAGTGCACACTGGCGTTTGCTTCCAGAAAAATGAAGAGGAAGTGCAGGATCATAGCATCGCAGTTGTGGGCTAGAAGGAAGCACAGAGGCCACATCATCCAATGACATCATTTTACAGATGAGGAAACTGAGGCCAGAGAAAGTAAAACTATGAGTCCAAGGTCACAAGGGTAGTAAGCCAGGTCCCCTCACTCCAGAACTGGAACTCTTTCTTCTACTGTACTAGGAGACCTGGCCCTGCTAAACAGCTGTAGCCCAAGGATAGCGAAGACACAGCAGTAAAACTATAACCAAAGTGGAATTTTACCCAATTGTGTTTGTGGATAACTAAAATCAGTTAAAGAAAAAAGAAACCTTAAGACATTTCCAGGAATAGGGGCTATCAGGGGCCATAATGGAAAGGAATGGTAGAAGTTTCCAATTTTAAGGAGTACAGTTCTGCCTTAGCTAAGGGGGAGCTGAACCCTGGGGGTCCAGGGAATGATATCAAATCCAGAACCCTAACCAGAATCTTCCACTCTCATTTTTTTTGGGGGGGCCATCCTCCATCCCTATCATAGTTTTAAACATTTATCTGAGGCTGGATATCTGAACTTAGGTGATGTTACCATCATGTCTGTAATCCATCCAGCTGGCAATTACCACAGCATCACAGAAGTCTACAATCTACAATGCCATGCTGGGCAGTAGGTAGATGTTTTCCTGTAATGGGCAGCAAGTAGAAAGGTTAGAAGGGAGAGATTTTCCTTGAAGAGAATTAGGTCATGTATTTGACTACATTTTCAGAAGATTTGACTTCTTAGTTACTGTAGTGGAATGAATCAAATAGCATCTTCCAAACTAAAAGATGGCTTATCTCTTTTGTGTACAGACATGACAAGCATCAAGCTGAAATCCTAATAGGGCAATGTTCCTTCTCAAGGCAGCTCCCACTTGTTTTGCAACAAATTCTCAGTATCCTTGGGTAAAATACAAACTGCTCTGTTTGGCACATGAAGGTCTTCAAAATCTGGCTGCACTCTTCCTTTCCAGGCTTATTACACCTAACAATACTTTACCCATTCTGTATTCCAATCAAATTGGCCGCTAGCCGTTCCCTGTATTTGATATCTAATTTACTGCCTCCATGCTTTTGTACAAGTTGTCTCCCATGCCTGGAATGCCTTCCTGCCCATCTGGTCTCCTTAATGTGTGTGTGTGTGTGTGTGTGTGTGTGTGTGTGTGTGTGTGTATGTGTGTTGGTTCCTTTTGCATCCTGATAAAGCCCTTGCATCCCTTCTTAGGAAAAAAAATTAAATGTAAAAAATACATAGGATTACAAAGGAAACCAATTATGTTGAAATAGTGTTAGCAAAAAAAAAAAAAAATTTAAGTGAGTTCTTGAAACCAGGTTATGAATCTCTTCCTGAAGGCTTGACTGAGGTATCACCTTTAAGATATTCTGGATCTTATCTATTAATACGCTCTCCTCTCACATCACTTGATATTTATTTTATTTACCTGAACACATGTAGTTTCCTCCTGATAAAACACGAACTCCTTGAGTGAAGAAATTGTTTGATTTTTTTACCTTGTATTCCCAGCACCTGGTATAGTTATTGGCATCTAAAAGCTATTTAATAAATGCTTATCTCATGAATGAACAAATGTAGTATTTATATAGTTTTAAGGTTTGCAAAGCACTTTCCAAATATTGTCTTTTTATACTCTTAACAACCTTGGGAGGCAGGCGCTGCTACTATCCCCATTTTACCAATGAGAAAACTGAAACAGACACCTTTTGAGTGAACTCATCAGGCTCATATCATGTGTCTCATTTGTACTCAAATCTTCCAGACTACAGCCCCAGAGCTCTAGCCACTGAACCACTCTATAATAGCTGCCTGTAACAGATGAAAAACATTTGTATTTTTGAAAGTTGGTATTTTGAGGCAGGATTAAGTACCTCCAAGTGGGTCAAGATAGGGGAAGGATAGAGAAGGGGAACAGTGCTGGCTAAATTCTGGGTAAAACCAGGTCTTCTGTGTAAGAGGTCTGCCTAGAGTACAACTAAGTTTGTTCTCTGATTGTTTTAAAGGACAGTAAGAATCCTTTCACAAAAGTATTGAAGTTTGCCAATCTTACCCTAAGGGAGGAAGGTGGGAGAATTGAGAAGGGAATTGATTTGTGTTACAATGGCTAGAACTCCTGAAGCATGGGACAAGCCTAGGAATAAAGAGGAAAGCCAAGTGCCTGCCTTCATCCTTCCTGTAGAAATCAGGCTGGTGAAATGACAATTTTATTTAAGTTGTTTGATAGTGAAGTGTGCTCCAACTGAAACTGGTTAATTAGATGAGGCAGCTGCCAGCCATGGCAGGAATACTGCAGGAATGCCTTTGGGAAATTGTGAAAAGCTTTCAGGGGCAACATTGAATAAGTGGGATGACCCCCAAATTTCCCCATAGAAGAGTGAGTGAAAGGAGATTTAAAGGTAAAGTCTTAATTAGATTTTTGAGGAGCTAGTAGGATCTTTGGAGGAGGTCATGCAGTGGACAGAGTACTGAGCCTGTGGTCAGGAAGACTGATCTTCCTGAATTCAAATCTGGCCTTAAAGGCTTATAACCTGTGTGATCCTGGTCAAGTCAGTTAATTCTGTTTACCTCAGTCTCCTCCACTGTAAAATGAGCTGGACAAAGCAATGGCAAACCACTCTCGTGTCTTGGCAAGAACACCTCAAGTAGGGTCACAATAAACAACGATGCTTGAAATGTAAGGGCATATGCAATGTGAATTTCTTAAAGGTAGGGACTATTTTTCCAATCTGGGCCTAGAACAGATCTTGCACATAGTAGGATAAATGTTTATGGAACTGAATTGAAGCACTTTACATATAAGGATTCTGAGGCAGAGAGGTTAAGTGACTTGCCCAGGGTCATACTGCTAGTATGTCTGAAGTAGGAATGGAGCTTAGGTCTCCTAGACTCTAAGACCAGTACTCTCTCCTCCACAGATGTTTACAACTCTCTATTCTTTCCCCTAAAGATCCTTTCCTCTACCCAGAAGGCACACTTAATTAAGTCATTCTTAGCTTCTCACACCAACCCTTATACCAAATTCGAAATAAGGGGAAGGGAGAAGTTCAAGACATAATGTCAGAGAGCCCAAAAAACATTTATTTCCTTGTGCTACTAAAACAGGGACCGAGAGTACAAGACTCACTAAGATAAGCTAGCCTTAGTTGCTGGAGGGAACACAATCCAGGCTTGAGCCTTTGGGAATACTCTCTTTCATCAAACTGGCAGCTACAAATTGATTTCAGCATCATATTTACAAACTATTTGTAACCTTGAGGGCCATTCTTGTCATAAAACTGCATCTAGAGTACCTAGGGTGGTGATCAAGGTGCCCCGTGCCCCGCTTGGCCAGGGCTGCAGGTGACCCTCCCTCAAGGCAAGCCTTAGTTTTCTATCCCTTTGCTCTGCAGTAGTCACTTCTATAAGGCCAGAATCTGCAAGTTTCCACTTAAAAATTAGCGTTCATTGGAAACTGTGGTAATAATTTAATTGAGCTAGAGAAGACAGATTTCTAATGCCCTAGAGACAACAAACTATGGTCAAGTTACTCTGGAGCACTGGTCTGCTAAATTTTTGCACATATTCCCCTTCCATTGAACAAACATTTACTGACAACCTACAATGTGCTAGGCACTATGATATACACTGGGGGAATCAAAGATCAAAAAAAGAAAAGAAATAGTTACAGCCCTCAAGGAGCTTCAATTCTCTTGGGAGGTTACAACTTACAAGTCAATTTAATACAAAATGCATTTATTAAGCACCAACTATATACATTTATTCCCCTTCTGGACGTGTTCTTGGGTCCCTGACTTCCAAAGAATGTTGTCTTACTATGAAAGGAAATGCTAAATTTCAGTTAGAATATAGTGAATATAAAGATATATTTTTTCCATCCAATTTTGTAGATACCCTGAAATCCATCCACAGATGTCCATAGAGCCCAAGTTAAGAACCTTGTTTTAGAGTCAGTGAGTCTTCCACAAAGGCGTCAGCCCAAGTGTAATAAGTGCTGTGACAATTTTAAGCCATCCTTTTATTGCAGGAAAAGAGATAAGAAAATACATACAGGGAATAATGCACATCCTATGTGGTTAGAACTGATCCAAACAAACTTACTGATGTAGTATACCATAACTTCCTAGCTAGTGTCAGTCTCCATGTTAGAAAAAAGTTTATACTTTGTGAATTAGAATGATGTTAATGTGATACTCAAAATAGTCAAATACAGCTGTGATTAAGGAATTCCCTCCAATGATGTAGATTACAACTCCTTCGTGCTCACCCATCCTATCCATGACACTTTTGTCCATGGTCTTCAAGAATTTGCCACAGAGGGTCCACCCAAATTGTCAGAAACCTATCTGTTGGAGGGAGTAACTGAACCTAGCTTCCCAATTTTTAGGCCAGGACTGTATGAACCATACCATGCAACCTCAGTCATCTAAGGAATTGTCAGTGATGTTCACAGTGCATCATCTGCATATATGGGGGGGAGTGCAGATCTTTCTACCGCATTACTTTGGTGATTCCCTTCCCTTCTCCTCCACTTTATACCCGGGGACCATAATCACAAAGATGACAGGAAAGGCCCAGTATTAAAAATATGACAATGTCATGCTTTGTCATACTGTGTATGTACTTTTACTTCTCATTAATTGTATTTTCCAATTACATGTAGAGAAAGTTTTCAACATTCATTTTTATGAGAATTTGAGCCAAATTTTTCTCCCTGCATCTTTTCCTCCTTCCTTTCCCCCCTGCCCCAAGACAGCAAACAATCTGATACAGGTTGTACATGTACAATCACGTTAAATGTATTTTCACATTAATCATGTTGAAGAAAAAAGGAAAAAACATAAGAAATAAGAAAGCAAACAAGAAGTAAAAAGTGAAAATAGTATGCCTTGATCTGCATTCAGACTTCACAGGTCTTTCTGTGGATGTGGACAGCATTTTCCATCATGAGTCCCTTGGAATTGTCTTGGATCACTGTATTGTTAAGAAGTGCTAAGTTCATCATAGTTGATCATTGCACAATGTTGCTGTCACTTTAAAAAATATACACTAGTTTATTTGTCAAGGCAGACTATGCAAGTCAGGTTCACCAGAATAAGGGAAAGTCATACAGGATGATGATGAGACAACCAGGCTTAACTATATAGTATGAAACACAATGAGAGTTTACCTTGCGTGGTGGTAACTTGCCTAATCTTCTTTCAAGTATCCAGTGGTTGAGAATCCTAGAGTGATGGAAATGATGGAGGAAAACCTCCATATAACCAGAAAGAGAAAGAAATAAGGATCATGTGCCTTCAGTGGGTATTTGTAAGATCCTAGGCCCAAGATTTTGATGAGACAGATCTTCTCATTTTTGTTCCTAAGATATTGAATGTGAACTTGGTAGTATTTCCTTGACAGTAGATTTGAAGTTCACTTGATTATAATTTTGAAGACACAGGAAGAGTGAAGGATGGTGTTGAGAATGCATTACCTCAGTGGTTTAAGCTATTAACAGTATAGGCTCTGCCAAGGAGATGATTTTATCTGAGCAGCCAGCAGTCATTTGGGAAGACTCAATATTGTGTTCTATTATCTTTCTATTTCTTGTAGTAAATCTTCCTGAGCTATAATGTGTGCATGTTTTCATTCTGGGTCACAAGAAAGGAGTGAGCATTTTAGAGCAGAGAGATTGCTTGGTTTGAGGTCTGAGGAAATAATTTTGAATCTAAGTTCTGGCACTAGTGCCTAATCACTTATCCTGTCTGGATCTCACCTTCCTCATCTGTACAATTCAGAGTTTGGAGTAGAAGTTGTCTAAGGTCTCTTCCAGCTGTTAAATTTCTGATCCTAAATTGGGATGGAGATAAGAATCTTAACAAGAAATCAGAAAAATACTATGATTAGAGGTTATGCCCAAACTATATGCCAAAGTGGGGCAAGATATGAGCAAAAATTATGATAGATTCATGAAAAATTACATATGATTGATTGGTTTATATGTTTTTAAAAAGAAGAAAGACTGAAACCTAGAGCAAAGGTTCTTAACCTGGTTTCCATTAACCTCCAAGGGATTGATTAATCAATCAACATTTGTTAAGTGTCTACTAAGTGCCAGGTACTATGCTTAAAAATAAATAGGCAAAAGACTCCAAGAATTCACAATCTAATGGGCAAAAAAAACCTGAGCAAATATATACACACTATTTACAGGATAAATAGGAAATAATTAAGAGAGGGAAGGCACTAGAATCAGCAAATTTTGGAAAAGACTTCTCTTAGAAGATGGTATTTTTTAGCTGAGAGTTAAAGGAAGTCAAAAGAGCCAGTAGGTAGAGGTGAAGAAAAAAGTTTTCCAGGCATGAGGGACAGCCAGAGAAGATGCCTGGAGAAAAGAGATGCTGAAATAGAAGTCCAGTATCATTGGATAAAAGAATACCTAATCTAGAATGGAGGTATACGATAACTGAAGAGGTAGTAGGGAATATATTATAGAAATCTTTGAAGGCCAAACTGATTAGATCCTGGAGGCCATAAGGAAACACTGGAGTTTATTGAATAGGGGACTGATGTGGTCAGATCTATACTTTAGGAAAATCACTTTGGTGGATGAATGGAGAATGGATTAGAGTGGAGAGAGACATGAGGTAGGCAGACCCATAAGCTGGCTATTGCAATGGTCCAGGCATGAGATGATGAGGGATTGTACTAGAGTAGTGACAGTGTTAGAGAAGAGAAGAGGATGTATGTGAGAGATCTTGCAAAGGTGAAGTTGACAGGGCTTGGTAACATCTTGGATACGAAGGAAGAGAAACAGGGAGCAGTCAAAGATGATGCCTAGTTTTCAGTCCTGAAGGTCTGGGAGGATTGAAGCACTCTAGAGAGTAATAGGGAAATCTGGAAGCAGGGAAGGTTTAGGAGGAAAGCTAATGAGCTCCATTTGGACATGTTGGGTTTAAGATATCTGGTGGACATCCAGTTTGAGATGTTTCAAAGGCAATTGGAGATGGGAGGGCAGAGAGGTAGGGGCTGGATGAGTAGATTTGAAAATCATCAAGATAGAAATGGTAATTAAACCTATAGAAGCTCAAGAGATTGCCAAGTGAAGTATTTTGGAGGGAGAAGACACAAGAGCTCAGGATAGAAACTTGTGGGACACCTATGGTTAGAGGGCATGATCGGAATTAGAGTGTAACTATGGAGCTTGAGAAAGAGCAGTCAGATAAGAAGGAGGACAACCAGAAGAGAGCAGCATCCTCCAAAATCCTAGAAGAAAAAAGTATCAAGGAGGGGAGGCTGATCGATCAACAGGGTCAGAGGTCATAGAGTGATTGAGGAGAAAGAGGATTGAGAAAAGGCTGGCTATTGGGTGTGGCAAGGAGTGGAAAGTGGAAATCCCTATTGTAGACAGCCTTTTAGAGTTTAGCTATTGTAAAAGCAAGTACCCAACATACACAGGAGGGTGTGCTGTACAGGTTCTTAGATCTGCTTTTCTAAAAGGAAAGCAACTTTTGAGGGGTCAACAATCACTTTAGTCAAGCAAAGTAAGGCTATTTCATCATTTCACGAGAAAGGACTTCCATTCCTAATCATATTGGCTGCACACAGTGGAAGTTATACAGGAGTTTATTATGGGAGATGATTATGTTTTAGAACTGTCGGCTCAGACTGATTCAGACAAGTATAATATAGGTGTTTGTGTAATATGAAAACATCAGGACAAGGACATTAAGTCCAGGCTCAGATGCACAATAAAGTGGCTATGGTACACTCTATGATGCAAGTCATGCTGCATATTACCAAGAGGTATTTTGCTTAATAATAAAAATGCCGTTTATAGTCAGGGATGTGCTGGTAAATATTTAACAACTGCCTGGGAGTAGGGTAGGGAGAACATGAAATGTTTGCATGATATACTTTTAAATTTAATCTGCATTATTAACACTATCTTGATTACTTTCTTAAGTCTCAAACAACCAAAGAATAAATCAAGCCTTGATTTGTAGCATTCGATAGTGTTCTGAGGTGGAAATGCTTACATTGAAAACTGAACAAAATCGGCTGTTGAGTGCCTGTGGGAGCTGGCTCCAGAGTACCCTTGATAATGCATTAATGTTAACAAATCAATAACCAGCCTGCACTGGGAAAAGCACTGGAATTGAAGACAGAGGACTGGGGTTCAGATCTCATCTCTGAGAGTAGGTACCACTGGAGTTCCCATTCACAATGAGAGGGGGGCAAGCAAAGACTGGGGAACCTATGACTGCTGAAACTTTCTACTTAGACTGATTAACATCAGAAAATCTACTGCCATTTGAGATGGCAAGCAGTAGAAGAATTCTGTCTAGTTCAGGGTTTATTTTTTTTAAGTCCTTTAAAGCTAAGAGAGCTCTAAGAATCTTAATCCAGCAAGTGGAGCAGACCTGCAAACAAATTGAAAGTTTCTGCCATTTTCCTCTGCCCCATCACTATTGTTTATGCAAAAGTCAAGTCAGTCAACCTGCCAAGCTGTTTAAGAACTTTGGCCTCTGTGTCCTGAGGCTCCAGCAGCTGTTGTTGCAATATATCCCTTGGGGAAACATTGAGGTGTCAAGTCTTCATAACTTTCACATTTCTGTCTTTTAGGAATCCCTGTACCCCCACCCCACTCCCTCAAGCTGTGTTAAAAATAGAGACTATTACATTGGAGAGAGAGAGGTGGGGGGAGAGGGAGAGGGAGAGAAAGAAGGAGTTAGAGAAAGGAGAGAAAGAGAGAGAAGAGGAGAAGAGAGGAGAGGGGAGCAGAGGAGAAGGAAGAGGAAGGAAGGAAAGCATCTTAAAGAGTTGCTCCTCTGGATTTTCTCTGTCTAGGCTGTGACTCTCTCCATCTCATACTTTGCTTTCTTTCATGGAAACAAAATTTTTAAAGATCACTCCAGATCTATTCAAAGTATAGAAACAAACAGCCTAAAGTCATTAACATTCTCCTGTAATCACCTTGATGTTGGACAGATGAGACATTACAAAGATTCTCCTTGCTCAACAGCTGGGGTCTTACTAAGGGAGCACGTGGGCAGAATGAAAATGAGCAGTCAAACCTATTGCCTGCTGAACATCACCGGAGCTATGCTGAATTCCTCCTTGATCCCCTTCTACCACATCATGCAGCCTCTGAATGTGGTGAAGGATAACGGTTCTTGTTTGCAAAGAGGTCTCTGGGATCCTGACAGGAAAAGGTTCAGCTGTAATTCCCAGCTAAGTTTGGTGGTAAAAGCATTAGGATTTGCTCATCAGATCAACATAATGACCTTTTTATAGAGAGGAAATGAATGCTGAATTTAGTGATCCTAGCCTGCCGGACCAAATGGATCTAGGTTGAGGTGAAGGGTCCGATGACCTCCATTCTACTATTGACTGTTTTTTATTTTGGGCATGGAATAGGAGGATACGTCAGTAGAAGCCTAGGTCTGAACTAGTATGTTAACTGTATGAGTTACAACATGAGAGAGAAGTTGTGAGAGCAGAGACAGCAAGATTGTTAAGAAAATTTCACCAAAACATGAGATAAGGGAACTTGAGAAATCAAGGATAGAACTGAAGGTGTGAACCTTGGTATTGTCCTTGACCAAGATAGGGTCTGGGAAAGTCTGGAAAAGGGGGTGAGTTAAGGCGAAATAAAATGTGTTCTGCTTTAGAAATGATGAATTAAGATGTTTATTTATCTGAAAGTCATCAGCATAGAAATAATTAAATCTATATGATTTAATAAAGTTACCAAGAGGATACATAGAGAGAAGAGAAACAGGATAGACCTACAGTGAAAGGCTGGAATATAGACAATAATCCAGCAAAGACGGAGAAGACTAATAGTTCTGTATATCATGTTTCATTTTTTTCCCCTTGAATTAAATTGAATTTGCTGAATAGGGATCAAGTTTTGACTTCTCTTTAGGGTTTCTCCACCAATTTTGTAGCAGTGAATGTCCCAGTCTCCCTAGACTCAAATTTCTCATCGGCAAAATGGGAACACAATCTGTTTACCCTAAAGCTGATGAGAGAGAGTTGTTGCCATTTTAAGGTATTCCCTGAGAAAGGGCCTAGGGCAGCAATCACCAGTGAGTTGTTGTCATTGGATTGCTCCAGTGATAAAGGGTTATTATCATTCAACCAATTACTGGGAGGCAAATATTGTGTGCATTAGACACATATTTCAGCACTGGTAATCAAAGGCAGAAGGTCTGTAGTAAAAGCTTCATAAGAGAATTCATTATAGATCTCAGGTAGGATGAGCTAATTTTCCTTTTTTCTTAGAGTGATTTGCATCCTTAGCCTGATGCTTTGAAGGAAGAAAATGCAAAGTGTTTTAGTGCAACAGGGAACAGGGAAGCAGGCAGCTGCCCTAGGATGAAGTCAATCTGCAAATCCACTCATGTGGAGTAGTTAGGGGCACAGCTTGTGCTTTCACTGAGGCAGGGTCAGCTGAAATAATTGAAAAGTGACAGGCAATATGTAGTTATGTGCTGTATGCTGAGGTCCTGGCTATTGAATTTCCACTGCATTTGGAGACCTACCTCTCTCTCTCTCTCTGTCTCTCTGTCTCTCTCTCTGTCTCTCTGTCTCTCTGTCTGTCTCTCTCTCTCTCTCTCTCTCTCTCTCTCTCTCTTACAGGTATTCCATTCAACCAAGTTAGGGGGCAGAACAGACATCAGGTCCCCATAGCCACCGTCTGTCTATCTGCCAGAGTTTGCCATAGTATTTAGATGTACAATTCTCCATCTCTAAGTCATTTGGAGCTCGCTGGAATACATTGTTCATTTCTAGGAAGAATTTTACTGTGAAGCATGGTGATTTAGTCACTGTGGTGCTGAAAAATGATACAGAGATAGATTCAGCCACTTGTTTCTGTATAATACAGCATAGCATTCTCCCTGACAGGTAAGCTTTAGCCACCTAGGTAGTACAGAGACTAGAACACTCTAGGTGGAGTAAGGAAGACCTAAGCTCAAATCCTGCCTCAGACATGTGTTAGCTTTTTGTCCCTATGCTAAGTCACTTCACCTTTCTGAGTCTTTAGCCCATTGGTAGAAGGGGGATAACTATAGAACATCACATGAAATAAATATCCAAATCATTCTGCATACCCTAAAGTGCTGTGTGCATGTTAGTAATATATATTGTTGCCATCCTTGAGCTATCTGAATGAGTATACTTCTTAAAATACAGGGTAATGGGATGGAAAGACTTGTCTGCCCCTCACTATCAGTTTGACCTAATGTAAGTCAAAACTTTCTTGAGCTTCTGTTGGCTTACCTCTAAAAGGAGGACCTATCTCCCTCAGAGAACTGCTCTAAGGAAAGAAACACTTTTCATACTCTAAAGAATTATATAATAGCGCTATTATTGTTAATATTGTCTTCATTAGACCACAGAGCCAGGGACTGTACCCAATGGATTCCTTTCTCATTTTCCTCTCTTTGTCAAAATAAGTCCATTTCTTCTGGAACCAACACAACTTTCTTTTTGGTGACCCAAAAAGTTTATTCGTACAAATGTGTACAGATTCCTGCCATCCTCGAAAACCTTCATTTGACCCTACTATCTTTTCAAACTATTATGCTATAGCTCTCTTCCCTTGCAGAGCCAAACTCCTCAAAAAAGCTTTCTATGCTCATCCCTTCCATTTGTTTATCACATATTCACTTCTCAACACTTTGCAATCTGGTTTCCATTTCCACAGTTTGATTGAAACTGTTCTCTTCAGTGGTGTCTTCCCAGGTCTCATGATTACTGAGCTCTTTGAAGCCACTGACATTAAAGATGATAGGAGCATGACTTGCTAATACAATAAGACAATAAATACACATACAAATCAAGAGTTGAAACCTGAGGCACTATCAGAAGTTTATTCTAAATAGCTATGCTGTAACATCATGTTATGGGTAAGATTGCACATCATAAGATCTTTGTAGTTATTTTGGTAACTAGACCTTTTAGAATGGGGTCCAAAATATAATTGCCTTATAAGATATTTACTTTCAAGGTGAATTTTTTGAATGAAGGCTTCATATGGTTGTAAGGCTCAAATGTGAAAATGAATGCAAAGCACTTTGTAAGCCTTAAAGTGCTATAGAAATGCCTATTGTGATGGTGGTTATTGTAATTAGCCTCCACTCTAGTGGACATTTTATTCCCTAAGCCTTGTACTGCACACTTGAACTCAAGCAAAGCATATTGAGCAATACAGAGGTGAGCTGATATACGTTTCCAGAAAAAAATATGTACACACTTTAAAATTTAATTTGTATTACTTACATTTTCTTTAAGCTAGATAATAAACAAAAGAAAATATCAAGCCCTGATTTACAAAAAACAAAACAAAAAACAATTTCTGAAGTAGAAATGCTCAGTCATAACTGGCTATAGTATATAGATAGAAATATATATGTGTGTGTGTGTGTGTGTGTGTGTATGCAACAGAGAGACACAGAGAAAGAGACAGAGTCTATACTGACCAAAAACTCTCTGAAAGCAGAGATGGAATTTAGGATCCTAGCTGGAGAGGGGCATTAGATATTGCCTTAAACCCTTAATTTTATGGATGAGGAAATTTGGGACTGAAGAAATCAAGCAGTTTAGACAGGGTCAAACAGGAAAGTTCCAGAGAAACTGGATTTTAATCCAACTCCTAGCCTGGCAGACTTTTCCCTTTACCACACTACCTCGACTACTCTTTTCCTCATTCTCTATAGTACTAGTGATAATGTTGAATCTAATACATATTATCTGAGATAAATCACTGTGTTGTCATTAACTTACTGAGTGCACCACATCCCACCAGCTACATTGTTTTGGGACTTCTTTAAGACTCTTCCTTCAATAAGAAACTGATCACTGAGAAATCTTGTTATCCTACAAGAATGCATCTGCCATGTACTCACATCTCATCAATACAGCTTCCCCTCTGATTGGACTCTTTGACTGAAAGGCAGTGTCACAGGCTCCAGGGCCTCTGTTTAAGGAGGTGGTTGAGTATATTTTTTCTTCCTATTTTCTACAAGCTATTCTGTTTTTGGATTTTGTGGAACTTTCCATCAAGCCCCTATGCCATCTTTACTTCCCATCCCCAACCCTTGTCAGCTTCCTTCTCTGTGTTCTCTTCACCATTGGATTGTAAGCTCCTTAAGGAGAGGCATTCTTTTTTCCCCTTAACACAGTGCCCAAAATATATTAGGTTCTTAATGAATATTTAATGATTATTGACTATTGATACAGTATGCCCATTACATAAGAAGAAGGAAAAAGGAAAAGATGAGGTTTGTGGGGCCAACTGATGGAACACTATTTCTTTCTTGCCCATAGTACATGCTTAAAATGTTCTGAGTGAATTAATGAATGAAGGGCATTTAGACTAAGGAATTTGGATTTAGCCAACAGACAACTGGGATCCCCTCTGGAGTCTTATAAACAGGAGTAGTTTCATGAAATATAGCATTTGCAGCTGTAGCAGCTGTGGACTGTAATGGGAAGATATTGGACACAGGGATATAAATTAGGACATTCTACAGAAATCTAGGTAAGAGGTAGTAAGAACTCAAATTAGGATAAAACCTACATAAATTTTCTTACCAAGAAAACAAATACAGCTGATTTGAGAAATGATTCAGAAAAATTGCTGTACAACTAAAGGAATAAATAAAAAAGGGAAACAATGTGATGTCAATGATTTCAAACTGGCTCAGACTTTAACCTGAGGTACCAAAAATGAGGAACGAGGACATGCTAAGTCTGCTTTTGCCCTCAATTATCTTCCCCAACAGTTCTAGAAAAGAGCTGTCCTATCCTATCTTTATACCTGAACTGAAATGACCATTATTCTAGTTACTCCTTTCCATTTCACAACAAAGTACATCAATTCTTAAAAACAAAGGCTACAGTACATGGAGGCTACCCTAGAGAGAATATTAGGGGCTAGTCCTTTTCAGTTAGATAATTAAAACTTATATGCTTTTAAATCTTTTAGTCACTTTAGAAATAGGTTTCCTAAGTAGAGGAAATGATACAGAAATGAACAAAAATAAGAACAATCCATGCAATAACACCAAATATGTAGAGGAAATACATGTTGATGCACCCTCCAATAATTTTTCACTTCTTTAATCTAATACTCATTCTCCATGACCAGTAGGGGGACTGCTGTATCTGAGAAACATACAGTGGTCATTCCTTTGATCTTGTCAACAACCATAAGTCTTCTAATTCCTTGTTCATAACTCCAAAATTCCTTTATATAATCATGATATTTTATTATTCTATCTTCCTCTATGTCTTAGGCATCATACTTCAGCTGAATGACTTCTAATCACCCCAAATCCCAACTGTACATTATTTCCATCATTTGTCTCTTTCTGTCCTGTTCATATCTCACTGGTTGTATCTATAAAAAAAAATAATGAAACAATGCTAAGTAGATCCACTAAAATTATGTTACTTAATTTCCATTTCTCCTTAATCAATTTGATACCACACTCCCCACAATAGGTGCTCCAAACCTTCTCATCTCACCTCAAGTCTTCCATTACATTCTTACTCTCCACATGCCAAGGATTTGCCTCATCCTTGATTGAAAAAAAGAGGCCATTAGCTAAGAACTCACCCTCCTCTTCTATTCACTTCATATTGTTCAGACATCTTCTTCAACTATCTGTTCCTTCACTCTGGTCTCAGATAACCAGGGGGCATTTTTCCTTGCCAAAATCAACCCCTCTCTATTCAGCTTTGATCCCCTCCCTTCTCCATTTGTTCAGCATTTGGCCTTTCCTATCATTCTCCACCTCCTTCACTCTCTATTCATTGATTCTATGATGCCTATGAACACATTTCTCTTTCTCTCAGTCTCAAAAAAAAACACCACCCAAACCCCCACAATTAATCCTACCATCCCCAGTATCTATCATCTTATATGTCTCCTTCCCTTTTTTATGACTAAACTCCCTGAGATATCCATCTACTTAGGTGAAATCATTTCCTCTCCACTCTCTTCTAAGATCCATATAATCTGGCTTCTGATCTACTCATTCAACTGGACCTACTCTCTTAACTGCCTGCTTGCCCTATCAATCCTATTCTTTTTTTGACCTCTCTGCAACATTGAACACAGTTGAAACCTTCTTCTCCTAGATACTTTCTGCCTTCTTCTGCATCCCCACTTGTCTCCTTGTATCAGCAAGGACCCCAGCATACACAGGAGGGCCTGCTAAATAGGTTCTTAGATCATTTGAGAGGGTCAAAAACCTACTTTAGTCAAGCACATATATCATTCACTTAGTTCAGGGGGAAAAGTCAGCACTCTGAACTTCAGGGAAAATGCAAACAGAAACTACAAACAGAAAGACCAACAGACAGGTCTTCCAATTGTCTGACCATACATACATAGTTACCAGAGAGAGAAGCACAAACATCTGGGTGTTCAAAGTCTAGGGAATCCTGAGAGGCTACCCAGAGTTCCATCTGGTCAAACAAATACTTCCAATGAGGACGCCCCAAAACAAAACCTACCTCAGAGTATACATATACTTTTCAGAGCCAGAGGGCATCACAACCCTTTAGCCTCATTAGAAATTAACAGAAGGTATGGGCCTCTTCCTACAAACTAAATCTCCCCTAATCAAATTTCCCTTAATGGGCAGGCCCCCTTAATGGGCGGGGAAGATATTTACCTCTCATAATTAACTTTATACTCCTATCTGATCAACAACTCTCCTCATTGTTAGGCATGGCCAATGTATTACTTGAGTAGATTTATTTATTACAAAGAAAGGGCTCCTGGGGTAGAAAATGGGGTGATGTTTAGTGGATAGTGATTGAGATTTAAGAAGAAAAAGAAAAGAGCATCAATAAAACACTGAAATGCATATAAGGAAAGCAAAAAGAATTTTAGAAGACATTAAGAATAAAGGAAATTTTGTTTCTTCTCTATTAAATTTAGTACATACTTAAAATGCAAGCTCTAAAATAAATTCAGAGGTTCCTATACAATTCTTTATTTTTTGCTCTTTTTCCACTAATGGTCTATTGAGGATTTGAAATAGTATCTATTGATGATTATTAAGCTAATAATAGGGACAGAGATTGAATCTATGATTTCATTGGTATAGGGAGTTCCCAGATAAGGAAATACCCTGTATCAATACAGATTAGTATCTTCTCTCCTATGTATAATCTCAGATTTGTATGGGGCTATGATGTGGGATGGAGGAAATAAATGATTTGCTTAAGATTTTGGACCCAATATGAGTCAACTTAGGACTTGAACCAAGTCTTCTGGGCTTTGAGACCAACTTTCGATCCACTATGTGATATTGTTGCCTCTCTAAGTTCATATTGTTTTTGATAAAAGTCTTCTAAAAGAGAAGGAGTCAATGAATGCATTAACCACTGCCTATACACAAGGCACTGCGTTATATGCTAAAGATACAGAAGTGAAATCAGACAACATGTTTTCCCTTGAGAGAAACAGGCTAGCTTTTATTTGTTTTGGGAAACGGAAATCATAGAGAATTTGAAAAAAAAAATTGTAGAATAGAGAACTGCACAGGCAATGAAAATACTGTTGAGATGTATGGACAGATTTCTTCAAAGAGTCATGTTAGAGGAGGGAAAAAAGCAAAGAACACTAATAATTAACTGGAAGATAGAGAGAGTAGAAAGGAGCTAGAAAAAAAGGCAGAACAGAAGAGATAGAAAAGATGGGAACCAAGGGATCACAGTCTGTCAATCCTATTTATGTAGGATTCTATGACCTGTGTCCAAATGGCATTGGGGTATTTATAGACAAACTGGGATGTTACCCTTTGAAATTAATTTTTCTCCCTGCATACATAGCAGCAAATTAAAACAAAGGGCAAACTAAAGAAAATAAAAGTACAATGAAATAAAATAAGAAAAAAATCAGAAAAAAAGATAAATGACTGTCAAATATTATGGGAGGAATTTTAGGCACTGTCACATGATAACCCAATCACTTAGACTTTAAAGAGCTGCTATTGCAAATAAGAAAACTTAAACAAATAGACTTTCTTGCCAGATCTCCAAACTGTCATGTTGCTTTTCTTGGCTGGCTCTTTTATCGCTGCTTGATGAGCACACAGAAAGAAAATGTTTCTATCCTACTTACTTAGCTATTCTTGCTTAATTCATTCAGAGATGCCACAATCCAGGCAACCCGATATCACAGTCCTTCAAGTGATAAATGATGATGTGAAAACAGTAGATGGAGGAGGAACTGATGACTGAATGAAAAACGGAAGAATGGGGTTGGGAACGGTGATAAACATGGTTAGATTCACAGAGAAAGGGGAAAATACTGGCCTTCTTTCAAATAAAAATGACTGAAATCAAATGAAGGAGAAAGCAGAAAAACTCTTTTAATACTAAGGTAACTAGTACTCAAGCCCTGAGGAAGGAATAAGGTAATTAAGAAACTTGGTACTTGGGACAATGAAGAAAACACCAGACAAGTAGAAGGTATAGTTAAATAAAGTGTTAGGATAGTCGCAAAGCTGAGAGGAAGGTATAGATGACCAGCTCCTTACAGCTGATTATTTCTCTACCAAAGAACAAAGAGCATTTTTTCCTTACAACTATAAACATTATAAGACTTACAAACATTGTTTCTTCCATGCTTATAGCACAAGTTCATATTATGTAGGAGGTATTAGTTTCTGAAGTATCCTTTGCACTTTGTTTGCAGTGAAAAAGAGACTAGAAAGGAAAATCCATCAGCAAGTGTATACCATGTCAGGCAGCTAGGTGCTACAGTGAATAGAGAGCTGGGTCCAGAGTCAGGAACACCTATAATCTGGCCTCAGACACTAACTGTGTGATCCTGGGAAAGTCGCTCAACCCTGTTTGACTCAGTTTCTTCATTTATAAAAATGAGCCAGACAAGGAAATGGCAAACCACTTCAGTAGCTTCACCAAGAAATCCCCAAATGTGGTCACAAAGAGGACACAACTGAAAACGACTAAGTAACAACAAAACCATTTGTCAAGCACCATCATAACTGCTGGAAATATGAAGACAGAGTAATACAAATTCACGTCCTCATAGATCATATATTCTTTGGGGGGTGGTGTGTGGAGAGTGGGTCATATAGCTAGGAAGTGTCTGAGGCTCGGGTTTTGCTGACTCCAGGGCTAGTGTTCTATACATTGTGCCACCTAGCTGCCCCAAGCATCTTATATTCTAAAGGCAATTCTACTGGGACAAATACACAATACACAGATACATTGGGGCAAATATACAATACACAGATACATAAATACAATGAATATCCAAAAAACTATAAAACAATTAAATAGGAAGAATAATGGCTTGAGGACTCAGTAAAAGTTTCTCTAAGGAGTCAGCATTTGAGCTGAGTCTTGAAGGTGGCTAAGAATACCAAGGGAAAGGCAAGAAAGAGAAATCCAAGAAGGTATGATGATCTACACAAAAACACGGAGACCAGAGATGCAAGATTGTGTGTGTAGAACAATGAGCAGTTCAATTTAGTTAGAATTTATTAATTTAGAGCTTGTGAAAAAAGTAACATGTACTCAGTCTATAAAGAGAGTCAGAAGCCAGATGGTGGAAGGCTCTGGATATCAAACTGAGCAATTTTCATCTTATCCTAGAGTCAATGGAGAGTCATGGAAACTTCTTGAGTAAGAAATTTAAATGTTCAGCCCTGTCCTTTAAAAATACAAATGTGTCAAGTGAGTGGTGGATGAAATGAAAAGGGGAGAGAATGGATGCAGAGATTTCAACTATGAGGCTATCACAATGATCTAGGTAAGAGTTAATGAGATCTTAACCTAATTAGATGTTGAGAGACTAGAAAAAAGGCAAGACATGGTAAGGTGGTAGAACTGACGTGACTCATTCATTGAATGGGTATGGGATGTGAGGGAAAGGGAAGATTAAAAGATCATTTTTAGGTTTCACCCCTGGGTGACTAGAAGAATGATGGGTCCCTTAGTGGAAATAAGGAAGTTCAAAGGAGGGGTTGTGGTCAGAGAGAGTGATGATAGTTTGGATATGTTGAGTCTGAAATTCTTATAGAATATCCAGGAGGGTGATGTCGATCTTGAAATTAGAGATGTAAGAGCATAACTTAGGAAGGACATGAGGTCTAGTTATGTAGACTTGTAAATCATATGCATAGAGATGATAACTGAAACCATTAGAGCTGATGAGATTATTATGAAAGGGAATAGAGAGAGACAGTGAAAACAGAAAGGAGGGAGATGGAGAGGGAGAGGGAGAGGGAGAGGGAGAGGGAGAGGGAGAGGGAGAGGGAGAGGGAGAGGGAGGGAGGGGGAGGGGGAGGGGGAGAGGGAGAGGATACCTTTAATTCCTTTCAACACAACTCAAGTTCTACCATCCATAGGAGGCATTATTTCTAGGTTCCCCTACATGCTAGTCCCTTCTCATCTAATGTCATGTATAGACCTTTTTATATATGGCTTGTCTCACCTATTAGAATATAAGCTCCTTGAAGGCAGTATGGATGATGGACATACACATTAGACAGAGAGGGAAAATTCTGACTGATGAAAATATAATCACAACAGAACAGTGTTACAAATATTCAGTGAAGATGTGTTGATGATTCTAACACAAAGACTTTGCCAATTTTCAAAGATTTTATGCTGGTAAATATAATAATATAATATTTGTAAATAAACATAAAAAGAATATTTGTAAAAAAGTTAAGCACAGTGCCTGCCTCATAATAAGTACTTAATAAATACTTGTTCTCTAACTAGACCCCCTTCCCTTCCCTAGCAGATATAATGATGATGATGATGGTGCTAAAACAGACCAACATAACTCAGAGGAATTTAATTTATTTTATGAAAAAGAAACATAATAGTTATTTAAAGAGGAAATAACTGTTCTGGGATCCCTTAAATTGAATTCAAGTTTTAGGTGCTGATAAACACCAGGTTGTAGGGGAGCCAGAGCCCAAGAATAAGGTACTAGACACTTCTAAGTACTTATGGTAAGGTAGCCATTAATTTTCCTAAAAGAAGAAGAGGGTGCAACTCAGAGATTTCTTTCAGTTAGGAAGACATTAAGTTGCTATACTTAATTCAACCTAAATTCATCAGATTATGCATCACCATCTATTATTTCCCTCTGAAAAAGCAATAGAAATGGAGTGTCAGCAGTGCCTCTAATCCATGCTGACAGTCAATAGGAACAGGAGAATTCCCAAATGCTTTATCTAAGACAATTTTTTTTTGAAAATCTTAAGAGCTCCCTCTGTCTCTTGAGCTGCCCAGACAACATGCACTTAGTTCAGGAGTGTATGCATATCTTATATCTGCTCAGTCATTTGACTGCATATGATTGACCTTACTGCAACCCATGGAGAGGAACAAAATTCAGAAGCAAACCAGTGTGACAGGGAAATGGTCCAATTATGCTGAGCCTTGCTTCTTTCCTAGCAAAGTAGATACATGTAGCATGTCAAGACACAAAGGGAATTAGGTACCAAGAGAGTGCTGTTAAAGGGGAAGGATGAAAGGATGGCAATTATTTTAATTGTCTACTAAGAGGTTGAGATAATGTTTCCTATAATTGTTGAGTGATGCATAAAGTCAATAATTTGAGTTGTGCCACCCCCTCCCTACTTTGAGGGGAGAACAGCATCTGCATTTGTATTCCTTCCCCTGGTCTAGCGGAGTGCTGATTATTCTCCATTAAACAGTAGTCCGGGTCAGCCTATTTTCAGCACCCTTTATGGCTGATTGAAGATCAAGACTACTAATTACTTGAGACCTGTGTCAGCTTTTGGGCAAGTCTATTTTGTTTGGGAGAGTGTTCAGTTTCTTTCTATTGCTATGGGTGTTGGTTTTGGTTTTTTTTTTGGTTGTTTGTTTTATTATTTTTTTTTTTATCTTTTCCTTTCCCCAATATCCTTCTCCATTTGATCTCTAGCTTCAGGAAGCTTAAACTGCTCAAGGAATCCATTCTTGCTAACTTGGGGATGAAGCAATCTTCACTTAGAAAATTAAGATCCAAGGAACTTTTTTCTATTTAGATTTTCTTTTTTGTTAAATGATTTGTTATGAACTTGTTATCTGGACATGAATACAACAAATTAAAATTAGTTTGAAAATCTTCACATTTAAATTAATTTTGATATATAAAATATATCATGCTTTTTAGTCATTCCCTTTATATCCCTATTAGTATTCTTGGTTAATTTTGCCTGATTTTTTTAATTGCTTATACTTACTCTTCTTAATTAAATTATGCTATTCCATTATATTAAAAAAACATGATTTATTTAACTATTTCACTACTATGTCACTTTAGGCCAAATTTTTTTTTTAAAACTACAAATGATGCTGCTATGCAAATCTTTGGACACACATGTTCATGTAGATTTAGATGAGATATTTTCCCTGAGGGATTAGGGTGGGAGTAAAGACAATGAGGAAAAAAAAACTTAGGCTGATCACTTTATCCCAACTCCATCTCTAGCATAGCCATGAAACAGTGTCCTTGGTATCTATGTCACTTAGTAGAAGGGCTCAGTGTAAAATAGTAGCAGCAAGGGGTTACAAGAGAATTTATTAGGGGATGGGCTGCTGCAAGTGATTTTAATAGATGTCTTTCCTATTTGCTGGCATTGGGATTTGTTATTTCTTTTTCTTTTTTGGGTTACCTCTTTGCTTTTAGACATATCCTCCTTATAAACCCCTGCAAATTATTCCATTCAGTCAATCTTGTATATTCCCTTCTAAAGTCTACTCTCATTATCTCAGACTCAACCAAAGTGTTAATTTCAATTCTAAATTTCATATGTAGTTCAAATGGCAACCTGTTGATTTCTATAGTATGTCAATCACTCAATCTATCTGTCAGTCAACAGACTTCTAATAAACACCTACTATTTGATAAGCACTACACACTTGACACTGGGGATATAAAGACAGAAATAAAAACATTTCTTTTCCTCAAAGAGCTGTAGAAAGAGAGGGGAAAAAAGCATGTATATAGATACAAGATGTAAAGCATCTTGACAGAATTTTGCCCCAGATTTTATCTCTGTTGGAAAATAATCAGCATTTTGGTTGACAAATGCTGCCAGAACCAAACTAAAAGCAATATAATTATGGCAGAAACTGACTTATCCAGCATTCTCTTCACTAGAACCTTGTGTTTATCAGTACATCCACATGTCTCCGCTGTAACAATAATAAATTTTTCATTCTGATTACCCTGAGGCCTTGCAAACTTCTTCTGTTTCAAATAAAGAAAAAATTGTGTTCGGCATCAAATAGATTTTATCATATTCTAATTCTTTGAAAAGTGTTAATGTAGGTACTATATATGACCTCCCTGGCTTCCTTTAAGCCCAACTAAAATCCTGTCTTCTACAGGAAGCCTTCCTCAACTCTTCCTAATTCCAGTGCCTCTTCATTTTTAGTTATTTCCTATTTAACCTGTTGATAGCTTACTTTAAATATATTTGTTTGCATTTTGATCCCCCTTTCATATCCCTAGAACTTAGCACACTGTCTGGCTCATAGTATGCCTTAAAAATGTTTATTGATTGATATGTGGTAAATCTCGTTTAGGTCAGCTAGGTGACATAGTGGATAGAGTGCGAGGGCTAGAGTCATCTTTTTGAATTCAAATTTGACCTCAGATACCAACTAGCTGTGTGATCCTAGGCAAGTCACTTAGCCTGGTTTGCCTCAGTTTCGTCATCTGCAAAATGAATTGGGTAAGGAAATGGCAAATCACTCTGGTATCTTTGTCAAGAAAACCCCAAATGGGTTCATGAAGAGTCAAACATGAGTGAAACAACTGAACAACAATAATCTCTATTCACGAGATTTATGAGATTGCTCAATAGACCCGACTCCTTGATCTTACCCATAAATATAAACTAGAGGACTCTAAATCCTGTCATTTTTGTGACATATTTATTGTGCCACAGCTAACTTTTGCATCTTGATAGAATGTTACTTTTGCTGAGTGATTCTATAGAAACACATTTTAAATACAGTTGTGAAAATATTTATAAAATTCCAGATAAACATACAAAAACAATATTTTGAAGCATTAGTGATATTAGTTTAGTTTCAATTCAATAAGTCTCTACTAAATGCCTGTTCTATGGCAGGTACCATGCTAGATTGTGGATAATGAGTCAAAAGGGAAACAGTCCTTGCCTTAAAAGAATTTATGTTACACTCCTAGGCTACTAGAAAATAAATAAATATTAGTTTCTATGGAGAGAGAAAGAAACACTAGCAACTGGGAAATTTTACTTCTAATTGAAGATCTTGAATATCATGCTTTCTTTAGGTTCACTTAATTCAGTTTGATATTTATCACTTTCATTTTAGTGATTGACTAATTGGCAATGGTAAAACTCTTTAAAGAAGAAATAAACTCAACCAATGTTAAGCTTAATTAATATTTTTATGGTTCTCATTGAACATATGACTTTAACCTTTGATTTTGGAAGAGGGTTTCATGAGTAGAAAAGTCAAGTCCCAACTGTATGGAAGCAATAAAAATAAAAATCTTATTGGGAAACTTCTCATAAAATTCTCTTTAACTTTTAGTACCTTTGCATGCATAAAGGGTGAAATATTTCAAACAAAGTCCCTCAGCATCTTTTAAGGACTATATTCTTTGAATTTATTATTTTTATAGTACAATATTACATTGTATTTGTATGCCATGTTTTATAAAAATCCTAATTGATTTGAACTCACTTTGTATCCAGTTCTTTTTTCAAAAAAATATATCTTTCATGGGGGTACATACATCCTCAGTAGTTGGATCATTGATTCAAAAAGTATAAACCATTTAGCAGTTTTCTTACATATTTCAAAATTGTTAACCATATCAACTGGATCTATTCACAGTTCCACCAATAGCATGTGACTGTGCCTGCCTTCACAGAATCTCTTCATCATTTTCTGTTCTTGTTCTCCACACACTGTCTTTTTATTTTTAATATAATGTCTTGGACAATGACCTCAACTCCTCTTCATTTTGTTACTCCTCATTAGTGATTCCTGATGCATTTGATTTTTTAATTAAATGATTTATTATAAATTTAACATTGAATATCAATACAACTAATTAAACTTCCTTATTAATTATTTACTTTTAAATTAATTTCAAAGCATACAATACCATAACTTTTCAATGACTACCTCTGTCTCTATCATAATTCTTTATGCATTTCTTTTTTGTTTGTTTTGTTTTCCTTTCATCAATAAAATAACATATATGAACAAATATGCATATTTTAATATTCAAAAACAACTTTGGGTGTGTAGAGTTTAAGTTTTTAAGTATACATTAAATTTAATACAGTAAGACTATAGCTAGCCCATTTACCTGTATTACTAGGTTCTTTCTTCTGCATATTTTAAATATATCATGGATGCTCTTTTCTACTTTTTCATCTTCATTTTTGCATATCTATTCTACATGTTGTTGTCAGCTAAATAGAAGCTCTGTTTCATAACAAAGAAGCATAGTCAAACAAAACAAACCAACTTGCCGCCCATGTCTGGAAATGTCTGATTCATTATGCCTCTGCCAAGAGGCAGGGGGCAGTCTTATTAAATTCTGATCATTCACTACATTGATCAGTTATACAATCTTTCAAAGCTATATTTTTTTTACGTTATCATATTTATTGTATAAACCATTCTATCTTTACAACTATTCATATGAGGTTTCCCAAGTGTCTTGCCGGTGTCATATTTGGAATTTCCTGTAGTACCTAATATCCCACTATGTTCATGCACCAAAATTTATTGAGCCATTCCCCAATTGGGTGGCCACCCAATTTTCCCTCCCACCCCAGTACTTTGTTACAACAGTGAAATATATATATTTGCATATATAGGTATTTTCCCTCTGACTTTCACCTTTTTTGGGAGGGGGAGGATTATTTAGGTGGTGGTGTTAGATATTCTTCCACAAGCTAAGTATTTAAAGTACTTTATCTATATACCTAATAATGGCTCATTACTTTTGATTTACTTTTTTTCCTATGTATCAGGAATTAGTGTATAATATTTTTCTGGGTATTTTGTTTAAATAAACCTTTATCCAGATTTATTTCTATTCCTCATACCAATCACTTTAGTTGCCTTACAGTAATCTATTATATTAATATACAATGATTTACTTAACCATTCCCCAGTTGTTAGACCTTTATCTTGCTTCCATTTTACTTTTTTTTTTGCCATTATGAAGCATATATGTTAACTACATTACATTAAAGTAACTCAGGTATCACTTACCAATCATCAAATTGGCAAAGATAGTAAAAGAGAAAAAAATTAAATTTTAGTGAGGCTAGTGGGAAAAGAGGCATCCTAATTCACTGCTAGTGGTACTCTACATTACTTTCACCATTTTCAAAACCAAAAAGGAATTGTAGAATAAAATTTAGGAAACTGCTCATGCCCTTTAACTTGGAGACAGGAAGAAAACCATGTTCATTTAAGAAAGACTTATAGCAGTACTATTTGTAAGAACAAAACTGGAAACAAGCCACATGACCGATGGCTGAACAAATTGGGTAATATCAATATAATGGGATATTGTTACACTATAAGGAATAAAAAATACAGAGAATTATTTGAGGTCCTTTCCGCATCAAAATCTATGACCTTATAATCTCATATTAATTCAGAAGCTATGGGAAGACTCATGAAATGAAGCAATGAGAAGAAGCTTATTTGAATATGTACATAAGATAATATTAAATGACTAGATATCTATCGCCAAATATAATGAACAATGTTGAGGAAAGTTAAAATACTCCTACTTTATTTAAATAAATAGTACAACAAAAAGTTATGAAATCAGTTGTACTCAGTTTTTTTGTTGTTTTTCTTAAATGTTTCTGTCATTGTGGTTAAAACATCAAATAAAAATAAAACTAACCAGCCTATTTCCGTATTAATTAACTATGCCTGCAATCACCAGCAAAGGAAGCTAGCTTCACTGAAGAAAGAAAAAAGGATCTAATAGCCAAGAGATATGTTGAATTTTAAGGACTTGTAGTATTGGGAGTAGGGTGACACAGGAAGAAGGGTAGGTGGAGGAAGGTGGTAGTAGTGGAAAAAGTGTCTTTTTAAGAATCGTTTAATTAAAATGTGTGTATGTAAAGATGCCACTCCCACTTTCCCACTTGGCTTTATTTTCTCTTACATAAGCTATCTTCTGTTGGCACTCTTTCGTCTTATGCTACTTCCATTAGAGCATCAAAGCCAGATGGCTCAGTAGAAAGACCATGTGTAATGAAATCACCCTCTATCCATGGATATTAAATGGATCTTTCACTTCTGCTACTCTATGTATATAACCTATTTGTGAGTTTCTGGGAAGTCATTTTATATTTTGATAGTGTAGCAATAGCCTCCTTGGAGTTCCTGACCCAAAAACTATAGACATTCCTCAGATAAAACAGGAGGTTAATGAAGAATGCGGAATCTGTTAGTGGAAGGTAGCAACTATTAATCTTATCTTCTTTGATAAGGTCCAGATATCTTGAGGCTACAATGATTTGGGGGAAAAAAAATGATCACATCTGTAACAACTTCAAGGCTGAGACCCTCTTCAATCTCACAAAGAGAGCAAAATGGTGGTGTTCGGCACATGACTTATAAAAATAGTCATGCAGACGAAATGTTAGTAAAAGGGTAAATGGTCATCTCGTATATCTCTAACTAAGAATGAACTAATACAGAATGAGGGAGAAAAGGTTTGTCTTCTTCATAAATATAGTGCAAAGCTAAAACTATTTTTCGAAATAATAAAGCCCCTAAGACAAATGTAACACATGGATATTGTTAGATTATACTTTGGTTGATTTCACCTGGAATGTAGCAGACAGTTAATAAACATTTTTGATGTTTATTAATTATTATTTTGATTGATTATATATATTTAGGGCCACCAAAATTCCTAATAGCAATTCCACAAGTTCTGGGGCTAATAGTCTTTTATCTCAAACCAAGGTTTCTTAACATTTTTTGTCTTGAGTTCCCTTGGCAGTCTGATGAAACCTATAGATCTCCTTTCAGAATAACAGTTTGAAATACATTAAATAAGTTATATAGAATTATGAGAGAAATCAATTATTTTGAAATAAAGGTATCAAAATATTAAAAGCTTCAAATTCACAGATCCCCTGAAATCTTTCCACAAACTCCTTGGAGATCTGTGGACTGCAAGCCAGGAACCTGTCTTAGATATCTTTGAGTCCTTTTGTTGTTAAAATGCTTTGTTCTTAAACCTGTAGGCCAGGGCAAAATTCAAGATGGCACTGGCTTTTTTCAACTCATCGTGGAGTTAATTTGCTTCTGTCGTCTGTTAAAAGGAAAGAACATTACATAGAGTCAGGCATATGAGTTCAAACCTGGCTTTAGAGGCCAGCTGGGTGACTGTGGGCAATTTTACTTAACACCTATCTTCCTCAGTTTCTTCTTCCTAAAAATGGAGGTATTAATAGCACCTCCCTAATTGCTGTGAAGATAAAATGTAATAATATTGGTGAAGTGCTTTGCAAACCTTAAAGTATCAAATAAATGCTCATTGTAATTATTATATGTAAATGTCTGTATTATAACCCAATACTTGAAATTGTTGATTTCATTCTGCTGTGCCAAAGACTTTCCAAGGCTATAATGAAGAATCCTTGTGTTCTTGTGGTAAATACATATGGTCATTCTGAATAGGTTGTAAGAATTTGCTGTTGTTATTTAGTCATTTTTCAGTTGTGTCCAACTCTTGTTGTGACTTCAGGGCTGTGGCTAATGATAGTCATGTTCTCATAACCAGGCATTCCAGAGAGGTTAGCCTGTGGACCTGCTGATGGTTGACTTCTCCCACCTCCTCCTCCCCTCTCCTCATACGCAGATATAAGACAACTTCCTCAATCCTCCTAGGGAGGCAAAAGTGCCCAGGAGCACAGGAACCTTGGAGAAGGGCATCTTGGTGTAGTGAATATACCGATGGTGTACTATTTTGGACAAAGGAAGATCCAATAGCATGGATAGTGGGCCTCTGAAAACCCTTAAATCCTTTATGAATATACTGCATTTATGTTCTCAGCTTACAATCTCCTTCCTTGAGTTGCCTTTGTACACATTAATTACTTTTTGTAGAAAAAAAAGGGAAGAAATCTTCATTTCCCTAAAGTCCTAGCCCTTTCTTAGGATTCACTAAGGAAAGCAATTATCTTTTTGTGCAATATTGATCTGTCTGGACATTGCCTCCCAGTGGATCATCCATTTAGTTTTGGAATTCAAAAATCTAAGCCATGAAAACCCCTTTGTCACCATCTGAATTAATGTCCATTCTTCTCACTCGGGCATCCCAACCATTGATTCTGTTCACTGTCTCATTGAGCTGTTCTGTGCTGGCATGTCGGTAGTGAGGCAAAATCCTTTGTTGTTCATAATGGAAGTTCAAGCAATGTGCTGGATAGTCTTCATTCAGATCCAAAATGAACACCCAGCAATCCTCTGACATAGGGGTCATACTCTTGAAAGGGATATAAACGAGATTATGTAGTGAAGAGTTATAGAATTTAATATGTTCCAGCTTTGGACATGTTTGTGTGTATGTATTACATATATATATATATATATATATATATATATATATATATATATATATATATATGTATGTATGTGTGTCTCTGTGTGTATACATTTACGTGTACGTACACAGAAAGAGAGAGATTTCAGACTTTCCAGAAATAGACAGCTGGAGAACATGAGAATGAGCATGGTACAATGGAAAAACTATTGACTCTAGATCCAGAGGACACTGGTCAAATGCTGATATGCACTATCTGAAGAACTATAGGCAAATCATTTAATATCATTGAGCCTTAATTTCCTCATCTGTAAAATGAGGGGCTGGATTCCATGGCCTCTAAAGCTCCATCCTGATCTAATGTATGACTTAACACTGAAGTAATCCCTACTCTGGTATATAATATTACTTCCATGACTTTAGGCAATGAATTGATCAAGATAAAGCATTAATTAGGCACCTACTTAAGATCCAGTTACTATGATAGATTCTGGAAATACAAAGATAAAACTGAAACAGCTCCTGCCTTCCACGAGTTTACATTTTATTGAGAGAGTCATTTACCTTCTCCTAGGCCTCCTTTCTCTCACCTAGAAAGTTACTGGAGTAGATAACCTCTGGGGTCTCTCTTTTAATTATGAAACTATGGTATTTGTTAATTAAGTTTCTTTTGAAGATGCCTAATTACACTGTTAATAGCCAATACCCTTTATGAAAGACATAAGGTTTTCTGTTTAATCATAAACAATGCTCCAGTCAAAAGGTACATTCACATTAAAAATGAATGCCCTTCTAAAAAACACACTGAAAAGAGACAGCACTGGTTGTATTGATTCAAATGTTTTTTTTTCTCTGACCTAAAGCTTCAATGGGTTATGTTAGGGTGTCCATGTAGCTGGCCATTTGCTTATTTCATCATTAAATGATTATTCATTTTAAATTAAGAATATGGGTAGCAATTACGCAGGCATCAGGAGAACACATTTTAAGTCGGTCAGCTCAACTTACTTGGAAAGGTGAAAATTAGGACCTGATTGGTTTCTGTCAATGGACACACAGACTTCTTGGAATCTGACAATGATAAGAGGAGTCTGAATTTTTCTTAATGGATTTTGGTGACCAGTAATAACTCTCAAATAAATAAGTAAATACTGGACAAGCACTATAATTCTATATCTGGAAGTCATGATAAAATTGGTTTGTACCCATCAAGTATGTTGCAACATGGTCTTTTTTGGGAGAGATAGTGGGGGAAAGGGAAGGAACAAGGCAATTCCTGGATGCTCCTGACGTATTCTGCCGAAAAAGGGGATAAAGATTGGTTGTCCTTTCCCAAATAAACTTATTCTATAGAAAAGCTTTTCAGTGAAGGACAGTATCGTACCATATGGGTATCTGTGGTGCTGGTTTTCAATTTATGGAGTTTTAACTATTGTCCCTGGAATGTCATGAAACCATCTGTAGCTAATTCAACAACTCTTGAACTTGACTTAGCATCCATTAAATGAAATTTCTCATCAGCTTATCTGGAATTACTGATGAGTAAATTAAAACCTGAAAAACTGGAAGGAATAGAAGTTACTAAGTATGGTAGAAATCTTTGGTTCTGAAAGGCACACTTGCAAAGATTTGATTTAATGGTTCATAGTTATGATACCTTAACTTTTTGCTTTTTACTTTAAATCATCTACATCATGGCCTTATTTGTTCCTAAACAACACAACATTCAAAAGTCAGGAGTTATTTAAATTGCACTTAAAACACACACTGGCCCTCTGGGTCTCAAGCAGTTTTTCTTATGCAAACAAAATAACAGTCTGAATAGAGGAGAAATATCCCAAGGGATATGCATGGGTGTGTGTGTGTGTGTGTGTGTGTGTGTGTGTGTGTGTGTGTGTGTGTGTGTGTGTGCAAAGGAACAATATTACACTGACCTAGATTCTACAATTCATGTTTGAACTGCTTTAAAAGAGAAAAAAAAAGCTGTAGGATTTTCCAGTGGTCACCTTTTTCCATCTTGCATTTTACACGTTTCTATTTTTTAATGTCATTTTTAAGATCTACTTGAGAAAAAAAAAAATCACAGGGCCCAGAAAGAGTCTAGCAGTATTCATGGAATAAGTAGATGCTTAATATATAGTTGCTGAATAAAGTGATGCATCTTAACACCTATAGAATTGTCTGTTCCTCTTTAATTTTTCTCTTATAGCTATTACCATATTAAATACCATTTTAAATAGCTAAATGAATATCATCTGTTCAATACACATCTGTTTTGTTACCAGAGGAATATTTAGCTCAGGAATCATTGGATTTAATGCTATGAAAACACTAAAGGTCATTAAAGTCATTATCACTCAACCTTCTTAAATCAAAGGCAATTTTTTAAATGTTTATTTATTTATTTTTAGTTTTCAACTAAAAGTTCATTCCCACAAAATTTTGAGTTAGAAATTTTTTCCCCATCTCTCCCCTCCCCCAACCTGAAAACACCATGCATTCTGATTTCCACTTCCCCCAATCTGCCCTCCCTTCTACCATGCCACTCCCTTCCCTTTTCCCCATCTTCTCTCTTTTCTTGTAGGGCAAGATAGATTTTCTGTATTTCTTATTTCCCAGTTTCATGCAAGAACAATTCTCAACGTTCGTTCCTAAAACTTTGAGTTCCAACTTCTCTCCTTTCTTCCCTCCCCACCCGTCCCCACTGAGAAGGCAAGCAATTCAATATAGGCTATATATGTGTAACTTTGCAAAAGACTTCCACAATAGTCATGTTGTGTAAGACTATATTTCCCTGCATCCTATCCTGCCCCCTATTTATTTTATTCTCTCTTTTGAACTTGTCCCTCTCCAAACTTCTCATTTTGTTTACTTCTAATTACTCTCTCCTCCCATTTGCCCTCCCACCCCACTTATCCCCCTCTCCTCTACTTTCCTAGAGCATAAGATAGATTTTCATACAAAATTGAGTGTGCATGTTATTCCCTCTTTAAGCCAAATGTGATGAGAATAAGCTTCGCTTTTTCCCCTCTAACCTCCCTCTTCCCCTCCACTGAAAAAGCTTTTTCTTGCCTCTTTTATGAAAGATAGTTTGCCCCATTCCATTTCTCCCTTTCTCCTCCCAATATAGTCCTCTTTCACCTCTTAATTTTATTTTTTTAGATTTCATCCCTTCCTATTCAACTCACCCTGTGCCCTCTGTCTATATGTGTGTGTGTGTATGTGTGTGTGTGTGAGATCCCTCCAACTACTCAAATACTGAGAGAAGTTACAAATACGATCTTTCCATGCAGAAATGTAAACAGTTCAACTTTAGTAAATCCCTAAGGATTTCTCTTTCCTGTTTACCTTTTCATGCTTCTCTTTACTCATGTTTGAAAGTCATATTTTCTATTCAACTCTGATCTTTTCATCAAGAATGCTTGAAAGTCCTCTATTTCATTGAATTACCATTTTTTCCCCTGAAGTATTGGACTCAGTTTTGCTGGGTAGGTGATTCTTGGTTTTAATTCTAATTCCTTTGACTTCTGGAATATTATTTTCCAAACCCTCAATCCCTTAATGTAGAAGCTGCTAGACCCTGTATTATCCTGACTGCATTTTCACAATACTCAAATTGTTTCTTTCTAGTTGCTTGCAATATTTTCTCCTTGACCTGGGAACACTGGAATTTGGCTACAATTTTCCTAGGAGTTTCTCTTTTGGTATCTCTTTCAGGAGGTGATTGGTGGATTCTTTCAATATTTATTTTACCCTCTGGTTCTAGAATATCAGGGCAATTTCCCTTGATAATTTCATGAGATTCTCTCTTTTTTTTTTTTTTGATCATGGCTTTCAGGTAGTCCCATAATTTTTAAATTTTCTCTCCTGGATCTATTTTCCAGGTCAGTTGTTTTTCTAATGAAATATTTCACATTGTCTTCAAAGTTTTCATTTTTTTGGTTTTGTTGTGTAATTTCTTGGTTTCTTATAAAGTCATTAGCCTCCATCTGCTCCATTCTAATTTTTAAAGAACTATTTTCTTCAGTGAGCTTTGGAACCTCCTTTTCCATTTAGCTAATTCTGCTTTTTAAGACATCCTTCTTCTCATTGGATTTTTGGACCTCTTTTGCCATTTGAGTTTGCCTATTTTTAAGGGTGTAATTTTCCTCAACATTTTTGGGTCCCCTTTAGCAAGCTGTTGATGACTTGCTTTTCATGATTTTCTTGCATCACTCTCATTTCTCTTCCCAATTTTTCCTCCACCTCTCTTACTAGAGTTTCAAAATCCTTTTAGAGCTCTTCTAAGGTCTGGGACCATTGCACATTTATTTTGGAGATTTTGAATGCAGAAGCCTTGACATTTATGTCTTCCTCTAATGGGATACATTGTTATTCCTCATCTGAAAGCATGGAAGAAAACACCCGTTCATCAAGAAAGTAACCTTCTAGAGTCTTTTTACCCCTTCTTTTGGACATTTTCCCAGTCAGTTACTTGACTTTTGAGTCCTTTGTCAAATGGAAGATATAATCTAGGAACCTGTAAGTTCTCAATTCCTCTAAGGTGGCACAATCAAGGGAGAGGTGTTTACTTCTCTCCTTGCCTGCGATGTGGTCTGTAAGCAGGATTCTCACTCCAGATCCTCCACCAGCCCCAACACATCAGCACTCTTCCTCATCCAAGGACCACCACTCAGGGTTGAGACCCAGATAAAGGCTCATTTCCCCCAAGGTCTTTAGGCCCAGGGCTCCAAAAGTGGATGCTGCTGCTGCTGCTATGCCTGGGGCTGGGGCTAGGGGAGGGTCATGCTCTCTTCTCCCCCAGGTGAAAAAGCTTTCTTACTGACCTTTGAAGCTGTCTTTTTTGTTTGTGAGTTGAGGGATCTGAGAACTGCAGCTACTGCCTGGGATTCCATGCCCCAGCCTGCTCTGGTCCTGTCCCTGCTGGTCGCTGCTGGTGCCATGTGGCCAAGGCTGGGTTGTCCTCCATGGGCTGTGCTCTGGGCTGGTGTAATAGATCTTTCCTTTCAGCCTTCCAGTCTGCCTTGGGCTGGAAATCTCTTTCGCTCTGTTGCTTTGTGGCTTCTGCTTCTTGAGAATTTGTTTAGAATCATTTTTTACAGGTATAGTATAGGCTATTGTTGGGGAGGAAACTTTTACAGGTCTGTCCTTCTAGTCCACCATCTTGTCTCTGCCCCCAGTAATTTTTACTAGGCAAATGATTTCCACAGGTTCTCTGACATGGGCTTTCCCAGTATAATTACTCTCATTTGCTAATACAACATTTTTTTTCCCATGAGCAAAGGAATTATTGGTCTGATTTCTTCCTTATCATATATTCATCATTTGAATTATCTAGTAAAGGGGAATTATATGGTTAGACAAGAATAGTATCTATCTCTTCTTTGAGAAATCCCAAAAGAGCCTAACACAGATACTTGTATATAAATGTTTATTAAATAAATGCAAGAATCTGAAAGAGAATACTTTGTTCTCTGAGTGTCCTGCTTAATACAAAAATGCAAAAGGTTTTTCGTTTGTTCATTTGTTTTGTTTTGTTTTCTGGTAGACCCTAATGTTGAAAGTGGGAGGTTGTGTGGCATATGAAGAGAACAAGTGACTACAGAGTCAGAGAACCTGAATTTAAATCTCATATCCTGAGTTTCATCTTCATAAACTGCAAAATAAGGGGGTTGAACTAGAAATCCTTTAAGTTTTCATTCACTTCTAGATCTATAGGAAGGGGCAGCTAGGTGGTGCAGCGGATAGAGCACCAGTGCAGGGGTCGGGAGGACCTGAATTCAAATCTCACCTCAGATATTTGACACTCACTAGCTGTATGATCTTGGGCAAGTCACTTTACCCCACTTGCTTCATCCTGGGCTATCTTCAGTCATCTTGATGAATATCTGGTCACTGGATTCAAATGGCTCTGGAGAAGAAGTGAGGCTGGTGACCTACACAGCTATCCTTCACTCAAAACAAAAGTCGAGTGCAAGTCATGTCATTATTTCTCTGATGTCATGGTCTTCTTCAGCAATGAAGGATGAACACACATAGATCTATAGGAGCCTTCCTTTATCACTTTCCCTACTGGTCAGTGTATCTTCATGGCCTTTGCCCAGAGTGAAAAGAAAAGTAACATTGATAAGAAAATACTTCACTTTTCTTACAAATTCATATCTTATATGTTGTAGCTCTAATCAATAGAAATTATCATTGCTGATTAATTCTCATAAATTTTAAAAGTATTCCAATCCCTCTTATCAGGGTCATTTAGCCATAGGGAAAGTCTACCACTTCACTGGTAGTTTCCAACAGAGTAGAAGCCAGATTCGGGTAGATTTCCTACTTCCCCCTCTCTGCAGGAATGCCTTTTCCCTTCTTATCTAGACTACTCACCCACGTGCCATCTGTTTGGGGTAAGCTGCCCATATTTCTGAATATTTGCTTTAATTATGGTGGTTGTAGTGAAGAGGAAAAATGAACAAAAAGACAATTGGAGGGGGAAAAATGAATTATGTGGGGGAGAAAAGGAAAGCTCTTTTCAGCTTTTCTCTACTATTATCAATATGGGCAGCTAACTTTAGAAAATAACTGACCCACATTTCTATGGTGAGCAAATGCCAGAGAAAAGCTAAAAATACCTGTTTTGCCTGTCAGGGCTGCACAAATCACCTCCCCTTCTTGCTTCACTAACCATATGCCAGCATGTCACACACACTCACACATCAGGATAAGGTCAAACAACCAATGATCCAGCAGCTGCCACACATCCCTACTGAAAAAGGAAAATACCACTCAAAGATACCCTATACAGAACTTGGTATTTGCACAGCAAGTCACAATTGCTACCATTAATCTTCACTGGTGAAAAACCACAAACCATGTTGAGTATAAAGTAGCTGATGGAACCTGGGATAACTAGCTAGAAGAAGGAAAGACTAAGGGAACATCATAGTTGTCTTTAAATATCCAAAATGTGGTCATCCCCTCAGTGATTAGACTTACTCCTTGTGGCTTCAGAAGATAGCACTAGGACTAAAGGATAGAGTTTATAGAAAGGAAGATTTTTGACTCAACATAAGAACATGTTAGCTAGTTTTTCAAAAACTGAGTGGATTGTACTGAAGGTAGTCAACTCCCCATTATTAGACATTTGAGTAAACCTTGATCAGTTGTCTGTCAGGGATATTCCTGGGATAATTCCTTCACCAGGTATGAGGATCTTTCCAATTCTACAGTCTGTTGTCCTGTGGTCTTCAACTAAGGAAACTGAGGCACAAGAAGGTATTTGAAAAAAGGTACCCAGTCAATCTGTGAAAGAATTATTAAAATTCATGGTTTGTTAATTCATTCATCTCAGACATCATACTAAGTGCAAGGAACCATGCTAAGTGATAGAAATATATAAACAAGATGAATCTCAAATTCTGATCCTAAAGTCTTTACTACAATTTAGTTAGGAAGATAAGGCAGGTATGCAAATAACAGATAAAAAGCAGAATGTGATAAAGGCAAAGGAGAGGTCAAGGTAAAATGTCAGGAGAAACCTAAGGAAAGAAAGGTTACTTTCAGTTGAAGAGAAGCAGCAAAGTTTTCCTTCATTTAGAAGGCATATGAATTGGAGTTGAAGGAAAATGGATTACATTCAAGGAGATTGCAGACAATTCAGGATGAGGAGGAGGTGGAATAGAGTAGGATGAGAATGGGAGAGAGTGAACAGTTCACCTTGACTTGACCACAGAATATATGAATGAAAGTGGGATTAGATAAGTTTAGAAGAGTAAAGTTGAAAGCAAATTCTGGGAGCCCTTGAATGCCATAGGCATTTATCCTTTAATGCATAGGCAATAGTTATACTGAAAATGTTTTACTTTCCAGGGAACTGGGCTAATTGTGTGAGTATCAGTGTGGGAACTCCAATTCTTTTTTCTTTCATCTGGGAAAGTCTAAATCACAGTCCCAGGAACCCTAGTTACATCTATTTCCTTACAAAATGCAGTGTCATTACTACCAAGAACACTATTATTTTCAGTGGTAACAACTTCTACATCAACCATTACAGGCATTTTCTTTGTTGTTTTGTCCACCTATCAACTTCCTACTACATTTAGAACTTTGTGGTCAATGAGTCTTCTCACTCTGAAAGATCACTGTGCCCTACAACATCTTCTTCTGGTTGACCAATTCCTTCCAATGCCTTCATTTTAAGGAAAGCACCTGGCGCAGTGGATGGAGCACTGGTCTGGGAATCAGAAAGATTCATCTTCCTAAGTGCAAATCTTATCTAATTGTGATCCTGGACAAGTCACTTAACCCTGTCTACCTCAGTTTCCTCATCTGTAAAATGAGCTGGAGAAGGAAATGGCAAAGCACTCCAGTATCTTTGCCAAGAAAACTCCAAATGGGGTCAGTCAGACATGACTGTAACAACTCAACAACAACAACAAACCCAAGCTAGTTGTGTTTACTCCTTCATTCATATCTGGGCTCTGTGCCTGACTTTCCAGACTTCTTCCTCCAGTATTCCCTAGTGCAGGCACCTCCTCTTTTCCTCTCCCCTTTTTGCGCTTCCTTTCACGTGTTATTTTCCCCTACCAGATTATAAACTCCTTAAGGGCAAGAATTGTCTTTCTTTTTACTTGTAGGCAGCTAGGTGGCAAAGTAGATAGAGTGCTGGCATTGGAATGAGAAGACCTGAATTCAAATTCGGTCTCATACACTTACCAGCTATGTGACCCAAAGACAAGTCACTGAACTTCCCTTTGCCTCAGTTTTCTCAACTATAAACTTTACAGTAGATGCTATTGTTGTTAGGATGAAATGAGATACTTGTGAAGTGCTTAACACAGAGCCCTGGCACATAGTAGGCACTATATAAATGTTAGCCATCATCATCATCATTCTCAGCACTTAATATAATTCCGGGATATAATAAGTACTTAATAAATGTTAGTTGACTAGGCTTGACTGGGCTGAGCAAAATTCAAAATGGTATATTAGGAAGAGACCTCTGGCCAGACTGAAGAATAAACCAAAAAGAGAAAAATGGCAGTCATGAAGACCAAGGATATTACAATAGTTCTAGTGATGAGGTCTGAAATAAGGTGGTTGCAATAGGATTCAGAAGGGGTGGGTATAAGACATATTGGAATGGTAATTGGACTTGGAAATTGATTAGATGTGGGCATTAAAGAAAGGGAAGACTTAATGTTGAAATAGGTTTAATTCTCATTGACAATGGGGATGGTGATGAAAATAAATGAAAGGGCAGACTTTAGGAGAAAAGTTTGAATTTAGAAAGTGGGATCATAAATTTAAAAACGAAAGGGAGCTTTGAGGCCATTGAGTCCAACCCTCTAATTTTACAGATGAGGAAATTGAGGTTAAGAGTAAATTCAGTGACTTGCCCACACACAGCCATATAGTGAGTAAAAGGTCAGAGACAGAACTTGAACTCAGATTTTCCTGATTCCAAGCCCAGAATGCTATCTACTATGCCACATTTTAGGGTAGAATAAGTTTAATGTGCTAGAAAAATATACAGGTGGAGAAATTGGGCAGGAAGTTGGAAATATTGGCCAAAGTTCTGGAGAGAGGTCTGTGGTACACATATGGGCTTGGAAGTTTTTATACACACACGCACACACACGCACACACACGCACATGAAGACTGAAATCTTAAGAACATATAAAATTACTAAAGGAGGGTCTATAAAGAGGAACAGGACCCAAAGGCAACCTTTGAGTGCCCTGGAAAGAAGGCTGAATTTCAAGTCATAGACCTTGATTTCAAATTCCAGTGCTGCTATTTGTGACCTTTGTGACATAAGGCAAGTTATTTAAACCCCTTGGCTTTAAAATGAGAGGTTTGGATAAGAGGAGTCCTAGATCCCTTACATTTATATGATTCCATGATCATTCCCATCTTTATGGAATTAGAGAAGGTTAACAAGAAGGAGAAAGGACAGAGAATGAATAGAAAAAGGAGAATGATGGTTGTGTAGGGGCCACATTATCCAAGGAAGAATATGACCAGCAGGGTCAGATGCTACACAGGGCAAGCAGAATAAAAATTAAGAAGAGAACTAGCAAGAAGTAAGTCATTAGTGACTTTGGAGATGGCTTTTTCAGTAGAGTTATAAGAACAGAAGTCAGATTGCAAGGTTTAGGAAGTGAGTGAAGAGTCGACAAATGGTGTTGAACTCAGAGAAACGGGCCATTAAACCATAAATAAAGATCTCTACAGGCTGCATATTGACTTAGAAAACAGTATATTAATATTAACTATGTTTTATAGCGTTTTTATTTATTTTATTAAATATATCCTAATTGCATTTTAATCTAGTGTTAAGCCATGCTTAGGAATGTTGTGGACCATGTGCTTGTCATTTCTGATCTAGAAATTTATTCTAGAATTTTAGGAGTAAAGAGAAGAAGATGCAACAATACTTGAAAAGGTTGGAGGATTTTTCTTTTCTTTTTAGGATAAGGAAGACATGAATATTGCTTTAGGCCAAGAGAAAGTAATCAGTGGAGAAGATATGGAAGACATAGGAAAGAAAGATAATGTTTGATGTCAGAAGGGCAAAATACTGGAGTCAAGGCAATCAAGAACCCTAGTGAACCTTGCCTAGAACCACAGGATAGAAGGAATGTATGAGTTTATCATTTCCAATCTCTTCATTTTACACATTAGAAAATTGTAGCCCAGAGGAATTAAGAATCTGGATTTAAACTAAGCTTCAAGGGGAGAGCTGAGTCCAGAGAAGTGTAGAGGAGTGGAAAACATAATAAATGTTCTTAATTTTTGTAATAAATTTGGAAATTAGGCCATCTCTTGAGAGTGTGGAGAGAATATAGTTGGGGAAGAAGATTGAAATAGCTGCTGTTTCTGAGAATTTAGGAGGACAGATAAAAATAATTGCCATATAGCAATGTGAGTCCAACTGAGATAAAATAGCATAAATTTGTAGTAAACTCAGTCAATGATATCTAGTGACTGCATCCAATTGCCTTCAGTTCCTCAGGAAAAGTCTCTGAGGAGATTGTATATGGACAGTGGGAGATGCTCATTCTTTGGAGTTTTCAAGGAGATACCTGCAGAATATCAATTGAGATAGGGATTAAAGAGTCAAAGAACCACTGATGATATGATTGGGTAAGAATGAGTAGTAGCGAGTGAAGTGAGAGCAGAACAGGACTGATAGACTAAGGGAATAGAGAGTAACTGAGGAACCAAAAATTATAAGAGATTGAAGAAAAGATATGGGAAAAATATGAGTGTAGAAGTGTAGAAATACCAGATACTGAGCTCAGAGAGAAGAATTTAGAGTTCAAAGTCTTTGAGGTAGAAAAGTTAAAAGCAATGATGAGATCTAAGATGTGATCACTCCAGTGAATGGATAAAGTAAAGTGGAGTTAAATGTTATAGGGCCATTGGACTATGTTGAAGTTGCAAAGAGATTTCAGGAAGACTTGGCATGGAAGATTGGTGGAATCATTTAAGTGCAAAAATAATCAAGAAAGAATGTTACAGAGGCCAGAAGATGACAACATCAATAGTGTAGTCAGAAGGCTTGAACTTTAAAGAGAAAAATTGAAGTAATGTTGGTGGTGCAAATTTCTAAAAGTGGCACAGGTAAGCAAGAAGCATATTGACTCATCCTCTAGGTCCTAGGTAACAGAACCTTTCCTGAAATAGTAGTCTGGGGAAAGATACAGTCAATATCCTTGACAAATAGTTATTCAGTCTTTACTTGAAAAGTGCCAGGGATAGGAGATTTGCTGCATATAAGGTAACCTAAAGCAATTTTGGAGAAGCTGGATGGAGTTATTAAATGTTCTTTATCTCTGTCCAGGGTGCTAGGTCTAGAGTTAGAAAGAATCATCTTTTTGAATTGAAATCTAGCCATTTATTTGTCCAGGGTGACCCTGGACAAGTCACTTAACCCTGTTTGCCTTAGTTTCCTCATCTGTAAAACGAGCTGGAGAAGGAAATGGCAAACCACTCCCATGTCTCTGTGAAGAAAACTCTGAATGGGGTCATGAAGAGTTAGACACGACTGAAATCACTGAATAGGAACAACAATAAACCAGTTTTAAATGGAAATTTTCCCTTCTCTCAGGACCAAAATTGTTTCCCTCAAACTCCCCTTCCCACCAACTCTGGAGGAAGCCAAGTAGGATACTCTTTGATATGAAAACTCTTCAATATATTTGAAGACAGTAGCTGTGTTTCCCCAAGTCTTCCCTTCTTCAGTCTATATGACCTTGTTCCCAACATATTTTTGCATGACATGATTTCAAATCCCCTCACCATCCTAATAATAATCTGAAATACTCTAACCTGTCATTGTCCCTTCAACAGGTGACAATCACAACTGAATAAATGAAATGTACGGCCAATTAAATTTCAGTTAGTTAAAATATGGCGTATTGTCCTTAGTATCAAATTGTTATTTTGCATAGATTTTTTTTATCCAGCATGACAGCTATGTCTTCCAACTTTGTAGCATCTATAAATCTGTTATAACCATTGCATCTCATTCTATTTGAATCCCCAGTGTTTAGAAAAATGTTCAGCATATGTGACAAACTCTAAATAAATGCTTATTTATTCATTTATTCATTTCATTCATGCATGTATGCCTTCATTTAAGTTACTGATAAATAGAACAGAAACAGAATAGGGTTAAGGACAGCCTTCTTGTGTTATTCAACTCAAAATTTACTCAGGCTGAAAAATACTCCACCTTCCCAACAAGAAGCCATTTCCTCCGTCTAGAAAAGTATGTAACATATGAAGGGTAGGAACAGAGATTAAAAAGTGAAAGTAAAATTATGTTTTCCATAATTCTATATTTCAGCAGGTCTATAGATAAAGCAATTTTTATGTAATGTGAATTCACCCCTACCCAACCACTTCCCTTAGTCTATGTAACAAAAGCATTCACAAAATAATGCCATTATGCAAATCATAAAATGTAGTAAAATGTAGACATATTAAGTACTGTACCATGATAGTAAAAACAATTATGAAATGAAAGGTGAAGTTAGTGATAAAGCGTGCATAATATTATATAATAAAGTTAACAGAAGGGCTTTATGTTGCCCCTTCCCCACCCATTGCACCTAGCTTTTATCACTTGACTATACAACTTTCCTTTTATCTCTTTCTTTCTTTCATTCTCTCTTTCTCTCTCTCTTTCTTCTTTCCTTTCCTTCCTTTCCCTCCTTCCTTTCCTTTCCTTCCTTTCTTTCCTTTCCTTCTTTCTTTCTTTCTTTCCTTCTTTCCTTCCTTCACTTCCTTCCTTCTTTTTTCTTTCTTTCCTTCCTTCATTTCCTTTCCTTTCCTTCCTTCCTTTCCTTTCCTTCTTTCTTTTCTTCTTTCCTTCTTTCTTTTCTTCTTTCCTTCCTTCACTTCCTTCCTTCTTTCTTTCTTTACTTCCTTCATTTCCTTTCTTTCTGTCCTTCTTTTCTTCCTTCTTCCCCTCTTTTCTTCCTTCTTTTCTCCTTCCTTCCTTCCTTCCTTCCTTAATGGAGCTACCAAGAGATGTTTGAACAATGTCTCTTTTTTCCTTCCCATATATCTGATTAGATAGCAAGCACAATAACCCTCAAATTAGGCTTTGAACTCTTAGAAATCTTGAAGTATTTGGATCTATATTTTCAAGAAAAAAAATCACCCAAATGAGGACATGCTTCTGTCAATTGTTTTGTTTTGAACCTTTTTGGTTCAATCTTGGGTTCCAAAATGTCCCTCTCTTTTTCTTCAATCTTTATGGTTAGCAGCTCAATCAGATGCTCATTCATTAGAAATCTTCATTCAGATTTTTTTCCGAATTCTTTTCATAAACTTGAATTTGTGTGACATGAATTTACATAATGTCTGTTCACAGGTTTTAAGTTAAAAGTACACTTATAAAGGTTAAGTTTCAAACATCATGCTAAGACATGGGCTCATTTTGTCTTCTACATCATTTTACTATTACTGCGAAGCAGAAAGTAATCTCCATACACAAATATGGTTCAAGAAACAACTTCTGTTTGAATCAGCTTTTTAATATTCCCTTTACTACTACTAAAGTTGAGATTTTTTAATGTAGCAAACCTGTATCTTGCATACTTTCCCTTCCATCATCCACCTCTTTCCTGCTACCTCACCACAAAGATTTATGAAGGGAATTAAAATGAGATATTATTTTGTCTATCTTGCTATTGGCTAGTTAGTAATATTAGTGATCATAAGCAATAATTAAACAGTTTTAAAGGGTGTGTATTTTTTATTGGAGCCTCATAAAAATCCCTTGTGAAATGGTCATTAGAGCAGGAGATATGGAATCAAGAGGAAGTAAATTCCTGTGAGACCCTGGAAAAGTGACTTGACCTTTTTGAACCTCAGTTTCCCCATCTTTAAAATTAAGTCACTGGTTATTGCCTCTGAGGTCCTTCCAGCTATAAGTCTATACTTTTGAGTGTAACACTTCCATTTTATAGATGGAAAAACTGAGACTCAAAGAGATCATAGCTAAATACGTATGTAAGGTTAAATTACAAAAAGACAAAAACTATTTACTTATCGCTGAAATTAATGCTAAGAAAGAGTGGCAAGGATGGAGAATGAAAGAACAAGAATGAATACATGGACTTTTCTTCATGTAGTTTACAGTACAGTAAAAGATACAGAAAAGACATATAAAAAGATTTAAAAAGTACTTTTAAAAGTAACTGAGATGATTACTGAATAGTTCAAAGAGGAGCAGATGGCCACTTGGTGAAAGAACTATTTATATAAAATGGATCAAGGAAGACACCCTGAAAGAACTGAGTACTGAATTATATTTTAAAATTAGGGAAAAATTCAGAAAAGTATATTAACTTGAGGATTCATTAAGCTCATATTTGTTGTAACAGGGTCTGTTCTAGAGAATAACAACTTCTCTACTTCCTCCAACAGAAACAGAAAAAAATCCTCAAGTATTTCTATCAAGATGATTCCTACCTGCTCTATAATTTATCTTAAAGGAATGCCCAAGGGCACTGAGAGTTTAAGGTCTTGCTTAGGGTCCTACAGCTAGAATGTATCAGAGGTAAGCCTTGAACCCCAGTCTTTCTGGGGTTGACTCTCTATACTGTCAACATCATAAGAATGTCAGAGGGAATCTTAAGAATTATCTTGGTCAACCTCTTCACTTTATAGATAAGGAAACAAGTCCAAAGAAGTGTCATGCTTGTGGTCACATAGCCAATTAAGAGGACAGTGAGGATTCGAACGCAGGTCTTCAGACCCTCAAATTCAGTGTTCTTTCTACTACAGCACATGGCCACCAAGAGTTATGCAGTAGCAAGCACTAAACAAAATGCAATCTTACCTTTATATAGTATTTACAGTTTTCACTTTTAAAAAAATGATCATCGTAGCAATTATATGAATTGGGCCAGGATAGGTATCGTGATCTCCATTTCATAGATAAGGGAATTTAGCCTCTGAGAATTTAAAGGACTTTCCCAAGGTTACATACTTGGCCAGTGGCTCAAACATAAATCTTCTCATCACTGTCCCCCTCCTCCTATTCAGATTCTTTCCAGCATATCACATCTCCTACCAATGAGTGTCAGTGGGTGAGGATGTACAGTGACCTGCAGCAAAGCATTTCCTATCACTGCTGCAGGTTTCTCTTGTTCCAACAACCTGAAATCTGCTTAGGGCCACAGATGCAACTACCAGTCCTTAGGTGTGGACACTTTGTTTATGATAAGTGACTTATCTCCAATTATCTCATCGTCCAGACATGGCGATCTGTCCTCAAAGGTATGAAGGTCCATTAATAACGCCCCCTGGAAAGGACTGCGGCTTCCCAGACCCAGCAATCCTGTCATATGATTTCCTTTCTGATATGGAGTTCTTATAATCAGAGCTAACATGCTGTCTAATATGTCAAAACATGTATTGTTTCCCAGTCTCTCACAATATGAAACCAGAAAGCAAGCCCCCTTATCATTTAATAACACTCCTTGCTCCTGAAAGCCACAGAAAAAATATGAGCACTCCAGGGGACTGGGGGAAGGGAACTATGTATAGAATTAAGGTTATGACACACATTCTTCTAAAGTCAAGAATCCAGATAGGGTAGATGATCATTCCTTAAACGAAGGGTTCCTTTCTGCACTGCATCCTGGCTTCCCATGAAAACTCAGCTAAAGTCTCACTTTCTGCTACAGGTATTTCCTAGTCCCTCTCCCTTCCAACTCCCATATCCCAAACCCTACCCCCAAGTTAGTGCCTTCTGCCTGAAATCACCTTCCATTTTCACCGCATATCTTCTATGCCCAATTTTTTGCACATTGTCTCTCCTATTATAATGCAAATTCTTAATAATAGGAACCAGTTTTTTTGCCTTTCTTTGTATCCCCAGTGCTTAGCACAAAGTCTGGCATATAGCAAACTCTTGATAAATGTTGACTGACTCACTGACCTTTATAGTTTCACTATGTTTCCTGTTTCTAAAAATCTCCTATGTTTTAAGAAACATGGAATTTCTTTTAAAAATGGTGTGAGGGAGATTAGAAGCTTTGTTGCTGTTTAGCTGGTGTTTCAAGTTTCCATTTACTGTGAAATGGGGTTTTTAATTATATTTTATATTTTTATTAATGATGATAACAGCTAGAAACTTGAAAAGTGTTTTGCTAATATGTTATTTAGTCTTTATAAAGACCCTGGATGGCAGATTATATTATTAATTCCATTTTGCTGATGAAGAAACTGAGGCACAAGTGACTTGCCCAGGGTCATACAGAACTCAGGTCTTCCTGATTCTAGGTCTGGTCCATCCATCATGCTACCTAGCTTCTTTTTGAATATTGGAAGTAATCAGCAATTATTTATTAAGCACTCCTTATTATGAGAGGTTCTGTGCTAAGTGGAAGGATACAAAAAAGCACTATCTATTGCCCACATTCTGGGTCTCACTTTCCTTATCAATAAAATGAGAGTGTTGTACCAGACGACTAAGGTCTCTTCCAGCTTTAATTCTAAATATCACACTGACTTGAGTCTAAAGAACAAATGTTACAAAATTAGCCATGAAACCAAATTCCATTATACCTCTGACCCTGTTTTCTCATCTGTTAAATCAAGGAGTTTGACTCAGTGGTCTCCATGGTCCATTCTAGTTCTACAGGTCTGTAATTTGTCCTTTACAGTTCTGGTGAGCAAGGCAGCTTTTGAGGAGGAGCAGATCTTTTCCCCTCTGTCCCTGCAGGCCAGTCTGAATCTTTGTTCTTAATTACACTTACTGGAGCTTGTAACCAAAATTTCATGCAAAAGATACTTCCAGGCAGGTCTTTTACTGAATCAATGGAACATGGTCAGCATCAGAAGCTTTGCATCTGACCTTCCTGTTTGTCTCAGTAGGGACTTTTGAAAAAAGTTCACATCTCACTTTGGGTTTGTTGGGTTTTTGTTTCTCTTAAACCAAATATATCATGCTGATTTCTCCTCCTAAACCACAAAGACAGAAAAGAAAAAGAGGAACACAACAATCCAAAGCCTTCAAGTTTTTTGATCTCTTAAAAAGGCATTATAGAAACAGAAACTATCAACAACTGAAATCTCTTGGACTCAAATAATCTCTAAACAGGTTCCCTTGCTACAAACCTCCAATCAAAGCTAGAATGCATAGAAGATATTACTTTAAGTAGTAGCCAGGAAGGCAACTGGAATTTTTATTTGTGGGGTTTTTTTTGTTTGTTTTTTAATTCTCAGAAATACCATAGTTTATTACTTCCATTTTCAGAAGGATTATTTAAACAGGGTACTGGAAAAAAAAATCTATACAAACTATAAGAAAGTAGCTTGACAGTATTCTCTTTTGATATTTTGCCTATTTTTTTCTAAAAGGCAAAATAGATGAGCTTGATATTTTTAAAGTAGTACTCTTGCCGAATTTCATTCTTTACAAACAGATAGACTCTGAGATGCCTGGTCTATCAGGTATGATGTCTGATCTCCTCAGTTTAGAAACAATTGTGAAAAATCAGAAAGAAAGAAAAAACTACAGTAAAGAACAATAGAAATAATACAAGGTATAAAAGTTAAAACATTTAGTAGGTTTTAAATTTATGAAATTCAGAAGAGTGTGACTGACTGTGGGTGGGTGTGATAAACATGGCACATGATCCTAGCTTATAAATATCTTCAAAGTAATGATATAATTAAAGGGAAAAAAATGATAATATGGCTAGAAGCAGTGGCTTGAAGCAATTGAAAGATGTTAAAGCTAAAAATTTAAGGGGGAAAAAGTTCTTTTTACCATCTGAAGAATGGAAAAGGGGAACAGACTCCCTAGATAGGGACTGAAACATTCTAATACAGACAGTATATATGGAAAACAAAGGGAAAACAATTCTATTTTTTGCTATTGCTGTCTTGGAAAGGTAGCAAACTTCAGCCCACATGTGAGGGGGCAAAGAGTTAAGAACAGAACAAGTAAGGCCTGCTGTCAATGTCACTGATAAAAGTAGAGGATTCAAGTTCAAGGTTGCCCATGAGGTCAAGAATCAAATAAATGATGTGGAGGCCTAAAATTATGATATTAATAACTCACATTCCCCTCCCTCCCATAATAACCCTTTTAGATAAGGAGAATAAATTGCATTATTCCCATTTTAGAGATAGAGAAACTGAGGGTCAGAGAAGGTAAGTGACTTTCTCAAGCTTTCCTTGATAGATGACTGTCAGAGATGGGATTCCCATCCATGACTGCTGACTCCAGGACCAGCCCTCTTTCTGTCTAACCATATTCCTCATTATCACTCTCATTTGAAGAAGCTGACAAGCCTGACACATTTGGCAGAGAGCTGTTTTTATCATTTAAACAACTGCTATGTAATAAAAGCTCCTCTTGCACATTTGCAGAAGTCTAACTTAAATAAGCCACCTCAATTTGGAAAAAATGAGAGATTTCAACATTTTTTTCTCCACAGAAGACATATTTTGCTTGTCATTCAAGCCTAATATTGGTGACTATGTAACACACACATACAGTTTGAAGAAGGAGGCACACACTCTGTGTTTCAGTACATTTGGATATTAATCAAGGGAAACTATGATTTTGCATTCAGTTTATTCTTAGCATTTGGTTAAGTAAAAAGAAAAGACTTTTCACTCAGGGAATGATCTTGAAAAAAGACACAAAACCTTCCTCCCTTTTTTACAAAGGTGGGGGGTCAATAAGTACAGAACAGTATATATATATTGTCAGACTTGGGAGATATGTTGGTCAATTTTGTTGAACTGTGATTTTTCCTCCCCTTTATTTATTCTCTGCTACAAAGGATGCCAGGCAGCTAGGTGGCGCAGTGGATAGAGCACTGGGCCTGGAGTCAGGAAAAATTGAGTTCAAATCTAGCCGTAGATACTTACTATCTGTATGACCCTAAACAAGTTACTTAACCCTGTTTGCCTAAGTTACCTCATCTGCAAATTGAGCTAGAGAAGGAAATGACAAACCACTCTAGTATCTTTGTCAAAAAAACTCCAAATGTGGTCACAAAGAGTCAGATGTGACTAACAACAACCAAACAAATCTGAATTTGTAGGTGAGGTAAAAGCAAAAGTTATCAATAATATATAGTGTTAATTTCATACAGTATATTATTACATAATATTTTACAACATTGTAATGTGGTAGAATTATTTCCATGCATATATAGGTGCATATGTGTGTATACACACATTAATTAAAAATAGATACATGAGAAAGTAAAGTCAGTATGTGGATAGGGGACCCAAAGCAGACTTGGAAGGTGCCCGAGAAATAGGCAAACATCTCTTTAAATCGCATTTATACTTCTCAGTGGTTGCTGATTATATTATATTGCTCTAGTGTGCTATTTAAGAATTTGTGAAATATGAATGGATATTGGGAAGGAACGGTGGATACCGATGGAAGTTAGGCAGCAGCCATAGCCATTCCTAAGAAAAGTGGGACTGAATAAGGTATTCCATTTACAAGTCTTTCAGTGAAGTCAGTGGCCAACAGGTGAGTCAACATTGTCGCAGCAGCAACAGGCAGCTAAAAGCATGAGCCTGTTACTTTTTAATAATGACCCAAAGACCAGAGGCATTGAGTGCTTGTATTCATTATGGAATTCATGCTACTTTTCACAAAGGTAGGGTATTAAGCCCTGCTATCCTGGCTAATTCTAAATTGGATAATTGCATTCCACCCACCTACATCCTACCTGCAGTTAAGGGTGGCATTTTACATTTCCTGCCATGTGCTGTAGTCTAATTTAGCTATTAGACCTTTGGAGAGATTTTATCTTTCATCTGTAAAATGACTACATTTGAAGAGTAATAGTTGAAGTGACTTGTATGCGTGTGTGTGTGTGTGTGTGTGTGTGTGTGTGTGTGTGTGTAGAAAATGACCTTACTTCTCAACATCACCCCCTTTCAGCTTCCTTTTGTATTTTGCATTCCCCATAACATTGTAAGCTCCTTGAAGGCAGGGATGTCTCTGTCTCTCCCCACCTTACACAATGCCTGGCACATAGTAGGTACCAAATAAATGTTTATTAATTGACTGACTGGAAGGGAGGCAACATTATTATTAACACTGAACTCCATGAGTCCTACTATTAGATTTAAGCTTTACTACTTCAGAGGGGGAAAAATATCTCTAGTGTACTGATGAAGACGCTACGCGGTACAGTGGAAAAAGGGCTGAAGTCAGAAGATCATTGGTCAGATCCTGACTTTACCATTCACTATAATTATGTGCTGTTAGTGAAATCACTTAAGTTGTCTGGGCCTCTATTTCCTTATTTGAGAATGAATGATTGCCTAGATGACAAAGAAGCAATATGGAGTAGTGGATGCAATAGTGGATTTGGAGTCAGGAAGGCTTGGGTTCAAGTTTTGCCTCTGATACTTGCTAACCATAATCTTGGGCAAATCACTTAACATCTCTGAGCCTCAGTTTCCTTGTCTGTAAAATGCGATTGTGACCTCTAAAGTCCTGCCTGGCTCGAAATCTCTGTGTTTAATGTATGATTAAACACTAATTATCTCTGTGTTTAATGTATGATTAAACACTAATTATCTTTGGTGACAAAGATCCAGATATCAATCTGGGACAAGTGACAGGAAAAACTATCCCCTCCACTTCAATAAATGGGGATGGTGATTTAGAAATTATAAGGGCAATTGAATATTTCTTGTGCCCTGTGCTGCAGTACAGAAACTAATTTTGTCTGGTTTATATTAGAAATGTGGAAAATGAGATGCTTACTGCAGGCAGCTTTGATTTGAATTTGTCTTTTGGGGGATCACTTTGTGTTCTCTAGCACCTGTATTTGAAGGTTTTCCTCCTGGTATCTTCTCTATTAAAGTCTTATTCCAGTGCCTCAATATGGTTTGGAGGTAACTGATTTTTCAAAGTCAGGTCTTAACCAAACCAGAAAGGCTTCAATCGGGGCTATCCATGTACTATCCATAAGTTATCTGAGGACAAACCTGGTAAAACTTAGCTGGACCCATCACTAAGAGATTAGACATAAAGTGATGATTTTTATTTTTTGCAATGTCAACTAATAGAAAGTCAAGGTCTTTATCTGTAAAAGTACAGCCTAGACCACTGAAATCAATTCATCAATCAACAAACATTGACGGAGCTCACCCAACTAGGAGGCTGAATGTCTGCTTAGAGCATAAATTCAGTCTGGGTGAGTCCTTACACTGGGGAAATTAGCCCCTGTCCTTGGACCCTTCCATTAGAGTTCAGAGTGATCCACCTCATGAAGAAGAAAACTACCCAGAGAGGTCCAGATGGAAATGGTTTGCCCTTGCTCAGATTGGTAGAGGCTGCTGAGTCTTATGCTCAAGCCGTGTTCTCAGCCAGAGTTGCTGAAGACTTTTAGCCCACCTCCTCATTAAATGGCCATTAATCAGGATTGATTTTTCACTTGTCAGGGCATTCTGGTTCAGAAAGTTATTTAAGGCTTTCAGGATCTCTACTGGGGCAGGGAGGGGTCTTTGGTTACGAAGAGAAACCATCAATCATCAAATTATTTATTGCCAGCTAGCCTAATTAATAAATTAATTACTAATTATCCAGAAACTTTATCTCTTGGGATTTTTCATTCAAAAGGAAAATCAAAAGGTGATGTAGGAGTATGGAGGGAACTAGGAAAATCCTCTAACAGAAGGAGAAATTTTGGAATTATCTTAAAGGAATCCAGGGAAGCCACGGGGTAGAAATAGGAAAGAACAGCATTCCAGGAACTGGGGACAGTCAGTGTAAAGGCAGGGAGGTGGGAGATATGTCCTTTTAAAGACCAAAGTAAATGAGCTGGAATTATTATAATGTGAGAATATACCTCAATTTCCACTTACAGGGTCCAATCTGAAACAAAAGACTTTTATTGAAGTAAAGACACATAATCTCTATCCCTGGGACTGCAATGCCATGTAAGGAATTATTAGAGATTTATTTTGTAGAAAGTATTTGAAATAGGAAAATAGGGTTAACCATCTTCCAGGGATACACAATGCTGTTCTTGGGAAACAAAAAGGAATATGTATGCCTTCAAAGAATTTTATGACTCAATATAAATATAATTGAGTACAATTTTGCCTTAGATCTCCTTTAAATCTGCTTCCATGCTTGATTTAGGTTTATGCATTATACTTTGTTACTAGAAAATTTCCATCACCAATGTTCTAATAAGTTCACCATATGTGAGAAGCCCACAAAAGTGGGGAGATATCCAAAGCAACATGGGCAGCACAGTTTTAGCTATTATCTTGTCAGGAGGGGGAAAACAACTCTTCACTTCTCCAGATAAAAGCCACTACCCAAAACAAAACAAGATGGACTGGACTGCAAGACGAATGGCACCAGCAGTTAAAGAAATGCTTCTCTGCTGTGTACAGCCAACCTGTAGAGTTCATTATCAAAAGAGGTCACTGCTATAAGTACTGTGGTGTGCATTTACGAAAGGGCTGGTAATTTTATGACCACTAATAACCTACACAGCTATCCAAGCTAAAATAATGATAAAGTAATCAAATCTCATGCTTCATGGAACTGTGATCGTTGGCAAAGAGCTAAAAAAGAGCCCTGCTCAACTAAGTATAGCACTAAGAGATAATCCAGGCACCAGAGGAGGTAGGATCATGGAACTTTATAGCAGAAAAAATAGACAATCTCCCCACATATTAAAGATAGTGATAGCATGATTGAATGAGCCCTGGATAGAGTGCTGACCCTGGAGTCAGGAAGATCTGAATTCAAATGTGGTCTCAGACGCTTACTTAGCTATGTGACACTGGGCAAGTCACTTAAACTTCTTTCTGCCTTAGTTTCCGCAACTGTAAAATGGGAATCATAATAGCAATTACCTCCCAGGGATGTTGTGAGAATCAAATGAGATTTTTGTTAAAAAAAAAAGCATTTATCACAAGGTCTGGTACATAGTAGGTGCTTAATAAATCTTCTTGGAATTCTTTTTATTAATTTCAAAAGTAATATAAAAACGTGGGTTAGGAGTATGGAGAAGGCCAGGAAAGTCCTCAAACAGAAGGAGAAATGTTTGGGTTGTCTTTTATTTTTTTAACTTGTATAATCTGGAGTGAATTACTTTATCTCTTTGGACCTCAGTTTCCTAACGTACTGAATGAAGCACAGCTGTAAAAATAAGGTCTGTCTCTTAACAGTTTATGAGTCAATGAAACTGAAGCACAGAAATGTTAAGGGACCTACTTGAGATCATATAGCAAGTTAATGGTACAGCTGGCACTAAATTCTAGGATGTATGATTAACATATCATGCTAGATATAAAATTAAAAAGGACATTAGGGGCTGAGATTTTTGACATCAAGTTCAAACTTTTTCTATTGTATCTTAATAGTATTTTGTTCTCCTTTAAATGGTAGTATCACTTTAAATTATGCCCTGTCCACTTTCTTCCTATTCCCTCAAATTTGGGAACTAGGATGAGAGGGAAAGAAGGTATATCCCAAAAGACACTTACTTGCCTGATGGCGGAGGTAGTGAGAAGACTATATATAGGTAGCACACAGTTTAACCAGCCCTACTCACTTTGGGAATCTGCTCTGATGTCACATCAGACACCCACCAGACTCATACGACATTCCTTCAACTTTGTGGTCCCTCAACGACTTTGACAGACTCCTGAAATCACAGGGTTTTAGCACTGAGTGGCCATCTATTCTAACTTATACAGAAGGAATGCCCATTACAACATACTCAACAAATGGTCATTCAACCTCTTCTTGAAGACCTTCAAGGAGTAAGAAGCCATCACTGCTTGGAGTAGGTCATCCTTCTTTGAAAATCCTAATCATTAAGAATTTTTCCAGACCTAAAGCTTAGCTTTGCCTCTGCCCAGCTTCTCTCTGTTGTTCCTGGATCTTTCCTCTCAAGTCAAACAGAATAAATCTAATCCTTCTATCACATACTTAAAGACAGTTGGGATGTCCTTCCCCCCATCCCAAATCCTCTACCCTCCAAGCTAAACATCCCTGAGGCTTTTAACCAATCATCACATGACGTTAACTCAAGTCCCTTTAATATCCTGTTTGCCCTCTTCTGGACACCCCAGCTTATCAATGTTTCCCAAACTGTTTCCCAGAACTAAACCCAGCATTGCAAATGAGGTCTGAGTGCAAAAGGACTCTGATTCCCCTGTTCCTGGAAGCAATGTCCCTTTTATCAGTATCTTCTTGTATGGCTCCCCCAAACTCAATGTCCCTCTTCTCAGAACCCCAGAAAGGAACAAAACACGAAGTGCTGCTAGGTATTATTCAACATGGGAAAAGACTGAATACAGTGTTGGTAACAGATAACAAAAATCTGCTTTATTATAATTACAGTTACTTAGAAGGTACCTGAAAGACTCTGCATCAGTCTCAACCCTTTCCAGAGAACAACTCATGACTTGATAAACTGAATAAGAAAAAAGGGACTATGGTCACAAGTGACAGAGCTATGAATAGAATGAGACCTTAATGACAGCCATTTCCTATAATTATGAGTATGGGCTGACTCTGGTGTAAGGGCTGGCTCTCTCTGTTGGACTGAGGTAAACTTACCTAAATGACTTTAAGGGACTCCTGGTTCCAAAAGTGTCATCCTCAGGCTGGGAAGTTGCTGGACTAGCTGTCAAGTTTATCTTTGAGGCTAATATAGTCCTACACTTTCCTCTGCCATCTCTCAGAGAAGCAGTAACTCACCTTAGCAGGAACAGTAGCAGTGCTTGGATCTAAGCTTATGATTCCACCGAGTGGGTGGCTAATGAATTCCCCTATCAATATCCTCAGCCTCCATGCCCTCTAAATACAGCCAGGCATATAAAATTCATCATTTTTAGCTACAGGGAGACAATGTATTATTTCTTGCTTGGTTGCCCTGAACGCTAAGCCTAGAGTAACGACTGGCAACAATGTAAGCTATAGGTCAATGACATACTACATTGAACCAAGGATGTTATGTCCTGTTCCCCTTTAATAGTTATTCCAGGGATAGACTCTACTTCAAAGTACATGGGTTTGCCCTGTTTCCTACTGTACAGATTGAAATCCCTTAAAAACTTATATTTGAATCTTATGTCCCTCTCTCTTTATGGAAAAGTATCGTATCTAGACACTATGGTAAAAGGCTTCTTTTAAGTCAGTAAAATTCACAATCCATGCTTGAAACTTTAGAAGACACTAATTTCGGTAAAAAGAACTGATAAACCATCCTTATTATTTTTCTTTTCAAAACATTTTCACAGAAGGCACTTTATTACAGAAAATTGTCAAAACTGATAAAAGATAAAATTAGTTGATATTGCAGGGGCTGTGACTAATAGGCTATTAGTAAAGTAGTAAACTTGTCTAATCTTTTGGAAAAATAATTTGGTATTATTTGAGAAAAATTATGAGGTTGACTTTTAATCCAGCATCACCATACTGGATGTCTACTATAAGAAGGCAAAAACAAGTCAGCATCCTATATATACCAAGATATTCAGAATAGTACTTTTCATGATAGAAGAAAAATCTGGAAACAAAATATGTGCCAATCAGCTGGACAAAATGACTGGTCAAATTGCGATCTAGAAATGTAATGGAATATAATTGTGCCACGAGAGATGACAAATCAGACAAATTCAGAGAAACTTGGAAATAATCATATTAAATGATGCAGAGTATAGAAAACAGTATACACAGTAACCAAGATAATGTAGAGAACATTATCATTAAAAGGCATTAGAACTCTGTAGAATGTGATGAATGGCCAATTTTGATGCCAGAGGAATAATGGTGAAATATAAATTCCCCTTCTTTATAGACAGGTAGACAATGCTACATATGCAATCAGACATGGTTGAAAGGTCAACTGACTTTTTCCTTTATACAAGGCAAAGTCACAAAGATAGGGGTTATTGGGAAATTAGAGTAATATATTAAAAAAAATTCAACACTTTGACTTACAAATTTTCAGAAGAATGCAATACTCTTTAAAGAATGACTGGAAGTCAGTGTTGTCATAACCTTAATTTTTTCAGAATCCATCCATGTACATGCCTGAATATTCTAAGACTTTCCCAACAAGGCATAAATACAACTTTTTAAGAGGTACTGGTGTTCATGATGAGGGAGATATAAATATTTATTGAGTGATCCTTGTGTACAAAGTACTGTGTCAGGTGACATTGACCTTTATTTTCTTAGTTAGCTACCTATGATAAAAATCTTTCACCTGGGTCATTCTTCATCTTCAATTCCCATTATTCAATCATCAAAAACTTCTTCTGATTTTATATATTCTATTTGCAACCAACCTTTCTGAGTCCCTTTGATATTTAGTGGCACAAGAAATCTCCAAAATGACTGCATTTGCCATCAAATTTGTAACCTATTCCTCCAGTAACAGTCACTGATATCTATAAAATATGATTGTGCACGATGAGATTTAAGTTGTGCTAGCGTAATTTAACAGTGCTCTGATCGGCCATAAATCAATAATACACAGGCAGAAACCAAATCCTCTGGTCCAAGATTTTAGCTCATCATGTCTCTGAAATATTTTCCTAATGTTATATCTAGTGATATTCTACTGCTGTCCCACGGTAACTTAAAAAAAAATAGAAATACCTGCTGCACAATGTGAAATACACACACACACATCTATTTATCTATATAATATAACTATTTTCTGTGGTTTATTTGCATAACTAAAGAAAGGGCTTGAAGGAAGAATATTCTGTCCACTTTGGAATAGTTATAGGAAAAGAGTTATAAAGAAGCAGACTGAATTAGGTTATAACACTGTGTAGAGAAATAATTCATAGTAATGTGACATTCGGGAAAATTAAGGGGATTCGCTTATCCTTATGAAATAACTGTTCTGCTTTCCATAGATAAACCAAGTCCTCTAAAACATAATAAAGGAATCCTCTAGAGTCCTAACTGCAGTCCTAGTGACCTCAACTACTTCTGAATGTGAAAAAAAGGAGGCTTCAAATTTGTCAAACATTTTTTATCCATTCATTTACTTATCATTTATACCTGTGATTTTTACCAGTGTAAAATATTCCCAGTATGGGAATTCTCCCTACCAATAGAGATAGGTTCATAGATATAAAGAATTTAAAGGGACCTTAGCAAGATATTCAAGCAGTCAACAAGCATTTATTAAGGGCTTACCATGTCCTAGGAATTGCATTAAAGGGTCAGACAAAAGGTTACAAGAAAAATGGAAAGGAGAGTACTTTCTCTTGGGGATGAGGATGTCATAGAAGACTTCATAGAGGAGGTGATATCACAGTTAGACATAAAAGGCAGGAAGAGCCTTCTAAACAGTGGGAAAAGTGAAAAGAAAAACAAGGAGATGGGATAGGATAGATAAGAATGAGAGAAAAAGAGTTCAGTTTGATTAGAAAATAGAAGACATGAAATCATGTTGACTGAAAAAAGATTGGATGGTTGGTGGAGCTAATTTGTGGAAAGCCTTGAATACCATAATGAGAAATTTTTACAGTATCTAGGATTGGTTCCAAAACAGTGTTGGATACATAGTAGACATGCCAAAAATGGTTTTTCAAATTGAACTATTTATCATTTCATGACATCCCTTTGCTTACTATGGATACCCAGTTAAGTGCAATGGGCAAATGCAAATTTAACATCAAGAAATCACAAGTACCATGTAGGGGGCAAAAAGGCTAAGAGATTACAATAGAAGTAACCTGGGAATGTTACACAGAGGCCAACTCACAAACACCCTGGCCAATACCCTAACCTCAGCATGGCTTACATAAGCCTTCCAATTCCTCAAATTCCTGCTCCAGCTCCCTCCCACCATGTTCTCCTCTGTCTCTGCCGAGATGGCACATCTAAGCTTGGAAGCTGCTGAGAGAATTCCCAGCAGGCTCTCTCTACACAAGTGTCTAATGAGCTGGAAAAGCTCCTAAGCCTAGGAAACTCAAAGAGGACTTTGTCACTAAGAAGAAACAGCAATGGAAGGAATTATAACTGGCCTGCAGAGCACAGTCATCTCTGGGAAATGGAATTATACCTGTTGGACATCATTGCCATTTTATTGTTCCCATACCCCACGTGGGCCCAGGCACCACATTAGGGAGCTCCAGTGTTCCTCTGTTCATTTTTTGAGAGTTCCCCAAACACAGATCCTGAATGAAATCCAATCAACCTGCTAGCCAAATCCATAGAATAATCTAAGAGAGTTGCCACCTAGCCCCACTGAGGACCAAGCTGGAAGATGTTGCCTTGTTATAAATATTCAAGTTAAAGACAGCCAAGATACAGTATCCAGGTTGGCAATTTATGTAGTCCTATGCAATCATGGGAAATGGACTATTTATACGTGTCAGAGATCAAATGGGATCAAAAGAGAAGTCCGTGTGGTTCAGAAGGAAAACAACATTTGATTTGAAATCAGAGGACTTGGGATCAAATTCTGCCCAGGCTACTTGTTCTCTGTGTGACCTCTGGCAAGGTACTCAACATTTCAATGTCTCATTTTCCTATCTGAAATGAGGTGTGTGTGTGTGTGTGTGTGTGTGTGTGTGTGTGTGTGTGTATGTGTGTGTGTATGTGTGTGTGTGTATACTAGAGGAGCCCAAAGGTCACTTCTAGCTCTAAATTTATGATGTTGTCATATTCACAGATGAAACTAAACAAGATGTCACCTAACCCCACCACAAAACTACCTGGTAGGTAATGATTGGTTGTCAGTATCAAAGTGAGAAATATCCATGATAAAGAGCCCAGTCTGACTCTTGTACACTGTGATAGCCTTTTCTCTTAAACAAGAGTTTCTGATTTTCTTTCCTTAGATGTTCAGGAGTCTTTTTGAATGCAATGCATTATAAAATATATTTTACAATTTTATATGTATATATATACATATATGTGTTTATACACACATATAGATTCACTTAGATTATTGAACAATTTCTAACATTCAAATTGAAGTGCAAAGAGAGAAGAATCCTTATTCACTCAGTTTCTTCTTGTATAAAATACAAGACTATCACACATATCAACTGCCATTGGACCCTTTACCTTGAATTTGCCTGGCCAAACCTGCAAGCCAAAAGGATACTACCCCATCCTCACTTAATTCTTCCATTTAAAACTCTCTCTTCCCATCATCTGCAAAGGCAAATCACCAGGCCAATTAAAAACAACCACTTCCTTAACATATGCCTTCTGGGGTGTAAACTTCTGAAATGGGGGCACTTTTGCACTTCTAATGCAGGGTCATCCTAAATGGTGCATTCTCGAGCTCTCCCAGGCTGGAAGCAAGTGTCTAGAGGGAATATGGCTGGTGAAAGCTGCAGATTCTTGTCATACAGAACAGATGCCTTGGCACATAAATTTCCACTGTGCCTGAAAGGCTCATAATTAAAAAATGAATCCAAAAGGATTTACTATAAATTACAAACACAGAGAAACTAATAGGATGTCTTTTTTTCCACCTAGTATTAGCTACATAAAGAAAAACTAATTGCTTCCCTATTCTTTGCTACCTTCTACTTATAGGAGGTGAAAAGGAGGTCACCAGGAGTTTTATTATAGTAATAGTAGACACTTCGTGGTAATCTTTTCAATGGTACAGATCAGGTATTTCTCACACACTACTTTATAAAGAAGGGTTAGCATAATATGCCCCAACTCCTTAGTGTCTAGATACCAAGGCCAAAGAGACATCTTCTATGGGTAAAAGAATAATAGACTCTGATCACATGTGCGGGGCAAATACATTGCTGAACAGTGGATTTCAATGAAGCACGGATTCTTGTAAGGAAAAAAAAGATTTCTCATTTCTAAAACACATGCATCCACTCTATAGGGAATTCATGTGATGCAGCCTTCAAGATTCATTTACACCCGTCAAATACAGATCATCTATCTGTTATCTCATTAATATAGCTATGAATAATCAGCACAGGGAATAATGCATCATGGAAATGAGAGTACCAAAAATATTAGCTAGTTTTAAGCAAGCAATTTCTAATTCATTTTGCTTAGATTTTTAAAAAAATTTGAGGGAAATTAAAATTTTATGTTTTTTATATGTGTTTATATATGTTTCATATATATAAAATTTATATCTATAGATATATAGATATATATGTGTGTATACACAAACACATACATATATGTATATATGTGTGTGTGTGTGTACACATGTATGTATGTATATATAAAACACAAAAATACCTGGGTGGAGTGATGAAGATGAAAATTATGACATACCAGATTATATCTTTACATTCAATTCAATGAATACTTAGTTAAGCAGCTACTATGCATAGAATGTTACACTTTGCACTGGGATAGATAAAAGGCCTAATCCCTGCACCCACATGGGGCTTATAATCTATTAAGTGGATAGTGGTAGGGAATGGCTTGGTGCTTGGCACAGTGCCTGACATACAGTAGGCACCTGTTAACTGTTTATTGAATGACTGACTGATTTCAAAGGTATAGAGAACTCCCAGGGAAGAAACTATTCTTACCAACGTAGATGCACCACTTAGAATCATGGAGACTTGCCCAGAACATTGAGAAGCTAAGAGGCTTGCTAAGGCCACATTTTTTTTTAAAATACAAAATGTCTTTCTGAATTAGGTCTAGATTAGATTTCAAGAATCAAGAAAGTCTTCATAGAAGTGTCACTGTCATGGTCTGTATAACATGGCTTAAAGCTCAGCTATTAAATCCAGGGAATGGTTTATTAAAGGACGGAGAAAATATATAGGAACAGAGAATCTTAGAGGTGAAAGAGCTCTGGTTCAACCAAGCTGACCCACATCTAAACAGGATACCCTTCTTCAAAATCCTCAAATGGATATCCAATCAACTCCTGAAGAAATCTCATGGGAAGCTGACAGACTGTTGAGATAGTCTATTCTCCTTTTTCTGTTAAATTGTTTTTCAGTTGTGTCCAACTCTCCCTGACCCCACTTGGGGTTTTCTTGGCAGAGATACAAGAATGGATTGCTATTTCTTTCTCCAGCTCATTTTACAGATGAGGAAACTGAGGCAAGCAGAGTTAAATGATTTGCTCAGGATCACATAGATATCAAGTGTCTGAGGCCAGATTTGAACTCACAAAGATGAGTCTTTCTGACTCCATCCACTGTGCTCCCTAGCTGCTCTATTCTTCTTTAGGACAGTTCTAATTTTTAGGAAGCCCTTTTCTTAAATGGAACTTAAATCCAACTTTCAATTTTTCCCCATTGCTCCTTGGTCTGCCTTTTGAGATTCAGTAAAAGAGATCCAATTCCTTTTCCGTATTATAGCATTTTCCATATTGGAAGATGGCTATCATGTCCTTCTTCACTCTTCTCCAAGCTAAAAATCCCCGATTTGTTCAACTGATCCTTGTGCATAATGGTTTTGAGTCTCCTTAACATTCTGATCAGCTTCCTCTGTGTTCTTTCCACTATTCTTCCTTAAATTTGACTCCCCAAACTGAGTACCATAGTTAGGTGGTCATGTCAACGAAGTTCTAGGATTCGAGTCAGGGAGATCTGAGTTCAAATTCAGCCTCAGGGCTGACTAATATTTCTGGGCAAGTCACTAAAGGTCCATTTGCCTTATTTTCAACTATAAAATGAGGATACTAGTATCTACCTTACAGGGTTATTGTGAGGCTCAAACAAGATAATATTTGTAAATATTAGTACAGTTCCTGGCACAAAACAGGCTCTATATAAATGCTAGCTCTTATTATTATACGCCAATGTGCTCTATTTACGACCACGGGCTGAGGGGCTATAGCTTTCTTTCTTCAGAAAGTCATGCTTCTATGAATCCAAACTAAGGCAGTTTGGGGGGTTATCCTATCACATTCTATAAGACAATTAGTGACTTATGGGGGATAACACAAAATAAGGCTGCAAGGATAGCTTGGTGCCAGATTAAGGAGATAGGCATTAAATCTTTACCTTAGAAGAATGGGAGTGACATGGTCAGATACACACTTTAGGAAGATCATTTTGCCTCATTGGGAATTGACGAATTGGGGAAGAAAAAAGATAGAGACAAGGACATGTGCCAGGCACTCTTGTTAAGCATTTTACAAATATTTTCTATTTGATCCTCATGACTCTGTGAGGCAGGTTCTATTATTAACCCGTTTTTACAGTGGAGGAAAATAAGGTGAACAGGTTAAGTGACTTGTCCAAGATCCCACAACTAGTAAGCATCTGAGGCTGAATTTGAACCAGTCCCAGCACTCTGTCAACTTCAACACCTGGCTGCCCAAAGGAGGACATAGATAGAAAAGATAGCATAGAATTAGAATCAGTAAGACTTGGTAACTGATTGAATGTTGCTGGAGAGGGAGAAGGAAGATGACAAAATTGACTTAAAGTTTCCATATCTGAGTGACTAGGGGATATTAAAAGAAATGGCTAGTTTGGAAGGGAACATAAGAAGTTCAGTTTGGGGATATATTGAGATTGAGGTCAAGGCAAGACTTGAGGTTGATAGACACAGTGGTTTAAATGTAGGTGTAGTAGTTTAAATGCAGGAATGGACCTCAGAGGAGAGGTCAGGAATGAAGATATAGATTTGGGAGGTACCAGAGTGGAAATAATTATTGAAGCAAAAGGGTGTAGAAAGTTGTCAAGGGAGAAAAAGTAGAGAGAAAAGTATCAAATGGAAAAGCCCCAAAACAAAATCACAAATGTTGTCTCTGAAGGGGCTATAGATAAAATCTATTGTAATCCACTCATTTTAAAGATGAGGAAAATGAAACCTAAAGAGGGGGAATGACTTGACCAAAGTTTCACTAAGTGGGAAAGGTGCTTGAACTTCTTGTGTCAGTGCAGAATATTAGACAATACACTCCGTTCAGGACAAGTACTTGACATCTCTATTGTATCTGACAAAGAAGAAGCACTTAAAGAATGTTTGAGTCAATTTTTAAGTCCATTGTTTTCTGTTTTCTACTATACTTGTCCCAAAGCTTTTCTACAAGAGCCTTAACATCACGTTTTTTTATCCTTGAAATTGTCTTCCATGGGAACTGTGCACCTTTGCTAACAATGAGATATTTCAGAATCCCCTTTTTTCAGAACTGTCTTTAGAGTAAGTCCAGCAAACAGGAAAACCAATGCTATTTCTAAACATAGATGCTTATTTTGAATTAAAAAAAACACATAAAATTTGATACCAAATAACTTTTGAGTGTTTCAAGCAACCAAATCTACCAGCAAAGAAGGAGGACTTGCTTTGAAAGTAATTTTAAATGAAGTGCTCAAGAAATATTTAAACGGTGACCATGGGGAGGTAGGGAAGAGAAGTATTGGATTTATAGTTAGAAGTCCTGGATTTGAGTTCTGACTGTCATTTGATAACTCAATGTTCTGGTGCAAGTTATGAAACATTTTTGAACATCATTTTCTTAATTTGTAATAACAATAACAATACTTTTTATAATGTTTTATATATGTTATTTCATTTAACACAGCAACTCAATGAGCTGAATATTATTTTCTATAAAAGATGGGTAACACCACCATCACCAGCACCACCAGCACCACCAGCACCACCACCAGCACCACCAGCACCATCAGCACCACCAGCACCACCATCACCACCAGCACCACCAGCACCACCAGCACCACCAGCACTACTGCTATTACTATTTTTCCTGCTGCTCTGGCTGCTTCTGCTGCTGCTGCTACTGCTACTATATATCTGACACATAATGGTTGGCTATTGTGGACTCTTTTGGTTTTCGAAATGATTATAAACTAACCAATGTTATGCACAGCATTCTGGCTCATGAACTTTTAAATATCATGAATTAAATTAAATATCAGCACTATTAATACCAGTAGTGGTGGTAGTAGTAGTAGAAGTAGTAGTAGCAGCAGCAGCAGCAGCACTTAGAGTGCTTCAAGTGTGCTCTTCAAGTGCTTCATATGGTTCTTCATCTAGTGCTTCACAAACTTCTCCATCTATCCTCATAACAACCCTGGGAGGTAGGTAGTATTACTATGCCCCAGTCACAGATGAGGACACAAAGGCATGGAGTGGTTAAGTAACTTTTCTAATGTCACCAAACTCGTAAATGTCCAAGTCCAGATTTGAGCTCTGGTTTTCCCGACTCCAAGTCCCATGCTTGCTACGTTGTACTTCCCTACTGCCTGTCAGCCTCTTTCTCCTCCACTATTAATGTTACTAACATCACTACCACCTCAAATGTATATAGGGCTTTATGGTTTGTGAAATGCCACATATGCAGCATCTCATTTAATTTTTGCAATAATCTTTCAGTATGTGCTACAACTATCATCATAACACGGAGAAAATGGAGACCACGGAAGGTAAAGCGATGTGCACAAGGTTATACAGTTACTGAACCCACGTCTTCCTGACTCCATCATTCCATCCCTCACTATGCCATAGAGACGCCCTTATTTCCATCACCTACCTCATAGGATTGCTGTGAGGATGGAATGTGATTAAAACAGATTCTTTTATGCGGGCTTAAGAGGAAGCATGGCATGTAAAAATCCTCTGGCATCTGTAAAGTGTCATACTGTTATCCTGAGCTACTATTGGAATTACACCTTCTAAGGTGATTAATATGAGAGCATTCACTCATTTGTATATACTGTCTACATGTTACACTCAGATCTCCTATGCCTATATGCGTAAATATGACAATACACAATATATTCTCTTATACATGTTATATGAACAGAGGTACTATGGCATATGGTGTCTGACAACCAGGATAATCTGTGTGCATGTCCTGCATTTGATGTGTAATGGTTGGCCATTTTTGTTTACTAAAAATGACATAAACCAATCCATACGTTATACACAGCATTCTAACTTGTATGGGTATTTAAATATTGTGACTTAGATTTGAAAATTGTGTTTTTATTCCCAAAAACGAAGTTCAAGATAATGGATACAGTAAATGGCTACCTTAGACAAGGCTCTTAACCTATTAGACAACTCTCTATGGCTAGATAAGTTGAAAATAAAGTGCTAACTGAAAGAGGGAATTTCTGAATCCAGGAGTTTCTTATACTGATGAAATCACAAATTCAGCCTTTATGCTCAAAAAAAAAATTGAAAACATCTACCCATCAATTACACCAATGACAATTATAGCAAGGCTGCAATTTTGAGCAATGTTCTTGCTTCTCTTAGCCATTCTTCATACTTTCATGTCATAAGATCATTGAATTTAGAGTTGAAAGAGACCTTACAGATCATGTAGTTCAACCTCCTCATTTTATAGTGCCCTCATCTGTAAAATGAGGGGTTTGGATTAGATGGCCTTTAAGTTTCTGAAGCCTATCATCCAATGTCAGTTTGGGACCATCACTGTCAGCTGAAAATCCAAGCTAAAATGGTTAGTGGGGCTTCCAGTTCCACATAGGGCAACAAAGCCTTTCTCTTAAGCATGTGTCTGAATGGAGATTATCTACACAGTGCCTATGTCTGTAGAAATGGATGAAGTTAGTTACCAAATACCCTATCATTAAAAGGTTTCAGGTCATGGACTAATTACTTGTTACATGGCAGCCCTAAGTCATATTGTTTTCAGTTAGCCACACTAAAAAATAATAAATCATGAGAATGAAAGGGAACTACTGCTGGTATGTAGCTTGCAATGACCATAAATCAATCAAAATGTGTTGCACTGCCTTCCAACTCACATAACTTTTTAAATATTAGGACTTAGATTTGCAAAATGTGATTTTATTCACAGAAGCAAAGTACGAGACATCTAAGACTTAGTGAATGCCTACTATTTACATTTATATTTATACTGTGCTACATGCACGGGCAAACTGTATATTAATTATGTCTTGAAAAATACAATACAACAAAGATTTGGAAGTTTCTGCTGTGTGCAGTGCCCTGGGCTAGGTCCTGAGGCAAATGCTATGGTAAACATAGCTTGATTTCTCCTTCTCACTTTAACTTCATTTTTAGAGTTCTTAAGAGCAGGTGGACAGTGTCACTATAATGAGAAGACAGAAGAAAGGGTGGAGGGGTACAGCATAGAAACCTAAGCTTTTATAGTACTCTAAGGCCAGCTTCCATGTTTTTAAAGTTATCATCTCTAACCATTCCTTCTCTCCTTCCTGGCATTCTGCCTGGGCTCTGGTTCAGAGTGAAGTGAGAACGCTACCAGCCAGGGGAATCAGGATGGTAAATTGTTCACTTTCCCTGTTACCTGAAATAACAGGTGCTCGAAAGACGTGTTAGTAGCCATAGCTGAAGTTGTAGTCTCCTAAACCAAAGACAGCCACCTCTAAATGCCAGGCAAGCAAGGATCTAATCAAAACTCTTGATTTTTTCCAAAGACCATGTCTCTGCCTCAGATTTTTCTAGGTAAATCTGATTATTTTCTTTCTTTCAGAGGTTGGCTGCATTCCCCAGTTGATCTTTTCTCTTAACTGCTTTCCTTTTTCCTGCTATTTAAAACTGAACTTTTATTGTTCCAAATTAAATCCATTCTTTCTAGCCTTGTCATTGCTAACTAATGAGAACGATCCTTCTCCTCACTCTTGGTAACTGCACTTACGTACTTATAGATGAGAATCATATCCTTTCTAGCCTACATTTTTTTTCCAGACTGCACAAGCTATAAAATGGGTTAATTGTTGCTATAAAAATACTTTCTATCATCATAGCATGGCAATTTTCCGCCCCAAATCATTTAAATTTCCTAGAATTGCACTCAGTCCACATGGTATCAAATAGTTAAGTATAAATGCTCATTTGGCTTATAGACACAAGGCCTAGGACTAGCTTGGTGTTTTCCTTCCCTTTTGGTTATCATTTTTCACCATACCTTTCCTTCTTGAAAAAAAAAATCTTGGTCCCAAAAGACAACAAACTGAAAGATCTTTAATATTCAAATCTGCCATTCTATTTGCACCTGGGACTATTAAGAAACCCATTAATGATTTTCCTTTATTTATACAGCACACAAACTAGATTGCTGGTGGGTGATCAAAAGCTGAGCTATCATCAAAGATGAGAAGGAACACAATGGACCAAATTCTTTGACAGTTGCCCTATGGCAGAGTCAGAGAGCCAGCTGCCCCCTGTCAACAGCTCGCTAGTACCAATGCCAAAGCCTATGAGACTGAATACACCTATACCACCAGGATAAGGTTAGCACGGCATCAAAAGTTACTTTTTATAAACACACACTTGTTGCACATGTCTGGAATAGTCCATTTTGTCTGTCTACACTACAGCAACAGAGAAAGTCTGAGGTACAAGCAGATCCAAGCTGAAGTCCATTACTCACTATGTGAAGCTGGAGGAAATCACCAAGCCCTGGAGCACTGTCAATTCGAACCAGGATGCCATCCTTCACTGTCGTGCTGAAGCCCACAGCGAGGCGATCTGAGCGTGTGCTGGGTCTGTCATTTGCAGGCCAGGTGTAGAGTATGAGTCCTCCACTTTTCCCAAAGATATATGTAGCACCGGCTGCAAAAGATAAGGAGAGAGGGAGATGTCAGCCTACTTCCTTTAGTTTCACCAGCTGCAGCAATGCGGCCGAGACTTGCCCCCAAACAGCTGTGGAGGAGAATGTCCCTCACACAACAGTGTTTTGTTACCAAGAGTGATGGTGTCCAGGGTCTAAGAGGCTGCTGTCACCCTAAATTAAAGATGCTGGCAAAATGAATTAATAGCAAAGCAGATGTTAAAAAGACACACCCTTAACATGTCCCATTGCTTCTGGGAAATGGGACAAGACAGACAATACCTCCTGTTTGAGGTCTTTATGCATGGGGAAAAAAACCTTTCTCCAACCCTCCTTTCCTCAATAGTGGAATTAATCTCACATCCCATCTCATGTATGTACCACATGGAAGACTAGCCCTTGATCCCTCTTAGCTATAAGTATATTCTGTTCAGTGAAGCAGTAGTCACCAACTCCATTTCTAGAAGTGTCTTACATAAGTTAAGAGAATGCAGAAGCCCAAAGACATCTTTTTTACATTCTCTGCTGAACACTTGGAGCACCCTCTAGAAAATAAAAATGTTGGTAAGAAAACATACACATTGTGACAAATACTACTTCCATGCTTTGTAGTTCTGGCCCACTACGCAGGTATTTAGAAGTGTTAGAACCTTTAAATAAAAAAGAATATGTTCTCTACTGTGATCATGAGGTACTTAAAAGAACTTTTTAATTTTCTCTGGCCTTTAAAAAATTAAAAAAACCAGTGACAACAAAAACAACATTTTTTTCAACCATATGCCAAAGAAAAGGGGTTAAGCTATATCTAACTGAATGAAAGTCTCAGTACTATGAAATCTAAACCAAGAAATTATATTTTAGAGCATTTAATAATGGTCAATGGGTTATTAATATTATTCTTACTTATATCTAATTATTACTTAAAAATATAAAAAAGAGAATGGAATTAAGAAAAGAAACTTCCATCTTTCAAATTCCAAATTTATTATGTTTATAGCATTGTGGATGTAGCAATATTAGAATCATTCAGACCTAGGGTCAGATCTTGCTTCTAACACATTACTAGCCCTTGACCAGGGGAAAGTCACTTAGGTTCTCAATGCCTCAGTCAAAACTTTACAAAATGCTAAGACTGTTAAAAAGTACAGGAAATTTCCACAACCAACAGTTACTCCCAAAGAAAAAAATCATAGGTTTTATTCTTTTTTCTATCCACTTGGAAAATAGTTGCATAGATGGAAAAATAACAATCTGAACTTGGAAGTAAAAATCTTGTTTCATCATCATTACATCAGAAGTTGCAAGTGAAATCATAGATTTAGAGTTGGAAGATACCTGCAATCCCTTCATTACACAGGTGGAGATACTAAAGTCCAGAGATGTGTATAAGGGTTCAGCTAAAAAGTGTTAGAGGTGAAGTTTGAACCAGTTATTATGATTCCAAATGCATGCCTTTTCCACCATACCGTGCTGCCTCCCATCACAGGCATTTCTCTCTAGCTGTTACTTCCAAAAATGTAAACTCATTTGATATGAAACTTTCCTTCCTTGGCTCCCAATGAACATGTCCTTGCCTTTTAGAAATACTTTAATACGTTCCACTGAGTAATCAATTCTGATTTCTATAACATCTACTGAGGATCCTAACATATCTTGGCCACATTTGCTCTCGAGTTAATACACATCTGTGTCAGCCAGAAGGTTGGGCACGATCCTACTGACTGAACTAAAAGAAAAAAAATGTAGCTTGACTGAATCTACTAAGGCAAACTGTGGGGATGTTTGAGATTAGAAATATATGTGAAATTCACCCTATCACCAGGTATTGAACTAAATTCAACTTTGGTGAGAGATAGAGACACCTTTCTATCTACTCCCAAGGGTCACCATGGTAGATGTACAGTGTGCTCTGTGTACATATAATATGTTACCTTTGCTTCATTTTTCCTCCTCTGAGTTTCTAAATATTTAGGAGACACTGTGAAGTTAAAGTAATTCACTGCACCTCCTCCATTTAGCTTTTGTATCTAATGGTGATGTGACATTTCATATACACAGCAATGTTTACCACTCTCTGTTGACAAGCCTCCTCCAAGCCTCTTCATATTAATTAGAGATGCAGGGATCATGAATTATCCATGGCATCTGTCCATATATACAGAATTTGAACAATTTACTTTAAGTAGATTAACTACAAAAGCCATCATCACCACTCTTTTAATTCTTTATTTCTATGGTGCTAAATGATTGATGCACCAGGCTAGATTAATTCAAAAAGGGGGGAAAACAGCAAAGCAAGTGAAAGCATGAGCCTTAGCAGTAATCTGTAAAATCCCATTACATCATATCCTAAGCGTTTCATTGATTCCATTACATGGATCAATTCACACTAGCTCCCAATAATACTATCCAGGAGATGATTGTTTACAACCATAAAGATCAAAGGTCTAAGACAGATATTTCCTCATAAATTAGATGAGAAGATTTCTTCGTTCTCTTCCAGCTCATTTTAGATAGACCCCATTTACCCAACTTCAGCATTTTTATAACTACATAGGATCTGAGATTTGGGTACCTCCAAGGTCAATTGATCCAACACCATTTTTGGAAAGGTGAGGAAACCGAGGCTCAGAGAGGTGAAGTGCCTTAATAATAGCAATAGCAGCAAACATTTAAATAATGCTGGGAGGACTGCAAAGTTTACTGCCTGCTGTCTCATTTGACCCTTGCCAGAACCCCGGGATGCAGGGGCTATAATTTTCCCCATTTACAGATGAGAAAAATGAAGCTATAAGAGGTTAAATGACTTGTCCAACATTACATAGCTAGTGTCTGAGAAAGAATTTCAGCTCAGGTGCCCTTCCCTTCAAGGCCATGTCCGTCCAGTTTCTTTTTGAAGTATTATATATATATATATATATATATATATATATATAGTGGCCCCTAAGTACATTTGCCCCAGACCATACCAGCTCTGACTCCAAATATAGTACTGGTCAAAATTTTCTTTTCATAATTATAGTATCTCAAAACTGAAAAGCAGCTTACAGGTCATCTAGTCTAATTTCAGGAATCTCCTGCACAATATCCCTGGCAGTGATCATCTAGGCTCAATTTGAAAATAAATAGTAAAAGGGAATGCACTTTTTTTTAAGGTGGTGGGAAATGGACCTGTGAAGTCATTAATGTAGGGAAACTCTGGTGAGAAAATTCTTCCTGGCAACTGAGATCCATAAATTGCCTTGGAGAGCTGTGGGATAAGGCATGTTGCAGTGAGGGGCACTGTGAGGCTAAATGACTTTCCTATACTGTCTCAAATTTCAGACACTGAGCCAGTATCTCAGAGGGAGAACTTGAATTCAGGTCATCCCGTCTCCAAGGCTTGTTCTCCATATTCCATCTCCATTATGTCATGAATCGGTCCATTCTATTTTAGGGACAGCTTATATTCTTAGAAAAGTATTAGAGTTCAAATCTGCTGTTCTGTCTTCTAGGTATTGATCCTAGCTTAGGGCCATGGAAATTCACCAAATAAATCAAATCCTCTATCCACAGAATAGTCCTTCAAACATGTAAATACTGGTATTGTTGTCTCTTTAATTCTCCTTTTCAGGCTAAAGCACTAATTTCTTTAATTATTCCTCATGTAGTCTAAGTTTCAAACATTTCTCCTTTAAGATGAAGGTAAACTTTTTTTGGTCCCGTGTGTGTGTGTGTGTGTGTGTGTGTATGTGTGTGTTGTGTGCAAGTATATGTGTGTATTTCCCCTGAGAAATTCCTCATATTAGTTAAGTTTTTAAATAATATTTTATTTTCTCTCCAATTACTTGTAAAACCAATTTTTAGCATTTTTTTTAAAGTTTTGGATTCTTAATTCTATTTCTCCCTCCTTCCCCTCCCTGAGATAATAAGCAATATAGTATACGTTATACATGTACAATCATGTAAAATTTTCCATAGTAGTCATTTTGTGCAAGAAGACTCAGAAAGAGGGAGAGAGGAAGGGGGGAAGGGAGAGAGAGAGAGAGAGAGAGAGAGAGAGAGAGAGAGAGAGAGAGAGAAAGAAGAAGAAGAAGAAGAAGAAGAAGAAGAAGAAGAAGAAGAAGGGAAGGAAGGAAGGAAGGAAGGAAGGAAGGAAGGAAGGAAGGAAGGAAGGAAATAGTTTATTTCAGTCTATAGTCAGACATCACTTCTTCCTCTGGAGGCAGCATTTTTCATCATGAGTCCTTTGGAGCTGTCTTGGATCGTTGTACTGCTGAGAAAAGTCATTTTCAATTTTTCATGGTGCAATATTGCTATTACTGTGCACTTAAAATACTTTAATAACTATATTTAAATATAATCAATTACTTTTGATATCCAAGGTACTGTTTGAACATTTAAAAAAACATTTTTTTCAAAAGGGTTCCGTAGAGGTTCACTAGCCTGCCTAAGGGGTTCATGACACAAATAAGGTTAAGAATCTTAACTCTACCAGTGCAACCCAGGAGTGTATTCCCTATGTCCACTATCATATTAAACTACTTAGTAAAAGGATAAAGGAATGGATCAGGACAAATCTGTTAACATTCTCTATAATCCTTTCAGAGTATATTTTCTACTTATAGTGGGTCAGATATTTTAGCTTTATGAACAAAGAGTAGTACAAAGCTCTCAATTATCCTCATTGATGTAGAAAAGAAGTTGAGATGAACTTATTCAGAAATTTTCTGGTGTGTTGCATTATTAGACTTTGAAATGTCATCTAACATACCCAGAGACACACACTTGATTATTCCCTCTCTTGCCGCCAACAGTATCTTTCTAAAATAGACCTGCTATCAGTGACAACAGTGAGGTGGGCAGTGAATGAAGACCAGAAATCATCTACAAATCAAAAACTCTATGAACATAGATGAAAAGTTGACTTTGCCATTTACTTTACTATTTCACCATTTCCTTTGTGACTAGGGTGAGTATATAGGGTGAGAGATGGCTCTGAAGGAGAAGTGAGGCTGATGACCTGCACAGCCCTCTCTCACAACAAAGTCAAGTGCAAGTCATATCATCATTTCTCTGAATGGGGAGCCAGTTAGTTGGGTAACTCAACTCCTCCTCTCCTGCCTGCCTCCCCCTCCCCTTCCTTCTCCTCTCCAAAGGAAGGTAAATCTGGATGGCCAAAAGATAGCCAGTTGACTTGAGTTTTCCTGGCTCCTTCCCTTCCCTTCCCCTCTTCTTCCTTTCCCTCCCATCCCCTCTCCTGTCCTGTCTTTTTCTGTCCTTTCCAAAAACCTTCAACCCACTGCACTCTGAAGCTGAGATGCCAATGGGCCCCTATCTAAGGGCTCTTCTGGTCCCTTCTAGCTTTGCAGTGATTATCGATAGTAACTGTTGTTGTTTCCCTCCCAGCCTGATGTCTTTCTTTTTCTTTGCCTCATTAAAGGGGCCATACTCTGGCTACTTCTTAAACAGACCTACTTAATGAATGGGTGTTGCCTCACCCTAATGACCTTCACCTAAAGGGCCCAAGATCTTCCAGTGTATCCTGGGTCATCTCCAGTCATACCAATGAATATCTGGTCACTGGATTCAGATGGCGAGGAGAAGTGAGGCTGGTGACCTGCACAGCCCTCCCTCACTCAAAACAAAGTCAAGTGCAAGTCAGGTCATCATTTCCCTGATGGTATGGTCTTCTTCAGCAACAAAGGACAAAAACAAAACAAAAGGGTGAGTGTATAGTTAGGCAAGATAGGAAGGAAGAGAAAAAAGGGAAAAAGGAATGAAGAAATGAAAGAAGGATGGAGGGAAGAAAAGAAGGAAAGAATGATGTAAGAACAGAAGGAAAAAAGGAAGGAAAAGCCTTATGGAGGGCCTACTATATTCTAGAAACTTTACATATATTATCTCATTTGATCCTTACAACATCCTGAGGCAAATGCTATTATCATATATATTTTATAGTAGAGGAAATGGGCAGGCAGAGGTTAAGTAACTTGCCCAGGTCCTAAGTGTCTGGGGCTAAAATTGAACTCAGGTCTTCCTGATTCCTGCCCCAGGTTCCTATCCACAGCACCACCTAAGCTAATGAAACCAAACATTTAGCCTAGTAATTTGAATTTGACTTCATCAAGAGATACAAAGCTAAGAAGTCAGTTTGCAAAGAACTGGAGCCAAGACTTGACCAAAGGACAATGGAGAAGTCTTCAAAAGAAGACATTTGGCCATACGTTACAAAGAATTATGTTGTGGAAGTAATAAAAAGTGCTTTATTACAAAATAAGATGAAATAAACTCATCATATTGAGAGTAGAGGACACAAACAGGCTGTTCTACTTTCCTGCTAGCTATATAACAGCAAAATACTGTAAAAAAGTATATCAATACATTGGGTGGACTCCATGTAGGAGTATATGGACAAGAGTTCACATAAGATAGATGGCAATCATGGGTTCCAATTTGAATCACTGGAGTATTAAGAATTTCTTTGTAGTTTGTCTGTCTATCTATCTGTCTGTCTGTCTGTATATCTATCTGAAAAAAGAACTACTCTTTTTGCAAGAGCACTCAACAGGTATCACAAATAGAAGACCTGAGTGAAACAAGGTTGGCAAATGAAGGTCAGCTTACTGAAGTTGGAGCTGGATACACCTTTCTCTGGAGTGGACACAGTAAAGGGGAGCCCCGTGAAACTGGGGTGGGTTTTGCAATCAAAACTAATCTAATCAGCAAGCTAGTATGCCTGCCAAAAGGATTGAATGACAGGCTCATGACAATGCGATTGCCACGCACAGGAAACACCATGTCACCATCATCACTGCCTATGCTCCTACCATGACAAACTGATGAAGTCAAAGAAAAATTTCATGAAGACATAGAGACCCTTATCATCAATGTGCCAAAAGAGGATAAGCTTATAATTCTGGGCAACTTTAATGCTAGAGTAGGTTTAGACTACCAGACTTGACAGGGAGCCCTAGGGAGGAATGGAATTGGAAACAGCAACAGCAATGGTCATTTACTGCTGAAGACTTGTGCATCACATGATCTTCTCATCACTAACACCGTCTTCTGTGTGCCTAAACACAATAAAACTTCATGAATGCACCCTTGCAGCGAACATTTGCATCTAAAAGACTATGCAATTGGAAGAGGAAGAGACAGACAAGATGTGAGAGTGACAAACGCAATGTGTGGTATAGAGTGCTGGACTGATCATGGACTTATCCTTTACAAGCTACATATTCATATTCATCAACAGCACCCCCTCCCCAAGGCAAAATGCCTACCAGAAGAATTGTCAACAAATTAGAGCTCTTCTCTGAGCTTGAACAGTTTGTGGCTGACTTGGAGGGAAAGTTGAGTCAACACATAGTTGTCAACAGTAGAGTATAAAAGATGTGGGCAGCATTCAGAGATTTGGTGTACAGCACTGCGTTTGGTCATCTGGGTCAGAACACTCACTAACACCAAGACTGGTTTAATGAAAATGCTGGGGAAATTCAGAAGCTACTAAATGAAAAACATGAACTTCACAGGATTTACCAGCAGGATAGTTCATCCACCTCTAAGAAGGCAGCATTTAATTCCATCAAAAGCAATGTACAAGCAAAACTCAGAGAGATGCAGGATTCCTGATTCAGTGAAAAGGCAGATGAAATTCAATTTTATGCTGAGAGTAACAATCCAAAGCACTTTTATGATTCCCTGAAAGCTATTTATGGACCAACAACCTACATCATGTATGTGCATCACAACTACTCAGTGCTGATGAAGCCATATTGATTAGTGATAAGGACATGATCCTAGAGAGATGGGCTGAACACTTCCATAGTCTTCTCAACAGACCATCATCAATCAATGCTGAGGACATTGACCATTTACCTCAGGTTGAAGTCAATCCCTCCTTAACTGAACTTCCAACTGAAGAAGATATTTTGGGGGCCATTAGGCTGCTTTCATGTGGCAAAGAACCTGATTCTGATTCTATTCCAACTGAGATTTACAAGGTAAGGGGACCATTGCTCATACAAAAGCTGACTGAGGTTTTCCAGGTTATATGGCAAGAGGAGGTTATCCCCCAGGAGTTCAAGGATGCCTCCATTATCCATCTCTATAAAGGTAAAGGGAATAGATTGTCCTGTGACAATCACAGGGGGGTCTCACTCTTAGTCATTGATGGCAAAGTTCTTACTAGAGTTCTCCTTAATAGGCTGATCATTCACCTGGAAGATGGCCATATACCTAAGAATCAGCGTGGCTTCAGAAAGGGCCAAGGAACAGTAGATAATGATGTTTGCTGCTTGACAACTCCAGGAGAAATGCCAGGAGCAGAACAGAGGTCTGTACACAACATTTGTAGATCTGACCAAGGTCTTTGATACTGTTAGTTGTTAGGGCTTATGGAAAATTATGTCAAAATTTGGTTGTCCGGAGAAGTATGGATCAATTCTTTGCTGCCTGTGTTAATTTTGGTCTAATAATTAACTCCAAGAAAACACAGGTGCTCCATCAGCCACCACCACACCATCCATACGTGGAACCATTAGTTACAACAAATGGAGAAGTTTTGAATGCTGTGGATAAGTTCACTTACCTTGGTAGTGTACTTTCCAGGGATGTACACATTGACAATGAGGTTGACACATGCATTGTCAGAGCTAGCTCAGCGTTTGGGAGGCTCCAAAGAAAAGTTTGGGAGAGAAGAGGTATTTGACAGTCGTTGTGCTGACCTTATTGTTATATGCTTGTGAAACATGGACAGTCTACCAGCGCCGTGCGAAGAAACTGAATCTCTTCCATTTGAACTCTCTTAGGAAGATTCTGAGGATTACTTGGCAGGATAAGGTAACAGACAACTAAGGTTCTTGCTTGAGCTGAACTGCCAAGTATTCAAACTATGCTTCAGAGAGCACAACTCTGATGGGCTTGCCACAGTGCTTGAATGCAAAATATGAAAAAAAGACTATTTTATGGAGAACTTGCATGGGGCAGACAATCACATGGTGGCCAGAAGAAACAATACAAGGACACTCTCAAGGTCTCTTTTAAGAACTTTGAATGTGACTGTGCAACATGGGGGCAGTGGCACAGGACCACTCAGCATGGCGTGCCCACACCAAAAAGGGTGCTGTGCTGCCTGAGCAAAGCAGAATTGAGACAGCACAAAGTAAATGCAGAATGCACAAATTTGGGATATCCACCCCAAATATTAATATGGACTATCTGTGTCCAACCTGTGGTAGAGCATTCCAAGCTCATATTGAGTTGATCAGTCATAGTTGGACACACCGAAATTTCACTTTATCATGGTGATGTCATTTTGGTCCTCTTTGAAGATGAAGGACAACAACCAATCTATCTATGAGATTGAAAGATTTATACAGAAAAAACAGTACTCTGATACTATATATACATATATATACATATACATGTATACACACACACACTCTCTACACTCTCTATTTTTAAATTACCCACTGTCTCATTAATAATTCTAAGTTCTGATACATTAGTAAAAAGCAACCAAGAAAATGACAGACACGATTACCTATTTAGTAACTTGAAGGTCAATGTAGCTGGGATTCTTTGACACAAAAACACTATTAAGTCACTGTGATAAAATAAGAAATTGAAAGCACTGGAAATTATACCATAGAAGACTTTTCATTGAATTCTCCACTTTCATTCCCAAGAGCTACTATTTCAAGTCAATAAGCATTTATTAGGTATTTTCAGTGTGCCAACCACTATGCTAAGTAACAAGGATCCAAAGAAATGCAAAATACTAGTGTGAAGGAGCTCTCTATCTAATGGAGTCAACATGAAAACAGTCATGTGTATGTATATGTGTTGCACATACATATACATGTATACACACATCTACATACACACATATACATACATGTATATGTACACATACACATGCCTGCATGTACAGCTATGCACAAACCATATTTATGTATTATGTATACACACACATGTGAGCACACATACCCCCACACATTTTCAGCTCTCTGGTTGCTGCGGGCTCCAGCATATCCCTGTAAGTGATCCAGACAAACAGGTCTACTTTCTATTTATGTACATGACATTCTATCTATACCACCTTGACTTTTCACAGATTGTTCCTAGTGCTGAGAGGAGTCTCCTTGCCTCCATTTCATATGATTCCTCTAAATTTCTTCAATACAGAAAGTCCTATCGGCAAAGATTCACATGAACTGACACAAAATGAAACGAGCAGAACCAGGAGAGCTTGGTATGTCTGTATATGCATATATAATAAAAAATAAGATTATAAAATTATATATATTATATATGATTAATTGGAAAGACTCAACAGAGCAAGTAGAAAGAGGATATATAGTACAAAATCTCTCCAAAAAAGTGCTTAAACCCCTGTAAAAAATAAAAACACCAAACAGGTCTTCCATAGCACTGAATCTGTAAGTGCCAGTGTCTCTCATGTCACACAATCAACTCCAAAGTTCTTGAGAGATCTAAAGCAAAGCATGCCCACATCAGAGCAGTGCTGTGCTCTATGAACAAATCAGAATTAAAACAGCTCAAAGAAAACTCAGGATGTGCAAATTTAAAGAATCCACCTTCCGCCCCAAATGTTCACATGAACTATTTGTGCCCAACTTGTGATAAAGCATGCGAAGTTTGTGTTGGTCTGAACAGCCACAGTCAGACACAGTGAAATGACTCTAGTGGCAGAAACTGGGCATAGAACATTGCTTGACACCTTACACAAAAATAAAGTTCAAACGGATATATGATCTACACATAAAGACTAATACTATAAACAAATTAGAGGAGCAAGGAATAGTGTATTTGTCAGATTTATGGAGAATGGAGAAATTTTTGACCAAACAAGAGATAGAGAATATTATAAAGTGCAAAATGGATAATTTTGATTACATTAAATTGAAAAGCTTTTGCTCAAACAAGCCCAATGCAACCAAGATTAAGAGGGAAGTAGAAAACGGAAAAAATTTTTGCAACTAGTGTCTGATAAAGATCTCATTTCTAAAATAAATAGAGAACTGAGTCAAATTTAGAAGAATACAAATCATTTCCCAATTGATAAATGGTCAAAGGATATGAAGAGCCAGTTTTCAAAGGAAGAAACTAAAGCGATCTATATTCATATGAAAAAATGCTCCAAATCACTATTGATTAGGGAGATGCAAATCAAAATAACTGTGGGGTACCATATCACACCTATCAGATTGGCTAACATGACAGAGCAGGAAAATGATAAATGTTGGAAAAGATGTAGGAGAGTTGGAACACTAATTCATTGGTGGAGCTGTGGGCTGGTCCAACCATTCTGGAGAGCAATTTGGAATTATGCCCAAAGGGCTACAAAAATGTGCATACCATTTTGACCCAGAAACATTGCTTCTAGGACTGTATGCCCAAGAGATCATAAAAATGGGAAAGGGTCCCACATGTACAAAAATATTTATAGCAGCTCTCTTTGTGGTGGCCAAGAACTGGAAATCAAAGGGATGCCCATCAATTGAGGAATAGCTGAGCAAGTTGTGGTATATGAATGTAATGGAATATTATTGTACTACAAGATACGATGAACAGGAAGACTTCAGAGAGGCCTGGAAGGACTTATATGAACTGATGTTGAGTGAAAAGAGCAGAACCAGAAAGAACACAGCAACAACCATGGTGTAGGAGGAATTTTTCTGGTAGACTTAGCCCTTCACAGCAATGCAAGGACCTAAAAAATTCCCATTGGACTCTTGAAGCAAAACACCTTCCACATCCAGGGAAAGAACTATGGAACTGGATCGTAGAGTAAAGCAGACAATTTTCTTGTGTTATGTTTTGTTTTGTTTTATGGTTTCTCCCATTCATTTTAATTCTTCTATTCAACATGACTAAGGGGAAAATGTATTTAATAGGAATGTATGTGTAGAACCTATATAAGATTGCATGCTGTCTCAGGGAGGGAGTGTGAAGGGAGGGAGGAAGGAGGGGAATGGAGGAAGAAAAAATCTAAGATATATGGAAGTGATTGTAGAAAACTGAAAAGAAATAAAACAATAAAAAAAGAAATTTGACTCTAGTATAGTAATGTCATTTTGGTCTTCTTCAAGAACAAAGGACAACAACAATGAATCTGCAAGTGACAATAAATAAAAGCCCCTATGTATTCTCATAATCTAAAAGACACCAATTGAATGTGTTATGTTTTTATTGCTGATACATAGAAGGAAAAAAGGACTATAGTACCCAGGGAGAAAAGAATGATCATGCTCTTCTTCTCACTCGAATCAGTAGGGTGTAGATTTTGTTTTGTTTTTCTTTTTGAGGTAGATTTTTTTACTAGGTATTTTGGAAATACTCATATACCACATGAAATGCTCCTCACAATCCACTGCAGACTTTTTTATTCCTGTAATAGGGACAACTGTTATATGCCATGTCTACTAAGTCCAACACTGCTCAATGTATTCTCCATGCTCATGTTGAAATCATATTATATTTACTACTAATAATAAATAAATGTAAATTTTCTGCTTACTAGTAAAAAGAAATCACTTCTACTAAAGGAAAAAATTGCTGAGATGGCATTTTGGACATCTAGCAATGCAGGATTAGCAAAGTTTTCAAAGAAACTGATGTTATTTTCCTTAGCTCCAAACAATTTAGCTCCAACCTAGGAAGATGTAGATCTTTCTACTCGGTGAAGTCAGCAGTGTGCTGGTAAATGTTTAACAATCAGGTCTCCAAAAATACATGACACACTTTTAAGTTTAATTCATATTATTAAGATTTTCCCCAGCACTTTCTTAAATCCAGATGATCAACCAAACAATAAATCAAATTCCTGTTGTAGCATTTGGTGATTGAAGGGATATAAACACTAACAAGGAAAATACAACAATAGGTTCCCTAGGGCTAGCTCTAGTACTGATCCAGCCAAATAGGTCTACTTTCCATTCATGTCCATGTCATGTTAAGGGCAGCTAGGTGATGAAGTGGATAGAGTTCCAGGCCTGGAGTCAGGAAGACTCATCTTCCTGAGGTCAAATCTGGCCTTAGTACTTACTAGTTGGGTGACCCTCAGCAAGTCACTTAGCTCTGTTTGCCATGGTTTCCTCAACTGTAAAATAAGCTGGAGAAGGAAATGGCAAATCACTCCAGTATCTTTGTAGGAGAATCCCAAATGGGGTCACAAAGAGTCAGACATGATTGAAACAATTGAACATCAACATGACCTTTCATCTATACCACCTTGACTTCTCACAGATTGTTCAGAGTGCTAAGAATAGCCTCCCTTCTGACTTCTATATCACAGGACTCCCCTACTTTTTTTCCAAAACATGGCTCCCACATGGGAAGATTTACATGAAGTGATGCAAAGTGAAGTAAGCAGAACCAAAAGAACAGGGTACATAATAACAGCAGTATTATACAATCATCAACTGTGAATGACTTAACTATTTTCAACAATTCAAAGTTCCAAGATAATTCTGAAGGACCTGTGATGAAAAATGCTATTCACATACAAAGAACTGATAGATTCTGGATGTAGATCAAAGCATATTGTTTTTTACTTTTTTTCTTTTTAGATTTTGGGGCTGTGTTTTCTTTTACATATGACTAACAGGGAAATACATTTTGCATGTCCTTCATGGGTATAATATCTATCAAATTGCTTTCCTTCTTAAGAAGAAGGGAGGGAAGGGAGGGAAAGGATAGATTTTGGAACTCAGAACTAAAAATTATTTTTTTAAATTGCTTTTAAGTGTAATTGAAAAAAGAAAATATTTAATTCAAAGTATGATTTATAGGAGGATTTTCCTGATCTTTCCAGTTCCAAGTGTCCTTCCCCATTCCCCAGAATTATTTTGAATTTACTTTGAATGCATTTTATATGTACTCATCTGTTCTTTCCCTGGAAATAAAAATGTAAACTCCCTGAGAGCAGGGACTTTTTGGTGCCTGAAATATATTGGATGCTCAAAAATAAATAAAAGAATGTAACTTATTTGAATTAAACATGATAAAGGGACCTCTGGACCTCTGGTTTCTGTGGTGTAAGGAACTCCTGCTGTGGAAATTCTTTTGATGATTGCAAATTTAGCAAATTATATATATAATTCTATTGTTCTATATTCTATTTTATATAAAACAGTATTAGAGAACTGCCTGGAACACTTAGAGGTTAAGTCACTTGTTTCTAGTCATGGTAGAAGTAAGATAGAAAACTTGAACCCAGGACTTGCTACTTCTAACACAGGCTTATAATTTATGAAATCATGAATGCTCTCCAGAGGCAGCTAGGTGACACAATATTTAGAGTTCTTGGCCTGGTGGCAGAAATAGCCAATTTCAAATCCAGCCTAAGACATACTAACTGTGTGACCCCAAGAAAGTTAATCAGTGTGACTCAATTTCCTCAACTATAAAATAGGGATATTAATAGCACTTACCTCCCGGGTTTGCTGAGAGAATCAAATGAAGAAATATTTATAAAGTGGCTAGCATAGTTCCTGGTATGTTGTTGTTCAGTCATTCAACTGTGTATGACTCTGTGTGACCCCATTGACATTGTCCTTGAGGATGTCTTGGCAAAGATACTGGATTGATTTGCCATTTCCCTCTCCAATGTATTCCCATTTTACAGATGTGGAACTGAGGCAAATATAGGTTAACTGACTTGCCCAGGATCACATAACTAGTAAGTGTCTGAGACTGGATTTGAACTCAGATCTTCCTGACTCCAGCCAGGTCTAGTACTCTATCCATTGTGCCATTTAGCTGCTCTATTACTGGAATACAGGAAGCACTTAATACATGCTTCCTTCTTTCCTTCTTGAATTCATGATACTTTCATTAAGCTGTTAAGGCTTTATATATCTATCACAGAAATGATTTGTTGAAAAGTGAAAATTTCAGTTAAACAATGAGTTATCTTGTACACAAAAACACTTGGTACTTTGAAAACAATTGGCTTGGTGGTTTCTTTACTTTCACCTCTACCATCTGCCACCTCTTGCCCAAATTGGATGAATTAGTTAATCTCCTGTCATGGAGACCAAGCCAAAATATGATTTCAAATCAATCATGAAGATTTTGGCAGCAACCCTAAGTACTTGCATATTATTAAAATTAAGTAGATTACCTATGAGATGACCTTGAGTAATAACTTCAAAATCCCACATTAAAATAATTAAGATTATGATATTTTTATAAGCAGATAGCTATGTATGTAAAGAGACCACTTCTTCCACAAAAGAAAGCTCTTTAGACTTTAGATCTTCCACTGTAGCATTTCTCGACTTTTCTTCCTCATTTAAACCACTTACACAATTTAATTTTGGCATCCATCAATACTAAGGTCTCTGCTCTTTTTCTCTTTTGTTCTTTTCTGTAACCCCACTAGGAAAAAAGGAAGGAAGGAAAGAAGGAAGGAAAGAAGGAAGGAAGGAAGGAGAAAGAAATCGCTTCTTTTCAGAGATAGCACTAACAAAGAGATTCTTATAGACCAGAGACCTGGTCATTTACAGGGCAATTGTAGACTCATTTTAAGATACAGAAAAGAAGGTGAATTTTAGTCAGATGATAAAATCGAAATAGACAATGGAATGTATTTAGTTTTAACGTAGTATTTTTTAAATAAAGCAACTCTAAAGAGCAGGCAGGAGATGTGGAAATATGAAATTAACAATATACCTGGATAAGCATCACAAAGAAGTCATGAAAACAAATAAAATGTTAGTGACATTTTTTTTTTACAGAAATAACTTTCTATTGATAATTCAAAGCACTTGCATTGGATTCCCTTATTACATGTATGACCAAGGAATTAATGCAATTATTTCTTATGTATCCTTGGACAAGTCATATAATATCTCTGGATCTTGGTTTGTTCATGTATGCATTGAAGGGTTTGGATTAGATGATCTAAAGTTTCTTACACTTTCAAATCTATCATCCTCTGACCCTAGTAAGATCAAATAGCTTGTAAAAAATCTCTCTGGAAGTGAATCATTTAAAGCTAAAGTGAATCAAGACAACCCCCTAGAAAATATACTATAGAACTTGTTTTACTTCATGTAGGAGTGGTTAGAAAGATCTCTAACAGCAGGAAAATAATTAGGGCATAATAAACAGGAATATTTTTGTGTTGTGTGCCTAGTAGTTGCTGGAGATGCACTTATAGGCTGATGAATGCTCCTCGTCCCTTCAGTTCCTTGACACAATACAACAGAAAATGAATTGCATGTCTCACTGTGATCAAAACTAGGTTTAAATTTTCAGGAAAAAGAGAAATATAGTGCTGAAGGCTATCATGAAAGCCACAATGCATCAATGTAGCAATTGTCTTGCTGGGTGTATATTAGTTGTCCATGTAGCCTAAATTTGCTTAAATTGCCAATCTTATTTAAGCAGTTGCTGTCAAATCTTTCTCATTTTATCTGGTCTATAAGAACATCCTCTCAATGTTTAACTCTTTATGAATTTAAGGGAAAGTCTTTTACACTATGAACATTTTACTGTTCTCCAGGATCTAGCTATTAGCGTTTTGCTTTGGAATACACTTTGCCCAGTAGATATAACTAATGACCTTTGCTAAGTCAAGTATTGTTTCTCTCTTAAACACATATTCCAATACAATGATCAATGAGGCTATTGTTAAATAATTATTCAATTATTTCAGCTGTGTCCAACTCTTTATGACCCCATTTGGGGTTTTCTTGGCAAAGATACTGGAATGGTTTGCCATATTTTTCTCCAGCCCTTTTTTACAGATGAGGAAACTGAGGCAAAGTTAAATGACTTGTAAGGGTCACACAACCACTTTGAACTCAAGAAAATGAAGGGTTATTTTTTGTTTGTTTTACTCTGGACCCAGTACATTATACTACCTAACTACCTTGTGAGATGAGCGTAACGATTAATACACATTTATACTGCGCTTCAAGGCCCTTTCTATATTCTGGCATTTGATCTACAAAAAACAGAAGCAAAACCTTGAGGTACTTATCACAGGTTTGGTAAAGGAGGTGTCAGGAGATTGTGTCAGAGGTGGGATTCACCTCTTAGGTCTCTCCTAACTCCAAACACAGCACTTGTTCCCATACACAACGTTGCCTCCTAGTACAAATAAAATTAGCCCTGTATTATAGATGAGAAGAAGCTTTCCTAGAATTACTGTTAGTGTCAGAGGTGGAATTTGAACCCAAGGCTTCTAACCCTAAGTCTCCTACCTATTTCCTTGCACCGAGGGCAAATTTTCTAGGCTCAGACCTAGGATTTTAGAAGATAGCATGTCACACTCACTTAATGACTCACCAGTTGCATGAAACTGTTTCCAATTTGTGGTTAAGATACATGGAAACCCAGGGATCCAAAGTAACAGATTGTATCAGTATTTGAAGTAATCTGGACAACAAAAACATATTTGCATTACAGAGGGAGTCACCAGGGACTCCCAAGTAAATACTACAGATTTTTTTTTTTACCAATATTTCTGCTATGTATGTATTTATTGAGTAGAAAGGTTTGGACCAGCCAGTATTATCTATCTTGTCTACCCTAAATAAATGTGAAATAAACACAAAAAATGGATGATGAAGTGATTTAGATAAAGCTAAACTGAAGGGACACAATGTTGAGAGTAAAATTTCATACTTTCTTAAGAACATCCTTTTTCTTCTGCAAAAGTGGGAGTGAATTTATTGCTGAGTAAACTGAGAGGCTGACAATGCCACCTAGGAGTTAGGCATATCACCAACAGGGCCTAAATAAACATCTTTACACAGATACCCACAGGGTGTACTATAAAACTACCCTCAGTCAGCTGGTTGGCTATTGTCTCTCCCTTTCCCTTGAAAGGGGGCACCCTTAATACTAAATAGAAATTAAACTAGAGAGGGGCCCCTTCCTCACCTACAATGGTAGTATTTCAAGTTACGTTCCCATTTTTTCAGACAAAGGTAGCATAAATCCTACAGGGAAAGTCACACTATATCAGTATTGTTTTATGGGGTATGAGGGGGATGGTAACCCTCCTATCATCTCCAAAACTTTTTCTAATAGTGCTAGATACAAATTCTATGTAATTTCATTAATAACAAGATATGCCAGACTAATTCCTCTCCCTTTATTTGACAGTCTTACTATATATTAGCAGAGAAAGAGAATGTCATGGGTATAATAGGAATTGATTTTAGCAAGTCAAGTAATTTTTTCATTATAGTCTCATGGATAAAGTGGGGAAATGTGGGGTATCTTATAGTTAGATGGACTCTGAATTAATTGAATAATTAAACCCAAATCAATTACTAACAAATGAATCAATGCCATCCTAAAAGAGGAGTGTTTCCTGGAGTACCCCTGGGCTTTGTCCTACAATAGAGGATAAACATAGGTTTTTTTATTCAACTTTATGATCTGGGATTTGGACCAGTTTATCAATAGCATGCTTACCAAATTGGAACATAACACAAATTTGGGAGGGAAAGGGGATAATATGCTATGTGACAGAATTGGAAACCTCAAATGTTAAAAAACTGGATGAATAAGTAAAACTGAATAAAATGGAATTCAATAGACATAAATTTGGAGTCCTACACATAGATCTGGAAAGCACACATGCGGAATAGGGTTAGTCAAAATGACGTGGAGGGTGGAAGCCTTACGATATAGTGAAAAGAAGGTTGGTCTGGGTTTCAAAGAAGCAGAACCAAGGTTTTAATTGAGACTCATTCACTTAACAGACAACATTCTTTCCACTTGTGCCATGGGTATCTTTCACAAAAAAATGTTGTTTCGCTGCACTTTGAATCTACCGCCCTACCTAGTTTCAATTCCAGAGAACTAGATGTCCCTCAGCACTGCTAAAGATAAGCTCACCCCTACTAAACTCACCACTATGCTGCTAACTCAAGCTCTAACTGACACAATGCCTTCCTTTATAGCGGCAAGGAACTGGACCCTCGTATCACTCCACACTACCTTTGTGGCCCTGCTTGCTTCCAACTCCACAAAATAAAATGCTATCCTACTAGGCACCCCCATGCACCCTATTCCTGCTTTCCTGCCTCCTTTTGTGTCTTGTCCATAAGATCCTTGAGGGTAGAGTTTGTCTTTCTTTTTATTAATTGTATCCTCAACTCTTAAGACAGTGCCTGGTATGTAACAAGTGCTTATTAATCTTTACTGAATTAGATTGGTCTAGACAAATGGTACCCCACTCTGTAACTGTAAGATTGAATTTCTTGAACTATGTATAGAACTTTCTTCTGTACTGTTCTCTGACTACATTTCACCTTGATACTCTCTATTTGTAAGTGAGTCCTAAATGTCTTTACAATGCATCACATCTCTGGTCTGTAAGATTCTGTTGGACAGTGCTATATCTGAAAATAAGCAAATAGGTATTTGCTGGGATGGGGGGATAGGAAGAAGGGAAAATGCAGAGATGGCAGAGTTGATGAATATTAGAAGCTGTTCAAGTAATTCATAACACAAATGAAAAGTTGTAAAGTGCTCCTATTCCTATGAAAGCTTAAAAGGCTAAAGGATGTCCTACTGTGAAACAAGTAGCCTCTTTATACTCATATCTACTTACTTAAGAAAGAAAATGTGAGGTCTCATCAGTCATTTAAACTCTAGGATTCAGCATCCTTCTGTAAAATAATGAACTTAGACTTGATAATCTTCAAAGGTCATTTTCAGTTCTAACTCTATTATTCTATATGACCTAATGGTTTTAGGATATGTGTCAATGTGTGTCCATGTATGTTAATAGGACAAAATGGAATCCCAGAGGGCCGGTATGATCTTAGGCAAAAGAGCTTCCAGAATGACAGAGGTTACAGATCTATTGTTCTCTAACCTGGTTGGATCACATCTTTACTTTTGTGATTTTTTTCCCTGGGCACCACTGAGTACACTAGAAAAATGGAATGCCTACAAAGATAATCAGGGTGATAAGGTGACTGAAAACCATGCCATGTGGCATTATGTTACAGAAACTGAGAATGTTTAATCTGAAGAAGAGGAGATTAAAAGAAGCTAGAAGAACTATTTTCAAATATTGGATTACAATGATGGATTTAACTTATTTTGCCTTATGCCAGAATATAGAACTAGGAGGAGAGAGTACACATGAGAGAGAGAGGCAGATTTAAACAACATAAAGAAGAAACAAAACTTCCAACAAAATTGTTCCAGAGCATAAGGTACTACCTGAAGAGGTAGTTCTCCATCTCTGAAGGTCTTCAAACAAAGTAGGAAACATTACATGCCACCGATGTGTAGAGGAGACTCCTAGTCAGGAATATGAGGAATATCTTGGATGCTGAAGTCTCTCCAAATTCTGAAATTCTATATTTAGTGTGCTACTCAATATGTTATGCCATCCTTAACTGGGTGCTTGCTTAGGTCTAGTTTGGTATGCTTTAGCTTGGCTTTTCCAGTTGACCTTGATAAGATCCTTAAATTCTAAATAGGTTTATATAGTATACTATTTTAACTTCTGTCTTCTACCCCTACCCTGAAATTCTGAAGCTACTGCTGAGGCAGTTTTTCTCTCTGGGTAAGGAATTTTTATGCAATAGTAAGATCATAGATCTATAGATGAAAAGGAAGCTAGAATCCATTGAATTCACATTTTACAGATGAGGAAACTGAAGTGCAGGGTGGTATCGTGATTTGCCAGAAGTTCTGCAGGGAATAAGCATAAGAAATGGGATTTGAACCTAGACTGATTTGCCCAAGGTCATGCCGGTAGTGAATATTGGATATGGGATTTGAACTCCATAATAAATTCTCTTTCCATAGCATCATGTTGCATATTTTCATAGTAACTCTCTTAATTTGTTTTCATCTACATGATGCCATGAATCTTCTTACAGTGAGAGTAAACAGTGGGAAGGCATAGTTAGTACTAAGATGTGCACACTATGGTAAGAATTTTTGTTTTAGCAATTATTAATATATTTGGTTTTTTTTATTTTCAGTGTTCCACAATCACTACCATACAACCTAGATTTTTTCTTTCTCTCCCTCCCCCTCCTTCCCCCCATCTTCCCCCCCACCTTCCCCCTCTCTCCCTGAGACTGCATACAATTTTATATAGGTTCTACACATACATTCCCATTAAATATATTTTCACCATAGTCATATTGTATAGAAGAATTAAAATGAATGGGAGAAATCATATAACAAACCAAAATGTAATAGAAAAGAAAATGATTTGCTACTATCTGCAATTGAATTCCATAATTCTTTCTCTGGATGTGGAAGGCATTTTGCCTTAAAAGATCATTGAAAATTTTTTAAGTCCTTGCATTTCAATGAAGTTCTAAGTCTACCAGAAAAAGTCCCCGCACATTGTGGTTGTTGCTGTGTACAAAGTTCTGTTTCTGTTCCTTTTGCTCAGCATCAGATCATATAAGTCTTTCCAGGCCCCTTTGAAGTCTTCCTGTTCATCATTTCTTCTAGTGCAGTAGTATTCCATTACATTCATATACCGTAATTTATTCAGCCATTCCCCAATTGATGGACATCCCCTTGATTTCTAGTTTTTGGCCACCACAAAGAGTGCTAATATATTTGTTTTTAAATCACTTTCATTTTTTCATTATTTTACTCCCCCTCCCAATATGTGGCTAGCCCTTATAACAAGTTTTTTTTTTAAGAAAAAAGAAAACAAAATAATTTAGCAAAACTAGCCAACACATAAACCAAACCCATTATTCTACACCCATAGTGCCTAGCTCTGCAAAGAAGGAAGGATTTAATCTTTACTCTTTCCTTGATTGGAGATTTAAGTTGTCTTAGGATGCTCAGACTTCCAAAACATCTAGGAGCAAAGCATAATTTGTGGAAAACAAGGCTTTCTTCTTTAAAGGAATTTCCATGAACTAACTGCCTTTCCTTTGGGATGCTCCTTCCTCAGACAGACACTCTGGCAATATCCTTGCCCTTCCCCACAAAGGATTTAATTAAAGTGCAAGGCTTTTTCAGTATTTGAATGATTGGGTGGGAGAATGGAAATAGAAATTGGAAGGATTTTTCCTCTGCATGAAAGCAAAACCAACAACCACAAGGAAAAAGAAAGCCCAGCATGGTAGCTCAGACTCTGTTCATTTTGTTTTCCCATTTAAAGGACTGCAAATTAATACAAGCTGATTCTCTTGGGTGGGGTGTAGGAAATCAGCCAGCAATTATATCAGACAATGCACTGCTTCTGATTAATTACACCATGCTCAAAAAGCAGTAAATCATTGAGGGTGGAATGTGGGGTGAAGGGTGTCTCTGATATTACCTCCAGCCCGAATTCATTTATCTTTGCATAAACAGCTCCAGCTTCTTATGCTATGAACCAGAATGAGCCCTGGGCAGTGGCAAACTTATGATGAAGATCAAACTTTCTTAACAAACAAAACCAAAAAAATCAATATACTTATCATCCCCAAGGGGCTTCAACAAATGTGAAATAGGGCACATCTAAAGAAATGGGAAAAAATTACCCAGCATATTATCTCTGCACTCCTTTTGCATTTCATTTTGACATGGAACATCCAAGCTGGCTTACCTGGAGATCACAACTTAATACCCTGAGAAATATCATATTACTATCAATTTATTGAGAAACTGAGGTCAGTAGATGCCTCAGTACTTTGCCTTGTGAGAATTAATGGCAGATTCTTAAAATCAAAACAAACAAAAAATAAATAGACCTTTTATTTAGACCACTGTTCAAATGGGTTTGTCTGTGTTACCATATCTATTCCTAAGCCAACATATCAGTGATTTTTAACTGCAGAAATTAATACTGCTATCTAACAGTTGACCCTAGTAGGGAACTAGAATAAGAAAATATTGCTCCATTAAAGACAACACAGTTCAGTGGAAAGAGCATTGACTTTGGAATCAGATAACCTGGGTTTACATCCAAGTTCTGTTGCTTACAACTTGTGTGTCCTTGAGTAGGTAATTTCAACTCCCTGAGTCTCAGTTTCCTCATATGTAAAATGACGGAGTTGGACTAGATGGCATCCAAGATCCCTCACTGAATCATGATGACAGTTTCTTCCACATCATTATGCTTTGTTGAAATATATCAAATACCAAAAATAGCAACAAAAGTGCTCATACTGCTCTACTTTGGTTCTTCAGGCAACTGGGTGAAGCAGTGGGTAGACCTCAGGACTCTAAGTCCTGGAAACTCTGACTTCAGATCCTGCCTCAAACACTCCCTAGCTGTATGACTCTGAGCCAGTCACTTCCTTTTGCTTCAGTTTCCTCTTTTGTAAAATGGAAGTAATAAGAGCACCTGTCTCACAGTTTCTTTTTTTTTTTGAGGATCAAATGAGTTAACATATGTAAAGCACTTAGCAATCCTTAAAATGCTATATCTCCTTTTTTCTAATTTTTTTGCCTGAATAATAGCTATTATTCTACGCCCATAATAATTATATATTCAGGCAAAAACAGGAAGGAAGGAAGGAAGGAAAGGAGAGGGAGGAATGGAGGGAGAGAGGAAGGAAGGAAAACCAAAATGCTTTTGTTTCATATATACACATCTTACCTTTCTAAGGCACCTCTTTCAGGGAAGATAGAAGAAAGGGGAAATACTATGCAAATTCTGCTTTTAAGGTTCTCCTCTTTCTATAACTTTAAAATACCTTCTGTGACTAAAAAAGGAGGGGAGGAGACATCTGATGTGCTGATCTACTTGCTAGGAGATATTACAATAACAGTTGTTTGTTTTCTAGTGCTGTAAGTTAAACTCCTGACTGACATAATATCAGAAGTTCATAATATCAGAAGCTTAGAAACATGGCAGCCTGATATACAAAGAAAGGGCTTTGGTCTTTTCTTAGACTGTGTTCTAAAATTGTGCAGAGATGCATAAAATATTACTCTCCCCCGGCATCTGGTTAAATATTTTAGAAGGATGAGGCTCTAGGTTTCTGGAAAGCATGTGGCTTACAAAAGAGCACATACTGCCAGCTCAGGTTAGAGGAACAGCCTCTAGATTTGGGACGTTGTGATCTTCCAGGCCAGGAAAAAGCAAAACATGTCACCATTCAAAGCAAAACCAGCTAATGGAGTCATTGTAATCAGCTCATCTTTTCAACCACACAGAAATGTCAGCTTGCGGCACACATCTGTTGGTTCAAGTAGCACAGTCTGACTGTACTAAGCCAAGTCTGCCAATGATTCATAAAAGCAGAGAATCTTAGAGCTAAAAGGGACCTGAGAGATCATCTGGCTAAAGGTTATGGAGATAAAAACAGAAGCCCTAGAATCCAGGTCCCTTGACTCCTGGTCTAGTGCTTCCTTCCATCAGATTTATAATCTGAGTCTCAGCCTTGAAAAACTTTGAGCACGTCTCGATCTTTTTGCATTTCTGTTTGTCCATCTATAAGGTAGCCCAGTTTGGGGAACTATTGAGACAACTAAAAAAACGTCATAGAGAAGTCTGCCTGCACTTTGTTACTATAAAAATGATTACTTAGAATAACATTTTATTTGAAGGTTTTTTAATTGAAGGTCTTTTAGACTGAAGGGGTTTTTAACCTAGTATCTTTGAACTTCATTTTTTTTTTGTTTTTTACATTTTGATAATCATTTATTTCAATATAATTGGCTACCTGAAATACTATATATATTATACACTTTAAAAAGTTATGAGAAGTGGGCTGCAGGCTTCACCACAACACACACACACACACACACACACACACACACACACACACACACAATTTAAAAACCCCAGCTATTAATTACACTAAAAGGAATTTAGACCCTATCAATACTCATCCATTCAAGGAAGGAGGGAAGGAGGAAAGAAAAGAAAGAAGTAAAAGAAGGAGAGATGGAAGGGGGGAGGGAAAAAGGAGGGAAACAAGGAAAGAATTAAGTAATGAATTAAGGAACGAAGGAATATGAAGAAAAGACAATTTTTCCTTTTAGGAACTTACCATCTAAAATAAACATACAAAAGGAAGACTATAGAACTGTCAAATCTCACAAATGGAAAATAGCTCTGAGATGATACTGTTTAATTTACAACTGCAAGCATCCTCTCTATAACCTCCTCAACAAGAGATCCAGCCTTAGTTTATGGAAATTCCAGTAATGGGGAATTCACTCTCTACCAAGGTAGACCAATTCACTTTGGGGCAACTATAAATTTTAAAAAGTTCTTTTCTGCATTCACTCGAAATCTTCTTTTCTGCAACTTAGGGTCGTAAGATCACAGATTTAGAGTTGGAAGTGATCTTGAAAATCATCAAATTTAACCCCCTCTTTTTACAGATGCAGAAACTGAGGGTCGGAGAAATTAAATGAATTACCCCTATCACAAAGTAGCTGAATGGTCATTCAAAGTCAAGTACTTTTAAATAAAAAATCTACTTCTGCATGCATCTAGTTTGCTTAACAAATTTATAGATACTTGAAGACTGCAAAGCAAAGGCAGCTAGGTGGATAGAGTGGATAGAACTGAAGTTGAAAGACTCATGTTCTCAAGTGCAAACACTTCTCAGACACTTACGATCTGTATGAACCTGGGCAAGCCACTTAACTCTATTTGTCTCAGTTCCTCATCTGTAAAATATTACCTGGAGAAGGAAATGGCAGACCAGTATTTTTGCCAAGAAAAACTCAAAATGTGGTCACAAAGAGTTGGATATGATTGAAATAACTGAGTAACCACAACAAAAAAACTACAATGATGTCTTTTCTCCATCCTAAAATGTTTGTTTTTTCAATGAATCTTCTCTTGACATGATTTCCAGTGTCCTCTGCATCTTATACAGCCTAAGATTTATTTGCATTTTTAATTATTATGTCATGAAGTTTATTCACATTGCATTTTCATTTCTGTATATCCTAGCGTGTGTGTTCACGTGTGTGTAGGTATGTGTGTTTTAACATGAACATTGTCTAGTCATGTCCCCTCTTATACTATCCTCATGACATTGCTTCTTTTAAATTCAATTTTAGGAACTTACATTTATCTCTATTAACCTTCATCTTTATAGATTCTGCCCAATATTGTCTACTTTTTAAGTATTTTTCTGGACTCTCTGTAATACTGTGTGTATCAGGGGTGGGGAATCTGTGGTCTTGAGACTATAAGTGAACCTCTAGGTTCTTGGGTGTGGTCCTTTGACTGAATCCAAACTTCACAGAACAAATTCCCTTAATAAAAGGATTTGTTCTGTAAAACTTGGACCCAATCAAAAGGTGATACCCAAGAACCTAGAAGGCCACATGTGGCCTTGAGGTCACAGGTTGCTCACCCCTGGAAGCTATCTTCCTAGCTTTGCATCTTGAGTAACTTGAGTAACAAAAGACATCTATGCTTTTGTTCAAGTTACTGATGAAGTATTTCCATAAAGTAAGCTCAAGGACACAGTACTGAGTTATTCCACTATAGTCCTCTTTTCAATAGCAAAGCAACATGCAGGTACACGCAAATTAACATCATACAAAGTGAGCCCAAATTGAAATAGTGTGGTGGTGAGATAGCCAGCAACAGAGTCAGGAAGGCACAGGATTGAGTTTCACTTATGGCTCATGCTAATCGTATGACCATGGGTATTTCAAATAATCTCTCAGCACCTCAGGTAAATCTCAGACTAAATCACCTTTCTATATCAATGGAGGGAATTTTTATCCTAGGAGTTTTCTTTCATCAGGTAAATCCCAGGGGTTGCCAAAAAAAAAAGGCTTAGAAGACTCATGGGAATGCATATTATAAATGTGCTTTTACTACGGGGTGAGATAAATCAGGAAAAGCCCTTTGATGGCCTCAGTGTACTCATCTATTCAATCAAAAGCTTGCATTAAGTCAACTCTCCAGTCCCTTCTAACCCTAACATATTATGTGTTTGGGGGTGGTGGTGGTAAATTTTTATCAGGATTTGAAGGAAGGAAGAAAACATAATAAAGAGTAAGTCACAGGGCCATTTTGTACATAAAGGCTGGATTGATTAATTTATGAAAGGGGCCTTGTAGCAAATTTGCTTGACTAGGGCAGAGAACCTTCTACGCTTTGTCCTTCATTTGACAACCTAATAGTTAAAGGCAGAGAGAGCTCCTGCTTCAAACTCTAACATTATTCATATTCTCATAACTTCTTCTCTATAACAGGTAACCCAGTCATTTTCTTTCCTTTCCCTGGCAGAATCCTAATTCCATAGAGAGGTTTTTTTTTTAATAACCCAGCTGTTCTATATTATCATTAGATTTGTCACCTGTTAATAAAGCAAATCTGAGTACCATTTCCATTTAGGCTTTCTCCTAAATTAGAGGGACAGGCTCTTAAAGGAATGTCTAATTCACTTCATACCATCCAGTTATCATGGCTGTGATATTGCGCTTCTATATTATCTGTGCTCCTGGTAACAAAGTATGTGTGCTTTCTGGGGACTAGGTAGCTTAACTAAGTACAGACAGCTTTATCACCAGCAGTCTAGCCAATTGTTGTTGAAGTCTTTAACCATGGCAACCCATTAGACAGGAAAAAAATAGTCCTCAGTCCTCTGCCACTTGTCCACTTTTACACTACATTGGCATCATAGTGGAAAACAAGAGACAGGATGCTAAGAACCATTCCCCCCACCCCAGATAATCAAGAAAGATTAACTTAGAGGAATTGTTACTACTCTAAATGAAGATACTTTTCCAGTGATCAATGAGTGAATATACTACTAGAGAAACTGAATGATGCAAACTTTGACAGTCTCACTACGATTGAAACAGAAGGTTAAAGAAAGTTGCAACTAAGTGGTCGGATGGCTCACGAGTACAAGCTTGTTTATACAACTGGCTTCACAAGCAGGAGCAAAACAAGAAGAGGTGGGATTGGTTTTACTGTAAATTCACAGTCAATAAGAAACATTGCTTTATGGGGTATTATTCATATAATTAGTATTTCTTTTTTATATATAATTATTTTATTTGTTTTCAGTGTTCTGTAATCAATTCCATATATCTTAGGTTTTTTCCCCTCCCCCTATCCCTTCTTCCCCCCTCCCTCCCCACTCCCTCCCCGAAACAGCATGCGAAATCTTATATAGGTTCTACACATACATTCCTATTAAATACAATTTCACCATAGTCATGTTGAATAGAAGAATTAAAGTTAATGGAAGAAACCATAAAACAAAACAAAACAAAGCAAAATATAACACAAAAGAAAATGGTCTGCTTCATTCTGTGATCCAATTCTATAGTTCTTTCTCTGAACGTAGAAGGATGATTGGTACTTCTTAAAAGACCATCATGAAAACAATAAAAGAGTAGACAAGTTTCAGGAAGAAATTCAATAAGACTCTTCCAATTAAAGCAACATACAAGTGACTACTTGATAATTTCAATGTAAAATTGAGTATGGGGAAAGTTGGTAGAAAACATTCAGGAGTAAGAAGTGAAAGACTCTAAAAGCTTGTATACTAGGTAAAAACTTTATGAATACATGTATCATGAATGCTTTATTTGAGAAGAAAATCAGAAGGTCTGTACATGGAAAACACAAAATGATATCACCAAAAATTAAACTGATTATATTTTAATAGAAAGAAATGACTACTAATATGATAGCCATTTCTGAATCAGTTATCTTTTTGCAGTTGGACTGATTTGTTAATTAACTGATTTGTTAATTAAAACAAAGATAACAATCCATACCAAATTAGAATACAAATGAGAAGATATGGCATGAGGCGATATCAACCTGACTTATTTAAGCAAATTGTTGATGCTAAAAAATGGGAAATAATAAAGGAACAGACATTGACCTAAATTTCCTTAGAAAATAATGCCATCTGATGTTAATCAATTACCATGATGAGAAAAGCCCAAGAGCCTAGAAACTGCCTCAGTCAGTGATCATTTGATCTTGCCAAGCAGAAAAAAAATGGCAACCAAATACAATATTGATTTTGAATATACACTCACTTGTAAGATACGATAGAGAAAGCTAAAGGTAGATTATGAGTAATATGTTCCCCAATATCTTCCTTCCTCAAAAAAATATAGACAGAAAAATAGCTACAAAAATTGAGGTTAAAGACTTAACTAAGTAAAAAAGCATGAAAGGATGAAACTGGGAGGAGTAAAGGTAAAAATGAAAATGGGGGATCTGTAAAAATAAATTCTATAACTAATATTTTTTCCCTTAAGTTATGGGGAAAATGATATTTAGACTTTAAAATCAGTTTCTGAGGCTCAGATTCAATCCAGCTCAGACTCTGTCTAGTTGGATTCTATCTGGCCCACTTGTGAATACAAGCATCACTAATGCTTAGGCTCCTTAAGAGGCAACCCAATTTGGCAAATCCTAAATAAACTTTGTTTTCTTTGGCTTTAAGAAGGCTTGAGTTGAATTCATTCAAGCACGACCCTGTCGGTATTTTGGGGTCCCTCATCACCCCTGAACCTCTTCAAATGACATTACTGGGTTGAGAGAGAGACTGATCAACAAGTGCATGAACATGGGGAATCCTATTGAGTAGAAGAGCATTTAAGCAGTGATGGCAAATTCAAATATAAACATAACTCTCCAATTCTCTTAAATTCTTAGTCATGCTGCCATATAATTGTGTTTTACACAAGAGTATGAAAATACTTTCTATTTCTTCACTTTGTTCAATTGTTATTTTGGGTCACATAGCTAGTAAGTGTCTGAGACCAGCCAGAATTGAACTCAAGTCTTCCTGACTTCAGGCCCAGAGCTCTATTCACTGTGCATCTTGTCCTATGAGATGCCATGGGATGTGTACAAGGGTGATGCTGCCCCAAAGATGAATCAAGTACAGAAAGACTATCCAGGAGCCTAATTAGGAGGCAAACATTTTCTCTAATAAGACACGGGAGCTGATGTGACATGAAGATCCAGCATGAACCTGGGAGGAACATCAAATGCAGTAGCTACCCAGAGTTTGTCATCTTGGGATGTCATCAGTTACCCATTGAGCTCTGCTTTTCTTGGGTGTATATGAAGCATGATGATCCTGAAGACTTTTACCACTGATAACTCACCTCAAGGAGAGGGAGAGGAGTGAAGGGAGAGGGAGGAGAATGGGAGGGAGAGGGAGAAGAGGAAAGGGAGGGGAGCTGAGTTATCCAACTGAACTGGCCAGCTGGGTCCCCATTGGGGCAACTCAGAGTACTCAAGACATACACACACACCAGGCCAAGTTTCTCAGGAGTAAGAGAAACTCCATTGCTACAGCCCAGGATGACAGAGTATCCTCTTCCATGTATGATTCAGGTTGCCTGAAGCTAGATGTAAGACCCAGCTGTGGACATATTTTTCCTGCTTTGTTCATTCAGTCCATCTTTCTCCCCTCTTTTCCCCTCCCCCAGCTAATCTGTTCTATTCATTTGTGGGTTAAACAAATTGCCAACTTGGTATTAAAGGAGGATATCGATACAAAACAAAAAAAATCAGTTTCTGAAAGGCTATATGAGGAAATAGAATTGACAATAAAAGAAAGCAAAGACAGAAAAAATAGAACAACTATACTATGAATATGCAGAGTACTCCTTATAATGGCAATAACAAAATTTTGAGCACACTAAAGGATTGATTCTCTGGATACCTTTAAGAAGGGAAGATACCAAAGGTCTTAAAGAAAATTGCAGATCTTATGAATACACAAAAGTGTAATTGAGAAAGTATCAACAACGTTGACCACAAAATAGACATACTATTTTCCCATATCTACAAAGTATTTATAAGAGTAATCTGATAGATGCATTGAGCCTATCTTTGATGAAGGTATGAGAAAGGTACAGATTGATTTTCACCACAGGTAATTTCTAGCATACTTCACTTTTGTAGTCACTGGGTTGACTTTCTCTGAAACGTAGAGAATGTAAGATACCTCTGTGCTAATTGCTTATTGACCATATATATTTTTTAAATTTGTTAGAGCAAAATGACATTTTTATGGTCACTACCAACAAGATGTCTCCAATGACTTTGTAAAAATCATATACTTTTCCTTGAAAAATCTAACAATAAGATTACTTTATTTGATGGCCCTCTGATTAACAAAAATGTGAGACATAAAATATGTTATATGTTCATATAAAGTGTAGAATCCAAATCAAAGAAGGATTCCATTATAGAAGGCCCTCCAGATGCTTTTAGCTGTTGATGACATTATGCTGTTTGCATCAGGGTCCAGAACATTTTAGGATCTACTCTAATAATCATCATCTCTCAAAAGATTTTGGCCTAATTATCTACATAAAAGAAAGCAAATGAGCAAAGAGTATGGACAGCAATAGAGAAAACTTATCGGTACATATAGTGAACAAAGATTCTTCAAATGGGCAATGGGCCAGAAATCCACACGACAGTGGAATAGATGGTTTTAGGGAAATTGCTCATTGCTTTTTAAAAACCTTAAGTTTATTCCTAAAGGTAAGAGCTATCTTAAAAAAGTCAATATTCTTCCAATGGTTGCTGAGAATGTCATAGAATATCAGTCTTAGTATAATTAAAATGCAACTCACCCAAAAGGCAATGGAGAGGCACATGGTGACTATCAATAGGCTGCAACTTATTACCAATAAGGAGTTCCACAGGGGAAGTGACTTTTTAAGAATATTAGAGAGATAAATAGTCAAAAAAAGAAGGGCCAACTATGTAGTATACAGAACTAATGCACTAGATACTCCATTAATATCTGCACAGTGTCAAGATTTACATGAATGTCCCTGGTATGTCGAGTAAACTCCAATGCAAAATTCATGAGAAGCTGTGGATAAGTCTCACAGAATGAAATGTGGATGAGTTGCAATCTGAACTACTAAAAGAGTGCCCACTTCAGGGAGATCATAGATTCATCAAATTATGTTATCTAGCCTTCTGGTAAATTCACTTGGGCCAACTTTAGGATTCCTATTTTAAACGTTAATTGCCCCTTAATACTCAAACATTTCAATTCCCTTAACAGTTTGCCGTCTTCAAAGCTTCAACTTGGAGCTCATTTTATTTTCCCTTCTTTTAATATATTTTTTTCCCATCGAGACAGCTGCCCTTTCCCATTGTTTGATGCTTCTCATTTTTTGCCACCTAATTAAGAGGCATTGTAAACACATCTTCTTTCTCAATCTCTCTGTTCAAAAAAAAGGTGAAAGAAGAAGCTATTTGTTTTCTGCTTCCTTCATTTTAAAAACTTCTACTGCTAAAACTCAGATGTCATTTCACATTACCCCTTTGTATCTATGGCAATGGATACCAAGTGAGGTGACTAATCAGTACTCCTATTGTAATGGCTCCCATCCAGTCACTCAAAGCTTGAAAAGAAGTTCTTGTTTATACCTGATCCTATCAACTGTTTTTATTTACTAAGGTATGCTGCCACTGTATAAAAAATTCATTTTCCAGTCTCCCCTCTTAGGTCTAAGATGATAACTTTAGCATTGATTCAATAGCACAAATATGACAAGCTACAAATAAACAGCAGACACGTCGATCAAAACTGGCAGTCTTGTTATGATGAGGAGATTCGTGCAGCCAAGTCTCTTTTTAGAAAATGCAATTTTATGGAAAAATGCTAGATAATTGGTCTTTAGCTTTTGCAGTGAACTCAGATAGCACCTGCCATATTTAAATTAATACAGTATTTCTCCCTCTCAGATTAGCTATTCTGATTAGGTCAATCATCTGAAAAGACTCTTTAACATCATGTATGTGTTCTTGGTTTGGAAGTTGATTTTTTAGCAGTATTCTTTAATGATGTGAAACTTGTCCATCTCATAAGAAATGGAAATTGAAAGTCCTCTATTCAACCATATATCTTCTCTGTCCTTATCTCTGTGCCTCAGCTTTCGACAGGCTTTGTGTCACATAGGTGGCTTGGTATATCAGGATCTGGGAGGCTCTTCAAAGCAGTGACCTGCTTTTTGAAGCCTTGGCATGAACATTGGGACTCTTGCTCAGAGATCACATACACAGCCTTCTCTAGGATTTATTCCCTTTTTCATTGTTCATGCTTCCTCTGACTATCTGCCACTGTACAGATCAAGAAACTTAGAGAACAGCTTTGCTTTGCTTTTTTTAAAAATCTCAATGGAACCAGCAACACCCAAGAATCAAGCTTACCAAGCTAGAGCAGTCGAATACAAAGTGCCAAGGCTGCCATTTTTGGGGGCTTTACTTCAAGAAGGAACTTAGATAACGAAAAATTGGGAGGGTCCTTCCAGGGACAAATTAATGCTGAAGTCTTTGACATACTGTAGCAAAGGGAGGAGGTGGATGGTTCTTCAAATAGACTTTTGCTCTGGGATAAATTTTCTTTGAAAGAAACACCACCTCTCTTGATTACTATCCAATTGTTGATCTAATTTTTATAAGCCACTCTATTTTATTGGATCCTTTAAAAATTTCCAAAGACGTCTGATAAGAGGAGAACACATAGGTGAAGGCAGGAGTTTGCAATGGACCTGAAGTAGCTTCAGGCAATAAATGCTCAGACAGAGGGGCCTGGATACAAGATCACATTACGTACTCTTTTTTTCTTTTCATTGGTCTGAACCTGTAATTTCACTGGTATATCTCCTAGGGAGGAATTCCTATTCTAAAGCAGATCAATAACTTCTCTTCAAAATGAACAATTAGGGAGTTGATTAGGGACAATGAAAGGTTAAGTGACTTGCTCAGAATAACAGTCAGTGTGTCAGAATTAGAACTTGGATCCATCTTGACTCCAAAGCCAGTTTTCGAGTCACTATGCCAAAGGTGTCAAACATGTGGGCCCACACACTCCTCACTGCTGTTAGAATCAGATTAAAATCCTTTTATGTCTTGTTTAGCAAAATAATAAAGATATAGTAAAACATAAATGATATTACATTTCAAAACTAAATCCATATGTAAGCCACAGGAATCCTTATATATGGCTTATTGGCTGCCAGTTTCTATGAGTTTGACACCATAGCACTACACTATGCTTTTCATCTAAATGTAATTTTATGTTGGCCAAGTAGTTGATTAAATTGTTTGATCTTTCATTAATGAAGGTGATATGATGGTTTGATAATACATAAGGACATTTGTGTTCATAGACAAGTAGGAAATAGACAGACAGGTAGGACAAGGAGTTCCTTGGGCTTTGCAAGAACCGAACTACATTTTAAATGCCTAGAATGTAAGAACTATGTCTTAAGATTTTTATATCCTCTATAGTCTCCCATGAAAGAGGCTACTGGGTGAAATAGAGGGAAGAAATCTGGGCTTGGAGTAAGGAAGATCTGAGTTCAAATCCAGTCTCAGACATTTATTAGTTGTGTAATCCTGGGCAAGTCATTTGAACTGTCTCAATTTTCTTAACTGTAAAATGGGGATAGCAACACCAAAGATAATATTTGTAAAGTGTGTAGTAAAGTGTCTGGCACATAGTGAGTGCCTAATAAAAGATTATCCCCTTGCTTCCTCCCACCTATTACAATTCTGGGCCCATTGAATGACATAATTTAATAATTAGAATGGACCTTAGCAATCATCTAGGTTAATCCTTTTATTTTGCAGAAGAAAAATAATAACAAATATACTTAATCTCCAACTTAGACTCTTGATTTTTGTTGCTGAGTCAAGCATAAAGAAAGAAAGATACAGTTCTTGCCTCAAGATGTTTACACTCTGGTAATAAGACATGCACATAGAGAAATGAATTACAAATTATAAGATGAGGAGTATATGAGAAGAGTAAAAAATGGCATGTGATCAGATGAGGCAAAGGGTATTATACGTTAGTAACATGAGAGGAGCTTAATGAAAGAGTTAATATTTGGAATGAACCTTGAAGGATGAGTAGGAAGTCAACAGGTAGAATGTATGTGTGTATGTGGGGTGAAGTTTCAGGTACAGAGAAAGAGAAAATTAAGAAGAAAGTTGTTCCTTCCTCTAGATACTTATAAATACTCTTAAATTAAATCAGATTCACTGACTTGGATTTCTTCTTGATTATATAACAATTACTGTGGAGTTCTTAGATAATGGAGATTAGAGACAGGTTGGGGTTAGAGCTGAAGGTGTGCATTTTAGGGTAACAGAGGAGGCATACACTGCAGACTGTATGCCTTTACTGTATGTATGTATTTCTAAAGGGCAGCTAGGTGGTGCAATGGATAGAGTGCAGGGCCTGGAGCCAGGAACACTTGAATTTAAATCTGGCCTCAGAGATCTACTAGCTGTGTGACTTTGGGCAAGCCACTTAATCCTGTTTGCATCAGATTCCTCATCTATAAAAAGAGCTAGAGAAGACAATGGCAGGTCACTTCATTATCTTTGCCAAGAAAACCCCAAATGGGGTCATGATGAGTTGGACTCAACTGAACAACAACAACCACTGTATTTCTAAAGCACTGCTCTCATCATCTCATTTCCATATTCAATATGCTCTAGTGGCTCCCTATTGCCTCTAGGATCTCAAACACAAATTCATTTGCATGGTCCTTAAAACCCTTCCTAAACTGGTTCCAACTTGAACCTTTTCAGTTGTATTACCCATTACTCTCTTTTGTGTATTTTCCATTGCAGTCAAAGTGACCTTCCTCACTTTTGATCACTGGACATCCCCATTATTTTGTAAGAGTGAAATTTCCTTTCTCTTCATCTTGACCTCTTAGCTTCTTTTAAAGCTCCACTCAAGTGCTGTTTCCTGTGTGACCTTTCCTGATTCCTCAGATACTAGTGAAATTATCTTGAATTTTCTAAGCACATCATCTATAGATATTACACACAGATATGGGCACATGTTGTATCACTTGACAGAATGCAAGTTCCTTCAGGATAGGGACTACTTTCACATTTATCTTTGCAATCTCAATGCTTGACACATATTGAACACTCAATAAATCCTTGTTGATGGATGAAAGATATCATTTGACTCTAAATTTCGTTGACTCTATATAATAATAAAAAACCGTTTTAAGTGGTATATAATTCATCTCAAGCCTTGGGGGAAAAAGGGCACTTGAATAATTAATTAAAATGACATCATAAATTACTGAGAATTCAAATGAGAACTGAAATTTCCTAACTTCTAGTACAATATCACTTTAAAAAAAATATAGATTCCCAGTATCACAGGGTTTGGAGGTAGAAAGTCCTTTAGAGATCATCTAGCCTAAAGTCTCCATTTCATAATTAAACTAAAACCTACTATCACCATCATCACTTTCTTCAGAACTTAAGTCAAATGTTACTTTCAATATGGGAGTTCTTTTTGTTATCCTTGGATGCTAGTATCTCCCTCTCTAAGGTTCTTCCCTTTACTGTAAGTGTACTTTATATTTACCCATTTACTTGCATGAGGCAGCTAGGTGGAACAGAGGATAAAGGACCCAGGCCTGGAGTCAGAAAGATCTGAGTTCAAATCCAGTTTAAGACATGTGCAAATTTTGTGACCCTCCACAAGTCACTTAATTCCTATTTGCCTCAGTTCCTCATCTGTTAAATGGAGACCTACTGGAGAAAAAAAATGACAAACTACTCTAGTAACGGACAAGAAACCTCGTGGAAAATGTCTATGTGGTCAAGTAGAATTGGGAACTCCTATTGACATGCATATTCTCTCTCTCCCTTTTAGAACATAAACTTCTTGACCATTTTTTTATTTGTATCTCCAGAGGTTATTTGATTAGTGATTCATTCCTAGACTTGCCCAAGGTTAGACATACATTAAAGATAGTAAAAAATTGGGTCTTCTGGCACAAAATCTAGTATTCTATCCACTACAAAATTACACTATAGATAGGATAAACATGTAAACTTGAGAGTACTCCTTGGTAGTTATTTTTCAGAGAAGATGAAATTTACAAAAACTAAGTTGACTGAGCACTTATTTCACAGACCCAGAGGGGGGAAAAAGACAGAAAACTAGCTGGAGGTGGGAGGGTTAGGTTATGATCTGAAGGGAACCTCTTTAAAAAGTACTGTGCAGGAGAAAAAGACAAGTATAATGGCTGTTTAATCATCTTCACTATGAAGTGCCAATTCTTTAGACTCTTATGACATTCATGAATGATGCAGGAGGCTGGCATGATGAATGCAAAGCAATTCTGTGTGACAGATACTTTAAGACAATTTATGTCCCCCTCCCCCCAGGACAAAAGGACTCCTGAGCTGAGTTATCATTTGTTCTGTGAAAGAATTTACAGTCTCACCAGCAACTCCTTTTACTGTACTCAATAAAGCGCTTATTTTGATATACTGGCTATGATTGTTCAAGAACAACCATATCCTTAGAAAAGTCTGGAAGAGAAGCAGACTTGCTGGCTCCATTTCCTCAAGTCTTCACTTACTGCTCTCATCCTAAAGACTCTTAGAATCTGAGTGAATGTTGGTTAGGGCCTAAGATAGTAAATCACACATGAATGAGGTTAATTTGAAGGTAAATATGTTGATTTTTAATGTCTGGAGACCTAAATTCAAATGGCAATACTGCATGTACTGTATGTGTGTGTATGTATGTGTGTATATGGATGGGTGGATATGTGTACACACTGTTTATACATATATGGGTGCATATACACACACATATATATGCATACACTATATGTATATGCATGTGTGTATACACACAAAGATATACACATTATTAGCTCTACTCTGATTTAAGTTTACCATAATGTATAAAAAGATAGAAAACTAGATAGACAGATAGACAGATGGATAGACAGATGGAGATATCTATATTGATTGATATAGATACATATCTATATAAATATCTAGATACATGCATATCCAGAAATGGATACATACCTACATAGGTATCTAAATAGATATAGACAGAAACATATTTAGATAGACATCTAGGTAAATATAGATCCATACCTCTCTTGATATCTAACCATATCTAGATAGTTATCTATCCGGACAGAAAAGTATATATACACTCACATATACATACATACACAGGGTTTCAGTCAATTCTAAAAGATTCTTAGGGAGATGTTTGCAGAGAACTTGAATGAAACATATAAACTGTATGAGGCATCCTTAGCACTCATGTATACTCTCTACATCATTATGATCTAGACCACGTTATAGCTCATTTGTAAATGATGCATTAAGAACACTATGGCTTCAGAACAAGAGAGGGGAATAACCTTATTGCTGTCTGCATACTACTAAATCATACCTGGGCTATTTTGGTTCAGTTTTTAGCACTAGATTTATTTAAAAGGGAATGGGAGCCTGGAATAAAAACAACTCGGGTGTATTTGGGGGAGAGTATTCTGTTGGTGAATGGTCTTTAAACACTGCCCAAACTGAAATGGATCAGCTCTATGGAAAGGAGAGCAGAACCTAGAGAAGACAAGGTGGGAAGGGGGAATGGACATGATGGCTTTATATGGCATGGAAGAGGGACTAAATGAATTCTATGTGGTTTTAATGGGCAGAATTCATATCAGTGGATAAAAATTATAATAGAGGGATGGGGTAGAGAACATAGATTAATGCTCAATATAAGGAAGTTGTTTTTTTTACGGTTGGAATGGGATACCTTGCAAGGTAGTAAACTTTCCCCATAAATACAAGTATTCAAATAAAAAACCCTATAAATCCCCTCCTCCCCACCTTTTTTTTATTTTACAGATGGGGTAACTAAGATTCAGATCATAGATTCATAGATTTGGAGTGGGATGGGAATTTCATCCTCACCAATCCTCTTATTTTATAGATGAAGCAACAAAAATTCACAAAGTTTAGATGATTTCCCCAAGATCACATAGCTAGTTAATTTCTGAGGAAGGATTTAAGCTTGGGTCTTCTGTATTCTAAGTCTAATACTTTATTCATTATGACAAACTTCTATGCAAAAGATGATGACTAACCCAAGGTCACCTAGGTAGGTAGGTAGCCAGGGATTGCAGGGGAGGATCTGACTCCAAATCTAAGCTTCTTTCCACCCCCTGTATTTGGATACATCTCTAGCACTTAAAATTTGTTTATTGCTTATCCTTAATTTTGGAAGAGAATCATGACAATGGAAGATGATGCCATAACTTTCCAGTGAATTGGATTTGAGTGAGGAAGAGCTGTGCAAAGTCACCAGCCTCACTTTCTCCTCTGGAGTCATCTGGGTCCAGTGGCCAGATATGGATCAGGACAACTGGAGATGGCCCCCAGTACTTAAAATATAAGCATGAAGTAAGTAGGTTAAAGACAATAATTAGAGACCTTAGATTCAGTCTAACTTCATGGGCCACTTTTGCTTTGCAACCATTGACTTCTCTAATAATTTTCCTACTGAATAGTAGTCCATTTGGTTTAAAATGACATGAAAAGTGCCCTAAAAGTTATTTTTGTTTTAGAGGCTGTGTTCTGATAAAGTCTTGCTGACCAAATCGGTTATTTATAGGAATTCTGTCAATCCCTGAACCTGACTTACCAATCACAATTCTTTCTTCCCACTGATGAAAACCTCAAAGAAGGATTGTGGCTATGCAGAGCACTACCAGGGATGCCTTTGGAGTATTGAATGACTGGGAAATGCATTTCATCACTATTAATCTTTTTCTATCATATGTTAGGTTATCTTACTGAATGGGGTTTTGTGTGTGTGTGTGTGTGTGTGTGTGTGTGTGTGTGTGATCCTAGGTAAGTCACTTAACCTTTTTTATCTCAGTTCCTCATCTGTAAAATGAACGGATCTAGTATCTTTGCTAAGAAAACCAGAAAATGGCATCATAGAAAGCTGAACATGACTGAAACAACTGAATATGACAGGAAAGTGGATTTTGTTTGCTTATTTGGTTTTTACCAGATATTAGGACTGTGTTAAAAAGGACAGTTGCCTAGAATATCTTGTGCAAAATTCCTGATGCTTTATTAAATCTTTTTCATATCAGAAAAAACTATTTTGGATAAAGGAAGTTTAAAGGAGGTATTTAGGAGTTTTCCTAAACAGCATGTCAAAAGAATATAAACCACCTAAAGAATTCCATGATAAATTCTAAAGAATAAATCTGATGGACTTATAGGATATTGACCACTGGATGAAGGCAACTGACGAACACAGGGAACTTTCAATGTTTGGCTGAATCGACCATGTTACTCACGGCCTAGATTAAAAAAATAAGCTACCACTCTGGGGTAACTGTGGAGGAAGACTACATTTTTCATTGTTTCTTTTGATCCTCTTGGAGAGTGAAGCAAGGGATGAGCAGGAGAGGGTGGGATATCCCTCTCATCTCCTTCCTCATGCTACATTCTCTAAAACGTATAAGGGTACTCATACCATATAACCAGAAGGAGTCTCATCTCTGGAACCTGCCATATGCCACAGGACTCCAGCTCAGGACATTGATCTATCAACCCCTCTTGGGGAGTAAGCCAACTGAACTAAGCTCCCCAACTGGCTTTCACTCTACTGGAATCTGCCATCTGGTTCTGCTCTAAGGGAGCACTGCGATGAGGTGGAAGGTAGGGTAAGGAAGAGAAAGAAATCTCTTCCCCATCCCTTTGTTGTCTCTTGTATCTCATTATGAGATAAAACAGAAAAGATGAAAACTATTTTTTCAGAGTTCAAATTGAAACAGAGACTGCTTACTTTTTATCTTGGTCAAAAGGAGCATGGTTCATTTAGCTAATTAATTGGAAATTCCTTGCATGTCTCAGTCACCTTTATGCAAAAGCCAACACCCTATAATTTCATCAGATTGAAAGGCAAACTTCACCCTTTGCTGTCAGACTGTTTAGAATGAGGATTAAAAGGGTCAGTATTTTAAGGGATGGCCTTAGTACTAATTTGACTGGAATGATGGCATTTAGGCCCTCAAGTTCTTCCTTTCTTTTTTTTTAACATTCCCAAATCCCCAGTGACCAGAAGCAGATGGAAAATTTTAAGTCAGAATATTTTCCCTTGAAGCTACCCTAAGCCATATAAGCTATCAATCTGGATGCAGAAAATTCCTTACAAATGGCAAGCTAATATTCCTTCAGAATCACCTGCTAACATATTCTAAATGTTTTCTTTGTGAACATTTGCTGAAAGGGGAAGAGGGCAGGTATCATACTGACAGGCAAAGAGAAACCTATAGCCCTAGAAAGGCAGAGGAAAATTCTGAATAGAAAAGTAGACTTGAGAGGGCTTAGACCTACATTCTCTCTCATTCCTGCTATTTAACTATTGCATGAATGAGTATCTCTCAAGTCAAACTTGAGAAAAAAATCATTCAGCCTTCTACCATTCCCAAAATACTCTCTTCCCTAAATAGCCCCGGAAAAGTTAGCAAATATTCAACACATAACCTGAGCAGGGGTGAACTAAGTCAGTCATTACCTCAATACTCACCATCTCATTCACTCTCTTCCCCCATACATACTCACTGCATCCTCTCCTTGCCCTTTCCAAGCTCCCACAAACAAACCTCTATCCATGATTCTAAACCACTGATTCATTCCTCTTGTACAAACACTGAATCACCCCTCCCACTCAGTCCCACTCACAAACTGTAGAAGCTCTCAATTAAAAAAAAATTGGGTTCTCCATTCATGCTTTTTCCTTTGCTGCACATCAAGATGACCAAGACCAGTCAGGAAGCTATTACTGAGTCTATTAAACAAACCCAAGAAAGACTGAAAGCTGAGAATTCTGCAGTTTGAGACGCATAGCTTTTCTTCCTTTCCCAAATATGGCCAATAACTTTCTTAAACTTTGATACAGTAGAAGGTGGAAGAAGAAAGCATGCATTTACATTTTTAAAGGCATTAATTCAGTTAAACTTAGGAGCAAAAACCTTTTGGCCATCAAAGCTCATAAAATATGGGAATAAACCGGCAACGATGATTTAAGTCTCTGAATTAAAAGAAAAAGCAAAACCTAATCTTTCAGGGTAATAGGATCTTAGATTTAGAGATGAAAGGAGCATTTAAGGGCACCTAGTCTACACCTTTAATATTTTAATTTTTATCTTGAATTTATGAAGTAAAACAAGCATTTTCACAACAATAGAATAAAAAGATAATTGCAGATGAAACTGCCAGTCTACTATGTATAACTTGCATAGTACACAACTTTCAAGTACATAACAAAATTATGACATAAATTTCATTTTTTTCTTCCCTCCTCCCTGCTCTAGAGATGGCTATCATTAGACACACATAGGTATACACACATTATATATAAAATTATTCTAGACATACATCTATTTACCAGTTCTTTCTTTGGATACATATAACATTTTTCTGCACCTGTCCTTTATAGTTAATTTGGATATTTATAATAGTCAAAATGACTTATTCTCTCAAAGTTGTTCTTAAGACAATATTGTACTGTCTACAGTGTCCTCTTGGTTCTGCTTATTTGCTCTCCATTATTTTGTGCAAGTCTTTCCATGTTTTTCTCAAGTGATCGAACTCATCATTTCTCATAGCACAGGAGTATTCTAATCCCAATCAGATTCCTCAATTGATGGGCATCCCTGCAATTGTCATTTCTTTGCCACCAGAAAAAGAGCTGCTATAAACTATTTAGAACAGGTTATTTTCCTTTTTACCCCCTTTCATTTTACAGTAAAGGAATTAGAAGCCCAGAGAGGTTAAAAGGTCTACCCATGGTCACACAGAGGCAAACCTAGGACGTAAAACCACTTCCTTAAACTCCAAATCCAGAGTGCCATTGTGTAACAGTCCCTCACTGTTCAGGGATGGGCGAAACTGTGAAAGGAGGCATGAATAAGGACTTTTCAGGGTACTCATTTTGTTTTTGTTTTCTACATAAAACTTTTATTAGGCCCCAATGCCTGATTTCCATAGGCCTATTCTGATTCAAGTTTACTACAAGGTATATGACATAATCTTTATTTTCAATTCAATTCCACAGGTATTTACTAAAGATATAATATGTCATGCTAGGTACAGGAGATACAAAATATGAATCGTGTTCTTAAGGAGCTTAACTTTTTTCTGGGGTGATGTTTGAGGGGGCGTGGTAAAGAGGTTGGCTGAAGCTACATAGAAGCAGATAAGTAAATGCGAAATTTTTTATAAATTAAATACAAAGTAATTTGTGGGAAGGAAAAACAGAATAGTTTCTGTGACCTCAATGTATCCATTTGCACAATGAGAGTAACATCACAACCTTTCTCCACTTCTTTTTCTAATTAGAATGATTTGGTTAATAGAAATGACTTGCCTCTCTCTTCAGTGGAAAGAAGTCTTCCCAAAACTTATGGTAGCCCTATTATTTTTATGATAATATCTTCGATACTTAGAACCTGCCGATGCTTTCTCATCTTCTTGGGTTCTACTAAAGAAGTTTCTTACAAGGAAAGACAATGCCATTGTATTATGGTCATGACAAACTTTGAGGATATGTCTTATTCAAGCTTACAGTGGTGAAAGAGTCAATTCCGTAGGCTCTGTTGGCAACAGAACTATCCACATAGGTATTTTTGAAAAGAGCTGGGTAAATAAACTCTGAAAAGCCTTTTCTTTCTCTTTCTGTGCTGCAAATGCAATATATTGATCCAGACACCGCTATTTCAGGGCGTTCACATGCTCCAGTAATACAGAGGCTTTATTTTCATCCCTCCATCTCAAGGTGCTGAAGCATCTCTTAATCCCCTCAGTGAAGAGCTCCCTTTCTCCTCCTGTCATGCTACTATACTTGGTACCCTACAGTTAGCAGAAATGGCTATGCCATACCACTTCATCCCAGTTCAAGCTCATCTGCTTCCTATTATCAAAGCTAGTGAAAAATCAAAAAGATTTATGAGGTAGAAAGTACCTGGCATTAAGCAGTGCAAACTGATGTCAGTGAAAGTAGCCACCTGCCCTTTTGTGTTTCCATATGAGATGCTGAGAATTTGGGACAGAATGAGTTTCTCTCATGTACTTGAAGATAAGAAAATTCGGCTTTTCTAGAAGTTCATCATGGCATGAGAAAAGTCATCCTTGATGACTGATTTTATGGGCTTGACCCCTTCTCCTTTTCTGAAAATGGCTCCAGACTAAGGAGCAATAGATAGTGCAAAGACCAATGGATTACGAGTTCAGGAGAACTGAATTATGGTCTTTATTTTGCCACTTAGAAGTTGTATGGACTCAGGTAAATCGTGTATCACCTATGTACCTCTGTTTCTTCCACAGACAAAATGAGTGTTATTACAGGTCCCCTACAACTCAGTCTCTGATTGTAAATGTTTATTAAGTCCACTCCTGTAGAATCATAGATTTAGAGCTACAAGGGGCATTACAGGACACCTAGTCCCACCTCTTCACAGGAGAAAAGACACCTAGGGAGGTTGGTCACACAAGGTCACCCAGATGATCTGTCAAAGGCAGAATTTGAACTCAGGTCTCCCTGACTCCAGGTCCAGCATTTTAACCACTAAATCAAGTTGCTACTTTTATTACATTTCTCTAACTTCTATTTGGCCTTGTGCATGAAGTAAGGATATAAGGCACTTTATATAACCTAAGTTTTCTATAGATCCTCTGAAATGGAAATTAATTACACCATGAACCACAGAAGCATCTCTTGACTTCCCATTCTTATTTGGCTACATACAGAGAATATTGCTATAAGCACCAGAATTATTTGGGATCTGTAGCTCTGGGATTCTGAACTCTGAAAATTGAAAGTAAAACCTGCAGGCACTAATCGTAGAAGGAGTAGTATATTTAAGTCACATAAATCTTGGTTCTTACAATAATAAGTATGCATCACAACGCTCCATACTCTGAGCTTTTGCAGATTAGCAGAACTGAGTTGGCTGGAACATCAGAGGTCATCTAGTCCAACTCCTCATTTACATGTGAAGAAACTGATAAAATGACTTGTCCAAGATCACAAAGTACTTAGCATCAAAGGTAGGATTTGAATTCAGTTACTTTGACTTCAGAGTCAATTTCTTTCCATGAAAAGGTAAATCTGTGTCTCTGGGACAACCAAAACCTGTTTAGTAGCATCTTATAATTTTTTTAGAAGGGGGCATTTTTGTAAAATGAAACCTCTGGTAAAAGAAAAAAAGTTGTGACACAACTTTCTATATGTTGACACAAACAATGTCTTCTCCACAAATAAATTGCAAAGCTAAGGACAATATGACAAACTTTTGGCAAACACATAGTCTATTACTTATGTTTCTCTCCTCCAACTCATATGGCAAACTGAGTTTAGTGATGCATATCCTTCCTTCTTCATACCCCTGCCATTTAGATTTCCTGAATAAAACATCTTCCCAAATTCTTAGGAACATTGCTTTCAAAATTTTAATCCAGTATTTTTTCTAAATTTGGGGAACGCTTTTAGTTACAATTTTCCTTTTTCCTAAGACTTTACCCTGTTTGTTAGACTACACATGGGCTAGAAACTGGATATAAGGTGGAAGGAGTGCCAAGATGAAGCAACTTCCTCTACTAAGGCAGTGTGGCACCTCAGCAAGTAACGTCATATAGAGTTGCCTAGGACACTGAGATGAAAAGTGATTTAAGATAACAGAGCTAGTATGTAACAGAAGAAGGACTTGTATACCAGTCTTCCTGCCCAGTTATCTATCTGCTACACCATACTGCTTCTTTTTCACTGTTGTTCAGTTGTTTTCAGTCATGTCTAACTCTTTGTGAGCCCATTTTGGGGTTTTATTGGCAGAGGTACTGGAATAGTTTGCCATTTCCTTCTCCATCTCATTTTACAGATGAGGAAACTGGGGCAAACAGGGTAAGGTGACTTGTCCAGGGTTATACAACTAGTAAACATCTGAGGCTAGATTTGAACTCAGGAAGATGAGTCTTCCTGACTCCAGGTCTGGCAATCTATTCAGTGTGCCACCTAGTTGTATTCTATCTACTGTGCTACCTAGTTGTCCATGCTGCTTCTACAAGGTACTATATGTGAATAAGGTATTATGGTAAATACTGGGAATACAAATGTAAATAATGGTCAATTTCTCACCTTTTAATATGTTTTTAATCAAGAAGGTGGGGTGGGGAAGGAGGGTGAGACATTGAAACCTTTATACATATAACCATAATTCACGTTAGAAGATGATTAGGAATCAGGACTAGTACCTGCATTTTCCTGGCTACCTCTAACCACTACTCGATACTATCTCTAGAAAGTCTGTGAAGAGGATATGAAATAGGGGATCAGATGATAGAGAATGTTGAGGAGAAGAATGTTTTTCTCCATTCTCCATTCCAATTATGGTACTTCTCTACCCCCATTAGCAACCCTCATCGTAGCATAATTCAGTGAACTAAGAAAAAAGAAAGAAATCAAGAAGAAAAGTGGCAAGAAATAGAGGGAAGAGAGAAACCATTGGAGAAAAACTCCTTAAATCCTTTGGAATTGTTTCAAAAAAGAGGAGAGAGAGAATGGGTTGGATTTAGACCCTTCAGAAAGTACAACCACCATTTCACTTTATGTGTTCCCCCAACGTAAGTGCTGCCTACAGATCAGTTTTAAGATTTGCTTCTGGCTGAAGATTTTTGCATCACCATTTTCAATATTCCCAGTCTCTATCAGTAGGATATGGTTAGAGGCTCCTCCAGGGTTTCCTATTAGTTCAGGGATATCCTCTCAGCATTTTATTTGGACAGCTGTGCCTTCCCTTCAGTATTTTCTAAATTCAGGAATGGATGCTCAGAGCCAAGGGCCTCTCACACAATGATCCATTTCCTTTTCCTGGCTTCCCAAGTGTATTTTTTTTGAAGATCATTGCTATTTGTTCAAAATCTCAGGAGGATATTTAAAAGGTGACTTTTATAACAGGGAAACTTGGAAATAAAAAACCCATGAAAACACTAATTCATAACAGATCATGTGGTTGATTTAAAAAAAAACAACAGAATTGTCCTTGCTGGGTTGGTAATTATTAGAGATGCTGTTGTGAAACCAATCATTTCCTTAACCTCAGCTCCTTTTCTTTTGCTACTTGATCCTACAGTGAGGTCATCATATCCTGAATTTGTCTTTTGAATAACATATGGATCCAAGACCTATTACCCAGTAGCTTATCATACCTACTAATAAAGAACAAGAACCATCAAAACTGAGTTTCCATATAGTGACTAATTTATTCAATAAATGTATTACTGTAAATACTTACATAAGTACTATTATCACTGATAGAACATTTGGTGATGTTTCCTTGAATGGAAAACATTTTTGAAATCTCAAGGATAGGGACCTCATTTTGGGACACTCTTATGGCACAAGTGAATGTGTATTGGAATAATTTAGCAAAGGATCCCAGGATGACAAAAGGATAGCTATTAGATAGCTATCCTTTTCAATCAAAATTGCATAGAGTTGCCAGGTTTTTGATGCTAAATAACCACCACAACAGATTTCTTTTTATTATGTCATGCCTCTTCTCAGGAACCCACAATGGCTTCCTGTGGTCAGATGTAAAATGCTGTATTCTTCTGATGGATTTCAAGTCACTCAATAATTTAGCCTCATCTTTCCCATTCTTACTTATTTGCCACCAACATCCCTCTTCTCCTCAGATGTATATCCTCTGTTCCAGTCAGACCAGTTTCCTCATGATCTTCTCTTTGTTATTAACTGTTGAACTTTTCTCATGCTATCTGCATCCCTTCTCTAGTCATGTCCTACCTTGCATGACACAATTTTGGATTTTCTTGGCAAAGGTACTGGAGTGGTTTGCCATTTCCTTCTCTAGCTCATTTTAACAATGAAGACACTGAGGCAGACAGGGGTGAAGTGACTTGCCCAGGGTCAGATTTGAACTCAGGAAGATGAGTCTTCCAGATTCCAGGTCCCACACTCTATTCATTGCACCAATTTACTGCCCTTTGTCTCTCTTAGAATACCTTTCTCACCCACCCCCATCTATCCAAGCCACAGAATAATAGATTTAGACCTGGAATGAATTGTAGAAATTGTGTAGTTCAACACTTTCATCTTATAAACGAAGAAATGAAAGCAAGTGAAGGTTAATTGACCATAGTTATATATGTAGCAAGTAGCAGAGCCGATATTCAGACCCAGGTCTTTTGACTCCAAGTTAAATGCTTTTTCCACTACATCAAGTGACTTTTCTTACTACTCCTTCAAAGTCTAACCCATAACAACCTCATGCCATGAAATCTTCTCTGATTATTTCACCAAGCCATCTCTACATTCTACAATTTGTGATGCATCTATCTTTCATTTTCTAAATATTTCATTTGTTTCAAATTCAAAAAACATTAAGTATCTACTATGGGCAAAGCACTATATTAAGCCCTGGGAGAGATAAAGTTTGAATAAAGGAGTATAATTGACATACACATGACAACTATGTTATAAATATTACATAAAGTCATTAGAAAGTCTAAAAAGTGGGGGTAGGTGAGGGCAATGTTTGCAATCAATGAGGGTGATAGGGACATGTAGGAAAGATTCATAAAAGAGTTGGCATTTGAGGTTGGCATTTAAGGAGGAATAAGGAATTCTATAAGTGAAAAATGAAGGAAGGGGATTCTGGAAAATGGGGACAATGGGAATGAAGAACGGGGTCAAGAAAATATTAGAGACAGTTGAGAGATAACAATTAGTCCAGTTTGGCTAAAGTACAGAAAGTACATAGAGTAAACCAATGAGATGTGGCTGATTGTAAGGTGGTGCCAGATGAGTAAGGGTCCTGAATGCCAGGCAAAAGTTTGAACTTGGTCACTGAAGATTTTTGAGCACAAGAATTACACAATCATATTAATGCCTCCGGAAGATTAACTTGGTAACACACCTCTCTGGTCCTAAGTTTGGTCACCTGCAAAAATGAAAGGGTTGGACCAAATGATGTCTATGGCCCATTTAGCTCTAAATGGATAGACAAAGAGGAGAGAGGTTGCACGTGAGAAGATACTATACCAATTTAGAGTAGGCAAACTTAGCTTCATTTCATAATTTTATCAATTCTCAGCAGCTCAAAAGGAAGACCAGATGAATTGAAATGGTGGGGCTGCCCAGGGTTGAAGAATAATGCATTGAAAAAGTCAGAAGTCAGGGACACTAATGATCAATGATAATGTTATTCAAGCAGTAGCCATGGTATCAAGGCTGGGTATAGGGGCAGAGGGAGCCAGGGTGGAGGACATGAACTGGGAGGCAAGGAATTTTTCAGGGATGAGAGATCAGACTAGAAACAAATGACAAGTTTATGGTAAGGAAATAGGGAAGAGGAAAGATTGAAGTGGATGGCCAGAGAAAAGAATTTCAGGTTTAATATCTTGGAGGTAGAGCCACTTTATGAGATGGAGTGTGAAGTGTCAGATTTGTAGAGGTAAATTCCTTGAGAGCAGAGATGTCGTATGACTGTTTCCCCATAGCAGAGAGCCTGGGGTTGATTTCATAGTTGATGTCTATGCTGATTTCCAAACAAGATACTCTAGGCTCAGGCATTTTCACAGGCTGTCCCCCATATCTAGAATGCTTTCCTTCATCTTGGTTTCCCTGGATTTTCCCAACTAAAATCCCATCTTACAGGAAACTTTTCCCAACCCCTCTTAATTCTAGTGCCTTGTCTCTAAATTATTTCCTATTTTTTCTGCATGTAGCTGTTTGCCTGTTGTCTTCCCCATTAGATTGTAAGCTCCTTGAGGTCACAGACTATCTTTTGACTCTCTTGGAATCTCCAGGGCTTAGCACAGTGCCTGGCACAGAGTATTAACCGATATTGCTGACTGGCTAATGTGTCTGATGGTTGTTAATTGAGAAAACTAGGCAGAATGGAAAGAAGATACATTAGCTTGGGGTATAAAAACCTGAATTTAAATCCCATCTCTGACAGCTACTACCTCTATTGCCTTGGGCAACCTATTTTTACCTTTTAGGGCTTCAGTTTCTTTATCTGAAATCAAAGAAATCAGAAGAGATAATTTCTGAGATTCCTTCTCATTGTTCTTTTAATTCTATACAAAACCTTGGCTATGGGTGTGTTGACTGACAACTAATCAAGGGAATGACATCATTAATATTTTGCGGGGGGAGGAAGGACAGAATAAGGAAATGACAGGTCCTGACCATACTCCACATTGTGGAGAGAAAACAAAACATAAAGAACTGACAGCAAACAGTAGCCTGCAGAGAAAACAATGATCATAGGCCAGCCTTTGCAAGTCATTCTTTCTCTTTTCCCCTTGAACTTAAGCCCCTGCTAAGTTTCTGACTTTTCTGTGTCTAGGACTCTAGGTTGAGTTTACTTTGATTCCTCCTTTCAGTAGCTCCTCTTCCATGAGTTATTCTGTTCATTCTTTGACTCAGGGAGTCAATAACCTAGCTATGAACCCAAATCTCAAGGCACCTGGCAACACCTCCTGAGGTTATGGGCTTTCAATAGCTGATATCCTGGACAAGGGGCATCCTAAAGTTTATTAGCCTCAATATCACACAGTTCTGTTTGTTTGTTTTTTTTTCCATGATGAGAACAGTTTATCATTAGAAATGAATGAGGACCAGCAGACATTGCTCCCATGGTAGGCTTATGGATAGAGGCTATTGAATTATTAAAGTGATCAAGGTCAATGCTGGGTACAGAAGCAAGTAAATCCAGTATAGGGTGAGGGGGACAGGAAGAGGAAGACTGAAAAAATAGTTCTTGGTTAAAAGCTATTTGATTTGTATTTACATGGTACTAAAATGGATGCTATAGAACCAAAAAGGTCTGTTTTGCATTTTCAATGACCAAGGTCACTTAATTCCCTTCTGTTTTTTTCCTCAAATTTCTACTTAAGTTTCACAATTTAATGATTCATGAACTTGGCACTCACGTAATCAGTGGCTAGAGTAGTTTATATTACAAGTATAATGTCAATTGAACCATTCTATCACACACACACACATATACACATTACCCACCCACATGCTTTCTATATACAACAGAATGTATAAAACTCCCTTTTGTGGGTGGGATAAAGGTGCTGGATTTCTCTATGTCCCTTGGAATCAAATTTGTGGAAACACAAAAGGAGCCAAGATGTATCTTGCAGAAAAAAGTATCAGTGTGGAAGCAACAGGGAAATGCCATTCTGTTTTTCAAAACCTTGTTTCCATGCATTGTGCATGAACAGCACCAGATATCAAGGTAGTCACTGTGAGCATAGGCAGTCAACAGGTGACGGAAAGTCACAACCAATTGTGTCATCATCTGGGAGAGGGTGGGTAGGAGAAGTGAAGAAGTCATGTGACTTCTATTTTCAGGTTCACACACTAGCCAGTGCTGAAGTTCATTGTGTCTTAAAATGTGTTGCTCAACACAATGCAAGTGTGGACACAGGCACAGGCACACACACACACACACACACACAGAGCTGGCAAGCAGAGGACCCTTTTTCAGTTATGATCTTTCAGGTGCTGCTGGCTTCAAGCCAAGTCTGCATGTCCCATGTCAGTGAAATTCGATTATAAAATAAACAGAGAACAATTAGTTTTTTTGATTAGAACCAGAACTATGGCATGTTAGTGAAAGACTCAGCTTTTCCTTGTTAACTCTCCTTCTAGCTAACTCATCACTAAATCCTTCGAACCTGGAACAAATGACATACTATGCTTTATTAGAAACAATCTAGGCATCTTGGTGAGACAGTCCTGATGAGACAAGTCCCAGTGACAGAAAATCCATACATTAATAAAGAGAGATTTTTGTTGTTGTTTTTGTAACTGGAACTAACCCCTGACTGAAGTCATTTTTGTCAGTCTATTAAGGACTGAGCACATGTTTCAGTGTGAAATGTAAACATTCCCTTTGCTAAAGTCAGCAGGGCCAAAACCCAATGGTGATTAAAAGGTTAGAAGAATTTATTTCCACAAAAAGGTTTATATATACATATATATGCATATAAGTGTATGTGTGAGAATACAAATGCAATACGTATATGCATACATATGTATGTATATATGTTTGTATGAGTGTACTCCATGAATATTCTATTTTAAGACTTATTGTGTATGACATGAAAGTCCTCAAAGACAAGTCTAGCTAATTACAAACTCTGGAAGATTCTATAGAGATGGAAAGTTTTCCAAAGAGAGTCTTTATTTTGGAATAGTATGGGAATCCTTACATTCTAGTTGGTCCCTAATTTTGGGAAGGTTTATCCCCAGGTATATCACTGAGAGGTTGCTTGACCAGAGTAAATTCTGAGATGGTTAAATAGAAACAATCCTCCACTCCTTTGCAGAGATGGAGTAAGAGAAGTCACCCATGGGTGTAAAACAGGGTGTTAAAACCTTGCATCTTAATGACGTTTTTTTAAAATCTTATTTGGCACATGCTGTATATGATACACCATTTCATATAACATATATGCATATATATGTACATACACACAAACAAACAAATTACAAATACATAGCTGATTGCATAGCATATTAAAAAACATCCTTGAGTTTAAATAAAATACCAAGAAATAATATTTTCTCTACTCTAAAACCTCTTTTTCCTGTACAAAAGAGTGTTAAGAACAAAACAACCTTTCTAAGGGAAATGGATTAAGGGTAGAAACCAAAACCTTAATCAAAAGATACCTACCCTCTTATCTTTCCTTCTCAGACCCAGGAAAAAGTGAACCACCAAAGGGAAATGCTCTCTTCTCCATTCAGAGGAAAGTGCTCTCTTTCTCACACAGAAAGGCTTAAGATATTGACCTTGGGAAAGGTGAGCCTTTCAGTCTTTAAGAGCAACTGAGTCGTTATCAAGTGACTATTATTTTACTTGTTGAAATAAATTGTTAACCTCAAATTATATTTTAATATATTATAACATTTTTTCCTTGTTCAAGATTCCTATTAAAAAAATCTCAAATTTCTTTGGTGCCCAAGCATAATGGAAGGAATACCATACTAGTTTGGGCATTTCTCTCTCTAGGCTAATAATGTTTATATTTAAAATATTAAATTAACAAAAACCATTTAGATAGATGTGCATAAAATGCAGAACACGGTATTAACATTTTCTTTAACATTATTATTTATATATGAAATATATATGTATGTATACCTATCTATATGTATGTATGTATCTGTCTACATATATATACATACACACAGATCTGTGTATGTATGTATGTATACACAGGCTACACTCTGTATTCCTTTTTACCATGCTCCACCAACTTGTTCACTCTTTAAGCTCACTCCAGTCCTGAAATTCACATACTAGGACCCTTTGGCCTCTCCCATGGATTGAATGAACTCTCCAAGAATCTTTCTTTTTAAGATCATGCCCAAGCTAGCCCAGTAGTCCTGCTCTATATCTCACTACTGGACCAAGAGGCCTGCAGAGGAGGTGAGGCTGATGACTTTGCATAGCCATACCTCACTTAAATCCAAAGCACTTGCTTGTCTTGGAGAACGAACCATAACAACAGGCCAAGCTAGCCAGCCCCTTTTCATTCCTCCCTGGGCCTGAGTTATCTTCTGCTATTAAAATATAAAATTGAGGTCAGATGCACTTGACCTATAGCAAGTTTGTAAATACACACACACTCACACACACACACACACACACACACACACACACAAATGCTTGTTGACTGACTAAGGAGATTTGGGTTCAAGTCCTGTTTCTGAATCATTCTAGGTGAATGGCCTAGGGCAAATGACTTAATCCTTCAGTGTCTCTGGCAACTTTCCAAGACTGCATCGGGGTTCTAAATTTGGGGGTAAAATGATTTATACATATGCAAAGGGTAAATGAATCAATTGCTAAAGACAGATGCAGCAGATCTAGGCTTAGAAACTCAATTCCCCAGGCTCCTGGTTCAGAACTCAGGTTGCCTTGTTACTTTGCTCTATATAGAAAAAGGTGATTTCACAGTGTATTCTTCATGCCTATCCTACTCCTGGAAGTCTAAGGAGAAACTATACCTAAAAATTAACTCTGTGGTTCAGCATCCATTTTAGGTCCTGTGGTATAGCTCAGTGTACAATGAAAACCTCTCTTCATTCATCAAGATGAAACCCATGTCCCGTTTCCTTAAGTCTTTGTTCCTTTTCATTGTCTAGGAGGAGGCCAGTGTCATAACAAGATGTTATGTCAATTTGACATGATCTTGGTGGTCACTTAAGGAGACACTGAAACAAAGGGTGTGCAAATTCAGTAGATACCTCCACATTTCAAGTAGGGATAAGGAAACCACTAATGGCTTCTCACATGTTTTAGAAGGCACAGTTCTGGATTAACACTTGACTCCCCTGAATCTAAATATATTCATTGCTATTATGGTCATTTTTTTTTTAGTTGTGTCCAACTTCTTGGGATGTGATTTGGGGTTTTCTTGACAAAGATATTGTAGTGGTTTGTCATTTCCTTTGTTAACTCATTTTACAGATGAGGAGCCAAGGCAAACAGAATTAAGTAACTTGTCCAGTGTCACACAGCTAGTAAATGTCTGACACAGATTTCAACTCACAAAATGAATCTTCCTGCCTTTAGGCTCTGCACTCTATCCACTGTACTACCTAGCTGCCATCTATCTATCTATCAATCAATCTATCTGTTCATCTACACATAATGCATATATGTATTTATAATATGTAGGTATATGTATGTATATATATACACACATACATATGTACATGTAGTGTGGGTATACACAGAGAAATACACACATGCATATATATATGTGTACATACATATATATATAATGTGTATACATACATACATAGAGAAATACACTATAGAAACATATACATACATACATACATAGAAATATACACATACACGCACACTCATTCATTCAGGAGTGCAGTCTGCATCTGTCAAACATCATTCCTCTCAGCTGAAGCCAAGTTGTAATACATTCAAACATCCAAATAAATAAATAAAAAGTCTTTTCTTGACACGGAACGTTGGTTAACGAAAAATAAAATAAAGAGATGCTTTGAGACACCCCACTGCCCAAATAGACTTTTTTTTCTAGCACCTTTGCCACTCTAGGGCTATTGAGGGTCTCCACAGAGCAATGAACTTGTTTCACAACACCAAACAGTGCAGAAGTTTTCTAACTGAAATTCAGCAACCATCATCTGTTTAACTCTATAGGCTTCAGAATTGGGATCCATCTTTTGACTAGGACAATACTCAGAAATGTGTTAGCGATTTCAAACAGAACCCATTGCTTTGGGAAGTTGAGTCATGACCCAATGTCTCTATCCTGGTCAGATTCTCTCCTATCTATCTATCTGACCAACTAAATAAAGAGTTCTCTCAGATTTCCACCCCCTAGCTAATCAGTAATTAAGGAAACAGAGGGAAAAGTATCTTCTTAAATGGTTTAATTAACATTTATTCCCTCCTCCTCCACTTCTGACTCCTAATAGGAAATAAAACAAAACAAGAAAAACAAAATCATTGTAGTAAATAGAAATAGTCAAGCCAAACCAAGTCCCATGTTGCTATGCCCAAAAGACATATGGAGATAAAGATAAAGATTTCAGAAACCTTATCTTAACAGAGTAGCCCTGGTTCTCCACTTGACTTCTGTTTGGAAACTTCCCTTCCCCTCTCCTCTTCCCAGCCAGCGAAAAGTTTTCCTTCCTAGCCATTTCCAACAGTTGCAAACTTTCTCTTTTTGTCTTATCAGTAGCTTCAATTACAAAGCGCTCAATTTCCTTGGAGCAGGATTTCTCCTCCCCACCCCCTGCCCAGTCTTTGATTCCCCTGCCAATTGACATTCCTGCTTCATTACTTGTTGACCGCTCAAAATGCACCTCTGGTCCCTTAGCAAATTACTTCTAATCATTTCTTTCCTTAACATTATCTCCTCAGTGGACTGTCATGTGCACACATCAAGCTGTGGAAGAACAGAAGCCCACCAGAGAGCTAGGCTTTGTAGGTTTGGGACCTTGAACTGACCATAACAGCAGAAAGCCCTTCTTTTCTTGAATGCTTCTTTATTGCCCTACTATTTCTTTTGAAGATTTCTTACTATCATCCCTGCAAGTCTTTCAGAAAAATAATAAAACCTTTCAACCCATCTCTCACTGGTCTGTGTAATCCAGACTGTGCATTACCTGACAAGTACCCTAATGTTGCCAGGATGATTATACGTTAGTACCCCACCCCTCCTATCCCCTTTGTAGACTATGTACCAGCCAACAAATGGAACACAGTCATGACTTTCCCGGGCATGATATTAAAACATTTCTCACCTTCCCTTATTTGAACCAGTGTGTCTCCCAGTCCTGGACATACTCCCTCCTAATATTGACTTCTCAGAAATTCTAGCTCCCTTCAAGGTCCCGCTAAAGGACCACTTTCTCCATGATATGTTTCCTGATAATCCCTGTTGCCAGTGTTTTATTTCCACCCCCCCCCAAATTTCTCTGTATTTATCTGGGTACATATTGTACCCCTTAGGTAGCATAAAAGCTCCTTAACAACAAGAAATATGTGTTCGTGTGTGAGAGAGACAGAGACAGAGAGGGATATAGGGACTCTATGCCATAGGCAGAGTAGCCATTTAATAAAATATTTCCTTATTTAATGTTGAAAGAATGAATGAATAGCTACCAGCAAAGAAGTCCCCATGCTATAGATGAGTTTTCCTTTTTTGCTAAGCTCCTTCCTTGGTTTCAGCCTTATTTCTCATAGACATGGTCTCATTTCTTTAGTCTTTGCACCTGTGTCAGATGAGGCAGTGAAAGGAGCCAGAGTATCTTTGAGAGCTAAGTCAGACACACATGTATGAACCAAAGGGTCACAATTTTAACTGTGATAGATTTCATTGTCAGTTGGTTCTCCCCAAATCTCCTGTGTGTTTAATGCTTCTGATAGCAGCATCCTATGTGGCCCTACACTCTCACAGCTCTCATGTTTGAAATCTTCAGTTTATCTTTGGCTCTTTCCTTTTGCTCACCTCACACACACAGACACACACACACACATTTAATCAGTTTCCATATTCAAAATAGTCTTCAATTATTCACTACTTTAAGGTTGACATAGCATGACTACGGCATGATAACAAGTCTTTTGAGTCTTAACCAAAACTAGATGAAGTGATAGCCCAAGTCTTTAATTTCCATTTTAAAGATGATCAAACTGAGTCTCAGAGAGGTTGTGACATTCCAAGATCACTGTCCTATCCCAACTTTTGCATTCTTTCCATTATTCAATGGCAAATGCTTATTAACATTATACCACATTCCTGCTGATTTTCTTTCCCAATGAACCACGAAGAGAACTCAACCAAATATTTTACTTTACAGTGTAAAGTTCAGAGAAAGACATAATGAGTCATTGGCTTTGGAGTCAGGAAGTCTTGCATTTGAGATATAAAAGCTTTGTGAACATAAAGCATGGTCATCTTTGGTATAGTCAACATCCCAGTCACCTCTTCTAGACTGGCTCCAGAGAGGCAGCGTGTTACAGTGTGGATATCAGAGAACCCAGGTTTAAAACCTGGTTCTAAACTTGAGGAAACTCACTTGACATTTCTGGGTCTCATTCATTCCATCTGAAAAGTAAGGGGAAGCTAGGTGGTGCAATGGATTAAATGTCGGGCCTAGAGTCAAGAAGACTTGAGCTCAGAAAGATAAGTTAAAAATGAATTTTACGTGTTCTGTACAAAAACAGGCTGCAAGCTGGATTTGGCCCATCAGCCAGTTTGTCATTTCCTGCTCTCTTCTATCAAAATCTTTTCAGATACCTACAATCATCCAGACTAGTACTCATCCTTCCCAAACTTGTTCTGTTATTATATACAACAAGCATGCCATTTATACCTTTAATGAAGTCACTGATAAAAACATTGAACAGAATAAAGTCAAGGACACAACCCTGAATTATTCTACTAGAGGTACCCTTTCAAATTGACTTTGGTCTTTGGATCACTACTCTTTGATTCCATTAATTTAAACAGTTCTGAATCTACTAGACGATTATCCAATAAGACTATGGGGTCATCAAACTACAACCTGAGAACCCAATCTGGGCTGCTGCGTGTTTGAAATAGCCAGAAAGACAATAATTCTTTCTTCAATTTTAAATAAAAAGTATTTTAAAAAAATAAAAGCCTTTCTCAGCTTATAGGGTTGTACAAAAAGAGGTAGACTAGATTTGGCCCTTTGGCTATAGTGTGTCAATTAAACTTCACTGCAGTTACAAAAACAGGTTAAAGTTATCACTGATTTTCTAAATGTCAGATATATTATGGTTATTCTATCTTCCTGATCTACCTAGTTAGAAACCCTGTTAAAAAAAAGGAAATATAATTAATCTGGCATGAGCTGCTCTTGGTAAATCTGCATGTTGCTTTAGCAATCACTGATTTCATAGCAAATTAAGAAATATTGTTTGGATAAATATCTTGAACAGCAGAGATACATTAAATTAATCTGTATATTTCCCCTGTTTGTATGTAGTTGGTCAATTAGTCAATCACTATTTATTAAGTACCTACTATGTACCAAGTTCTAGGTTTACAAAGAAAGGCAAAGGCTAGTCTCTGCTCACATGGAACTCACCATCCAAAAAGGAGATACAACATTTAAACAACTTTTTTGAGGAGCAGGATGAATAGGAAGTAGTTAACAAAAAAAGACACTAGAATGAAGAAGAGGGATGAAGAAAGTTTTCTAGCAGAAGGTGGGATTTTAACTGAGATCTTAAAGAAAGCCAGGGGAGTCAGAAGATAGATATGAAGAGGAAACTATTCTAGACATGAGGACAGCCAGAGAAAATACCTGGAGTTGTGAGATGGTGAGGTTATTAGTAACTATCTGTCTAACTGGCTATTCAACCGTATGTAGAATAAACAAACAAGCACATGTTATTCAAAGCCATCCTAGAAAATACCACCAACCTGGAAGTCATTTCTTTCAAGTCATCTTGAAGTTTAGGGGTCTGAAATTTTTGTCTCTGACATCTCACCTATACTGAGACAGAATATTTTCAGTAAGTATCCGAATTTCAATCCTAGTCATCTAAAGTTGATCAAGAATTTCTAGCGTCTTAGAAGGAAAGGGGGAAATGAGGGTCAATTCATTTCACTTTCAGAACAACTATTTTGCTAATTTTTATTTCCTTGTTTTAGAAGAATGAACTATAATTTGTTTAAAATGTTGGGGGTGGTCACCAAACCAGAAATTTCAATCTTTTAATGATAGTCATAGCATCTTAAAACTAGGAAGGGTCTTATATTTTCTTCCCTCACTCAATCCAGGAATCCCTGGCAAATGGTTATCTAATCATTGAATACATTCAGTGATGAGAAGCCCACTTGATATTCCATTATTAATGAACTTTAAATGTTAAAAAAATTCCTTATTATAATTGAACCAAGACCAGTCTCCCTTTCAACCTGCTGCTCAATTAACACATCCTACCTTCAGGAGGAACATAGAAATCTATTCCCTCTTCTGCAGGATGGCCCTTAATACATTTGAATCAATCATGTCAACTAGATCGCTCCTATTTTTCTAAATATCTCAGTCACAAAAATAGATTAAAGTTAACACTGATTTTCTAAAAGCCATGCCTTGTCCAGGCTAAACATTCCATTTCTCTTATGTTTCATTGTATGCCATGGTATCTGGCCCTCCCCACAATTCTGCCTGCCTTCTTCTGGCTGTGCTTAAGTTTGTCAGTCACTCTCAAAGGGTGGTGCCCCAAGTTGAAAACAATACTCTATATGCAATCTGACTAATTTAGAGAACATTATGACTTAAAACTCATAACCAATTCTATGTACTTCTAACAGTGAAGCATCATTTTATTTTCTTTATGGGTTCAAATTATGTTTTTTTTTTAAATTTCTTCCATAGTAGGTATCTGCTTCTATACTTCTATAACTGATTTAAAAAAAATCTAAATGCTGGATTTTACATTTATCCCCATTAGATTTCATCTTGTTTATTTTGGCCCAGTGTCCCTATCTGTCAAGATGGCTTCAGATTCTTATTCTGTCATCTACTATATTAGCTGTCCCTCCTGGGTTTGTCATTTGCAAATACTAACATGCTTTCTATATCTTCATCCAAGAATGATAAAAAAGATGAAGAACAGGATAGCGCAAGGACAGAATCCTATTTTATTCTACCAAAGATCTCAAATCCAAGTTGACACAGAATCAATCATGAATTCTTTCTCTTTGAGAATGCTTGTTTAACTAGTTTTAAAATCTTAGGGTTAAGAAATGAAAATGTGAAATACATAGGAACATAGAGATGAAGAGACTTAGATGTTATCTAATTCAACCTCTTCATTTTGCAAGTGAGGAAACTGAGGCCCATATTTTACTAACTTGACTAATGTAACATAGAGTCAGTGGAAAAGGCAGAATTCATCTTTTCTGCCTCCAAATTCAACGCCTTTTCCACGACATCACACTGAAGAGTAAAGATTGATAAATCCTCAGGAAATCATACAGGTCATTTCCTTGAGTATTCAGTAGGACTGAAATAATCAGCTTCCTAAAGGGAAGGAAATTCCAAATCCTCTCTGATTTTTCACTATCAGGAAATTGTCGGACTGGCATCCTTCCTACTAGAAGTTAAGCTCATTTCTCCTTCCTAGTAGAATCATGGCAAAAAACAAACAAACCAAAAAAAAAAAAAACAAAACAAAACAAACTCACAGCTCCATCAATTTTTAAAAATTTTAGTTTAAAGTTAACTACCAAAAGTAAGAAACATTTCCAAATACATATTACACTTCCTTTAATTTTAATAAATCAACCAAGAAAGATTTACATGAACGTACACTACATGCAAGAGACTGTTTTGGGTATAATCTGAACTATTACAAACAGAAAAATCTCTCCCATTGTACCAAAGATGGTTTATTTCTAGTGTTCCATAGGAACATAAAGTTTGGAATCTTACGTACCTTCAGGTAGTTAAGGTATATATCCTCATTTTATATCTAGTATAACTACTCTATCTAAAAAAACTTAAATCACATAAGTAGTAAGAAAATTGTGATGGGGAGAGGAAGACAGAATCACAACCGTAGGGGATACACTTTTTGTTTTGTTTTATTTCATTTTTAAAATTCATGGGGCTACCAAAGATGAAAAGGAAAAATGTACTTCTTTCCCTTTTCAAAGCTGATAGGTATTGAATAATTTTTGAAATGTGTTCACATATTGTTTATTTTTGCTGAACTATGTGTTCATATGTGACATAGTAAATGCTTAGAAAATTCCTTTCAATTCAATTCCCTCTCCCCCTCTTTTGAATTGTTTCACCAGTGGATCAGCATATAATTATCTTCAGCCTTCCCTCCCCTTAGCTTCCATGTACTTGACCAGAACCAGAAAGAGAATATCTGTTTATGCCTCAAAGAATGGCCACTATAGGACAATTTAATTATCTTGCTTTTTTTTCAGTACTGTTTGTTACATGGGATGGCTCATTGGGTATAGGGAGGTGGAGGGGAGGGATATATTCAAAAGTGAAGTTGAAGTAAAAACAAACAATACAAGTAAAATTTTTAAATTGAGAGAACAGTTAATGAAATTAGAGATTAGCTGTGAAAAATCCTCTCAAAAATGTCTTTAAAAAATTTTTATAGTAATCTCTAAGTCTCCCAGAGACTTTTACTGATGCACAGATATGTAATTTCATTCCAATAGTCCATGGGGAATACAGGAAAATTAAATAATTCACACTTGTTTAATACCTACTATATTGTTAAGTTAACTATTGCAGTACACAATCTCTGCCCACTCTTTCACCCATGAAATAGATATAAATTGGCCTTTACCTACTTCCCAAGGAGGTAGTGCGGATAAATGACTCATTAAATGCAGAGTCTGAACTTCTTCCGAGAAAGCTGCTGGATAAATACAAATTTTAGAGGACATAGTCTTTAACTTCTCTCCCTACCACAGCAGGGATTGTAACATTCAACTAATACTTAGGAAACAATTTGAAAGTCTTTCTAAAAAGAGGTTATACCTTGTTGCCAGGTGTCTTTATTCTTCATAACATATAAAAGCCTGAATATCTGCTGAATCTTGGTGAAATTCAGCTTTTATTTTCATGCAAATAATTATCGGGAATAAAGACCAATAAGGAAAATACAGAAAATGTACAACCAAATAAATTAACTCTATATTTTTAAAAAATAGATTTAAAATACAGTGCATTTTCAGATTTTAACAAGTCCCCGAGATAGTCACATGTCCATAGAAGGAAAGTTTTCTCAGTATAACATACAGTGGAATTTTGGCCAACTAACATAATCAAGGCATCCTAAGGCAACTTTTCTATATCATCAATCATTTAGGCCACATGCTTGTTGCTATTTAATTTTTTAAAAAATTTATATATATAATATTTATATTATATATATGTAAAATCTATATAGAGAGATTTATATATTAAAAGTTTCTACTAAATTCAGGTATTATATATGCACATGAACTCACACATATACATATACACACATTACATTTATTTATATTCATATGTATGATATGTGTATACACATAAATTTTGTATGTGTATAATACATGTGTCTCTCTCCCCTCTGTATATACACACTATATATGTATATGTATACACACACATATAATCAAGCTATAAATAAAACTAGGTAACCGTGTGTATACATACTTTTTATATGTATATGTGTACGTGTGTGTATATATATATACATGCATATATATATATATATACATGCATATAGATACAGATATATATTTGAGTTGATAGAACTCTTTTGGAACATATGATGAGAGAGGTGGGATGCAGTTATGAGGTAACACAGTAGATTGGGCACCCACTGGATTTGGAATTTGAAAGACTTGAGTTCAAACATGATCTCAGACACTTCTAGCTCAGTGACCCCTAAGCAGATCACTTAAACTCTGTCTGCCTTAGTTCCCTCAACTAAAAATGGTGGTCATAGTAGCAACCTCCCTCACAGGAATATCAAACAAGGTAATATTTGTAAAATCGTTAATGCAGTACCTGGGATATATAGAGGGCAATTAACAAATGCATGTTGTCTTCCTCTGCTCCCTTCAGGTGTTGCATTCTAGCTCTCCCCTACCTGTGGGGATGTGAGCACATTCTAAACACTACTGACTTGTCATCTTAAATCATGCATTTTTTCTTACAAAGTTTTGGTGGATGGAAAAACAATCTGGGAGGGGTGGAAATAACATGGACATTTTTCAAACTGCTAATTTTACTATAGGGAAAGAACATTCCCAACTCTAATGTCAATAGGGTTTGAGTTATTTTGAGTTCTCAGTATCAAAGAATCAGCGATGAAAGCAACATGAGAAGTCATTTAATTTTACCCTAATTTTTTAGAACAGAAGACCGAGGTCCAGAATGATAAATTCATTTGCTTAAGGTCGCACTGGATATATAGAATAACTTGGGAGTCAAATCAAGGTGCATTTATATATTCACTGCCTTGGACTCCCTTGTAAACAACAACCTACCATCATCTACAAGGTGACTGGCTAAAGTAGTCTGTGTTTAAAGAATAACTGGCTTATGTGAGGCTCAGATGCACGATCCTGACCTCATCAATATCCTGCTCATACCAGAAAATGTAACTCTACAGATGTGGTCAAACAGTGTTAAACACTGTGTAGAGCCTGCTGTTATCTCTAGGCTTTTCTAAAAAAGAACGTACATCTCATCTGGATGTGACAACATGACCTAACTTTGGGGGAAAAAAAATCCACTTCTGTGATTTCATTTCACCTCTAACTAGGTTGCATCTGGTAAAAGAAGACATTTGCCAGAGGGAGTACATCTGGTGGGGGCTTACAATGCACAGCACTCATTTAATTTAATATCAAGAACAACTTCCTAGAGATCACTAAAAACTCACATCTCTCTTAAGATTTTATTTAATAGTATAAGCATCTATAAAAAGTAGAGTTAATTGACAAGGAATAATGTTCTTCATTTATAATGTTCTCTCCAAAATCGTTTGACCTTTTTTTTCCTCCTCACTGTTTTTCCTTTAATAAGGGAATAGGAAATGTCTCATATTAGTTCAACTTGGGTGACTGGAAATTTGTGGAGTGGAGTGGAAAGATCCCCAGACTTGGAGTCAGAGAAATGGGAATGGAATACTAATGTTAACCCTAATTAGCTATGTCACCTTGGTCAAGTCATTAAATCTCTCAAGGCCTCATTTCCTTCATTTATAAAAGGAGGAGGATGGATTGAATTTTCTGTGATTCTGTGTTAATACTTAGTAAAGTAGCCTATTATGCAACTGGATTTTCAATTTTTTTTCCTCCCTCCTCATATTTCTACTCTGAGATCAAGGAAGGACATATTTCTCAATCCCGTTTCATGACTGTTTAATGAAGGATGGCAGGGGGCGGAGACAGAGAGAGAAGGAGAGAAACGGAGACTGATAGAGAGACACCCAGAAGCAAAGATAGATGGAGGTACAGACACACAGAGGAAGAGAAGGAAGAAAGCAAGGAGGGGAGGAAGGAAGAAGGGAAGGAAGGGAAAAAAGAAAGAAGAGAGGAAAGGAGGAAGGGAGGAGGAAAGGAGAAAGGAAGGGGAAAAAAAGAAGAAAGCAAACCAAGTTTAAGCCCCTTTCCACATCACAGACCTGCAAATATTAGAAAGAAGGAAATAAGGAAGAGAAAAAGGCAGGAAAGAAAGAAGGAAAAGAAGAAGGAAGGAACACAATCTGGGACTTTGATTTAAGTCTAAGAGAAATAACATTTAAATGTTAACTTATTCTTTGCAGTTGAACCTTTAGCGTCAATTATTCACACTTGCATAGCATTCTCTGAACAATGAATTATAGAATCTCAGGGTTAGGCATGACCTCAGAAGTCACTTAGTTAGTTGCAATCTGAAGTAATATTTACAACAATTGATCATCCAGATTCTTCACAAAGAGTTTTAATGATTAGGAGTTTACAATGAAGACATCTACTCTCAGATAACTATAACCTGGAAAATTTTTCCTTAGATGGAACAGAATTCTATCTCTCTGAGGTATCTACTTAATGACAGTAATTCTGCTCTCTTGAGCCAAGCAAATCAAGTTTAAGCCCCTTTCCACATGACAGACTTTCAAATATTTGAAGATCACAGTCTCAGGGTTGAAAGTTGTCTCAGAAGCCATTATGTCCAACCTGCACCCTGACTAAGAATCCCCTCTATGGTATAGCTGACAATAGGTCATACAATCTTCGCTTTGCAACCTCTCAAGAGAGGAAAACCACTCATTCTCTTAGTGGGCTATTATATTACTGGATAGCTGGAATTTTAGGATTATCTTCTTTTTCTTTGCTATCAATCACAAGTCTACTTCTTTTACTCCTAGTTCTACCTTCTGGGGCCAGATATAACAAGTCTAATCCCTCTTTTCCACATTAAAGTTCTTCCAATGCATGAAGACAACTAGCTGTCATGCTCCCCACTAAGACATCTCTCCTCTAACTATCCCCAGTTCTTTGATGCACATCTGGTAGAATTGATTTCAAAACCTATAGCTTCATTTTTTTTCCAGAAAACTATTGAAACTGGAGGAGCACAGCAAATTGCAAGCAAACTGATAAAAAAACAATCTGGTTATAACTGTGTCATAAAAAGCAAAAAAAATAAAAAGAAAGAACAGATTTTTTTATCCGAATAAAAAAATGAAAAAAAAATCTAGTAAATCTTCCAGATATTTCCAAACATTTTTATATCTTAAAGACATTTAAGTGACTTTTTACATGGTATCATGAAGCCTCTCTGTGGTTACTGGGAATTTCTAGGGCTTTCCTCAACTGTCGGTCTTAAATTTCCTTTCTTCTTTATTCATATCAAACAAAAGCCCAACAAATGCAGCCAATAAGGCTGTGGATTTTCACCTCCTCTGGTGACAGTCTCACCTACAGTGATTTTTGTCCTATATCTTGTTTTAGGAATGTGAGCAAACAGTTCTCATTATTGAAAAATTGAATGAATGACTGAATGAATACATGCCTGCATTCATGCATGAATGAAAAGCATTTAAGTGCTTACATTTTGCCAAATACTGTGCCAAACATTGAAGATACAAATATAAAAGTGAGAGACTTCTTGTCAAAAAGGAGCTTACATCATAATGGGGTAGTGGTGGCCATAAAAGGCAGCCATGTCTGGTAAGTCACAATGATAGTAAGTAGCAATGGTAGCATGGGTTTAATTATCTCAGAGTGAAATCTGAGGTGTGGTGGGGGATGGTTGGGTAAAGATAAAGCTACATGGTTTGAGTTATAGATTGACAGATTCACAAAAGTGGGAAGAAGATATGAGAGGCCATCTAGCCCAACCCCTTCATTCTATAATGGAGGAAACTAAAGCCAGAATGGTAAAAATAACTTACCCAAGGTCAACTAGGTTATAAATTGCAAAGCCAGCATCTGAGTCAATACATTTTAACTTCAAATCCAGCATTGTTTTCTCACTGTACTATACTGCTTTTATGTCATTATCACACATCAATAATGTTGTAAGTATTTTTTAAAGCAACTACTGTGTACAAAGAATAGCATTCTATCCTGGGGGAGGTAGAAAGTTTAGAACTGTAAATCTGAATAATTTCTCCATTGAAATCTAAAGGGTCATGGCTTTGGATAAAGTGCCTTCCCTCATCTTTACTCCACTCCAACTTAACAGTGGAAAAGAGATTTATTCATGTTTGATAACTAGAGAGATCAAATTACAAGGAGATAAAACAGTTGGTAGAAACCTGTGGTTAATCACAGAAAATAGTGATAAAAAAACTAACATGACTATGTGACAGCCATTGTACTAGTGCTTCACAATTATCTCATCTGATTGTGACAACCTAGGTGCTATATTTATCGTTCCCATCTTACAGATGAGAAAACCAAGGCAAAGAGGTTAAATGACTTCCTGAGGTCACACAGCCAGTAAAATGTCTGAGGCTTGATTTCAATGAGCTCAGATCTTTCTGATTGGAGTCCTGCAGCTCTCTTCACTGTACCCCTTAGCTTCCCCTTAATATTACAGAACCACAGAACTGGAAGGCTGAAAGTCACATCCAGTTCAAGCCATACCCAAAAAGGATCCTCATATATAAACAAGTGGTCATTCAGCTGCTGCTTCAAGTTGTCTAATGAAGGAGAAGCTATCACTTCCTCAGGCAGCCCAGTCTATTTGGGGATAGCTCTAATTGTTAGAAAACTTGTTTTTTCCTGATATCAAAGTTAAATTTTCTGCTTGGCACCTTCCACCTGTTTCTTCTATTTCCGCCCTTTGAGACCAACAAGAACAGATCTAAAGCCTCATTTCCCACATGATAGTCCTTCAAATGACTAAACTCAGCTGTCACTTCCCCTTCCATCTTTTGGGTAAACAGTGCTAGTTCATTTATGGTTGCCTCTGATTTCTGGTCTCTTCCTACCTGGAGATTTCTCCTGATGAAGATTATTGTTGCCACCCAAGTCCTTGGAACTGCCAGATGGTTCAATATCAGAAACTGATACCAGTGGAAAGGACATGAAAAAATGACATAAATATTTTCCTTGCCTCTGTGCCCTAAGGACCAATATTTTTCTATCTAACTTGCAGCTCCAACCTTCCCTCTGTATTGTCTGCCCCATTAGAATGTGAGCTTCTTGAGAGCAGGAAAGAGCATACATCAAGTCACTTGCAAACCTCAGTGCTTTGTACAACTTTGTTGTTGGTCATTTGTTTCAGTTGTGTTCAACTGTTTGTGACTCCATTTGGGGTTTTTGTGGCAAAGACGCTGGAGGGTTTGGCCACTTCTTTCTCCCACTTTGCACACAGTAAACATTTAATAAAATGTTTCATTTATTCACTCATTCCAGAACGAGAGCTATCAGAAGCCATCTCTTTCCATCTCCTCATTTTACAGATAAAGCAATGAATTTCAGGGTAGCTAAGTGACTTGCCCCAAGTTGTAAGCATCAAAGATGGCTGTTGAACCCAGGTCTTCTGACTTAGGAGTCAATTTTTGCCCCCACTATATTACAGAACCTCCCAAAGAAATAAAAGCAACAAGACATGATTTTTAAAACAAAAGGGCAGCAAGATAGCTGGATAGAGTACTGGACCAAGATGACGAGTTCAAATCCTCAGACGTTCGCTATGTGACCCTGGGCAAGTCACTAAATTCTGTTTGCCTCAGTTTCCTCATCTGTAAAATGAGCTGGAGAACGAGAATTCTGTATTTCTGTCAAGAAAACCTCAAATAGGGTCACAAAAAGTCAGACACAACTGAAAAAGCCTGACCAAGAAAATGACAAAAATTGACCAGATCCTGAGACTACTACTACTACAATGAACTAAACTCAAGATGTTAACCTAAAATATTTCTGAGGGCAAATTCAGTGGAATTTTTGAAAGATAGGATCCCCAAAGGGGAGAATTTCACCACTGACAGAGAACAGTTTCAACAGATAATCTCCCCATGAAGAGAAGTTTGTACCATAATCTTATCCAATTATTTTTTTTTCTTTTCATTCCTGGCCTCCACTTACTCACACTCCAATTCAACTGTCCTCAAGCCCCAGAGATGAGCCACATTTTGATTCCCTGGAAAATTTATTAACAATGACATTCTGAGAACACAAAGCCATTTCCATTCAATTAAATAAGCATACTGTGTTAACCTTCAGTAAAAGAAGTGGCTGTTCATTTTTATAGGTGGCTGTAAACAGATTTCTGAGCTTCAAAAAGCCACGATCAATAAAGCTTCTGCAAACAATAATAAGCTCATGCACACTCTATTGACAGCTGCTCAAAAAATATAGTTTGATTCTGATGGGCCTGATGATTGGGCTTGCTGCCAGCCTTTTGCTTCTCACTAAGCTGATGTCAAAGTGTCAAGATAATGCCTGTCTGGGAGGGAATTCTGCTGCAGCATCTCCTAGGGGGTCTAACAGTTCAGAGAGCCTGTTTTACAGGCCAGTGGAGGGAAAGAGTGGTCTAGTTGGAAGAGATTCTTAAAAAGATAATATCCCTTCCCTACCCCCAATGGTGTGGGTTAGCATCAGGAAGCGGAGTTGTAATCATCCTCATCTTATGGTCTCAAACACAGACGCAATGTAAAGTCCTTACTTTAGGTAATGTAGCAGATGAAGATTGGACCTGGAATCAAGAAGAACTTAGTTTGAACTCTCAGGTCTCAGATCTTTACTAACTGTGTGTCCGTTGGCAAGTCACTAAGTCTCTCCGAAGGATCAGTTTCCTCATCTGTAAAAGAGGAGTGATAATAACATCTACCTCACAGTATAGTTGAGATGATAAAATAAGAACACGAAGCACTTTTAAAATCATAAGAATATTTCACTGACACAGGAGTCAGAACTGTATGGGAGGTTGGTGGTCATCTAGTCTAACCCATCTCCATTATAGTGAATACAAGTGAATAAGCAGCCTCTAGAATCTAACAGTCAATTTGGTGAAGGGAACATTCCAGAGAGACAGTCTAACTGGCAAGGAAATGAGGATGGCTGGGGCACCTAGGAATATGGGGAACTTGAACAGGGACTGATCAATCAGGAGAGCAGATCTCAGTTCAACGAGGCATCTCCAGGTGAGCAACGTTGTTCATTTCACTTCCAGCTTAACTCTGGGCTATTTTATCTCCTCTCTAAGAAACTCTCTTCCTTACTTTCCTTTTTCCTCTTCTTAATACCCTCCTACCTCTTACCAACTTTTCATCTCCCTTCTGTTTTGTCTTTCCTTATCAATTGATTAGAATGTAAGCTCCTTAAGAGTGTAGGTTATCTTATTTTTTTATCTATATTCCCAGAGTTTAGTCTATCTATCATCAATTCAGTCTACCTCTGTACCTGCTTACCTATATACTTATCCCTCTGCTTACTTACATAATTACCTACCAACTTCCATCTATCTATCCTCACTTAAAGTCCTCCCAGGTGGTAGAATCCATCACTATGAAGGCAGCTCATTCTCCTTTTAGGCAGCTCCAATTTAGGGAGGTATTTTGGAGTCACTGCATCATTTCAACACTTCTGCTAAAGACTGGCTCCAGTACTAGTGACATCAAAAAACCCTGGTGTTAGGCATGGGTCACCTAGAAACAGTAAATATCTGAATCTTCTGCAAAGCTGATACACTGAGGCAGAGCCTAAAATGGCAGAGTAACTGCATGAATTTTCACAAGCCCAGTCAAATACCTGTAAAAATGGCTCTAAACAAATTCTGGAGCTGCAGAACACATAAAATGATGGAATAAAGCAAATCTCCAGCCCAAGATAGCCTTGAAGGTTTCAGGGAAGTGTCTATCATGCCATTCTGTGAGCAGTCCAGTGTGGGCCCCACAGGCACAGAGGGGACCAGAGCAGGCCTTAGAGGAACTAACCCTCTCACACCTGTGGTGTTTTCCAGACTTCATGACCCCAAAACACTGAGGACAAATTTGAAGGTTAGTGGGAAAATTCTGACCCCAGCCCCAGGGCAGCAAAGGAGGAAAGAGGTGGAAGAAACTGCGGCATCCACAGCAGCAGCAGGAGCAGCTGCAGCCACCGTTTCTGGTGCTCTAGGCACACAGATTGTGGGGGAATCAAGTGGCCTACAGTAATCCCCCCATCCCAAGTAGAAGCAGAAAACTACATTGACAGAGAGCTCAAAAGTCAAGTAAATAAATGGTTGAGGAAATGAGGAAAAACTGGAAAAAGAATCAGACTATAGAATCTTACTTTGATGACAAGGGAAACCAAAACATGCAAACAGAAGAAAATAAAGTCAAAATGCCTCCATCCAAAGCCTCCAAGAAAAATATGAATTGGTCTCAGGCCATGGAAGAGCTCAAAAAAGATTTTGAAAATCAGGTAAGAGAAGCAGAGCAAAAATTGGTAAGAGAAATGAGTGATGCAAGACAATCATGAAAAATGAGTCAAGTGCTTGCTGAGGGAGACCCAAAAAATGCTGAAGAAAATAACACTTTTAAAAATAGACTAACCCAAATGGCAAAAGAGATCCAAAAATCCAATGAGAAGAAGAATGGCTTAAAAAACAGCATTGGTCAGATGGAAAAGGAGGTCCAAAAGCTCAGTAAAGAAAACAATTCCTTAAAGTTTAGAATGGAACAGATGGAAGCTAATGACTTTATAAAAAAATCAAGAAATATAAAACAAAACCAAAGGAATGAAAAAAATAGCAGACAATGTGAAATATCTCATTGGAAAAACAACTGACCTGGAAAATAGATCTAGCAGAGACAATTTTAAAAATTATTGGACCCCCTGAAAACTATGATCAAAAAAAAAGCCTTGACATAATCTTTCAAGAAATTATCAAGGAAAACTGCCCTCATATTCTAGAACCAGAGGGTAAAATAGAAATGGAAAGAATTCACCAATCACCTCCTGAAATAGATCCCACAAGAAAAACTCCTAGGAATATTGTAATCTAATTCCAGAGATCCCAGGTCAAGGAGAAAATATTGTAAACAGTCAGAAAGAAACAATTTGCGTATTGTGGAAATAAAATCAGGATAACACAGGATCTAGTAGCTTCTACATTAAGGGATCATAGGGCTTGGAATATGATATTCCAGAGGTCAAAGGAGCTAGGATTAAAACCAAGAATCACCTACCCAGCAAAACTGGGGAGAAAATGGTCATTCAATGAAATAGAGGACTTTCAGGCATTCTTGTTGAAAAGATCAGAGCTAAATAGAAAATTTGACATTCAGACATAAGAATCAAGAGAAGTGTGAAAAGGTAAACAAGAAAAAGAAATCATAAGGGACTTACTAAAGGTGAATGGTTTATATTCCTACATGGGAAGATAGCATTTCCAACTCTTGAGACTTTTCTCAGTATTTGGGTGGTTGGAGGGTGAATTGAATAGGAAGGGATTATATCTAAAAAATAATATTAAGGGGTGAGAGAGAAATATGCTGGGAGGAGAAAAGGAGAAATAGAATGGGACAAATTATCTCTCACATAAAAGAGACAAGGAAGAGCTTTTTCAAAGGAGGAGAAAAGAGGGGAGGTGAGAAAGAAAAAATGAAACTTACTCTCATCACATTTGACTTAAGGAGGGAATAACATGCACACTCAATTTGCTATGAAAATCTATGTTATCCTACAGGAAAGTAGGGGAGAAGGGGAGAAGGAAGGTGTGGGGAGATGATGGAAGGGAGGGCAAATGAATGGAGGGGGTAATAAGAAGTAAACCTTTTTGAGAAGGGATAAGGTCAAAAGAGAGAATAGAATAAATGGGGGGCATGATAGGATGGAGGGAAACACAGTCTTTCACAACATGACTTTTATGGAAGTCTTTTGTATAACTGCACATGTATAACATATATCAAATTGCTTGCCTTTTCAGTGGGGATGGGTGGAGAGGGAGGGAGGGAGAGAAGTTGGAACTCAAAGTTTTAAAAACAAATGTTAAAAATTGTTTTTACATGCAACTGGGATAAAAGATATACAGGTAATGGGGTATAGAATCCCTTATTGCCCTATAAGAAAATAGAAGAGATGGGAATAAGGGAAGGGAGGAGTCTGATAGAAGGGAGGGCAGATTGAAAGAAGGGGTAATTAGAATGCACGGTGTCTTAGAGTGGGAGAAGGGAGAGATGGGGAGAAAATTTGGAATTCAAAATCTTGTGGAAATGAATGTTGAAAACTAAAAATAAATAAATTTTAAAAAAAACCCTGCTACACCATAATGCCTGGTCTGATACAACTCTTAGTATTTTAACCCAGCATGGAGACCAAACTAGAGCAGCTAGGTGGCACAGCGAATAGAGCACCAGCCCTAGATTCAGCAGGAGTCAAATCCAGCCTTAGATAATTACTATCTGTGTGACAGTGAGCAAGTTACTTAACTGTGTTAGCCCCAATTTCTTCATTTGTAAAGTGAACTGGAGAAGGAAATAACAAAGAATTCTAATATCTCTGAAAGAAAACCCCAAACAGGGTTACAGAGAATTACGTACAACTGAAAAGACTCAACAACAAACAACAAAGCCACACTGTCCTGTCCTTTCTGCCTCTTCTTTCCTTACTGAAAAAGAATGTAGTCCAGTGGGAAAGGGTAGTACAGAATACAGGCCTTGGAGTCATGAAAACTTGGGTTCAAGTCCTATCTCTGACCCTATGTGACCCTGGTTGTTCAAAGAACAACTATTACTCAAGTGACCTCTTTGAAGTTTGGAAACCAAGAAGCTGAAGAGGTTCATGAGACTAACTTAGACAATGTAATAGTCAAGAAATTCTGCTACCTTTTCTGTGGATGGTTGCAAAGAATTATCAGCTACCTCCAAGACTTCATGAAACATAAAAATCTTTAAGACATTGACAGAGGGCGCTCCATTCAACCCAAACCATTATATTTTGGAAGATTACACATTAGTTAAAAGATAGTTCCTCAGTTTGTTGAGTGTTAACTGGTCAGGAAACAGAAACCAAGTTGGAGTCAGAGAAGAGGAAATTGCCACTTCTAATTGTCTAGTTTCTCTCAATGTATAGATAGGAACACCACCTGACTGTCTCTTGAAAGAATATTAGAGGCTAGGGAAGTATCAAGGGTATTTTGATACATAGCACTAGGAGAAATCTTTTTGAGGCTGATCTGAGCCCTGAGGACTTAAGTACATGGAATACAAATTTGTGATCATAAGGCATTTATGGTGGGGGAGGTAGATTTCCTATCTATATCTTCTTCTACTTCCCTTTCCATTCTTGCCTTCCTTCCTCCAAGTGAGAAGGGTCTTGATCTTAAGTCAGAGATCTGACTGCAAGTCCCAAGTATAACAAGTACTATATGAATCTAGTCAAATTATAGAATTTTGAGCTGGAAGGGATTTGAGCTGGAAATGATTTAGTCCAATGCTTTCAGTTTATAGATAGGGAACTAAGGGCTAGTAGACCCAGTATTCAAACCTCAATCCATTACTTCCAGTTTCAATCATCTTTCCACTGAAACTAGGAGTCAATTTATCATTCTGAGCCTTAGTTTTCTCTTCAGTAAAATGGGTATAATATTTAAACTACCTCCCACACAAGGATCATATAGATGTGAGCTATTACCATCAGGTCTTAGGACAAAATTCATCTAAAATAGGGCTTCTAAACCTTTTGTTGTTGTTATAGATACATCTGACAGTCTAGTGGGGCCTATGGACCCTTTCTCAGGATGTACATTTTTTAACTGTTTCATATTGAAGAAAATGTTAAATTTCAATTAAGAGTTCAGAAAAATAAAGATGTCATGTTTTTCCATTTAAGTTCAAAGATCTCCCTGAAATATATCCAGGGACCCCCTTGGTAGGTTCTTAGACCCAAGTTAAGAACACATGATGTAATACCTTTGAGATGGTGTCATCAGTAACTTATGTTTGTTTTAATAAATGGTCTACCACAACATCTTGTGCCAGTCTGCCTCTGATTTAATTCATGTTTTTAAATGCCATTTCCCAAGGCCTGAAGAGAAAGCAGGTATTTTACCACCTGGATGCCTCTGGTTTGTATTTATCACATAGCAGCATTGATCCTAATGAGTTCATTTTCCATGTGTGCAGATCTTATATAGACTTCCAGAGGAGTCCAATTGTAGCACAGTATTAGTGAAATCAATCATTAAAACAAATTGCTACCTACAACCTTCTCATCAGAATCCATGCAATAAGCCTGGAGGGATAAAGCTTTCTTTCGTTAGCTTCATTCTCACATCATCTTTAAATATGCTGAGACTATTTCATAGCCAACAGTAAGGTAATTCATTTTTATCTCCTCTATGCCAGTGTCCTATCATTCTGTAGTCTGTCCATCCATGCCTATGTGTTTACAATCTACTAGCCACCTCCCCTGAATGCCATTTATTGTTAAATGAAGCACATTGAGGAAGGTAGAAATGCCTGAAAGCAATAAATGTTCTGCATCAAAAAGCAGCATCAGACTCCACTCCCCTGCTATTCACTAAAACCAGACTCATCAAGGAAAAGTAGAAGGGAGTTTTCAAATGTAATCCATATTTAAGATTTAGGGCATATTGAAGTATTCCATGAGAGGTCATTTAACAACCATTTGAGTTGAGACCACAAATATGAACAATCCTATTCTTTTTTGTTGTTGTAGCAATTATTTTTAACACACTCTAGTTCAGGGCTTAGCCATTCATCAGCACCCCATACTACCTTCTGCTCCTGAAAATTATGTTTTAATAGGTTTTAGAGCTGGAAGTACTCTTAAAAATCACATAGCCCAGTGCTCTCTTTATACAGATGAGGAAACTGAGGTGTAGAGAAGTGAAATGTCTTTCCCAGGATGACACAAATAGGAAGCAGCAAAGCTGGAATTTGAACCCAGAATCCTTTCCAGTATACCATATATGTGCTTACAGGTCCTACAAGCTAATCTAAAGACATAGACAGTAATGGATTGTGAAGATGGGAGTGGAGGGAAGGAAAAGGGAATTGAAAAGGAATGGGAAGGAATAAAAAAGATAAATGGGATAGGAAGAGAGAGAGAGAGAGAAAGAGAGAGAGAGAGAGAGAGAGAGAGAGAGAGAGAGAGAGAGAGAGAGAGAGAATTCTTATTTATGGTTCATAGGGTATACTTGAAGTTCATAAGATCTGGGTCCATACCCCACCTCTGACACACAATAGCTCTGTGCTCCTGGGCAAATAACTGGCAATTCCAGACAACTTTCAAAGAATATGCATTGCAGAAAGGAGCTTTATGAATTGGCAAATGCAGTTCCTCAGTAGGAGATCCCTACCCCCAATGACTCCATAGACCTAGTTAAAGAGAAACAATTCCTTACTACATGGCTGATTCACTCACTATTCCTATATGATTGACCTGAAGACTTGGGTATCAGCATAAGATACAGTGTAAGTAAAGATAAAGAGTTCTATCCAGAAACAAGAACCTAACTCCTAAGTCTTAGGAGGAAAGCCAAAGCATCTTAAATGTTCACACAGAGCAGAGGCTAATGCCCAGTCAGATCCCATCTGAAAGCCTTTCACCTTGTGCATTTCACCATGGCATTTCATCTGATCTGCTTAAGAAATGTAAGGACCTGAAACAAATCTGCAAGACTAGAAAGGTATGGTTCCAAGGAGCCTTGATATTCAAATCTGATGCTCTGCCCATGAAGCTTGATCACTTAGTTCTATATAGCTTAGTTTAATCCTCTTTAAGCTCCCAATAACTAAGACTACTGAGTCTTCTTACTTGTTTCTACTTCACTAATATAATTGGGATTTTTGTTCTCAGTTTAAATTTAGCTTCCTAAAAATTTGAAGGCTACCAAAAATAATTTTTTAAAAAATGTAACAAATAGATTGGGGGAAATGCAACTTAGCAAAAGGATTTTATACCACTAGGTAGTATGGATAGTCACTTAGAATAGGATAGTCACTTCTGTCATCATTCATGGTACTGTTATCATACTATAAGCTAATCATGGTCACAAAAGAAAACCAACGCTAAGAGTAGTGTGGCATATTAGAAAGCCCACTGAATTCAGAACTGGCTTTCAATTCTACCTCTGCTATTTATGAGTTTTGTTTCTATAAATACATCTTAACATCTCTGATCTCCAGTTTCCTCTTTTGTAACATTGAGATAGATAACAACAATATTTGCAATACCTGCCCCATGAGGCTGTTGGTAAGAATTTTTGAGCTAATCTATGCTAGGGGTGGGGAACCTGCAATTCACTTTGCAAAACTTACAGTGTTATTTGTTTAGTTTGGTTTTACTAGACCTGTGATGCTATTGCTCTAGAGAATTCCTTGTGGAAAACTTCTACTGTTCAACGTTAACATCTTTTCTGGAACTATGGACACTGAGAGGTCACTGTACCTTACTCAGTTTACTTCACTCTTGACTTACTCTCTGATCTGCCCTACCTTGACATGGTCTGCTTCACCCTTGCTGCAACTTCTTTTCCTTCTTCCTCTTTCCCAGCTCCTCTTTTCTGTTTTATCTTCTAAGTTTCTTGCGAGCAGAAACTATCGAGTTTACTTATTTTTATACTCCAAATACTTTGCACAGTGACTGGTACATTAAAAATACTTAATAAATGCTCTGTCTGTATATCTGTCTATCTAGCAATCTATTTTTGAGTGAACCCAGTAATCTGAAATCCAAGACCAGTTCTCTTTCTATAATACCATGCTGTCTTTCTTTCAGTGCTATATGTCAATTATTATTTAGTTTAATTCAATATGTGAATACAGTTATCCTTCCCACATTGCAACTTTCCTCATCATGGTTTCCATACATCATGGGTAGGCACACAAAATTAAATGGGAATTGGGGGGAGTTTTGCAGAAACTACAGATGATACATGAAGGCAAGCAGATGACACAGAACCTATAACCAAATATTTAACCCAGATTTTACAATAACGTACTGTAAACAGCCCCTAATGAAAAAGAAAAATAAATCAGACTTCTTCTCTGCTATGAAGGGAGGGCAAAAAAGTTTATGTGGATTCAGGAAGACTCATCTTCATGGGTTCAAATCTGACACTACTTATGTGATCCTAGGCAAGTCACTTAACCCTGTTTACCTCAGTTTCCTCATCTATAAAAATGAACTAGAGAAATAAATGATAAATCACTTCAGTGTCTTTGCCAAGAAAACTCCAAATGGAATCATGAAGATTAGGGCATGACAGAAACAATACAAAACAAAACAAAGCAAAAAAAAAAACAATGAAAACACCTTCTGATTCCAAAATCGGTAATAATTCCCTTATGCCATGCTTTACTTGTATCCTAACATACACCAAGCTACTCTGTACTGCAAAGTTCTGAAAGTATCTTATGGGCTCTTTAAGCAATCAAAGGAATTATAGATGAAGATAAGCTTCCTGTGCCTCCTGTGTGCAATGACATTGGATTCACCACCCTTCACCCTAAATCACCTCAAGAGCTAGAGTGGCCACAAGCTGATTTTTCCCCCATAGGAAAACCTCAAAATACAATCTCTTAAGAGTCAGGAAATATCCCCTAATTCAATTGAATTTTATTCATTTTTGTTCAATTCAATAAATACTTTTTTAATGCTATGATTAAATGGCTCTTTTAGGTCCAAAAACTTAAGTTTACGCCAACACAAACAGAAAGCCGCCATTACAAATTTTCACTACTTTCTGTTTATATCTTAAAAAAATAAATCACTTAAAACTGTGCCCTTGATAATGCAATGAACCCTTTGTCTTCTGGCATATTTTCAATGAGCTCAAATACAATAATCATGGAATCAAAGAAACATAAAGGCTTTGAATGTCAACCTATTCCCCTGCCTCATTTTTCAAATGATGTCCTATTGAAGGAGATAGAAATGAGAATATTTGCCCCTTTACTCAATGACCCCAGCTAGAATGCTATTGTTTTATAATTTTTGCATCTGTTTTCTATAGTTCTTTTCCCCTTTTATCTTCTTTTATCCTAATGGTACCTGATAGTTCTCTCTTCTGTCTTTGTTTCTTTTTGTCCCAAGGTAACATTCCTTGAATTGGTTGTAGGTCGGAAAATCAACTCATTGAGTTTATTGGAATTGTGAGTAAGTAAAAGTACCTAGATTGTGAGTGCGAACCTGGAAGGTTTTAATCTAGAGTAAAGAATGTAAGTTTTAGGGCAAGGATTTTGGAATATCTGTTTTATCTGATCAGAGAGTTTCCCTGATCAGAGACAAAAAATTTTTTTATCTCCTTGGCTACTAAGAATTCATAAAATCTGGAAAGAGCACCCAGAATCCCTTTCAATGAAGGACCTCTTTCTAAGATATATTGGACAGATTGTAAATCAGACTTTATTTAAATCCAATAATGGGGAGATTATTATATCATTCTAATTTAAGTAGACTCATTCCACTTTAAGATGGAAAGTGTTTTATGTGGAGTCAAAATCTAACTCCCTGTGATGTCTGTTCTGTGAAGTTCTCCCCTATGGAGAAATATAAAGGAAGTCTTCCCTTTCTTTCATATTTTGGTCTTTAAAATTCTTGAAATCAATTTCTAGGTCATCTCAAAGCTTCTTTCCTTCAACAGTTTCCTCTGTGATTTGGCTTCCAGGTCTGAATTTATTCCAGTTGATCAATATCTCCCTTAAACTATGGTGCTTAAAATTATACATAATAGACTAGATGTTTTATGATCAGCTAAGATAAAAATGATACTATTATGTCCCTTGATTTGAACATTGTACTTCTGTAATAGCAAGTCAATACTACATATGGTTCTTTTTTGACAGCCTATCCAAATTGTTCATGTATGTTGATGTTGAAATAAAGTAGAACACTTAGCTCTTCCTTTCTAAAAACTTGGTATGTCTCCCTTATGTTTTACTTGTACTGCTGATTTTTTGAACCTATAGTATAAGAGTTTACATTGATTCATATTAGAATTCAAAATTTCATTTTCTTATACTTGGCCCCATTATTCCACTTTTTAAAATTTTGATTCTATCGTTCAATTAATTAGCTATCCTTCACTGTTTTGTGGCATCTAGATATTTACTAAGCACATCTTTGCTGACTTTAAAGTCATTTAAAAAAACCACAACTAACAAACCTGGAAAACAGGAAGAATCTAAGAATAGATCACTTTGGCTCAGCCAATAGAGTTTTTTTTTGACTCAGTATCTCATTGGCCACATAACAGAGTTGACATCAAAGTGACATCTAAATATTCAAGGGGTTTTGGTACTCTATTATGTAGATCAGCAGAAATATTTAAATCACTGTTCTATACATACATATATATAATATATGTGTATATACAATGCATATATATATATATATATATATATATATATATATATATATATAAACAAGATGATGCTATCTTGAAGTAAGTCTCACATTGCATCAGCAATATGCAACAACAATACAATGGGGCTAGAGAGCTAACACCATGTCTGTTTTAGGATTTTCATTACCTAAGTTTGTTCCATAACACAGTTTTAATCCTCTGACTCCCCAACTGCTCAAATCAGCCTATCTCCCTCTTGTTAGTGCACTGTCTTTGTTCTCTATGCCTTAAATGACTTCTTTGGATTTTCATCTTAGAGCTTTTGAACGTATTAGGTTTTTTTCTGTTCAGCTGAATCTGAGCTTTTATAGTTGGTCCTGACTTGTCCCCACCCAGGTCGAAATGTGACAGTTGCTATTAGTAAGACGTGTGATGATCGTTCTTTATTTTCCATCATGAAAGGAAGGATTTGTATTCTTTTAATTAGTTAATCTATCCATATCCTTCCATCTAATCCACCTTATGAACAAAATAAATGCTTTCTCAACTACCCAAAATATGTGGAGGTAAATTAGTTACCTTTAAAAAAAACATTTTGCAATGCAAGGACTTAAAAAATTCCCAATGGTCTTTTTTTTTTTTAAATAAATTTATTTAACTTTTTACATTCATTTTCACAAGATTTTGGGTTCCAAAATTTTCTCCCCATTTGTCCCCTCCCCCCTCCCCGATACACTGGACATTCTAATTACCCATATCACCAATCTGCCCTCTCTTCTATCATCCCTCCCTTCCCTTACCCCATCTTCTCTTTTGTCCTGTAGGGC
>CM053774.1:47607350-47654728 GCA_028658325.1 Potorous gilbertii | reverse complement strand
GGGAATCTATGGGCTGTGGGTTCGGACCTAGCATAGGTGAGTCTTTCTACTCCGCCATCTTCCCCAATGGTCTTTTAAGGCACTTCCACATCCAGAGAAAGAACTATGGAATTTAATCACAGAATGTAGCAGATCATTTTCTTCTGTATTATGTTTTGGTTTGTTTTATGATCTCTCCCATTCATTTTAATTCTTTGTTCAACATGACTAAGGTGAGAGCGTATTTAGTGGGAATGTATACGTAGAACTATATAGTATTGCATGCTGTCTTGGGGAGGGGGGATGGAGGGGAGAAGGGGGAGGGAAAACAATCTAGGTTATATGGAAGTGATTGTGGAGCACTGAAAATAAATAAAATAATAATAAAAAATCTCAACTTTACTCTTTATCAACCTCATTCCTTGAAATATATAGAACTGTATCTGATTCATTTCAACATGTGTAAGTAAGTTATTTCTCGACCCAATTTTAGCTGCCAAATATCAGTTCATCCTTAACTAAAAGGGAGCCACCTCTAATACAAACAGTGACAGCTGTTTAACAGCTGTTTCTCACAACCACCCAATGTGTCAGGTCAAATGTGAAGACAACTATGTGGTAAATCCAAACTGAAATTAGAGGGAGAACTTAGGGATGCAGAATATAATTAACTGACCTATAATTAGTTGAGGACACTGGAGCAGCACCTTGTCTGCTTCCAAAAGCATAATGAGAATTTTAATATCCATCAGCAGCCATGACTTTTGCTTTGACTATCATTTTATTACATTGATTTTATACATATGTCAAAGATGTACAGATAGAGAGCAAATGATGGTGCCTCTCATCTTGATTTACCAATGTGGAGCTACTTCTTTTCCCACATTAGTATTTCAGTTAAGACTCCAGTTTTCCTTTTTCTTTCTTTTGCATTCACTCAGTGTGACTCTAATGGATGCCCCACACCTATTTCTGTTAATGAAGTCTCTACTCAGACAGAAACTAGAAACAGGCCAAAAACAAACAAAAAAAGCCAAGGTTTCTGACCAAAAGCATTGCCTACCCTCATCTCAGAGAACCAGAGGCATGCTTTTTTCAGGTGTAGAAATTCACTCTTCCCTACTGCATAAGCATAATAGATGCTTATGGCAAAGTAAAATACTGTATTTCTATATATTTTGAGTCATGCCTTCCACTTTCGATCAATTCATTACAGGCTTCATTAGCTGAAATTAAAAGTACAAGAAGTAATTAATGAAAGCATCATCCATCTCACACTAGCCTAGAGCCCCTAGGACATCGCAATTAGTGTCTTTCTCACTAGACTAGATCAAGTAGAAAAGAAATGAAGCTGTCCAAGAGATAACCACTGCAGGGAGTATTGGAGCAGGAGAAGCAATATGGTAGATTGGTTCCTAGCTACTGCATGAGGAAAGGGAAAAATTGTTCAATGTAGAAACAGTCAAGTTCTAAAAAGACAAGGGGAATCTTGCCAAGGAAGAAATTAGAAAAGAAGATAAACATAGCAAAAAGAAGAAAGGGGAATGTGATCCTAGGTTACAGAAGCAGAAAGAGAATCCAAGTCAAGAGTGTTATGTGTTGGTTAGAATATATCTGGGATAATCCGTTTATTTCTGAAGGCCAGATGTAAAAAGGAATATAGACAAACAAGAGAAATTCACTCTGTTATAGTGAATAGAGTAGTCCTTCATGTCAAGAATACCTAGGTTTGAGTCCCCTGCCTCTGATTTCTATTAACTGTGTGCCTCTCAGTAAGTCACTTAACTTGTCATTGTCCTAGGTAACTCTAAAACTAAGTTGCAGAAAAACTTCTGACCCATGTTTTCAGAGGGAATTTTCTCACTAACAATTCCCCCTACCAATTAAGTTACTGGTTCAAATTGACAAACTATGGTGCAACTAAAAGGTGGTTGACCTTCTGGATATTGAGGGAATTTGAAATGTCACAGGAAGACCATTTGAAAGAAACAGGGATACTTAACCTGAAAAGAGAAAAAAATAAGACCTGGGATGTCCTTGATAACATCTTCAAATATTCAAGTACTGATATCTCAGTTTCCTCATTGGTACAATGAGTTAGAGAAGGAAATAGCAAACTATTCCAATATCTTTGCCAAGAAAATTCCAAATGGTATCATAGTCAGACACAAACAAAACAAATAAATAACGACAAAAATGTCAAGTAATACTAGATGAATCCTCTGAAAGTACATTAATTAATAGAAATAGGTTATGTCCTTTTGCAATAAATTGCCCACACTGCCATGCTTCAAATATTTAGACACCTATCCCTATTCCCTATGTCTTTTCTTGGGGTTAAATATTTCTATAATCATATTTATATAAAAGGATCCTCTTATGGCAGGATTTTGAGTTTTCTTATCATTCTCTAGTTATCCTCTACTTTGTGAACACCCCTCTTCAAATGCCCTCTTCAGAAATGAACTCAATGCACTGGATGTGGTTTGATACTTTTAAAGTTGCTTGGGGCTATTACTATAATAGTTAAAAAGAGTAAGCACTTAAGATGGGACCTTGATTCTCAGGAAGTCTGTTTGTGGACTCTCTGTATTCTCTCTCTCTCTCTCTCTCTCTCTCTCTCCTTCTCCTCCTCCCTTTCTCCTCTCTCTTTCTATCTAGAGATTTACTTGTGGGTTCAGAATTTAAGGTATTATGTTTAGTGCTAGAAGAGATCTTAGACATCATCTCATCCAATCTCCTAATTTGATGAAAAAAAGATGATCCAAAAAAAGTGAAGAGACTGTCCACGGTCACCAGATATAAGCCTGAAACACAGGTTCTCTGGCTACAAATCCAGTCCTCTTTTCTCTAGGACATAATTTAAATGTAGACTTAAAACCTCATTTTCAGCTGAAATAAAGGGAAGTTCATGAAGAAGTCAAATAAAATTACCCTTATTCAACCTATATAAGGAAGAGGGAGTACAAAGAAGTAAGAACCTAAAGGAGACAGAAGAAAAAGAATACCTGCCAAGATGGGGAAAAATCAAGCTTAGAAACATCTGAGAACAGATGGCAGAATCTTATGATGATTAAGCAATCAAGTTTTGGACAGCTGACCTGTTCTGCTCTTTATTAAAACACCTCCCATATGGTTCTGTGGTTTGTATTCAAATAGCATATTTACCAACCTCAAAGGACAAGAGTTGATTTTTTAAGAGATAATTATCTAGGGGTCTGATGACACAAAAGAAACTGATAGCTATTTTGACTGGGATAGGAGACTCAACTTAAGCAGACAAGGTATTTATCATCCCCAATTTCTCATATTCACATATCTTGCAGGGTTCTTACAGAATACAGAGGAGGAAGCAGGGATGGAGGCCTGTCAAACAAGGCCTGTTGAAGGCTATGATCTTACAAGTTCAAAACTCCACAATGGGTGTCCTTCCTGGTATAGTACAGTAATAGTCTTGGAGTCCTTCAAGTTCCCTGTTCCCAGGCCTTACCTCCTGTGTGTGAGCACTCAAGTGTCATCTAACCAGCTGAATTAGAATCATTTTTCCTGCTTTCCAGGGAGTCCAAACCAAGGACAGGGTTAGGATCTTAATCACCCAGAACTGAAAACAAAAGCCATTGAAAAACCCTATCTGGAAATCATACTGATCCAGCTTAAGACAAGTTGACAAATAAAAAAGTGAAAATTAGGACTTGGACATGAAGTACTTACTTTACCAGGCATGTAGTACTTCAGTTAGCTTTTATTGTCTCTTAGGGTATTATTAGAAGGGCAAAGACTGTGGAATCTGTCCAAAGATTCACTAAGTGACTGGGTTATTGTTATAGCCTCCTATCACTACATATACTTTAACCTACTCCCTAGCTATGAAGCAGCTGGTATATGCCATAGGTTTTTTGACTGAACTTTTTTCTTGCTAGGCCCTATGTTTATCTTTCTAGCTACTCCCCCTATTCCATCACCTCTTTATTCCTTCACCCTACTACTTGATGACCCTCTACAGAAAAAATTTCCCCCAAGTTTTCTTTATTCCTTTTGTCTACTCTCTATACACCCACACACTGACACTCCCCCCCTAACACATTGAGAGAGAGAGAGAGAGAAATGGGAGTTTAATTCTCTTGGGCTTCCACACCCCATATCTTACTCTTTTCTGTGAACCATTTGTAGAATTGCTGTACAGCTGCTAAACATCTGTTAGTTCCACCCCAGAGGTAGCTGCACTTTAATGGTAGATAAACTGGTTTCAGTATCTGTATTTGGTAAGCAGATTTCGAATCCTTCAGGATGTAAAGCACAATTCAACTGGACCATTACTGCTCTTCCACAGACAGAACACAGGGAAATGGGGATTCTGAAGTTTGTATAAGCATAGAGTCCAGCAAGTGGATGGATGTGTGTGTTTGCCAGAACTCTAAAAGCCCATCTCCAACTTACCCTACATGAAATAGGAATTTATTTCAGCAGGGGGTCTCTACACTGAAGACTAGTGCATTTGTTCTTAGATAACAAACAGCCCTTATAAGAATAGATTTTAAAACTAACTCATTGTTCCAAATTGGAGTTAAGATATCTTTAATGAAGGATACATTTTCCTCATAGGCCTGTTGGAAAGAGTTGTAGACTTGATTTAAATCTTAAATCAACCACTGCCTTAATTTCCAAAAATAATTACTGGAAGACTTGGATCTTCAAATGATTTTATGAGCTCCACTGCCAGAAATTATTAGTATTGGAGTCAAAGAATATAGTAACTGAATGGATGATCTCCCAAATTTTATCACAGATTTTCAAATGAAAAAGATAGAGTTCATCTAGTCCAACTCTACATTTTACAGATGAGGAAACTATTGATCCCAGTGAGGTTGGGTAACACTCCTAAAGGCATACAGAGCAGAGATCTGAATCCAGATCTTTTAATTCTACATCTAGTGACTGGTCTATTAAATCTACTAGGTAATAAATCCCCTGAGGACCAAGAATTCACTTATTATTTTTATGACCCCCGCTCCATACTCTCCACATATCAAGAATGCAATAAGTAGTTTTGAATGGATTGATGAAAGGTTCAAGATGCTAGAGGGCTTAATTAAGAAGAGGATAATGACAATTAACATTTATGTATATATGTATATATATATATATATGCATATGTATGTATACACACAGATTTATAAATAACATAGATCAATGGCACCAAAACTATGCTTGTCAATTATATATGGCATTTTATATTGATGAATAGGAATTAGTAAAGCCATGTTAACTAACATCCATAAATACTATACAAAAAGAGAAGAGAAATTTTCTAGGAGGAGGAGCTAACAATCTAAAATAGGTTTTAACATCCAGATCCATTGAAATTGGTACTACATCTAAAGACACAGAGTATATCAGTTATACCTTATCATCCCAAGGAGCTCTTTCCCAAGGTATCCCATGAATCTTCCATTGGGTATTCATTCAACACTCTGAGGACATTTTACTAGCTCTCGACATTATTTTTACATTGACCATTGCCCTATTCTCTGTATAGTATTGGCTTATCTTCTTTTCTAGTCATACATCTCCTTGAGATAGATTTAGGTCATGTATTCTGCATAATTCTTCACTTGTAATATGCTATGGTCTACTTGAACCCATTATCCTTTGGGTGATCCATAAAATTAATTCTTTAAAAATTGTTGGATTGCACGAATTAAAGTTATATAGTGCTAGTATAGTATAAGACTAACTAAAATTAATTTAGAGCTTAATAAGGTAGGCATTACTGTTAGTAATCATTGAAGTATAGGACAGGTACTAAAGAAGTAGAGTACAAATGTCTCAGCTTTCAAAAAGAGGAATGAGAATAGAGTCTACAAACTATAGTTTTGGGTCAATGAATTTAATTTTGATTCTTAACCGAAATTCTAGAAGATCTTACTACAGTATGGTGGGTGAACATCAAAAAAAGAAGGAAAAAGAAGAAGCAGAAGAAGAGGAAGAAGAAGGAGGAGGAGGAGGAGAAGAAGGAATAGAAAGAGAAGAAGAAGAGGAAGAAGGAGAAGAAGAAAAAGAGAAAGAAGAAGAAGAAGAAGCAGAAGAAGAGAAAGAAGAAGAGGAAGAAGGAGGAGGAGGAGGAGAGAAAGAAGAAGAATAAGAAGGAGGAGGAGGAGAAGGAGGAGAAAGAAAAGAAGAAGAGGAGGAAGAAGGAGAAGAAGAAGAGAAAGAAGAAGAAGGAGGAGGAGGAGAAGGAGGAGAAAAAGAAGAAGAAGAAGGAGAAGAAGAAGAAGTAGCAGGAGAAGAAGGAGAAGGAAGATGAGAAGAAGAAAAGAAAACACTTCACTCCACATTAATCTTATCGCCATTTTGTTTGTTTTTTAAGACAGAGCTTCCTTATCCTGCCCAGACTGGAAATGATACCACCCCTCCCTAATCTTGTTGACTCCCATACTGGGTCAAATCAAATAAGGTGAAATTTAATAGGGATGAATATAAAGTATTCCACTTGACTTTAAAAATGAATTTTACAGGTGCAAGACTCAGCTAGACAACTACCCTTTTAAAAGTATTTGACAGTATTAGGGGAATACAGGCTCCATATGAACGAATAGTATGACATAATTGCCAAGATTTTGGGTTGTATTTAGAGAGGCATAATGTTTAGGATTAAGGATGTGATAAAACTGCCTGGAAAAAAACCAACCACAAACAGATTTCATATATAGAATTAATAGCTGTCCTTCAGTATTTAAAGGTCTGTCAATGAAAATAAAATTAGCTTTGTTGTGCTTGGTCTCAGAAAGCAGAACTCAAAACAATAAGAGGAAATTGAAGAGAGGCAGATTAAGGTTCAATGGAAAGAAACACAATCTAACAAAGCTCTTCCAACATGGAGTTGGCTGTTTCAAGAAGTTGACTCACTGGAGGTTGGGATAAAAGGACAGATGACCACTTCCTAGATATGTAGTAGATGGATCCATTTGTTCAAAGTAGTTTGCACTAGACAGCCATTGAGTGCTTCTCTAACTTTGAAATTCTGTGGGTCTGTGACTGAATACAACCAAAAATCAATGGCATTAAAATAAGAAGAAATCTAGAAACCAGCTCAAAGGAAATAGAAGCATAGCCACTTCTCCCTTTACTAAGTGGGTTCTGCAGACCTCTTTAGAAAGCAATTTTTATGTAGTCCTCTTTTCCCAGATATGGAGAGTGAGGAAGGGGGGCACAGGATTCAGACATGTGGGGGCCTGGGAAAGAAAAACAAGAGCAGGAGGGGGAAACACCTGGACAGAGGAAGAAGGTGGGGCAGACACATGGGACCTGAAGAGAGGTACAGACAGAGGAGTGGGGAGACTCTCTGTACCTGAGCACTGAGGGAAAACAAAAGGGGGAAAGGGGAGGCTGGGGGAAGGACAGGAAGCCTGAGGTCAGGCTAGGTAGTGTTCTCTCTCAGAAATGGAAGTCTCAAGACAAGCCCCAGATGTGGCAAGCAAGCTTTCTACCCTGGACTGTCCTGCTTTCTTTTGTTTTTAAGATTTCTTTCTCTTTCCTTCCTTCCTTCCTTCCTTCCTTCCTTCCTTCCTTCCCTCATTCCCTCCCTCCCTCCTTTCCTTCCTTCTTTCTTTCTCTTTCTTTCTTTCCTCCTTTCCTTCTTCTTTCCTCCTTTCCTTCTTCTTCCTTCCTTCCTTCCTTCTTCTTCCTTCCTTCCTTCCTTCCTTCCTTCCTTCCTTTCTTTCTTTCTTTTGTAGGAGACCAGGGAAGGTGGAGTAGAGGGGCTGGAGTGGAGAGAGAGAGAGAGAGAGAGAGAGAGCACAGTACTGTGCAGAAAAGTTAAGGTATATGTATTTTGGGAATGCAAATTTCTTTCAGAATTCTTTAAGTAAAATCTAATTCACAAAATGTGAATTTACATAAAGCAAGAACTGATTGTATTTCTTTCATGAAATAAAGTCACTGCTGTAGCAAACATGACTTTAAATCATCAATTTGGTTTCTGCATCATTCATAGAATCAATCTTATCTCTGAAGCTCAAAGGAACCCCTCAGGGGTCACTTAGTCCAATGCCCTAATTTTACACAGGAAGAAATAAGACCCAGGGAGTCAAATGGCTTGCTCAAGGTAGTCAGGGTCAGAAGTGAGATTTAAATCCAAGTTTCTGATTAGAATCAATGATCTTTCTACTGTACCACATCATCTCCTGACTTCAATGTCTAGTTCTTTTGTCTCCAAGAGGAGGAAGTTGATATTTATTTTTAAATGTAATAGTAAAAGTCTATGATGAACTTAAGATCAATCATGTCCCCAAATGCCAAAAAAGAGGAAGGTGGTAAATGAGATATAGGATCAGATTAATTTGAAGAATGGGAAATAATACTTTCTAATGTGGGAAAGCAATTTGGTATCCTCACTCAGGAGGGTCCCTCTCAGAAAGTCAAACTCAATGTCATTTGGATTTTTTTAAAAGTTTCAAATGTATTTTCAAGAGGCTAAGTATACATATGAGTATATATGTGTGTGTATGTGTATATGTGTATGTGTGTATATGTGCACACACACAGAATGGTGCCTCTAGTTCCCTTGATATGTTAATTGAAAAAGGTGTTACCTTCTCTAGACAAGTATTTACATGTTAATTAACTTTGGAAAGAAGAAAAACAGTTTACCCAGTTGAAGGTGCTAACAGGCAATCCACTTCCTTTTCATAGGAGAAAAAATCTCCTCTGTTTAGAAAGAACCTAATCTAATTACCTACTTCCTACAGATCTGCAGAATTTCACTATCCCTAGACTATGTAGATTTCTCTTAACTAATTTAAGGAACATGCATTTTAATGAAGGGGCAAAAATGGTGATTGCCTAGAATTTAATGATATCCTAAATGCCTGATCCCACACAGGATCAAAAGAAGTCTTTATTACATTATGTAGCTAATGAAAAGGCAAGTGGGCATAAAAACAAAGCGCAGAAAGAGGTGAGGACAGGGAAGGTGAGATCAGAAGAGAGAGGGTCAAATGTGCGGACAGGAACAAAAACAGAGAGGGGCAGAAAAGGATATGAAAAGTGGGACGAGGAAAACCAGGAAACTTAGGAAGGAGAAGAGGAATTAGAAGGGGAAAAAAATAGAAAGAGGAGTAGAAAAAAAGGAAAGAAGGTGAAAAAACAAAACACAGTGATCCCTAATCACCTCAGCCAACCAGGTCCAGCTTGCAATTCTGATCTCTTCTTGATATGTTATTGTCATTCTTTCCAGGACCAAAATGAAACATCTGGGATCCAGAGGGGCAGGAGATGGATGGGGCATATATAGCCTCAATAATCTTTACTTACCAGTTCATCAATTAATCATAATAGTCATGTGAGCTAAATACAAAAGCTGGGTCTCTGTTTCTTGAAATCCCTAACCTGGGATGACTATGGTATACTTGGTTCTGAGACACACTAGAGACACTGGGACCTCTCAGTAGAAGAGAGGGAAACCGAGAATTGAGAGAGGAGATAAGGGAGAAGAAACAAGCCCCATATGAATATCTCAAGAAAGAAAAGACTAAGATGCAGGTTAAAAGAAAAGGGAGGATGGGAGTCATAGTTCTCAGGAGGAGAAAAAAAATCTTGAAAAACCCTTTTTATGCTTGGACTGAAGAATCTCCCTATAAATTCCCCCAATGCCTCCTGAGAGGAAACAAAGGATTACAGGCAGAAATTATGATGTCCCACAGAGAGCCATTATCAGAACCGAGACAGCTGTGATATAGCATCTTTGATCGTCTACATTCAAGGCTCAAACTCAAGGGGAACATATAGGTCTCCATGTTAAAATAAAGCAATCATTTTAGCTTTCATTAAAGAAAATATCACTATTATTAATATACAGCCCCATATGTTGTGGCAATACCAGTGAATCTTGCTTTGGGGGGTTGTTATCAATAATAAATACTTAGAAGTTGATAAAGAATAAATAATTAGTCATAAAAGGTTTAACTACATTTTCTTGGGTGCTTTCTTTGTTTCTGCAGTTTTACATAGTACGTTGCATTCTCAGAACACAATTCACTAGGACCTTCAATCCCTTAATAACCAGATTTACTCATATATCACCATTTTACGATGAAAAGGAGGTGGAAAAAAGAGGACAGGAAATTTTTTTTTATTCCTTAAATTCCAAATGATTTCATGGGGCCTATCCTATATACATAAAGCCAAATCTCCTAAATATTTTATATTTATAGTGCTGTAGAATCATCATGGATATTCAGAATAATGGTGCTGTGACCCTGTAAGATCCGTGTGTGTGCGTGTGTGCACGTGTGTGCATGTGTGTGTGTGACCATGTGTGTGTGTGTGTGACCGTGTGTGTGACCATGTGTGTGTGTGACCGTGTGTGTGTGTGTGCAGGTGTGCATGTGACCGCGTGTGTGTGTGTGACCGTGTGTGTGTGTGTGACCGTGTGTGTGACCGTGTGTGTGTGTGTGTGTGTGTGTGTGCGGGTGTGCATGTGACCGCGCGTGTGTGTGTGTGTGTGTGTGTGTGTGCGGGTGTGCATGTGACCGCGTGTGTGTGTGTGACCATGTGTGTGTGTGTGTGTGTGTGTGTGAGAGAGAGAGAAAGAGAGAGAGAGAGAGAGAGGGAGAGAGAGAGAGAGAGAGAGAGAGAGAGAGAGAGAGAGAGAGATAGAGATAGAGAGAGAGGGAGAGAGAGAAAGAGAGAGAGGGAGAGAGAGAGAGAGTGAAAGGGAGAGGGAGAGAGAGAAAGAGAACAGATTCTATTCACTGTATTGTCAACTAAGGCAGAAAGATGGATGGATATATTCTAATACTTTGATGAATGTACACAATCTTTACAATGATAAACATTATAATCCATTTATGCTTTCCTATCTTAGGTAGGAAATATATAAATTTATACATATAGATGTATATATGTATGTATATATACACATACATGCATTACTATATGTATTCATACATACGTACACATATGTATGTGTGTATATATACATATGCATATATAAAATCTATATTTGATGGGAGGAGCTCAAACAACAAAAATTTTTTTTTACATGATCATAAGGTAAATGAAACATGCTCTAAACATTCTAGTTAATTCTAGCTTTCTTGGAATTTCCTTTTAATTGATTGATCCCTAATGTCTGGAGGTAACTGACTGAGGGGCAAGATGTTAGTATATAATCCTGGAGACAGTATGTTTTAGTGGTTAGAGAGCTGGAATTAGAGGCAGACAAAGCTAGGTTTGAGTCCCTTTCACAACAGCTATGTAACAAAGGGCAAACCATTTAACCTTTATGAGACTTGGTTTCCTCATCTTTAAAAAGGGGCTGAAAATACTTGTATTACCCAGGAATAAAAGACTCAGATGAGCTAATGTATATAATGCTCTCTGCAGTCTAGAAAGCACTACATGTTATTGTTATTGGTTGGTGTTTTAATATCTTTAAAATGTAATATTTCTCAAAGAAAAATACCATTAACATAAGTTCTGAAGTCCATATAATGACCATGATGATATTAACAAGTAATATTTATATAATAACACTTTAAAGTTTGCAAAGAGTTTTAAATATATTAACTTAGTATATAAGGGACAAACCTGGCCACAGCAGCTTATGAAATAAACTTAGATCACTGAGAGTTGATTCCACTTTGGCAGACTCAATTTTTCCATCTTTAATGTACACATGGAATTGCATGGATAATCACCCTCGTAAATGCCTTTGCCAGTACAGAATACCAGTTTTTCTGTTTACCTTAAATCCCTTCCTTGTCTTCCATCTAACTGAGAACTAGTTGCAGGACTAAACCTCTGGTGTCCCAAGATGATAGTAACTTAAACACTTTCAGTGTGACATCTAGGTTATATCATTTCTCAGTGCCTTTGTTTTCCCCATGTGTAAAAATTGTGGCCTTTGAAAGTTATTGCTGGAAAAATTAGACATTTTTATTGAGAATTCCTTGAAGTCAAAGGCTTCTGAGTAACATATAAATCATGAATCATGGAGGAAAACAAAAGCTATCAGTTTGAGGTCAAAAAAGCTGATTCTCCACCCCCTCCCCCATTCCCACCTTCTTTTCCCCTATCATGGTTCCTTCTATCCTTAATTATCTTTATCCAGGTACCAAAAAAAATGTTCCTCTGAGTTTTCCATTTACCATGTTATTATAACAAACTTGAAGTTAAAAGGTTAAGTTCAAGTCCCTTATGTATCAAATGCCAAAATGTTAAGTGACTTTCCAAGGTTACCCAGTTAGAGAATGACAGAGTAAAACTTTGAACCCAGATATGCTGACTTCCAATCGATCTCGGAACCCCAAAGCCCTCTCCAAGGCTCATGTAAACAGGAGCTATGTATTCTACAAATTTGCTTATCTCAGGGAAAGACTTCAAGGGACCCTAGGACTTGTTCTCGTTCATATTTTAAATGACATTGAAGCTGAATCTTTCTTGAACTTTCTATTTTAGACAATAAAAGAGAACTTAAGTAGTAACATCTACTTCTTTTTTGAAATTATGGGGATTTTTTGAAGTCCAAAATCAATTCCCAAATGACTAATGGCATTGGACTGAAACATTTCGAAGCCTAATTGCTGAAATCCATAGCAAAGATAAAAAGATTAAACTACCTACATAGGATAAACTAAGGAGATGTCCAGATGACAACACTCAGCATGACAGATGACCTATTGACAGAGTCAACAGAGAATCTTAGAAAAGAACTAAAAAATCATCTAGTCATAACCAAACACATCTCTTATACAATATGCTCTAAGAGTGGTCATCCAACCTTTGACCGAAAAACTCTAGTAAGGGGAAATCTAATGCTTCCTAAGGAATCAGAGTCTACTCTGGAGTAGCTCTAATTTTTAGAGAAGTTATTGAAGACTTAAATTGGATTTTCTTTAGGCTCTAATTATGTTCTTGACAAAAATCACTTTTAGTTTTGGCGTTTTTACTAATACTTATATCTCTATACAAAAAATGTTCTAAAAGTCTTAGTATAATTTTAAACTACTGCAATAAGACTTTTGGGACGTCCTACACATTAGCCTACACAATGTATCAGAAATGCATATGTCCACTACAGATGGACAGTGAACTAGGCCCTGAATGAAGTACTAGAACACATATGGATCACATGAGAGACAGTACAATACTTTCAACGATTCCAATCAATTAACAAGCACTTATTAATTGATTACCACCTATATGCCAGCCACTGAGTGCTACAAACACCCATCTTTTTAATACCAATATGTTCCAGTGATTTTATATTGCAGAGACTCATGAAATGTCACAATCTCATAAAAATCTAAATTACAAGTTAATCAAAGTTTGATATTAAGATAATGAAATATCATACTATCGGTTGATTCTGATAAATATCCTCCCTCCTTTTTTTGTTTCATTGTTATAAGAGATGCCTTTTATAAGAGGAAGATATATTGAGGAAGAACATGTTAGGAAATGTAGGTGATGTAAAAACAAAAAATGTAAATAAATGTATATATGAATGTATATGTATATATGTGTGTATGTGTATACATACACACAAAATACATACACACGTGCAGTTTATGCTAACAATGACAACTACAGAGATGGCATGAAAGACACACAGGATTATACATGAGAGACAAAATAGTTAAGGAAGCAGAGGAAGGTATTCAGTTTGTTGAAAGGACTCCTGAACAGAAAATATATGGGATGATACGGATGAAAATCATAAAGGTGAAGGGGATATGAATATTGAAATCTTATGAATATGATTCATGCTCATAAAAGAAGCATTTACCCAATGAAATCATGGATCCATTAAATTATAAAGATTTTTGAATCTTAGCTTTAATATTTTTTCATTTTAAAAAATTCAGTTATCTCTCTGTAGATTTCTATGTTTCTGCATGACTCCATGCTATCTTATCAGTAGTAAGTAGTTCTGCCATGGGGCACATGGGATTTTTCACATGTACTTGTGACGAAAAATTTGGAGAGCTATTCTTAACAATGAGGATGATAGAGTTTGAGTTTTATTGAATGGACCTTAGTGCACATCTTGTTCAACCCCTTTATATTAATGATGACTCAACCAAGGTTTACAGAGGTTAGATGACTTGCTCAGTGTCACACCTTGCTCAAGTCATTTAGTTGCACAGTTAGTGCAGTTAATTAACAAATCCAGGATCTGAATTAACTTTTTTTCTGACTCTGAGTCAATCTCCCTTTCTATGACATCATATAATCTGATAAAAAGAAGCACTTTCCTTTATTTGATTATCTTCAGGAAAGGAGGGTGAGATGGAAGAAATACTGGAATTTCAATATGCAAATCAGAATGTCCCTCTCTTGGTTACAAACAGCACAGAAAACCTTAACCAGAATTTCTAACACTGGGAAAGGTGCTACTTTACTGGCCTTTCACGGCTGAGGGGATACATTACTCATTTAAATGGAGGGGATTTGAGTAGTTTTATGAAAAACACCATGGAGGGAAAGGTGATTATTTGAGGAACATACTTGTGAAATGAGAATGGGACAGCTGTTGAGGAAAAAGCAGCGGAAGGAAAGGCTCTAAGTGGCCTGCCCTGCAGCTTTCCCCTGTATGTACTCAGTCTTAAAGACAATAAACTTTATAATGAAGCATGGATAACATCTCCCCATTTAAGTTAACAGGCTTACTGTGTGCTCTACCACTGAGTATGCTGTTTTAATTAGGAAGATGGATTTGGGAGTTTATATGTTCTGTTGTGCTATAATTCCTGCCTTTACAGTAATTTTCTCCTGCTTTTCACACTATAATGTGCCATAAATCCTAGTTAGGCTGTTTCACTGGCCTGTTGCTAGTCAGAGTCAATCTTTCAGGCCTTTGGTTGCCATGGCAACCTTCCACCACACTCCTGCTCGCTGGAATATGATACAGTCTCCTGGGGAAATTGCTACGAACTTAATCATTGTGCGGATTTAGACCACTGATGCTCCAGTTCTGCCCCATTTTTCTGTACCACCCATTGACTTTACTACCTTTCTTTCTTCGTGTGTGTATGTGTGTATGTATGTGCATGGAGACATGAGAGGAAAGTAAGCAAGCAAACCAGAGGATGCTTGGATCGTTCATCCCTCCTGAAAACACCTTCTTGAAAATAAGTGCGCTTAGCTTGAAAGCCCAAACCAATCCTGCACCAGTGAACTATTGTTCTCTCTTGCCCCCTCCTCTGTTCTTTTCTCCTATTGTTTTCCCTACTTCTTTATATAATCCCTGCACCTTTGCAGTCTCCATATGCTGCTCTTAAAATTCCATTTGAATTCATATGCCCTATCTATTACTATACCTCCTAATCTACTATACCTTCCTTTCTTCTGATTCTTCTCTCTCATTGCTCCCAACTACTTTAAAGCAGTGTAGTAGAGAACAAAAAAACAAAGCAACACAACACTACGCTATAACAACAACTTTGGACCATTAATCAAGAGATCCAAATTTTAGATCCCGGCCTGTCATTAACTAATTGTGTGAAAGTGCAAATCATTTTAGCTCTGTGTTTCCATTTTCACATTTACGCATCACATGTGTAAAACGGGGGTAGTAACAGCTTTTTTACATATGTGATTTACAGTATTGTGAAAGTAAATTGAAGGGGACAGTGCATGAGAAAATAATTTGAAGATTATGAAGCATAATAAAAATGTGAGATAGTATTATTCTAATATGATAAACTAAATTCAATTAGTTGAATACATTAGTAACACTAACATCAGTAACATCGTATTTCTAACACTAAAGTTTAACAAGGAGTCTTCCTTAGAAATAATGTTGTGAGTGTAGTTGTGTTAGCATTATTACACACATTTTACTGATGAAGCAGGTAGGGTTAAGATAAGTTAAATGGTTTATTCATAGTCATATTTATGTATATAGCAATCTATTCATCTGTCTGTCCGTGTGTCTATCTATTTATCTATGTATCTATCCAACTATAGATATGTTTGGTGAATGACTGATCCTGTGCTTACAAATTAAACAGCTGGATTCCCTATTCTTCTCATTGCTTCGTATTTGTTTTGGAGAATCTTGTATCTTGTATTACTGATTTGTGTATACCTTGTGTCCCCTTGCCTCAGCTGGTAGAATATAAACTTCTTGAAAGGATACACTCTTTCACTTTTGTCTTTGTATCCCCAGGACCTAGTGTGGTGCCTGAACTCATGGAAGGAAATTAATAAATGATTATTGAATTGAATTGAACCTCAGTACTGGTTTTCTTGCCTATAAAATGAAAATAGTGATAATACCATTAGCATTCACATCACAGGGTTGTGGTGGGGATCAGATGTCATATCTATCAAATGCTTTCTAAACATATAAATGGCAGTTATTGTCATTTTTTTAAAAAGAGTGGTCCATGAGAGACTATGTAAGTCACTTCAGCCAATGAAATTAGACTATAAAGACCAGCTCTGTCCCTTTTGGGCTCCTTCTTTGATTCTAACTGTCTGCCTGGAGTCAAGATGGCTACAGATATAATCTTTCAAATATTTCTTCCATGTAGAGTCCAACAGGTGGTTTAACAAGCCTGGATTTAAGGTGTATTAATAATCATTTTTATATTTCACCCAAATTGAAAGAAAGAAAGGAAGACAAGTGACTAGGTTGAGGAGTGGCTAAGGAAATGTGACTAAGTTCAGTCATGATTTCTAAGCATCAAAGGGTTTGTAGGTTCAGTGAAGATAGTCATGATCTCTTAGGTTTCTGTAGCATCTACCTTTATAACATGGTGCCAAAGAGTACAACTTATTAAATAAATCCATTTACCAAATTATCAGTTCATTTTATACTCCAAAGTCTGACTAAAACGTCCGAATGCAGTGCTTTCTTCTTGGGGAGGAGAGGAGGGACAAAAACTTTTGTATATACCGGGTATTTATTTATCTGGTCCCTGTTTCTTTTTCCTTCCAGTAAAAGAAGGTTAGGTCTTTGATGACAGGGACCATTCAGTTTCTGATTTTGTATCCTTAGTACCTAACACAGTGTTTGGTCCAGTGTAGGTATATTAATAATCACTTGGTGAATTGACTAGAAATCAGTTGCAATCTCAAAACATCTGAGATTCAAGGTGTTTTCTCCTTTCTTTAACACGGGAAAGTATTTTTCTTTCTTTTCTTTTCATTTTAAGTGATGTAATTAGAAGAGACCTGGAACAATGAGAAGGAATGAATTAGTGACTGGGCTTGTTTTAGAATTCAAGATTCCCTGCCATGAAACCCTGACTTAAGTCAATCCTCAATTCCTTTTCATTGCTCTCCTATGAACCCTGTATTTGACAAAATGCAATGTATGTAACATTCAAGCAATAGCAATTCACTTCTCAATTTTCACAAAATGATACCTTTAAAGATGGGAAGGACTTTAGAAAATGGGGTAGAACTCTCTCATTTTACAAATGAAGAAACTAAGGCTAAAAGTTTAAGTGATTTACTTCCAAACTTGCCTTTAATTTCTAATTGATTACTAGCACTTTTAGCTCATGAGTATTCTTTATAGATTTGAATAAAATTTTCTAAAAGGTTGCTAAAATCTTTTTCATTTTTGGATCATGTTTGCTTCATATAAATTTGGGTGAGACTTTCAAAAAGGTGGTTAAAATTCCATTATGCATGAAATGACATGAAAATTATCATTATTTTGTTAATAATATGGTTTAATAATAGCTAAAAATTAATAATGTATCAGGCAGTGTTATTGTTTAATGAATTTACATCCTAAATAAGTTAAAGAAAAAGACTAGTGCAGTTTGGCAGAGTTATCATGAAGGATCCAAGCATGAGTACACAAGATTTGTGTTGGGCCTTGAATGGAAGGATGTGAATTGGTGGAAGTGGGTGGGAGGGTAGGCATTTCAGTCATAGGGATGAAAACAAACAGGACACAAAGATGAGAAGATACATCTGGGAAAGAGCAAATAGCTCAGTTTAGTTGAAGCAGAGTATCCAAAAGAAAAGTATGAGATAATTCTATCAAGTTGGTAAGGTCCTTGAATGCTGGGATTTTATTCAACAGGTAATGGGTACTGAATATTATTGGGTATTGGAGTAATACAAGTATCTCCATGCATCGAAAAGATCAATCTGAAAGCAGCAGGTAGGATGCGACTGGAAAGGAGAGAGATTAGAGGCAGAGACCTGGTAGAAAGTTGCTACAATGATCAAGGCAAAGGGAATGGGGTCCTAGATTAAGGTAGGAATGGAAGGAAGAAAGGAAGGGACAAATGGTATTATGGAAATAGAATTCACTGACCTGGTAACTGATATTTCCCACAATGACTAGAACTGCCTTTCAAATTGTAAGCATTCAAGAAATACCTATGGAATAAATGAATGAGGTAATACTTGAATATGTACTGTTGCACAATTTTCTCATGGTTTTACATATCTAAATCATGTCTTTCTGAAAAAAAAATCTCGAAGTTCCTCAAGGACAAACCATGTCACCCTCTTTACATGACTCCAAAATCTTGATATCATACTAGGCACTTAGTAGGTACCAGAAATGGAGTCAGAAAGATGTTTGTTAACTGGCTGTGTGACCCTAAGCAGATTCCTTAACTTCTTTCTGCCTCAGTTTTCTCATCTATAAAATGAGGAAAATAATAGCATTTATCTCACAGTGATGTTGTCAGAATAAAGCAAGGTAATATATGTAAAATCCTTTGCAAGCTTTATAACACCAGATGCACGAAACTTAATATTATTAACTTAACTATATATGTAGGAGAAAAAACATTTCTCATATTCTGATTTTTTTTAACTTTTAGTTGGGAAAAAGAGAGATACCTGGAGGAAAGACTTGTGTATGACATTTTTATTTTGGAACTTATATCTCTAGGGAACAGGAAGAAACCAGAGAAGGAAATGGCATCATTTTAAAGCTTTCAACCCCAGAATAGGTTAGCTTTTGGAGCTGTGTAAGAGTTAGAGGAGCTGAAAAATCTAAGAGAATAAATATAATGATAGACTGAAATGTAGGGCTACAGTCAGAAAAATATGCATTTTTTTGATACAAGATATGTAAGAACACTGAAAGTCAAACAGAACTTTGTATATAGAGGACTTTTCCTGTAACATTATCTTCAATTGCAGATGGAGACAAGGGGTATATTTGTCACATTCTATGTAGGGTTACACTCATTCCAGAACCCAGAAAGAATGTAGGGCTTTATAAGGGCATGATCTACAGAATCTTGTCAGAAGCTACAATTTTGGAACATTGGAATCACCACCTGGAGTCCCAGACTGACTTGATTCTGACCCCGACAAGGCAATGGAGTATAGTAGAAATAGGGCTAGATCTGGAATCCAATTTGAGTTCAAATCTCATCAAAGTCACTTGTTAGTTGTGTCTCCTTGGACAAATAAACTCTCCAGGCTTCATTTTCCTCCCCTGATGAGAGAAAGGCTAGAGGGTCCCTACATTTCCTTCCAATTCTAAATCCAGGAACTTCAGTTCTGTGATTCTTTTTGCCATGGAAGAATTAGGAACATTTGCTGTCCTTTATGGCAGATTTTCATTCATTTTAAAGGATAGGGAAAAGATAGGCAGAAGTCATGAGACCAGAAGTTCTATTAAGGGCACAATTATCACCAGCATCTGGGGGTCTTGAAGAGTTGATTTAATTCCTGTCATTCCATTTTTTCCACTGGTAAGATACAAGGAGATTTCTGCCATCTGTTTACCTTAAAGGGATGTGCTGAGGCTAGATGAATGAGCTTGTCTAAGACTCTGTGATTATTAGATGAAAGACACTATCCACGTTTATAGAATTTCACTTGTGAAACTGTTCACTTAATCTTTCTTCTTGGAATGCATTGCTCCTTTGATTATATCTTACAAAGAATCTATTTGTCATGGGATAGCAGGAACAACAGGGATGCTATGGTTATTTTCAATTTTTTTTTAATAAGACCTTCAGTTAGTAGAGAAGTTTATATTAAAGCAGCATGAGGGTGCACAGTTGCAATAAATTCAATGTGAAGGCTATGCTAGCTCACCTGCTACATGTCTTCTTCAATTAACTCAGTCAATAAGCATTTATTAAGTACCTATTATATGCCAGGCTAAGTACAGAGGATAGAAAGAAAGACAAAAGACAGCATCTGTCCTTGAGGAATTCACAGCCCATTGAGACAACTTACAAACAAATATGTGCAAACAAATATGTACAAACAAGCTATGTACAGAAGAAATAGGATATAAAAGAGGGAATGCATGGACATTTAGAGGGATGGAGAAATGTATGCTGTAGAAGGTGGGATTTTATTTGGGATGTTAAGGAAGTCAGAAAAGCCAGGAAGTTTCCAAAGGTTTTACCTCTGCAAAGTTTACCTTCCACCTACTCTGTCCATATCATATATTTACCTATTTGAATTTTAAATTCTTTATTAGAGTGTAAATTTCTTCAGATCAGGGTCTGTTTTTACTTTTCTTTGTATCACAAGCACTTTGCATAAGTATTATAAATGCTTATTGACCAACTGAAAGACTGGCAAAAATGAAATGAACAATGGGTTCACCAAGAGACTTATATTCCTGTTACTTTAACTTTACTGACTGAATCCAGGATGGAGGTAGACAGGTGCAAAGAACACACTACTATGTGCATGCTCCTTCCTCATGTACATGAGCATTTGCCAACTTAAAACCTGTCCAGTTAATTAGTCTGCTGGACTGTCAGACTTGAACAGAATACCTTTAAGCAACAAATGTTTGAAATCCATGTAAATGCACATGTTGACTGACTAAGCCATCAGGCAGTGAGTCCCAGCTGAGGATTTTATGCCTGTTGCCAAAGTGCTTTACTAGATGATGTAAAAATACATCTTCTGACCATTCACAGACTGGAAAATTTCCTACATACTTTCATTCCTCCAAAGAGTTGTCTGGCATGTAGGCTCAATTCACCAATATATTTTTGGAGCCATTTTTGCCCCTGAAAATATAGTTGTGCAAAATGCTACATCTCAAGCCAGACATCAGGCATAGTTTGGTGACTTTTTAAAAAAGTCAATATATTTGCTTTGAAAAATCAGTGATTTTACCTTACATTGGATCACCTGTGGAATTTTTCCCAATTGAGTGCTCAAAAATAGGTGTGGGTAGACATTTTTGAAGAGACGGATAAGTGGGAAATATGGCAGTCTGATTCAAGAAAACATTGAACTTGGAGTCAGAAAACCTGTCGCTATTGTCCCTGATGCTTCCTAGTGGTATGACTGGGAAGGCAAACTAAGCTCTTCAGTTTCCTCCTCTATAATAACGAAGGTTGGACTAGATTAAGGATGCCTTTTTTTTTCTCTTGGACTCTTTTGGCTGTCTGGTGGAGATCATAGACCCCCCTTTCTCAGAATAATGTTTTTAAATACACAATAGAAAATACACACATTTACAAAGGAAACCAATTATAGTGAAATAAAGATGTACTGTTATCCTTTCCATATTGTAGGGATTATGGGCACAGTACCACCTCAATCTGGAAAATCCACATAAAAATTTTTGGCCTTTCCTTCATTTTAGAAAAGTCTGAATCACTGTGTCATTAAAATATGTTGGTATTATATAATAGTATACACCTATCTTATGCATTTCTGTGTCATCAGCTGACTTTCACAAGTCATATGCAGTTTCTACAAAACTCTCCCAAATCTCCATTTAATTTCTTATGCTGGCTCACATATATTGAAACAGCTATGGCGAAGGTCTTGATATGGGAGTTACAACTGTATTGTTTCCCCATCTAAAGTCATGGACTCTTTAAAATATATCCATAGTTCCATATTGAGTCTATAAACTATAGGTAAGAACTTTTGGACTACAGGATTACCAATGTCCCTCATAGTACTGACATTGTGATTCTTTCTTGGGGACAACAAAACTACCAAAAGTCCATAGAGGCCCCTAGCTTAGAGACATTTATGCCTCTAGCAAGAAAGGGGTTCTGAGAAAAACAAAGTCTCACTTGTGAAATCCTGGTCTTTTAATTGAACTTCTGTCTCAATAGAATTTACCCATTATATTTCAGTGAATACTGGCCTCTGGCCTTTCTACTTAACTTTTCCCTCCCCAAAGAGTTCAGCTGTCTTTTACCCTTTCTATTATGGGTATGAAGTCAGAAAACTCATTTCTACTTCCCATTCTCCAAGGGTTGAAGTTTTAACGCTTACAGAAAAAAAAGTTAGTTTAATAAATAGTTTATTGACCAGTGGACAGGAATATGAGTAGTTGAAAACTACCTGTCCAAGAAATTTTCCTTTACTAAGTCAGTTACATAACTTCTTTGTGTCTTTGATAAAATAGTGGATTGAGTGCTAGATTTGGCATCAGGAGAACCTAAGTTCAAATCCTGTCTCAGGAACCTACTATCTGTATGACTATGGGATATTTATTTCATCTCTCTCAGCCTCAGTGTCCTTGTCTGTGAAATTAACGAGAATAGTCATCATAGCACATTTTCCACAGGGTTGTTAATAGGATTAAATGTTATAACATATGGAAAGTGCTTGGACAACCTTAAAACTCCACACAAACGCTAGCTATTACTTTCATTACTATCTAATGCTTATTATTTTCATTAATATTACATTTATTTTCCTAAATTAGGTTAATCTGGGAAAAAAAGTGATAACGATGGCATAGAAGGCCCCTACGGAGATGCTACTTCTTCTACTGAAGCTGTAGGGGATGGGATACAGGGCACAACTTAACTTTTTCCAGGAGATACAAAACCTAGCACTCAAAGAGTCGGCAGAGGACAATTTCTTCTAGTTCCTTATTTAACAGATGAAGAAACCAAGATATGATAACTGTCTTCCAGGTTGTCATGGATAAAATAGATCACATTTGTTTCACTTGACTCTAAGGGGCAGAATTGGGAGGAATAGGTATAATCTGCAGCAGAGGAGATTTAAGCTCAATATAATGAGAAACAGAGTGGAATTTGAGGCAGCTAGGTGCTGAGCCTGGAGTGAGGAGGACCTGAGTTCAAATCTGACCATACTACCTGCATGACCTTAGGTAAGTCATTTAACCTCTGTTCACTGTAAGCCACCGGAGAAGGAAATGGTAAACCACTCCTGTATCTTTGTCAAGAAAACTCCATGGACAGTATGGTGTATGGGGTCATGAAGATTCAGACAAAACAGAATAGCTAGAAAAAAAATGAGAAACTTCTCAATATCAGAATTCAAAGGGGAAGGGATTGCCTCTGGAAATATTGGGTCTCCCATTACTGAAGACATTCTTGAGTGGCCACAGTTTTGGAATACTGCAAGGGTACAGGTTTGGACTAAATGACATCTGATATTTCTTCTAATTGTAATGGTCTATGAAAATTAATTTGGAGGGTTTCTTAAACCAAATACACTGCTTATTGGTTTCTTGTTGTACTTGATTTATATCTATATGCCCTTCTTACTAGTTGAGTACCTTATTCAAGTAAATACTTCATAAATATTCATTGAAATCAATATAACCTTATAAAATGTTTGATAAGAGAAAAGGAAAAAAAACTTTTCAACACCATTATTTTCTAGATTTTTACATATTCTATCTTTTGAATACATTTTTTGAGGGGAGGGTGCTTAGTGGTAAAATCAAAATCACCTGCCAGTGACTGTTAGTATTTCTTCTCTTTTTCTTATATCATTTTTTTTCCTTTGGCAATTTAAATCTTTTGTTTACATGCTGGCTCCAGTTCCTATTATTTAAAAAAAGCCTGGTATACCCATTATCTAATTCCTGTAATATTCTAGTATGTAGGTCAGCTGGGCTTACTGATTGGTATATATACATATTCCAAATTTTAAGATCAATATCCACTTTTATATCCTTTCCTTCCTAATGGTCTAATTTTAAAATAATTTTATTTGTAACAATCTTAAGACAAAAAAGCTAACCTGTCACACTGAATCCATTAAAAGCATAATAGTCCTTATTGGGGGAACATATTCTCCACTGTCTTTTGTACCTGACCACACAATCTCATTTTCCTTTTGCTGTCCTATTTTTTTTTTCTGTAAGCTGCTACTGCGGTGACATATTTGATTCTTATTTCTTGCCCTCCTCTTCATTTCCGGTTCAGATTCTCCTTTATCTGTGTTCCACAGACTGCATTCTTCTGTTTCAGAGGAACTGTAATTTGTTGTGCTGTACTTATCGTGTCTATCAGGGTACTCTAGCCTGGCAGGAGAATAGCCACTAGGGTTATATTAATAAGAATAACCCTTATTGTGCTACATTCCTTATTCCTTAGGCCATAAAATAGATAATCTGGTGGGGTCCCTAAGAAACTCCCTCTTTTAAAAATGAATGGAGTAGAATGGGACACATAATGTGGGTTTTAAGTTCTCCATTCTTAAAATAAAACAAACAAAAAAAATGGGCATTTATCCTTTCCTGGAAATGGAATGTTGGGCTGGAAGTCTGTATCATTACATACATTGGTTTACAAGAGAGGATTGGCTGTATGTAATCACTTTCAGGAAACCAAGCAATTTCATGACCAGTTATTGAACATGAGCAACCCAGTGAAGGCAAGGTTTTGAATCTTGTAATTTCTATTAACTCTCCTTAGAGCCAAGTCCCATACACCTATGCTATGAGAATGCAAAGCATACTTTTACTATTAGAACTGTTCATTCTTTTGGCATGGTGGTATTCTAATTTTGTTTTATCTTTGGGACACATCCTTGTGTATACCCAAAGTGATACATTATTTTTGTAATTAAATTGAAATTTAGTTTTGTTTTTAGAATGTTACTGAACCAGCTGGAGATACACTAGAGTTATGTATCACTGATCTACATGGCCTCACATTTTGCTGAATAATATTAATATAAAATATTGAAAATGCCACCTTACATTACCATAATGCATTACAGTTATAAAGCACTTTCCCCATACCGTTATCTTCTCAGTTGATCTTCCAAACAATTTTATATGATAGGTCTGGCTGGTATCCCAGTCAAGGAGGCTGGGGTCCAAACAGATAAAGTGACTTGGCCTAAGGTCAGAGAACTACTGATAAAAATCTAGCTATTTCAGCCAAATATATAACTAGGAATTTTGCTGCTTAGTAAATTAAAAATATGATATAATTGAGTTCCCTAATAGATGTGTATTTTTGGTGGTCTGGCACAAAGAACAGGTTGCCTTGATCAGATATGATAAAGACAAGAAAAAGAGTGGATTTGTCTCCAGAGAACAGCATCTTATCCCTTTCATCAAAATTGCAGCTTCCCTCCCAGTTCTCCAGACAAGAGCAAGATAGAGAGTAGAGGGAAGGCAGAGATGAGATCAGGATTTTCGTGGGAAGTGAAACCACCAGACACAAGTGTCCAACAGCAAACCTGCAGTCACCTGATCCTGAATATGGCACAACCTTTAACTCCTAACTCCAACAGATAATGATGCTACCCTGCTTCTCAACATGTATTCATTGATGCCCACAGGCTGAATCTATTTTAGGTCAGAATGATTCTGAGCAATTTCACTAATAGCTGAAAGGTTAGAGTCCTTTATAGATCAAGATAATACAAATCTTCTAATAACATTATTTATGGTAAGTAAACATGGGTTAATTTTTAAAGTTTGTGTACGTCTTTACTCAATAAACTATGTATATACCCTGAGGAGCTGTCATCATCTCAAATATAAATACTGCTCCCTCATTTTGGGAAAAAAACCTACTTTATAATAGTCTAAGCAGTGGAAGCTGCAACTTCAGTCACAGTGAAAATAACAGGAGGACCTCAAGTCTTCTCTCCTCACCTCCCAGTTTTAAGCAAATAAACTAAAGAAGAATCTTCACACCATATGTCTCATCAGCCTATGTGGAGTCATAATTAGGAATTCTGGTTTCTGGGGCAAGTTCACTTTGGGTGGGAGGAGGGGAAAAGAGAGATAAGGAGTTTAAAATATTCTAAGGCAGCACTTGCCACTATTACTATTGACTTGGTGTGTCCTATAAGGCATGGTTACCTACGTCACATGACAACAGGCTGTTGGCCCTGGTCACATTACAAAAGCTCTTTGAGTATAAGAGTGATAGAGCCATGGTGGGGGTTGGGAAAGAGGGTACACTGGTGGAAAATACATTCAACATAGTTCCTCCCCCCTGGACAATGGCATGAGGTGATGATGCTTCCTCCTTGCAGTATCCTGTCCCCCTTTTCAGGACTCCACCAGCTATGAAAACTGTAAGCCCCTCATGTTAACCTTGACCTAGTTATTGCTATCAGCTTAAGATGGGTACACACACACACAAATACACACACATACACATATATCTATATCTATCTATGCCTATATACATGGCTATGTAATGTTTCTGAGTATTGTTGACATGCATTGGAAGATGTAATACAATGAAAGAAATGAGGAAGGAGGAGGGTGTTAAAGTCACATGGGATTGTTTTTCAAAGACAAGTAAATAATATGCACAAACTTCTTGAGCTCATCTGTTGCAGTGTGAGTCATCCAGGGAGAAGTAATGTGACACAGTGGAGAAAGGAGTGGACTTTAGATCATCAGTAAGACTCAGTTCAAGTCTCACCTCTAACACATACTGGCTGTGAGCCCATGAACAAATCAGTTGACTTCTTGGTGTCCCAGACAACTCTCTGTGATTATAAATTGCAGAGTTCTACAAATCTGCATTAGGAAAGGGACTGTCCTCACTAGGAGTTCCATGCACCAATAAAAAAATAGGTACAGTACAATCTGCAGTGCTCATTCTAACAGATTTTATGCTCTTGGATCCATTATTCCCCCAACCCTTAAGATTAGCAAATGCACATTAATTCATCCCAATACCTCTCCCTCCTTATTCCTGTCTTGGAGTTCTCCTAAAATCTATTTTTTTTGTTTCTCTCATTTCTGTCTTGTGCTATTTTGTATTTACTTTTAAGATTCCTGGCATCCTACAGGAGAGATTCCTTACTAAGTCAAAATGCCCCTGGCTCAACATCATCCAGAAACAAATTCCAGCCCTTGAATTCCTTATCTCAGTTACTCAGTTGAGCATATAAGGCTCCAGAACTAAAAAGCTCTTGGAGAGATACTCTGTTGACTTTGATTGAATTATTTGTGTCAGAGCCACGTACCATGTCAGGTAGGGACAGGGAAATAGCTCAATAATTTACTCTCATAACTGGGTGCCAACCTATATGATGTGGCAAATCCCACAAAGAAGAATTAATTGGATTACCTTAGGGATATGCCCAGGAAATATAACATGACTGTGACATAGACCATACTGATGGGAATGACGACTCAATGACCCAACTGGAGTAGGTCCCGGACTTGGCACAGAGCCATGGACTAGCACAGTATTTCTGTCATGTTCCATTATTTAGGATCATGAAGCAACAAGGAGAGCTGTACTAATCAAATCATCTGGCCAGTGTGAAGATTTGTTAACCTAACAAAAAGAAGAGTTCCTCCCTAAGCCTAGCAACACTGGAGAAAGCCCCTTCAGGTGACACAAGGCAAATCCAAACCACTAATCACCTGCAAGAGAAGCCACAAAACATTGTACTGCTCCCAGTCTACAGAGAGAGACAGAGAGAGAGAGAATCTTCTTTTCCTAAACACAGAAATTATAAATTTCCTTTTTGACTCATTTAAATTACCATAAATAAAGCATCAGCTTAAATATTAGAAAAACCAGCAGTAACAGAACTGCATGAAAGAAATGAAGGCTGGGAACATGAAGAAAAAAATTTGTTTGAATAGGGAAAGGGGATATCTTAATACTTTATAAATCAATTGGAGTCAATCATAAGCACTTAGCTTTTATGGGGATATATCTGTTAAGTCCATCATCCAAAGAAGAAAGGGAAAAATGTTTCCGTATGTTAAAAATATCAGATTAAAACACAAACATCTTTATTCATCAATAATGGGAAGGTTCATTCCCCGATGGGAAGGTTGACTGGGCTTGGCTATTTTCTCACATTCTTCCCATCTCCATGATGACATTTCATTTTGTGGGTTTGAGGGCTAGGAGGGTATACTAGAATCTAAGGAAAGCCACAAAATGATTGAGGTGATTGGAATTCTGGCCAATATTCAAATCGCAGAGAGAAGACTGGAATCACTCTAAAGCAGGGATCAGGAGGTTTAAGGGAAGTCATAAATACAAAGGGGTTGGAGACTAGCACAATGTCATGGGAAAGGGAGTAAAGGAGCTGAATAAACTACTTGTTCTGTCCTTTCAGTTGTATCTGACTCTTCATGACCCCATTTAGGGTTGTCTAGACAAAGATAGGGGAATGTTTTTTCTATTTCCCTCTCCGGCTCATTTTATAGATGAGGAAACTGAGGCAAACAGGGTTAAGTGACTTGCCCAAGGTCACACAGCTGGTAAGTGTCTGAGGTCAGATTTGAACTCATGAAGATGAACCTTTCTGACTCTAGGCCCAGCCTTCTATCTCCTGAACCACCTAGTTACACAAAGTCATGGGAATGATAATGAAGTTTCTAAATGAGCCAGTAGGACTCAAGGGAAGCTAGGTGGCACAGTGGTTAGAAAGCATGGCCTGGAATCAGGAAGATCTGAACTTAAATTCAGTCTCGCTGAGACCCTGGGCAAGTCACTTGACCCTGTTTGCCTCAGTTTTCTCATCTATAAAATCAGTTGGTGAAGGAAATGGAAGATTTCTGGATACTGGAGATACACTCCAGTATCTTTGCCAAGAAAACCATAATAGAAATGGAAGACCTCAACAAATCCAGTGGAGTGAGAATAAACCAGGAACATTGGCTCATTCAAGGCTCTGTCAAAACTAGAGCTATAACTAGGAATTCTAGAACCTAAGATAAATTCAATTGAGGTGGAGGTGAACAGGAGGAGGTTTCCAATCCTCTTCAACCAAAGGTCTATTCATGAGAGGATGAGGAGAAGTGATTCCCTATTTCTCCCCTGTGCTTTTGCTTTCTCAATGAACTCAGCCAGCATCCCAACCAATCCTAACCCTAGAAGTTTCATGGGTCAGTAGAAAACCTTGGGGAATGAGGTACAAAGCTGATGATCTCCTAATTCCCAACTAATACAGCATATAAAGCCAGAAAAGATCTTCACAGATCTTCCAATCAAAACTCTTCCCTGCACTATATACTCCTCTATGGGAGTATACTAAGAGGGCAGGGATATGGGGGTGATTTGATCAGCATCATGTAAGTCATAAGTGACTGAGCTGGGAACTGAATCCATATTCTGACAGTTAAACAAGCATTCTATCTAGGAAGCATCCTCACCTCAGCCAAGAGGTAGTTACATGAAACATAGATCTCAGCATTTGTGCTCTGGATATATGAATTTTCAGGGTAGAAATTCTTTTTGTATTGCGTCAGCTACTCCTTTTATTTCCTAAAGGAACAATTTGAGGATTGCAAAATGATAAAAGGATATCATAATCAAAATTCAAAACCCAATCTAGTATTGGGAATAACAGATTCAAATTTTTCAAAAATAATAACAGAGAGGTTTTGACTATATCTTTTATTTGAAGGGGGATGGAGAGGTTGGGAAGAACTACAACTAAAAACCACCATTGTATTTCATAGTTTGTAGAAACCATCATCAGAGGCTTTGCTTCACATAAAAGAATTCAAAATTAATTTTGCAGCCAAGAGGACTTTTAGTATTAATGAAATAAAAACACTGGCCTGCTTGGAACAGCAATGATGATAAATTCACCAAATGCCAATTTGGTACAGTTAGAATATAAATGGAAGGGGGGAGCTCCCATTCAAGTATCATAATATTAATGAAAAGTCTGAGATAGATATGAATACTAAGCAAGAAGCAAATCTATAAGATGTTAAATTTATCTCGATGTGTTACATTGGGTAATAAAACGAAGCATGCATCTGAGGCAGCTTCATTATGAGATGATAAAGCATAAGACTTATTCAGTCAGTAGCTCAGGGTTGACTGGTTGAAGCAATCCTTCTACTCTATGATTTATTACTCCAGTGGTCCCTTCATAAACTTTTCAAAGTACGGTGTAGCCAGTCTTGAGGATCTCTCAGTACTGTGACTCTGCAATACATAACTACTGGACAGCGGACATGGTTACTTTCTTGGAATTTACAAGTTGCACTAGAAGGAAAAAATCTTTTGGAGGTATGAGGACAAGGTTGAACCAAAATAAATTAATAAAAGATCCGTTAGAAACAAATACTAAGGATCTTCCCTCAGAAACCCAAAAGTTATGGTATAATTATCTTATTTATCTGAGACAATAAAGAGGGGTCTATCTCTTCTGTTTGTTTGTTTTGTTTTGTCTTCCCTCTCTCCTTTGATGAGAGGAAGTCTGAGCATAGGATTTCATCATTATAGGAACCTCCTGGTCTTCTCTTAAAGAGACCTATTCACTCAATGGGCATTACCTTCCTCTAAGGGAGTACCTGAAAAGGTCTAGTCTAAAAAGGCCAAGGTCTCCCATTGTATCCTGGTTCATCTCTAGTCATCCTGATGAATGTCTGGTCATTGGACCCAGATGGCTCAGGAGGAGAAAGTGAAGCTGGTGACCTGCATAGCCCTCCCTCCCTCAAAACAAAGTCAAGTGCAAGTCATGTCATCATTTCTCTGATGTCATGGTCTTCTTTGAAAACAAAGCATGAACACAGACTGACCTCCTGGTATGTAAACTCCTTTCCCTCAATTCAAACTATTAATTCCTTATAGACTTAGGGTGCTTCCTAAGACACTGAAAAATTAACTGACTTGCCTATGATCAAACCATTAGTAGGCATTAGGAGATAGCTATATGACTCAGTGGATAGAGTGCTGGGCCTGGAGTCAGGAACACCTTAGACATTTACTATTTGTGTGATGTTGGGCAAGTCACTTAACTTCTGTTTGCCTTAATCCATTGGAGAAGGAAATGACAAACCAATCCAGTGTTTTTGCCAAAAAAATCCTATAGACAGTATTGGCATGCTATTAGTCCATGAGGTCACAGAACTAAACAAAAACAACATTTAGTTGTGTATCATTATATATTAGTATATATCAGGGACATGACTTGAGAGGAAATGTGATGTAGTGGAGGAGCTACAGATCTTGGAACTGAAAAAGATCCAGTTTCAAAGAAGTTACCATATTCCCTGAAAAACTTCCATTTCATTAGAGGGAGAACTGATAACTCATAGAAGTTAGACTTGGAATGGAGCTCAAAGACCAACCAGAGCAAACTGTCATGGTATAAAAGTCTCCTCTACAATATATTGACCACAGGATCATCAGACATCTCCCTGAAGACCTTTTGTGTTTCAGAAACCCTCCTGAAGGAAAACTCATTCCATTTTCATATAGTTTCACCAGGTTAGGAAATTTTCATTGCTAATTGGAAAATGTCTAGCCTTTGACTTCAATAAATTGAGAGATATTCAATATGATTAAATGCTAGGAAATATACTTCAGCTTCCATAACACTTTAAAAAAATTTTCCATAACCTTCATACAGCTTTGCAAATACACCACAGCACTGCTAGGGCTGGGGGCTGGGGGACTATTCATTCATTCATTCATTTCCCTATTTGATTTTGTTGACTGGATCTAATATAGCAGGCTAAGCTGGGTGAGGCCATGGACACATCTCTCACAACAGAAGGGGGAGATCGAAAGACTTAACATATCAGAATTAGAACTTTGTGCAAACAGTGAGTAGGGTGGTGGGGAAAGAGGGGGTTAGCTCTTAAACTCTACTACTTTTCAATAGTTTTAATTATCAAGTTGATATTCAAACATTTTTTGAGAAACATCCAATATTCTTTCTCCACTCCATTTTTTTTTACTCCCTATGAGAATCATGGCCTAAGCACCCACCCTGTGAAGTGGGTGATATTATTTTCTTCATTTCACAGCTGAGAAAACTGAGGATGAAATAATTTAAGTAAGCTACCCAGGGTCACACAAGTAATAAATGCCTAAGGCAGAATTTGAACTCAGGTTTCATGAATTCTCCTTCCACTTAGGTGATCACAGGAAAAGAAATTCTACATAAAAGAGGACCACTCTGGATGGGGAATAACAAATCAGGATATGATTTACTACAAAAAACAAGCAACTTAAACACTTGAGGTGCATTTTTTATGCATCTATAAAGAAATGGCCTTTTCTCTAGGACAGGGCATCAAGAAAATATCTGAAAGTAAGCCTTAGGAATGAGGCCTTTTTACTGAATGAAATAATCTTTTCAGAGAAGGTAATGAGGCAAAAGAAGTAGTCCATAATTATAAAGGGACATTTGGGCAACCTTGCCCCACTAGGGCAACCCACTAGGTTTAAGGTGGAAATTCCTGCCCCCTTCATACCATTACATTAAAAGTGTGGGCTTCCTTAGACTAAATAACTCGGACCTGGGTGGGGAACCTGCAGCCTTAGTGCTACATGTGGTCTTCTAGGTCCTTAAGTGTGGCCTTTTGTCTCAATCCAATTTTGGTTTCAGTCAAAAGGTCATACTAAAGGACCTGGAAGGCACTTGTGGTTTCCTACCTTCCAAAGCATAAACTTCCATCTTGTGAATGCTGCTTACATATAAATTTATACCTCCAACATGTTGTCTTATCTGAAATCCTCCCTCCCTCTCTTCCTTTACTGCACCTTTGAGATAGGAGCCAACTTAAATTAGGACATTATTTGAGTGACTGATCAGAGAGCTATCTGATGCAACACTTGTATATCTATTGTCTTTCTTCCCCCTTAAAGAGAGCAAATGCACAACAGTCCTCCAGCTTCTCATTGCCTTTCATACTTTTAGTTATTTCTCCCTTAAGTAATTCCTTTTTTGTAAGTACACATATCTCATCTTCTCTTTAAAAACCACTTTCATTTGTCAGAAGAACATCTCTAGTTCTCTCTTCTATACTCAATGCATTTGTTAATCACAAATCAAACGTAACCGTGGTTAATTGTCAAGGAAAAGGAAAGGAATGTCTTAAAGTAGAATTAGATGCAATAAAGTATCAATGTCATCATTTATATTCAAAACCTTGAAAATAATCCTATGTCCTTCATCAGGATGTGTACAGGTCTTTATAAACATCCTACCTCTAACTGAAAAAGCTCTTCTTGACCTTTAGCTTTTTAGATTAATTTAGAAATAAAAGAAAAATGTTACAATGCCACCCAACACTTGTTTCTTATTCAATTTTGTTGTTCTGTTTAATTAATAGCATCACAAGAATATCATTTTCTACTAATTTTTGTTTAAAAGATACTCCAATGTTATGGGTTACAGGAACTTTTGTGGAATTGCCTAGAAACCTAAGTACCATCTTATATATAATTTCCATGAAAAAAATTATATTCAGAGTTCCAAATATCCAATCAAAAGATAAACCCTTGGATCACAATCTATTTGTTAGTGTTGAATGTCTTGTTCTGAAAAGAAAAAAAAGTCACCCGACTGCTCATAGATTTAATCAGATTGCTTTGAGAATATGAAGATGGAAAATAGAAATAAAATAATCATTCCTTACTACTCATCAGCAAAAGCTCCTTCTTGTTTGAGGTGAAAAGCTATTACTATTGTTAGCTTAGTTAAATAATACTAAGGAAAAAATGCCTGATGAGGGGTCAGAAGGCTTTGGTTTTAGTCCTGGCTCTGTGAAGTAGTGAACTGATTGTATGATGTAGGGCAAATCATTTAACCTCACTGGGCCTCAATATCCTTACTGATCAAATGAGAATTATTTTTTTTTCTAAGAGATCAAATGAAGCTACTTCCCTGCTATCAAATTACAGGACTCTTGTCACAGTGATCTCTTATGTGAGACCAATTTATAAGTGAAACAGAATTTTAATGGACACTTTCAATACTCTGGAGACTAAAAGGGGCACAAGACTGATCTACTTATAAGAAATTCTACTCCATAATAAATAGTATTATTGAAGGGTCCAGTATATAAAGAAGAGAAAACATCATTTGTAGCTACGAGGGGGTAATAAAGTGGTAGCTTACTGCCCACATTCTTTTTAGCAACTGTAAGAATGAATGAATAATAACAAATAGCTAGAATTTATGTAGCACTTGAACATTTGCAAAGAACTTACAAATGCTATTTTATTTTATTCCCTCTAATCACAAGAAGTGCGTACTATTACCCCCATTTTACAGATGAGGAAACTTAGGCAGGTAGAGGTTAACGTGGTCAGTAAGTGTCTATGGCTGTCTCTGGCTTCAGGTCATCTTGATTACAAGCCCAGAGCTCTATCTACTGTGCCACCTAGATGCCTCAAAAATGATAGATTGAGTGAACAAAAGGTTTTAAAAATGTTTCCCATATACTGAACAATGGTGATACAAGTAGAAAAGTAAGACAGTTCTTGTAAAGAGGATTAAGAATCCTCAAAACCTCTCTTTAATAGAAAGACACACACACACATATATGTATACACACACATAAATATATAAGACATAGGTATAATGTTAATGGGATTTAAGATCTTCCCACCAATTAATAGACCTTAAGTGGAACTCATTAAGGGAAGCTTGCTTAGACGAGACTTGCTTTTAGAAAGGCCTTCACATCTTTTGCTAATTTCTAATTAGGCACTGAGTCATGTAGGTTGTGATGCCTTCTTGCTCTGAGAAATGTATATGTGCTTTGAGTTGGTATTTTACTTTGGGGGCTCATTTATGAGTGGCCATATGTTCAGAGCTCCCCTGCTGCTCAGACATAAAGGTTCTCTCAATCCAGGGATATATATAAAATGTATAGCAATATTTCTTTGACTCAGGCAATAAAGCCCTGTCTATTGGTATTTTTATCTCTGCTTATATTTTCTCTTTATTTTCTCTGCTTGTATTTTCTCTAAAGGTCAGGGTGCTGACTTTTCTCCTAAACTAGTGAATGTAATTAAAAAAAATTGTTGAACCCTTAAACAGTTATCTTTCCTACTAAAGCAGATCCAAGAACCTGTGCCAGCAAGTTATCCTGGGTATGTTGGGGAGCTTGCTGCAACATTAGGTTATGTGTGTGTGTTCGACCTTTGTTGCTGAAGAAGACCATGCCATCAGAGATATGATGACATGACTTGCACTTGACTTTGTTTTGAGTGAGGGAGGGCTGTGCAGGTCACCAGCCTCACTTCTCCTTCAGAGCCATCTGAATCCAGTGACCAGATGTTCATCAGGATGAGGAGATGACGCAGGATGAGGCAATTGGGGTTAAGTGACTTGCCCAAGGTCACACAGCTAGTGATACTATGGAGGATAGTTTACCATCCTGATAACAATGCTAGATATTACTAACCAAGGTATCCTGTCTACGTACTTGGCTTCAAAGCCATAATAATAAATAATATGCGTTGGGTCAGATTTTTTTTGGTCCCCACTAACATGATCAGGAGATTATATGTATAATAAATTCTTTAAGTCAAGAAATAGCAAAAATATAGAGAGCCTTAGGAGGAAGACCAAGTTTGTTTTATTTTTACTTTTTTTAATGCAAAATGAGTAGAGAATGAGACCCAGAAGGTGGAAGTCACCTAACCTATCCTTATCCTAAGCCTCATCATGTCAATTTCTCACTTTCATGAGCACTAAATTCATCCAGTTTCATAAAAAGAAAATGGTTAATGCCAGAGTTGACATCAGTGGCATTTTAAAATATGACAGTGCTCGACTATTAAGCCATAATCCTGCAGTCAGAGCTCTGAAACACTGTCAGGTGCATTCAAGCACTACAGGCGAGGACTTTTAAATTCAGGCAAGAGGCATCCACTGTGCAGAAAGAGGGCTGGTTCTGCGTGGTGCACCTGGGCTGTTATTGTCGAAGTGGCTATCACACTGACATGGGCAGAAACCCAGGAATCCTGACCTCACAGGAGGATCCTGCCTGCAAAACCAACTTGTAACAAACAACCTGCTCCATGCATGAAAGGTCTAACATGTACCCAAAATGCAAATGACAGAGTGCTACAAAATCAATGGATTGGCTAAAGCTAACCACTTATATCTCTCCTTCCCCATCTCTAAAGTTTATATAATAATAGTAATTAGCATTTAGGTAACACTTTAAGGTCTGCAAAGCACATTACGAAGATTATTTCCCTTGAGTCTTATAACAACCTTGTGACACAGGTACTGCAGTTAGGAGACATTTGGAGATGGTTTACTCTCTTAATTAGGGAGATGACCTGAACCTGTGATTTCACTCTATAGGGGAGTATGGGATGAAGAAACTTACTTTATGGATACAGGTTAGTACCTTCTTTGAAAGTTGTAATTTCAGAAAGTTTTTGGATCATTGAGAGGTTGAGTGACTTGCCTAGGATTACACAACCAGGATGTGATGGAGACAGGATATCAACCCAGTTCTTTATGGCTTTGAGGCTCTCTATTCAATATAGTACTCCCTTGGTTAAAACAGAGAGAGAGAGAGAGAGAGAGAGAGAGAGAGAGAGAGAGAGAGAGAGAGAGAGAAAGCACACTTACATAGTCAATTAAATGGAGATTCAAGTGGAAGTAGAAATGGGAAGTAAAAAATTCTCTTAAATCCTCAAGCAACTCCAAGTGGAAATCTTTCCAAGTTAAGAGGTAACTGAATAATTTAGGTCTATTTAATTTGTTGCTGTTCAGTCAGGTCTGACTCTTCATGACCCCACAGACTATATTGTCCATGGAGTTTTCTTGTCAAGGATGCTGGATTGGTTTGTCATTTCCTTCTCCAGCAGACTAAAGCAAACAGAGGTTAAGTGACTTTCCTAGGATCACATGTCTGGTAAGTGTCTAAAATCATATTTGAACTCAGGTCTTTCTGACTCCAGGCCCAGTGCTCTAATCCCTGACCCACCTGACTGCCTCCAAGCTACCCAAGAGCAGGGAATATTTCTATTTTTCCTTTGTAACTTAGTTTTCGGCACTGTGTCTGATACAGAGTGGGAGCTTAATAAAATATCTGATTGATAGTTTGAGTGACGAGATGGTAAAAAAAATTAACATTTGTCCTATAAAAAGAACCAAGGAAAATGATTCTTGTGAAATGATTATTCTTTGCCGAATTGTTTTAGCATGAATGATCAACTTAAAATGACCAATATGAGAGGCCATCTAAGCCCTGTTTCAAGTGATCATTCATTTTGGAAAGTTTTAATGTCATTCATTTCATTATTCACTCATCAAGCATTGGGTCCTAGTAGGTGAAAGTCATATCATCAAAAAAATATTTGAACTCATTTTCTGGATTTGTTGTCTTGTGAACTTACTCTACTGCTTACATATTTTCAGTCCTTCCCTCTAGCCCCTTCCTTTAGAGTCCCATTCCCACTCTCTTCAAAGCACATCCTTGGATGCTGCCCTGGCATCTGAACAAGAGCATTGATGAAGGATCTCACTGCTATTTTGCCTGACATTCAGTTTTAATCTGGCACTCAGCAGGAAAGATGGCCTGGAGGTCAGGCATGATGATTGCTTTTGGATTCAGCCAGATCTCTGTGTGTCTCTTTGCACACTCTTGCCTCCACAGATGTAAATGAGAGCAAAAAGCAAATGATCCTGCATTTAATGTTAGTTATTGAGAATGCTTACAAAAAGCCCTTACTCAGATCCTCATTTTGCTATTTCTCTTTGAGGGGAGAAAACAAACAAACGAACAAAAAACTATATCAGGAAGTCAATGAACCAAATCAAAACAAAACAAAGCAGGTAATAAAGGGTTTGGTGCTTATAACTTAGAGAAGGGGTAAGTGTCACATCAAAGGCTTGTAAGATGTCTTAAAAGAGGTTATTTTCTTTAGAGATCATTAGGGCTTTCAGGTAAAGTTCAATGTTCTTTTCACTCCACTAATATTTTTGTCCACTGTAGTCCAAAAATGAGAGTTAGAAAGGGCTTTAGAGGTTATCTAGCCATCTCATGAATTTACAGATGAGGAAACTTAAGCCCAGACATGTTAAGTGACTTGCCAAAGGAGGTAGAGTTGGGCATTCAAATTGAGATCCCAGGTCTCAGGGCTTAAAATGGAACAATAATAGCTCCTTCCAACACACAATATTACCTCTCAAGTTATTGGATCTGAGAAACAAAACAAGAACAAAATTTCTAGGGTCTGAAAAAACAATAGGAATGTAGACTTTGGGTCTACACCATGATCTAAGAAACAAAGCAAAACAAAAACAAAATTTCCATGGACTGAATAAACAATTGGAATACTGAATTTGGGTATAAGAAGTTGGCAGCCTGTTCAACACAGTTGAAAAGTTGAAGAAAAGATATCAGTCAATGAATCCATCAATAAACATTTATTTAGTGCCTACTATACATGTCAGGGGCAGCTAGGTGGAACATATATAGAGAGCAGGACCTGGAGTCAAGAAGACACATCTTCCTGAGTTCAAATCTGGCCTCAGACACTTACTAGCTACATGACCCTGGTCAAATCACTTAATCCTGCTTGCCTCAGTTTCCTGATCTGTAAAATGAGTTGGAGAAGGAAATGGCAAACCACTCTAGTTATCTCTGCCAAGGAAACCCCAAAAGGGGCCACAAAGAGTCAGACCTGACTGAAACGACTGAACAACTATGTACTAGGCACTGTGGTATAAGCGCTAAAAATATGGACAAAAAGAAGCAGGCACATTCCTCAAAGAGCCTGTGCACCCTTTTAGGCAAGACAACTTTCATATATCTATATCTATATATATCTATATCTATATATATATATATATACACACACACACACATGTATATATACATATATATGTACACACATACACATATATGCACATACACATATATGTGTATACACACATATGTGTGTATATACATATATATGTACATACATACATATATATATATATATAAAACATACAGGACAAAAGGAAACATGTACTTATTAAGTACCTACTGCATGCCAGGAACTATGCAAAGGGCTTTACAGACATTATCTCATTTGCTCATCACAACAAGCCCAGGAGGTAGGTGCTAGTATTGTCTACATTACCCTTAATTGAAGAAATTGAGGCAAACAGAAGTTAAGTGACTTACCTAGGGTCATGTAGCTAGTTCAGTCCTTTCAGACTTTCCTACTCTTTGTGATGACATTTGGGATTTTCTTGGCAAAAATAATGGAGTGTTTTGCCATTTCTTTCTCCAGCTTATTTTATAAATGAGTAAACTGAGGCAAACGAGGTTAAGTGACTTACACAGCTAGTAAGTACTTGAGGCTGGCTTGGGACTGAGTGCTGTATCTACTGCATCATTTAATTCTTTAACACATAAAACATTTGTAGGGGAAGTCATTGATGACTGAGGGGATAAAGAAAGGTTTCTAGTAAAAGGAAGCCTCCAAGTTTAATTCTGAAGGAAAGAAGAGATGACAAGAAGTTAAAGTGAGTAGATAGTACATTCTTTTCATAGAGAAAGACCAGTATAAAATTACAGAGATGGACCAGGCTAGGTATATCACAAAGTCTTGGGAAGGGAAAAATATTCACCAAGGTTGGGAAAGTTGTGAAGGGTCTTAAATCTAAACAGAAGAGTTTATACTTGATACTAAAAGCAGGAAGCAATCATTGGAGTTTATTGAGTTTTTACACCATCATATTTGTGGCCTTGTGGAAGATGAGTTAGAGTGAGATCATAAAGGACATGACTGGAAAAGGAGGTAGACAGGTCAAATAGTGATTATCAGGGATCATTTGATAGATAGTCCAAGTACTAGGCTACTACTCCCAAGATACTAGAAGAACCAGAAGTCCTTTGGAAATCTGGAAGCTTTATAGAAAGGCAAGTACATTTTAAGAATCACAGAAATTAGGGTGTGATTAACTGTTGAGAGGGTGCAATATGCACTGGTAGAGGGAGGACCTTCTAGACAATATGTGCAGACAAATGGAAGTATCCAATCCTGAATCACTTCCAAGTGATTTATTTCTTCTGCTGGGAGCTAGTTGCCACAATGGATAGAGTACCAGGTCTGCAGTCAGGGATGGTCACTAGGTGCAATAGATAGAGAGAGCATAAGGCCTAGACGTAGGAAGACCTGAGTTTGAAGCCAACCTCAGACACTTACTAGCAGTGTGGCCCCAAGCAAGTCACTTAACCCTGTTTGCCTCAATTTCCTCATCTATAAAATGAGCTGGAGAAGGAAATGGCAAACTACTCCAGTCTCTTTGCCAAATAAAAATGGGGACATGAAGACTCAGACATGACTGAAATGACTGAACTGCAGTCAGGGAGACCTTAGTTCAAATCTATCCTCAGACACTTTCCTGTGTGATGGAGTACCTGAAAAAGCCAGCCTAAGAAGGTCAAGGTCTCCCATTGCATCCTGGGCCATCTTCAGTCATCCTGATGAATACCTGGTCACTGGACCCAGATGGTTCAGGAGGAGAAAGTGAGGTTCATGACCTGCACAGCCCTCCCTCACTCAAAACAAAGTCAAGTGCAAGTCATGTCATTATTTCTCTGATGTCATGGTCTTCTCTGAAAACAAAAGACGAACACAACAACCTGTGTGATTATGGGTAAGTCCCTTAACCTTTGTTTGTCTCAGTTTCCTTATCTGACTTTTCTAAGAATCAAATGAGATAAGAATTTTTAAAGTGCCAAGTACAGTACCTGACATGTGGTAAGCACTGTATAAATGTTACTTAGCATTAACTCTCTATACTATTACCTATATATCTATATATTATATCTATGTATCTATCTGCATTATCTATTATAACTTCTCTCAGTCCCAGTATCCTAATCTATCAAATGTGAATAATAGTAGCACCTATCTCGGGGGATTGAAAAGATCGAAGAACGTCGTACATCACACAGCAAACCTTAAAGTGCTATAGAAATATTGTTATAGTTATCATTATGGTATAGTTATGTTTTGCCATGGTCTTTTCAGAGTAACAGAACTTACCCTTCTGAAACTGAGTCAACTGCACTGCCAAGAATGAAGAAAACCAGTGCCACATGTCAGAGTTTTACAGACTCTACCAACTCTGCTTTTTTCTCCTGCTTTGCTCTCTATCTTTATTGTGATTCTTCTTTGTCCCTTTTTCTTTTCATCTCTGCAGTCATTTGTTTAAACAGGCATTTATTGAGTACCTACCAGGGACATAGTACATACAGCATTAGTATTTCACTTGAGAAGTCATTCTGGAAAACACTTGTATGAAGGACAGCTTTTGTAAAGAATAAAGTGAAAAGAAACATTGAGTGAACCCAATGAAGTGAATGAGTGGTTAAGTAGGAGCACAGTCTCTGGTCATCATTAGTCTTCATGCTTTTCCTAGCCTCAGACTGTCTCCCAATTAAGGTTCATTCAGAGTGTCACTGTACATCTAATTAAGGGAAATGCAGTCTATATAGAATTTATTGATTCAAAGAACCACCATGTGGATGCTTCAGACAGGAACCTTACGATATACAAGAATCTAATGGCTTTATTGTATCTTAGATCTGTCTCCCAAACTAAACTATAAGTTCACTGAAGGCAGGGATCCAGTTTTAAACCTCTTATGCATAGCCAGGATAGCTGTAAAACTTCTATCTAGTTGTGATGAATTCTTATTGATTGATTTAATATTCTACTATTTTTCATTTAGAGGTTGTAATTCATTAAAACCACTTGACCAGTTCCATGTTGCTAGTTTAAAATAATTAGCTCTAAAAGTTACATCCCAGACACTCCTAATTAGAAATATCAGTATAATGGACAAGATTACATTACTCTCCTTCACAACCTCTATAGTTGCACCAAAAATGCTTTCTTTCTGTTCCTTATACTCCCTCTTCCTATCCATGCAGTCCGTCACCCAAGACTAGAATATATTCCTTCTTCACCTCTGCTTTTTAGAATGCCTGTCTCCCTTCGTCGCTCACCTCAACTGCCACCTGCTACATGAGCCTTTTCCTGATCTCCCCAGCTGCTAGTGCCTTCTCAAAAAAATTCTTTGTATATATTTTCTTTATGTACTTATGTGGTTTTGCCTGGTAGATTATTTTTTCCCTTTTTAAAAAGCTCCCTCATAGGCACTTAACACATCCCTGTTGATCGACCATATTTTATCACCATCTTTTCTATCTTAGTGGAAATCTAGTTGGACAATGTCACACTCAAAATGAACTTCAAATCAGCCCATAATTTTATTTCTATAAAACATGAGACAAGTCTAAAATCTGAGGAATAACTAGACTTAGAAAACACTAATCTCATGTAGAGGAGTGTATGAAACAGACACTTAGAAGAAACCTCTAATGATCTGAGCCAAAAATAAAGCAAGTTGGTGTCTCTGCCAGGGTGCCCAAGACCATGATTGATGGTCCCCAACTTGAGGGAGTTAGGAAACAGCAATCAGTATCACCTGAGATATCATCAGCTTTGCAAATACTTCATTCTCTAAAGCAAGACTCTGCATTAATGTAAGAATTAATCACTATCAACTTTTCTTGTTTCTCATTGATTTCTTCCTGTACTACTTGGTGAATCCTAGCTGCAGCCAGCATTAAAGCATCAATTAATTGGAGCTTGAAGGCTTCAGGGAAAGGATTATGCTGTGTATCTCCTTATGAAGGAATCCAATTGTTTAAGTCCAAGGTTCATTTGTTTGAGATTTGCATGATGCACATAGGAAATGTACTGTGTAAGACTTGGAAAGAAACAAGTTGCAGAGAACTGACTTTAGGATCATAGATTTAGAAGTTGGCAGGATCCTGAAGGTCATGTAACCCAACCTCCTCATTTTACAGGTGAAGAAATTGATATTAAGGGTATTGAAAAGACCAGAGTCAGAATTTGAACATAGACTTTTGGACTCCAAAATTAGGTGAATCAGAACATTTTATTATTTTTTAAAAAACATATTTCCTTTATCTTCTATTCTTTTATTCAGTAATATTTTCTCTCAGTTTGAATGTTGTTAGAAATTATAAGTGATTGTAAGAGTACTTCTATTTTAGAATACTAAATTTAGCTAGGTGGTGCAGTGGATAGAGCACCAGTGCAGAAGTCAGGAGGACCTGAGTTCAAATCTCACCTCAGACTCTTGACACTCACTAGCTGTGTGACCTTGGATATGTCATTTAACCCTAATTGCCTTATCCTGGATCATCTCCAGTTATCCTGATGAATATCTGGTCACTGGATGCAGATGGCTCTGCAGGAGAAGTGAGGCTGGTGACCTGCGCAGCCCTACTTCACTCAAAACAAAGTCAAGTGCAAGTCATGTCATCGTTTCTCTGATGGCATGGTCTTCTTTGGCAACAAAGGATGAACACACTAAATTTAATGAATAATTCCCATTTAAAATCCCCTTGTTTTCTCTTGCTAAATATATTGGTAGGAATGAAGAGAATGGAAAATATGATTTTGAAAATTAAATTTACTCACGAGCATAGAGGATCAGGTAGTAGTTTGCTGGACAATTTTACTTTAGTGGTAAAATGAGGCAATATGTGAATAATACTTTTCCATCCTAATTTATAATTGACAATTAGTTAATTTACAATCCTAATACTTTTAGGGAAAACACTCATTCAAAGTACACTGTAGTAGTCCTAAGAAGAATGAGATAAGATTCATTAGTTACTTCTTTGGTGCAATATACATAATATTCTACAGAAGCACAACTCTCCCTCTTTTCTGTGCTCCCTTCCCCAAAACTGTGTGGTTATGACTGTTTCTGGGGCAGGTGGATAGAATTCCAGGTCTAGAGACAGGAAGACTCATCTTCAAGAATTCAAATCGGGCTTCAGACACTTACTAGCTGCATGACCTTGGGCAAACTCTGTTTGCCTCAGTTTTCTCATCTATGAAATGAGCTGAGAAGGAAATGGCAAACCACTCCAGTATCTCTGACAAGAAAACCTCAAAAGGGGTCAGAGTTGGGCACCACTGAAAAAACAAACAAACAACTGAACGACAACTCTTTCTGATATTGATGCTCTTGAGGTTATCATTGACCTGCTAAGAGACTACATTAATTCTCCCATTAAAGTTCTTCATCCCTATTTGTCTGATTATAAAGAGGAGTCAATGGAAACAAAAACAGGTTAAGTGTAAATAACATTCATACATAGACTGTGAGCTCCTTGAGATAAGGGATAATCTTTTGCCTTTCTTTGTATTACCAGCATATAGCAAGATGTTTAACATGTAGTAGAGTGGACACTTAATAAATCTACTGACTCCTTATTATCTGGCATATTATGTAAAGATGAGGTTACAATCACCATAGTATGTAGCGCTTTGAATGTTACTTGTAAAGTGATGGCAGCTAAGTGGCCCAGGGGATAGAACCCTGGGCCTGGAGTCTGGAAAACCAGAATTCAAATTCAACACCTAAACCTTAGCCTTGTGATCCTGGGCACATCATTTAACCTCTGTGTACCTGTTTCTTCACCTGTGAAATAGGTGAAGCACCTATCTCACTGTATTGTTATGAGGACCCAATGTGATGTTATTTGTGAAGTCTGAAGCACAAATGATAGGCATATAGCAAGCACTTAATAAATGCTTATTCCCTTCCCCTTCTCTTCATAAAGAACTATATTGTCATAGAAGATGAAAACTGGAAGGGACCCTATTTATCATCTACTTCAACCCCATCATTTTGCATACGAGGAAACTGGACCAGAAAGGTAATGTGATTTTCTCAAGGTTGCACAGTGGCCTGATAACACAATTAGGTCTAGAACCCCTGATTTCTAACTCCTAGTTTAATGTCTTTTCGTTATGTCCTGTTGCTTCTCAATAAAGCATTAAAATGTGTTGAGGGTTGTTAAGGCATGAACGTTCCTCTTTCTTTTCTTTCACTCAGTCACACTGCTAGCTTTCATCTCTTCAGTTTCTAACAGAGACCAGAGAGACTCAAAAACCTTTAAGTTAACCTTGGTATACTGACCTGAAGATTGTCCTCAAATAAACTGATCATTTTAGAGCTATCTCAAGTCTATATATTGTTACAACTAATGAATTGTAATCTTTCAAGATAGCAATTCTGAGCCATGTCAGGGGCTCTGGTCATCAGGACAGAGATTTAAAACTGAAAGAGATGCTTGAAGTCATTTAAATTCTGCACTTTCTGATTTAGGAAACAAAGGCCTGAAAAGTAACATGACTTGCCCAAGGTCACCCAGATATTAAGTGATAGAAATGGTATTTGAACACATACATTCTGAGTCTCCACTAATCTAGACTGCAAAATGATAGTGAAAAGAGTCTATGAAGATATTCTAATAGTATACACATAATCAAAACCAGGGAGTGATTAATATTGGACCTTTATAGATTGAATGAACTCCTCTTGTCAACACCCTCCAAGTGGATCATTAGAGAGATAAAATAGATGAAAACATAGTCTAGAAAATCTCACACTATAAGTCTATTGCATTCATTGCTTCCTTCCATGTCCCCAAGCAGCTTGGGTGGGAGAAGAGGTAGGGAATTATTTGAAATATAGTGCAGATTGTAAGCCCATGGGAGTAGTCCAGTTATTTATTACTTTATTTTGCTAGAAACACCACCTCAAAAAAATAAATCTTAGGGAATAAATGTTACTTTTCAAGTGTATCCTGGCAAAGCAATATAAAAATAATTTAGGACCAACCGTGTAATTATGTGCATTTATTCCAACCTTCTATTACTAGAGATAACAAGATGAATAGTAAAATGTGAACTTTAACAATCCTGTAATTATAGTCACTGAACCGTGTATTATTGAAAGAATTGTGCAAAACCCAGATGCAAAAGAATCAACTGGGTATGTAAATAGAAATGAAACAGTAAAATAATCAAGTGATGAAGAAGTAATGTAGAAAGCTAAATAGCTTCCCAGCATCTTTTACTGCCACATTTTCATCTCTTTAACAAATCTTCAGTTTATTTTTTTCATTTTGCTACATTTTGTACAATTGTACATTGTTCAGCAGCTATAACGAGCCCAGCCAAATATTCTGGGGCTGCTTATCATTTGGAGTTTTCTATTTTTTTCCCTACCACATAATTGGAATTGATAGAGTGTTTTCCACTAGCGTTTTATGTAATGAGGGCAATAGTGCATACTTAGATGGTATTTCTTGAACTGTGAGGTTCGAGTAAACCCTGGCAATAATAAGAAATACATTATGAAAAATAGAGGTGTTTCTCCTTTTGTGCAAAAATCACAATCTTATTCAGAATTCAGTCCAAGTTCCTGACTGGTCAATAGAGGATTTGAGATTTTGCTTATAATAACTTGGGTGTTGATGAGACCTGTCAAATTCACAATCCTAAGGAACTCAAGTCAGCTTCTCACATCCAGTACTGAGTCAATCCAAGGTCTCTTTGCCTTTAGCAAGGGCAAAAATGTTAATGGACGCCATAGAAATGGGGTGGGGGTTGGGGAGAAAGGAAGAATTAGATTATGCTTAATTATCTGTGTTAATTAAGAGAGTAGTAGTGTGGGTAATCCAAAACAGCAAATAAAACTAAAATTATTTATAACTGAAATACATTATATTTTTCCCCTAACAGATTTTCTTCCTAATTGCATTGTGCTCCAGCTAATATTAAAATCAGATTGCCTTTTCTGAGTACACATTGACTGACAGCATGGAGAAGCAGCCCAGAAGCCAGCCTGGGACTAAAAACTTCACCTTGGATAATCCAAAATTTTTGATCAAGAGACAACTGCATCTGCTTATAGGCTACATGGAGCTAGTGGCAGATAATTCTGCAGTCATGCAAGAGTTATGAGGACAAAAAAAAATAAAAACCAATAGAATGTGATGATGGCAAAATTGACAATTCAAATGCTTTCTTTTAAGAAGCCTTTTAGAGACCCATTAAAGGTTCATTGTTTATGTTCAGTGACAAAGGACAAAAAGATCTCATTTGAAATACAGCAAGATTTCCTAAATTTCTTTTTTTTATGTCACAGATTCTGGTGGATCCTTTGTCAGAAGAATATTCTTAAATGAATAAAATAAAATATACAGGATTACAATGGAAACCAATTATATTAAAATATAGTTATTAAGATTTAAGGTCACAGACCCCCATATTAATTCATAGGACTTATAAGATCACAAATTTCTGCTTCACACACTTGCTAGCTTGTGACCCTTGGCAAGGTACTTAACCTTGTTTGCCTCAGTTTCTGCATCTGTAAAATGAACTGGAGAAGAAAAGGACAAACTATTCCAGTATTTTTGCCTAGAAACCTCAAATGAGGCCACAAAAAGTCAGACATGACTGAAAACAATGACAACAAAAATTTGGGGAATCTTTGAGATTATCTTAATGTGAACTCCTTATTTTATAATGAAGAAACTGAGGTCCAAAGGAGGTAAAATAATTTGGTTAAAATCACACAGGTTGTAAACAGCAAAGTCAGGATTCTAACCTAGGACCTTTGAGTATAAA
>CM053774.1:47571725-47606850 GCA_028658325.1 Potorous gilbertii | reverse complement strand
CATTTTTCACTACCTGTGTATTCTATGTATATATACATACATTTATAAGGATATTACACACATATACATATATATATACACCCAAATGTCTGTGACTATATAGCAGACAAATATTATTTTAAAGGATATTCTCTACTAATGTAAATAACATATTTACAGATATACATATTCATTAGTTTTATATTAAGGTAGCTAGACAGTCTAATAGATAGAGCACTAGACTTGGAGGTAGGAAGACCAGAATTCAAATTCTATTTAATATATGTATTAGCTTTATGATCTTGGACTTGTCACTTAACCACTGTATGTCTCAGTTTTCTCATCTGCAAAAAAATGAATAATCATAACACCCACCTTCTATGGTTGTGGTGAGAGAAATAAATATAAATGTAGAAGGAAATACTATGTATAAAGCTCTCTACAACCCTTAAAACACTGTATCATTGTTAGCTTATCAAAATTATCCAAAGGATATTCTAATTTGTTGATGTTCCGGAAAGTCCCATTCTTTGTGACCCCATTTGGGGTTTTCATGGCAAAGATACTAGAGGCATTCGTCATTTCCTTCTCCAACTCATTATAGAGATGAGGAAACTGAGGCAAACAGGGTTAAATACCTTGCCAAGGGTCACCCAGCTAGAAGTGTCTGGGGCTGGATCCAAACTCAGGAAGATGAGTCTTCCTAACGCCCAGCCCAACATTGTATCCACTAAGCTACTTGGCATACTAATTAATCCTAAAAGTGGACAATAAAAAAATCCAGGGTAATTTCCCAAGTTCATGCTAAAAGTCCTAAAATGTGGATCAAGACTTATTCCTCTATTTTATTTCTCACAAATGCACTAACTGGATGTCTCTATTCAGAATGAAAATTTGGTCTCTGTGTTCCTTTAATGTGACACCAGACCAGATCACTAAATATGACTGTTTGATTTTCCTGGATTAGGTACTTGGCTAGCCAAATGATATTCTTTTCTGCTTATGATTTACATGCTAATTGCAGTTCATTCATTCACATGCCATTATGTTTTCCAGAGAGAATTTACTCTGTTCTGTGAAATGAATAGGAGTGCTTTGTAAATTTAATGTTTCCATTACACTTCAAACCCAATGTAGGACTTTGTAAATGTATTCTTATTTAAATTTAAGACAGACTGACAGAGATAGATTATATATGGACACACAGATGATAGCAAAGACAGAAATATAGACATATCATCATAGATGGATAAATGGATGGATAGTTGGATAGATGAATGGATGGATTGATGGGTGGTTGGATGGACGTTTGGATGGATGGATGGATGGATTGATGGCTGGTTGGATGGACGTTTGGATGGATGGGTAGATGGGTGGATGGAAGGATGGAGAAACAGAGAGACAAAGAACCAAAACTTCGAATTTTATTCTCCACAAGACAAGATTTAGCAGAACTCATTTACCCAGATGAGAAGTAAGGTAATTGGTGGCCTAATACCAGAAGGTTAAAGCTCAAAGAAACCTTAGAAATCTTACAATTAGGTCGATGTCCTCTTTTGAGGGATGAACAGACTGAAAAAAAGAATGGAGAAGTGACTTGCCTAAAGTCACACAGCTTAAGGAAGCACTGGAGAAGGAACGCTAATTCATGACTTCTCAATCTAAATCCAATTTTCTCCCCCACTCTATCATTCTGCTTCTCTATCCTCCTTAGTGTCAGACTTGAGTGTAAAAATATTTGTTGATTACTATTCTAGCTGCCTCTTCTATAGTGCTTTAAGATTTGTAGGCTATTTCTCAGTACATTGAATGAGGTTCAGAAAATGATACTTGCAGTAGACACCTTATGGTTGGAAGCCAATCCATGACATCTAGTCCACCTACCTCCTTTTTAGATAAAGAAAAGGAAGCCTAGAAAACTTGAATGATCTCCCCCAAAACGCATAACCAGAAAGTGGCAAAGTTAGGATTTGAACTCAGCTCTAATAACTCTAAATACAGCGCTTCTTTCACTACAAGGTGAGACAAGTAAAGAGGAGAGAAACAGAATAAGTATTTATAGAATACCTACTATGTGGCAGGCACTGTTAAGCATTTTACAAATTCATCTCATTTTATCCTTACAAGATCCCTGGAAGGTACGTGCTATTTGTATCCCCATTTAATAGTTGAGGAAAATGAGGCAAGCAAAGGTTAAATGTCTTGCCTTCGGTCACAAAGCTTGTAATTGTCTGAGGTCAAATTTGAAATCAAGTTTTTCTGACTCCAGCAAAATGCTCATTCTACTGCAACATACAGTTGCCTAAAGAGAGCATGGACACACTGGAGGCACCAGGCATATTACAGAAAAGAAATGAAAGATGAAAAATAGAAATAAAAGGGAGCACTAAATTCAAACTTTGTCTATTCTATAATTTTGTCCGCAAGTTAACTCTGTTTTTGGTTAGATCAAGGACATTTGTGAGTGAGGAAAAAAACATAAATGTATATTTATACATATACATGAATATATAATCAACACACATGCATACACATATACATATGTAATTATCATATGAATACATATATGTATGTGGAATGGATTACTTAGATATATAATTAAGGTCAAAGTAGACTGGAAACATTAAAAAAAATGAGTCAACAATGCAATGCTATTTTTAAAAAGCTAACATATTAGAGAGATGTGCTATAAGGAGTATTATATACAAGCTCTGGAAAAATAATTTCCCCATTATCATTAGGATTAGTGACATTCTTGCTAAAGAGCTTTTGTTTAGTTCAAGCCTTTACATTTTAAGAAGGAAGAATTAAAGAGGATATAGAAAATAATAAAACACTAGACTAAAAATAAAAACTTCAGAATAAAGGTTAAAGAAGTTGAAAGTCTCTAGTCTAGGAAGGATGAAATTGAGGGGTGATATCTGTCTACTGTTATGTGAAGCTTTCTCCATTCCAAAAGATGAGTAGTAACTGGACATGAAAATCTGAAATCAATTTAGGTTTGATGAGAGAACTTTTTTGTTGTTGTTTAACATTAAGCCTTGTTGAATACAAATAGCTTAGAGATGGATTATATTTAGAGAAAGGAAACTGAGTATCAGAGATTTAGGGATGGAAAGAACCTTGGAATTCATCTGATCTATTACCTTCATTTTACACATGGGGAAACTGAGACCAGGAGAATTTAACTGACTTGCTCAAAGTCACACAGTTGCTAAGATGAAAACTTGGCTTTGAACTCAGGTCCTCCAACTTTAAATCTGGGCCCCTTTTCTCCATATCCTGCTGTTGCCTTTCAATAGGATGACCTATTAGATACACACACACACACACACACACACACACACACACACACACACTATTTTGGATAGGATTTATTATTTCATTGGCACAGAGTGGTCCCTTTGCCAAAGAATGTGATCAACAATTTCAAGCGTCAGAGTCTTTTCTGAGGAGGCTGAGAGGTTAATTGTCTGAGTGTCACACAAGCAGATATGAACATAGATATGTCAAAAGCTAAATATGAAACCAAGTCTTTCTGGAACCAAATCAGACTATCTATGACAACAGATTGCTTCTCAATTATCCTAGATGCAACTTATATTTTTTAACCTTTTGAATTGCTGAAATATTACTCTTTATCTGATTGGTGAGGATGGAAGTTGTGAAGTGACCTTATAAATGGAAAATGATCTGGTACTCATTTAGCCAGAAATAGAAACCTTTCTCCTGGGCTAAATCTAGACTATCCCTTCACATGCTATTCCTGATAATTTTGTGAGAGGCTAACTTCTACTCCAATTAAACATCCTTATAAGAGTCTTTGTTCTTCTCAGTGGTGATATTTCTCACTATCTTGGTCTCATTTCACCCATGGGGCCATGCAGTTTTAGCCTTTCATAAGTATGTTTCAAGTGGGGTTTTATCTTTAAGCACCTAATTCCAGGTTGTACCTGCAATAAAAAAAGATTTGTTTCATACTATGGGCATTTTATGGACTTTGCCAAGATCCTACTTACTGTGAAGTCACTACCAATCATATCTCCCATAAAACTAAAAGAAAGAATGGACGTTGTTGGCCCTGAAGTAGGAGGCACAAATTCAAACTACTGAAGGCTCTCCCTCCACCAAAAACTCTGCTCCTGACCTTCTTCAGTATTCTTCTCCAAATCTCTTTTTACTTTCCCCAACCCTTTCTTATTATGCCTTCTACATTTCCAAAAATATCCCACTGTGTCGTCTTGGCTCATCAACTCAATACCTCTTTTCAGATATCATTTTCAAAAACATCTCTTCTTTCCCATGCCTGTACATCGTCACATCTCTTTGCCTTACTATTATGTATTATTCAACTCTGTAACTGTATTATTCAACTCTGAAAGGCATTTTTCACACATTTTGTCTGAAAGTGACTATACAAAATAAAGTTTGATGTCAGAGAGAAACTTTGTGATTTGGGTGGTCCTTTGTTTGATTAATGAAAAGTGCAGGAAACAGAATTCACATATATCTTAGGACAGCCAAGTTTTGCTAATAGGACATAAGGATTGTGTAGCACAAATGACCAAAACAGACAGCAAAATCAAAATCTTATTTTAGCCAATGTATCCAGGCTCCTTTGACCCAAATTTTCCTGAATGATAAAAACAAAGCCAAATTAACTAATTTTGCATTTACTTGTTTTGATTGCCTTGAAATAGCCACAAGACACTTTGTCAGTACATAATTTAATTCAACAAATGTAAATTAAAAACATATTTAACAGGCCCTCCACCTTTTGTCACATTTTGACTGTGGATCTATTGACCCTTTCCTTAGAACTTTTTTTCCCAGGCAGAAAGCATTAAAGCTTCAGAACGTACCTATCAAACATTATATCCACTGGGGCTCAATCCTCACTGCTTCCAAAATGCTGATATCGTTACATAGCCCAATACTGAACCCCCTCAAACTACACACAGACAGGGTTTATAAGCATAGAGGAATGCGCTAACTCCCACCCAACTGAGTACCCACTCTTTCCTTCTTCCTTTTCCATGGCATACCTTTTCCAATGGGACAATGAAAGGAGAGTTGGGTTTTGAATTAGAGGAACTGAATTCAAATCCTACTTTGCCCAACCATTTTGTTACATCAGGAATGTCACTTAGCCTCTTCTGGCCTCAATTTCTTATCTGTCGAAAGAAGTAACTGAACTGGATGATCTTTAATATCCCTTAATCTATGAATAAATGAAGGAGTGAAAGAAAGAAGCATGTATTAAACACTGCCTATGTTCAAAGCATCATATCAAGCACTGTAGATACAAATAAAAAAATATAGAGAAAAATCCCCTTTTCTAGGGCCTCTCAAATCTTCTGGTTTCACACCAAGTCATAACTCTCTTAAAACAAGTTACATTTTCTTATGCATGTGCACACACTGGCAAATAGGCACTCTCATATATGACAACTCTTTAAACTGCTCGTACTTGATGCCTTGACTTGAGAGTGAATTGGATTTAAGTGAAGGAGGGCTGTGCAAAGTCACCAGCCTCACTCTCTCCTCCAGAGCCATCTGGGTCTAGTGACAACATATAGATCAGGATGACTGGAGAATGTCCCAGATGTATCCAGGCACCAAACCTCCAAACCACACAAAAATAGAACAAAAGAATGGAATGATGTTCTTCAAATAGCTGGAAAAAGAGAATTGGGGGAAAGAGAGATGGAGAGGATAAGTGATAATTGTTTAGGATTATACTAATGTGTCTTAAAAGCATTCAAGTTTCTGGAATTCTCAACATTTAAAATTCTGCATGTCAGAAAAAGCTGACAAAAAAAGACACAGCACCTGCCCTCAAGGAGTTTATATTCTAATAGGAGAAGTCATATATACAAATATCTACAATACAAGGTAAAATATGCTTAAGAGAATATAAGTAAAAGAAAGAACACAAATTGATTATATGATTAATAATAAAATGGTAGTTGTTAGGGACAGTTAGCATTAGTTAGTAGGGGCAATTAAGTCGTACAGTAGGTAAAATGCCAGGGCCCAGAGTTAGGAAGACCTGAGTTCAGATTCAGCTCAGACACTTATAAGCTGAGTCAAGTTGCTTAACTTTGCCTCCATTTCTTCATGTGTAAAATAAACCAGAGAAGGAAATGGCAAACCCTTCCAGTATCTCTGTCATGAAAATCCCAAATGAGGTCACAGAAAGTTGGGCACAACTGAAACAACTGAACAATAATAAACCCCAAGAGAGCATGAAAGTATTTAGTAAGTATACAATGTATCTAAATTCTGTATCTTTCCAATTTTGGTTTCTCAGAGACTTAATTTCTTAACATAATCAGAGTATGCTACCCATGGTCAGCATGGTGGCCTTGGTTCATTTATCTAAATCATACAAATGGGCAAAGTGAATGTCCAATATTAAGAGGGATATACACTTCCACAGTGGATAGAGAGCTGGCCTCAGAACTGAGTTCATGTCCTTTTTCTGACACATGGTGCAGTGCTTGTATGACCTGCAGGTCAGGTTAATATTCTAATATTTTCAGTTTCAGAGAATACTGTGGTCTACTTCTCTGGAACTTTATTTATCTGGAGTTCTTTGTACTTATGAAACCACAAGTGTAGATCAGTTATCCACAAACTATCATTGATTATTAAAAATTACTTATTATTAATAACTACTTATTCAGTCATTTCAGATTTGAACTCATGCTGGTACTCTATCCATTGTGCCACCCAGCTGCTCTTCATTTGGGGCAAGGAAATCAAAAGGTCATGCTCTAATCCCATTTCCTATTTTTTTTGCTTATACTTTGACCTATATACTTTCAACTACATTCCCAATGTTGGGTTATTTCATTAGCCTGAAATTAACTTCCTCATTTTAGGACCTCAAAGCAACTTGCCCATTAAGCATTCACTTGATAGCCATTGAAATGATGATTTTTCCCCCTTTAGACACTCAAATTTAGGTATTCCATGGCTCAATAACAGTTTGAGAATAGTGTTTTAAATGGAGATGCTTTTAAGAAATAATTAGAATCTAGACATTCCTCTGTTCCCCCACCTCTTTCCTACTTTTTAATGACAGATTTGATGTTGCTAACTATCTCCAAAGCCAAGAATTAGCAGGAAAAGTCCTTTTCTTGAGGTCTCATCTTCCTGTCACTCTTGTCCTTTAAAGCTCTGACCTGAAATATTTAACAAATTGGGAATTAAACCAATGCTGAGACTAGTATTCTGCTATGAATTCAAGATTACAACTCAAAGCTGAAATCCTCCCTACTAAGTTTTTCTCACTATCATGTCATGTTACCCCAAGTAGGCTCTGTCTCCAAACCAAATGATAAGATGTGAGAGTCTAGGGTTGCCTGGGTCTTCTTAGAGAGATTAGAAACATCTATACATGATGAAAATGAGAAGGAATAAATCCAAGCTACTTAACTAGAAAAGAAAAAGAGAACAAAGAAAGAAAAGTCAAAATGATAGATTCTTTACAAACATTCCCAGCAAGCAACTTAGAAGACCAACATATCTATTTCCTGACTTTCTATCTGAGACCTAACTTCATCATCATTAAACTGCTTCACCTTATCAAATTTACTTAATCTTTGTACAGCAGAATTTCCTCTGTAAAATGGGAATTTCCATTTTGTCACCCTAGTTTATGGAGACAACTTAAATAGCAGTAAGATAGAAAATAGACTTTATCAAAAAAATTGAAAGATCTCATAAATTTAGTGTATAGGTGCCTTATATTGGGAATATTCATTTGCTGTGTTTTGTTTCAAATGTCACTTTCTACCCAAGGCTTATCCCTGTCACCTCAACTGCTAGTGCCATCTTTTCTAAGGCTATATCCTGTCTACTCTGAATGCATCTTATAAGTATTTATTTACATATATGCATGCTGTCTCCTCCATCAGGATAAAAGCTCCTTGAGGGCGGAGCCTATTTTTGCCTTACTTTTCATTCCTATTGTATAACACGGCGTCTAGGACAGAGTAGGCAATTAACAAATGTTCATTGTTTTCATAATGAAATCTATCATTGGTCATGGCAAATGAAGGCTAAAAAACAAGGAAACCTTGTTCTGTGGTTTTGATGACTCATCACATATATTACTTTGGAGTGTTTGGGGAGGGAGTGGGATGTCAGCATGCTTCAAAGGTTGACTCTGTACACTTTCCCATTATCTAGACCATGTTGAAATCCTTTGTTTTCCCTCGCTGCCCTTTTATTTCTCTGACTTAGTCTTCAATAGCATCGGTGTCAAAATTGAAGACTCCCAAGTAAGCACCAGGAAATCAATCAAGCTAATCCAAAAAGCTCATGATACTCTATTATCCAATTAAACTAGGCAGTCATAGGAAGTAATTCTCTGCATGCAAACACACCAACCGAAACTGTAAGTCTTTAATTGGTTCCCTTTCTATAGTATATGCATTCATTCACCTAACACCTCAGGGAGAAAAGTAGACAAACAGTTCAATGTGCTTTGAGGAGTTGCTGCCCTTTAAACTCCCAACAGTCAGGACTAAGGACAGTGGCAGCGTTCCTTTCATTAGCCCTCCATGAAAGGTGTTAATGTTGGGAAGAAAAGGCTAGACTTTGATATTTAACACAAAAAGTATTCAAAATCCCAAGGCTGCAAATATGGAGGATTTCCTTTATTGTGTCTGAGATGGCCTATGGTATAACGAATAGTGTGTCAGTTAGGAGGAGCTGGAGTCAAGTGTTTCCTCTTCTGCTTTCTGGCTGTGTGGAATACTAGGCAAGTCATTTAACTTCTCAGTCCCTAATTCCCTTTAGGTTTCAATGAAATCACAGAACTATTTCCTTTGTCTATCCTTTCTGTCCTCCACTGAGATACATAACTTACTGTTCACTATTCAATGTGTCTGTCACTGACTACTACAATGCAACTTTAGATAAAGCACTTCATTTCCTAATCTCAATTTCCTTGAGGAAGCTAGATGGTTCAATGGGAAGGATGCCAGACCGAAAGTCGGAAAGACCTGAGTCCAAATGCATCCTCTTACTAGCTGTATGATCCTGGGCAATTTACTCACCCTCTGTCTCAGTTTCTTCATCTGTAAAATTATGATAATTAATAACAACACCCTTTCAGGGTTGTTGCGAAGCTCAAATGAGATATAATATTTGTAAAGTTTGCAAACTTTAAAGTATTATATAAATTTTACTTTAAAGTTTGCAAACTTTATTGTCTTTGGAGGTACCTTTGATTTGAAGAGCTGTTTTATAGTAACTGATTAACCTCTGAAGGCAGAATGAGAATGAGAATTCTAAAGTTGTCTGAAGCAGCTGGTCTCATACTGAAGTGCATAATGGTTCTGGAGTCATTTGTATGATATTCTCTAGATGATCTTTCCATCTCTGAATACTGTGATCATAAGATGCCCACAAAACAGATGTCAGTCAAAATAACTTTGAAGAAAAATTCCCCTGAGATGTTGTTAGCAAATTTGAAAGCAGGACTACAAAAGTCAGATAGCCTCATAGATTTCTAGGATTTCTAAGCTAGAAAGTCTGATGGAACTCTCCAAGTGCCTAAAGACTTATGATGAGGAAGACAGAATAGAACTGTTCTGCCTAGGCCTGGAGGGCAAGTATGAAGAAATGAAGAAAAGATATTCAATATAAAGAAAAATTCCTATGATTAGATCTCCCTCTAAAATGGAATCAGTTGTCCCCAAAGGGAAATAGTCCCCCATCCTTTGAACAAAGGCTGAATCACTATGTACTTCTTAGGGATGATAGAGAAGGACTTCCTGTACTGGCACAGATTGGACCACATGGCCTGTGAAGTAATTTATGAGCAGGAGACTCTGTGATTTTTGGAGAAATCTTTCCCACTTCACCCTTGTTTTCCATATAAGGTATTCCATTCTCAGTCTATATCATCAGTCTGGATTATTATATGTGAATAAGCTATTATTGAAGATTTTTCTCAGCTTTGCTCCTGAGTATAGGCTTCTTGCATTTTATTTCCTAGGTTTCTATTTTATTTCACATTGCTTGACCTATGGAATAATAGAATATTTGTCCTTAAAGAGTAAAGCAGTTTACAATTAAGTCACTAAAGATGTAACTTTAATTCTATCCATACAACAAACCTCTGTCTTACAAAAATGCACCCAACATTGACAGAGACAAAAATATTCCTAAGAAATTCCCTATTCATTCAAATCATCTCCAGATGCATAAAGTGTGTAGGTCCGTAAGTGATCGTCTTTATCATTTGTATAGCACCACATGTCAGGCGCTTTACCAAGCACTTTTTAACAACAATTATATCATTTGATCCTTACAACAGGGCTGTGAGTTAGATGTTATTGTTATGTCCATTTTACAGTAGAGGAAATTGAAGCAAATAGAGATTAAGTGATTTCTTCAGTGTCACATAGTATATGTCTGAGGCTAGATTTGAACTCAAGTCTCCCTGACTCCAGAACCATTATGCACTTCAGTATGAGACCAGCTGCTTCAGACAACTTTAGAATTCTCATTCTCATTCTGCCTTCAGAGGTTAATCAGTTACTATAAAACAGCTCTTCAAATCAAAGGTACCTCCAAAGACAAAAGGAGTAAGACCTTTCAGCAGATGAGTTGAGTCTCAGATCCTACTTTTGGGTAGAAGGGAGTCTGGGGAAAAATAGGAAATCAAATTCCCCGTCAAAACAAAGACTTTGGGAGCCCACTGTGTACAAAGTTCCATAAATAAAAGGGTTCATATGCTACATGGATGGGTGATGACCCTAGGTTTTCAAAGATAAAGCTATCAGAACATTAAATTCTGGCTGATTTTACCTAGTTGGAAAAGTTATGAAGGTAAAGCCATTAAGGGATGGCTGTCTAAAGACCAGCTAGTACAGAGAAGCATATAACCAGAAAACTGACTTAGGTTAACAAACTTTATAGCCACAGCAACTTATGAGAATGATCTTTTTATACATTTAACTATCAGTGTTGGTCTCTGAGTTCCTTAGGGGCAGAGTTTATCATAGTAGAGTGAATAGAAAACAGGGTTTGGAGTCAGGAAGACCTTGGTTCAAATTCTACCTCAGACATTTACTAATTCTGTGACCCTGGGCAAATCAATTACTCCCTCTAAGATTCCATCAGTAAAAGGAAGAGAGTTAGATTTGATGAACTCTAAGGTCCTTTCCAGCTTTAAGTCTTTGATCCATAGCTTATCTAAACTTCAAGTCTTCAATAGCATTTTTACACAATAGGCATTTAAAAATATATCATCCCTGTAATGCAATCTGTTTTGAAGAAGGGCATGCCAATATTGACAAAATCACAGATCCATTAAGTATGGTGTATGCAAAGCAATTGTGATGCACACTTGGAATACAAAATGCCGGATGACTCTGTCCTTAAGGAATTTGCATTCTGAGAGGGAAGAGGGAGCATTTAGAAAATCAGGGAAACAGAAACAATCAAGAAGGGGTTGTTTTTAAATAAATAACGTATCAAGCATTTCTATAGTGTTTTATAGTTTACAATCCATGTTCTTCATAACTTTGTGAGAGAGGTAGTATAAGTTCCATGTCCTCATTTTAGAAATAAAGAAAGTGAGTCTCAGAGAAGTTAATTGTCTTCCCCAAAGTCACAAATGTTAGCCAGTTAGAGGTAGGAAGGTAGCTGATTGAATAGAGTACTGCACCTAGTATCAGGAAGACCTGAGTTCAAATCCAGCCTCAGACACCTGATAGCAGGACAAATCATTTAACATCTGTCTGCCTCAGTTTCTTTGTCTATGCAATGGGAACAATAATAGTACTCATCTCTCATAATTGTCTTGAGGATAAAATGAAATATTTGTAAAATGCTTTTTACAAACTTTAAAGTGCTATGTAAATTCTAGCTACCACCACTGCTATCACCACCACCATCATCAAATGGTGGAATTGAGATTCAAACTCAAATCTTTTGACCACAAATATAGTACTCATTTAACTACAACAGACCATTATGAAATGAAATGAGAGATAAAAGAAGAAAGCATAGAAATGTAAACTTTGCTAGGGTACAAACTGTCACCCCAAAGGTTCTGTGTTCCAACTGTTGACATTCTGTGCAAACATAGCACCCCAAACATCCATTCTTCTTTTCATCTGCTAAAGAGTAGAAGCCAAAATAAGAGATGCTAACACACTATATCAACATTTCCCTACAGCCACAGAGCCCATTATCAACAGAGATAAACCTGTGCTAGGATAAATTTCTTATCAGAATATGGGCAAGGAACAGTTGAAAATTGTGTTAGATTTAACAGAATTTCATTGTTGCAAGCTCCCTAAAGCAATTGAAAGGCACTAAGATATTCTATGCAGGAGTTGGAATCAAAATATCATTCATCCTATCTGTTTGGAGTGGTGCTATAACAAGTGCTCCTTTGAAATAAAATCCATTTTAGGACATCATTTTACAGGAATAATTTGTCTGCACAGATCTCTTTTCTGTTTGGATGTTTTTCTTTTTAAGGAGGAGAGAGAAGCAGAAACCTTTCTAAACTATGGAGATCAGAAGGGAAGAAGAAAATTATTTAAACTATTCCAAACACTACATTACATCATCCTTACCTTCCATTCCCTATCCCCCAAACTGCTGTAAAGAACCTATTTCTCTCTTTGTTTATTTATTTAATTTAGGGGCTAGCACACTGAGAGGTAGCATGGTTGAGTTTGTAGTCAAGACCACCTAGGTTGTATGTGTTCGTCCTTCGTTGCTGAAGAAGATCATGGCAGCAGAGAAATAATGACATGACTTGCACTTGACTTTGTTTTGAGTGAGGGAGGCCTGGGCAGGTCACCAGTCTCACTTCTCCTCCAGAGCCATATGAATCCAGCAACCAGATATTCATAAGGATGACTGGAGATGACCCAGGATGAGGCAATTGGGGTTAAGTGACTTGCCCAAAGTCACACAGCTAGTGAGTGTCAAGTGTCTGAGGTGAGATTTGAACTCAGGTCCTCCTGACTGCTGCACTGGTACTCTATCCACTGCACTACTTAGCTGCCCCTGTGATCACTATACAAAAGAAGGTAGTATTAATTACATAACAACTTGGAAACATTTAATCCCATGGTAGTAAAAGGGATTTGATGATGGAGCAGGAGGAGAAATGAGGAAGAATTGATAAAAGACATGATAATGAAGACATCGATTAGACTATGTCACCATTTCACTGGGAAAACTTCAGAAAGTCTTAAACTAAATGAGGTAAAGTATTGTTTAAAAAAATACTAGAAAGATTAAAATACATCAGTGAAACTAAAAAAAAATACTAGAAGGGACAATTCTAAAGGACCTGAGACAGGGATGGAAATATGAAGTAATACTTGCCTGCATATTTTTTCCATCTCTCATCATCCTAGGAAAATGCCCCTCTCTCCCTTTTCTATCCCTTTTCTATTTCCCTTTTCTATCACAATTCTAGAAATACCCCACCATTCTGTGTTGTCCTGCTCCGATCAGACACTACAGAACCTTCCACACAGTAACTTGACCAGAAAATAGGCAGGTGCCTTTCAATTCCATTAATTTGGTCATGACTAGGTAACAAGTTACTGTGAAAACTGTGCAAAGAATCTGTGAATCAAGACAACTGAAAAATTGTAATGAAATGATAAGCCCCCTTCTCTGTGTCCATGTTGGAGAAGCTTTCTGGGTTTGATTTCTTGGCAACTGTCACATGCAATTTTTTTCTTCCTCTACAATTATGTGGAGATACTCAGGGCTTTCTTTTTTCTTCCCATTTTTTTTTCTCCTCACAGTTCAAAGGATTCACTTAACCTAAACATGCATAGGACTATATCCAATCTCAGTCTGGATATCCTATGGATATAGGGTAATATATTTTCAGGCAGGATTCTTTGCAATCTTCAAAGTATTCAAGCATATACTTAGAGTCGAATGACTTAATCACTCCCCCAAAACCCTGGAAAGTAGACAAGGCAGATTATTTTCCTGTCTGTTTTACAGATTGGGAAATTAAGACTTAGAGAGGCCAAGAAATGTAACTGAACTCATATTAGAAATAAATGATGAAGCCCTAAATAGAAGTCAGTGCTTTCTCTACTATTTCTCTGCTTCTGCTTCTGAATTAATTATATTTAAACCTTTTATTTTGCCCAGTTATCTGAAAAATGTGTGAACAATCATTCAGACCATTTTTCTCATCAAATCAGTTCAACAAACTTTTATTGAGCACTTGCTATTTGCAATGCAGTGATTTTGTCATTCAAAACATATGCATTTTTGGGGGTGATTGGAAGGCAAAGAGAAGCTTTTTTATATAGAGTCTGCTGTTCAAAGGGGTATCTTACCTGAAGAATCTCAGTGCTTTTGAAATGACAACTTGTCCTTAAATAAAAACTAGTCACTTTATATAAGCTATCTTATGACCTAATTTCAAAAACCCTGTGAATGCTATTACTGTCCCATTTTTACAGATAAGGAAACTGAGGCCAAGAGAAACAGAATGTTTTGCCAAGGTATACACAGCTAGTAAGAACTCAAACTTAAGTTCTTCCTAAGTCTGAGTCACCATGTTAATTCCACCATGATTTGATATCATGTTCTAAGAACTTCGCTATATTCTATTTCTTCCTGGTAACTCTGACTTGGGGCAATCTGGATACCTACAAACAAGCTAAAAGTTGTTTTCTTTTTCCTAGTTAATCATTAGTGTTAAAATCAACTTCCTATGTCAAACGTGCTATTATGCTGCAATTTTCACAGTTCAGGGTATTCCTCGTCTCAGCTGATTCAGTTTAACCAGCACTTTAAAGTACTAGCTACACCAGGACACTGTGCTCAAGACAAGTTTTCTCTTTTTATCAGATTCATTCATTTTGGGGATGTAATACTATCTTTTTAGCAAGGTATTTGGCAGACCTAGTATAAATTAGTGTTTATTCAACTTGATGTGTTGGGAATGAGAAGCTGAGAAGGGAAGATAAGAAATTATTCTTGATATCATTAGAAATAAGAATAATTTATAGCTGCCCTATTGTTCTTTAAAATAAAATTTTAAAAAACCTAATTTTTCATGTATTATCACATTTGATCCTGGTGACAAGCCTTAGCTATAGGTAAGGCAGGCATTTATTGTCTCTATTTTTCATCTGGGGAAACTGAGGCTTAAAGGGGTGAGATGACTTGCCTAAGGGAACAAAGCTACCTGAGTGGCCAAGCCAGGACTCTCACTCAGGTCTTGGCTCTCTCTCAGGTGCTCTTTACAACATGTCTGGATATATTTCATACATTTCTGTATTACTCAACCTTTAGGTAGGAAGAAAATAATTACCTCCATTCTTCAAGGTATGTTAACAATTTCTAGGCCCTGGTGGTTTGCTTGCTTGCTTGCTTGGTTTTTTTTTTACTTGCATTTTCCAAGCAATAAAAAAGTTGATAATTGTGAGATGAAAGGGCATAGTGAAGTGAGGTCCCATCTTGGATTCAGGATGACCAGTGTTCAAGTTCTGTCTCTGACACATACTGACTGGGTGTGATCCTGGAAATGGTCCTTATCCATAACTTATTTAAAACATTCAGTTACCCAACTCATTCTCCAAATAAGCAAGAAGGCTCAAATTTATATCGTACTTTAAAATTTATAAAGCGCTTTACACATATGGCCTCATTTGATCCTTAAAACAACCCTTTAAGGCAAAAGTTATTTCATCAAACTCTTCATGAGCGCATTTGGGGTTTTCCTTCCAAAGACACTGGACTGCTTTGCATTTCCTTTTCCAGATCACTTTACAGATGATTCCTAATTCCAAGTCTGGTAGTCTACCCATAATACCATCACCAAGAGTTGCTACAAATATATAATCATACATTCAGATCTTATCCCCCACTCCTTCTCAACAATTATGATTATGTAAAGACATATATGTGTGTTAATTAATTTTCAACCATCTGAAGAGAAGCTGGAATTAGCCTTTAATGCTCTTTAGATTTTTTGGGGGGGCAGGAGAAATTGTTCATAAGAATAAAATTTGGAATGAAAAATAATATCACAGTAACTTAAGCAATGAACCTTCCAAGAGAACCCTTTTCTCACAGCATAATCAGGGCCACTGAACTTTAACCACATCTATGGAAAGAGAATGCTCCATTAAACTATATTCAAAGGTGTCATGCTACAGTCAGTTTCTAATTATCCACTTGCAAATTATCTCTAGTTAATCAGCAGCCAATGTCACTGCTTTGCTTTCAAAGTCTTTTCTTGTATTATCACTTTCTCGGGTGACTCTTATTATAAGTTCAACCTGTGGCCCGATTGGATGGGAAGGGAAAATAATTCTCTTCTCTCCTGATTCAGTATATTAGTGGTATTAATAGGGGTGTGTGTGTGTGTGTGTGTGTGTGTGTGTGTGTGTGTGTGTGTGTGTGTGTGTGAGTGAGTGTGTTTCTATTGTGATTTTCTGATGCCTTAAATTCAACGCAATTCTATTCTATTCAATAAGTATGGATCTCCTGCTTATGGTCTCTTATAACCTAGATCAGGGGTATCAAAAATAGTTCCATTATGGCTTGCAGCATTCTAGAGTAAAGCTGAATGAGATTAAAATGTTACAAAACAAATAAAAGCACAATAGAACATAGATAATGTGAATATGTGGTTTTCTAAGTGCATGTGTGACCTATAGGGATCCTAGCCTGTTTCTACTCACATTTGATACAACTGGTGTAGAGAAAAGATCTTTTAGTGTGGTGGAGGATGTTGGGCTTGGATTCTGGGAAACCTAAATTCAAATATCTCTTCAGATGGCTACAATAAGTAAAGTACCAGATATATAAAAACAAAACGTAAATAGTCCTTATCCTTACAGAACTTGCATTCAAACACTTCTTTATTCATATGTTAAAAATACTTAAATAATGCTTTAGGAGCTATCTCTGTATTCCCTCCCCCAAAATGAAGTGTGGTATTTCCTATTCCCCCTCTCCAGTTTTCCCTGTTCTTAAAGCCTTGTTCTCTCTATTTTCCATACGCAGTGGCTTCAGTTTTTTTCCCCACTGCATTTATAAATGGTCTATAATACACTCACATTCTCTGAAAAAGATTAATAATAGCCTCAAGTGATATTTCTATAAGGCAGATATGCATTAGAAGAAGAAATAAAGCCTTCAAATAGGAAATGAACATCCTTCCTCAAACCCTTAAGGAATTTCAGGGGCTAATACACATACACACACACACATACACACGCACACACACACACATACACACGCACACGCACACACACAGGGGGGAGAGAGAGAGAAGAAAGAGGAGAAGAGGGGGGAGGGAGAAAGAGGAAGAGGGGAGAGAACAATCTATATCACTGATACACTGAATCAGAAGGAAGGAGAATTATTTTCCTTCCCCTCCAACTGTAGTACATGTTATATTTGTGAATAAGAATCAACAGAGAAAGTGAAAATATGAAGAAAAACTTTGAAAGCAAAGTGACACTGGCTGCTAATTAACTAGGGATAAACAGCAAACAAGTGAAAGAATTGGTAAAGGAGTTTTCTTAGTGTCTCTGCAAGCTCATCTGATGTATGATGTCCAGTAGGATGCCCAATCCTTTCTGTCAGTTCCCTGAGTGAAGAAAATTGAAAGTTGACTTTTGCTGTGGAGGCATTTATATAGAACTTGAAGGTTTGCAAATACTTTACAAACATCATTTTATCTCAGTATCGTCTCGACAGCTCTATGCCGGGAGTGCATTGTTACCACTTTTTACAGAAGAGGAAACTGAGACAGACAGGAGCTAATCGATTTGCCCAGAGTCATCTAACTTGTAAATGCCAGTGGCAATATTTGACCTCAAATCTTCCTTATCTTGAGTCTTGCACTCTACACCCTGTGCCACTAGCTACTCTTGAAACATAATTTTAAATATTGATTAAATCATTGGCTGTTCCCATCAACTCATAATTAAAGAAATGTAGGACTGCACAATCTCCCTTTCTGTTTCTTACCATACTTTTTATTCATCCTTCTTTATGGGTCTTCCAATATTCTTCACTTGGTAATTGGCCTTAGAAATACCCATTACAATTGTAGGGCATTAAATTATAGAGGTAAAAGGGATGCTTCTATTGAAAGTTTCCTCAACCTGCAGCCCTTCATCATTTAAATAAAGATAGAAATAAAAGCTGAACAATGTTGCTACTGCCTCTGAAATTTCTTATGCCCTCCTTAAAACACATTTATCTAAAAAGAAAATGAACTGACCTATGATGGATTTCTCTGAAATTTATGCAATCACCTTTTGAGAATCAATAAGGGATGAAGGGAGAGCATCGTTTAAAAGACTTATTATAAGTACTTAGAAGATCTTTACTATGTTACATGAGTTCCATGCTGTGCATTTATGACCCTTTCTTTGTCCTGCTAAGCAACATCATGGAAATACGTGCCAAAGAGAAATTAAAAGTTTAATCCCAGACACTTATTTAAGACCAAAGGCTGTAAAACAGTGTCTCTTGCCTAGTATTTGCCTGTTGAAATCTTCCCATCCTTCAAGACCCAGTTCCTTTCTGAGGGCTTTCCTGAGACCCCTACTCTGCCACTCAAAAATAATCTTTCCTTCTTGGGATCTCACGTAACACTTTAGAGCATTTTTATGCTTTCATTATCTTTCTTTCTGCTTACTAAAGAGAGGAGGGAAGGAATTTCCATACTGAGATGATTTCCCCTATCATGCTACTTGACAAAAAAAAAGTCTAATTCTGCTTTATAATAAATTATGTATATCCCCTAATAGGTATTAGGCTTGATAAGGACAGGAAAGCCATTGAACACACATTTCTATAGTAATCTGTCAATAATCATTTATTAAGAGCTTACTATGTGTCAGGTACTATGCTAAGTGCTGAGGATATGAAGAAAGGCCAAACATAGTCACTGTTTTCAAGGACTTTACAGTTGAACAGGGGAGATATATACGAACAACTATACATGCACAAGACACATTGGAGGAAAAAAATCAACAGGGGAAGGCAATAGAATTAAGGGAGGTAGGACAAAGCTTCTTATGGGTGTGGTTTTAGATGAGACTTGAAGAAAGTCAGGAAGCACCAGGGGCAGAGGTGAAGAGGAAAAACATTCCAGGCATGGGAGACAGCCATGAAATGCAGTAACTTGCTATTGAACTGATCAATATTCAAGGAAAGGCTTTTTTCTGGGAATGTTCCTGTTATTTCCTATGGGGATATAAAACAGAAAGGCCCTTTTATTCTAAGTTAAGTATTTGACTGAAATATGCCAATAAGAAAAAAGCATGTGCCAAAGGGCTCCTAAAGAACTATTAATATAACTCATCAAGCAATCAACTACACAATTCATAGTACAATAATAACTGGGGCAAAAAAAAGTAGGGAAAGGCAACTATAAAATGTAATGTGATTCAACCCAATTCAATGAGCACAAAAGCAAAACAAAACCCCCAAAATCCTAGGTCCTCAAGAAGCTTACATTCCACTATGGGAATATTTACAAAATATATAAAAAGTCATTTTTGTTTGGGGGTGGGGGGCCTAGTAGCTACTTAGAGATGGTTCAGTGGATAGAGTGATGGACCTGGAGTCAGGAGCACCTAAGTTCAAATCTGGCATCTAATAAATAATAGCTGTGTGATTCTGGGCAGGTCAATTAACCTCTCTCTGCCTCAGTTTCTTCACTTGTAAAATAGGGTAATAACTTCTCTCTCAGGATTGTTGTGAGAAACAAATGAGCTATTTGTCAGATGCTTCATGTTTGCAACCAGAGGAGTCAGTCCTTATTATCTCTCACCCTCATATCCAATCTGTTGCCAAAGCCTGTGTCTTTCACCTTTGTAACTTCTTTAAGAAATAATCCCTTTTCTCCTCTAACACTGCTACCATTATTGTAATATACTGCTGCTGGGTCTGCCTACCTCAACTCTCTCTCTACTCCATTTCCACAACTTACAGTGATTTTCCTCAAGTGAAGTTCCAACAATGTCATCCTCTACTTCTACTCAACGAATTCCAGTGGTTGTCTGTTGCCTCTAAGACCAAATTCAAAATGTTCTGTTTGGCATTCAAAGCCCTATACAACCTAGGTCCCTCCAACCTCTCCAGTCTCCTCACACACCCTATTCATTGCCATGTATTTTTCCATCTAGTGACACTAGTTCCCTAGCTATTCCATGAACAAGAGACTCCATCTCTAAGCTCTGGGCATTCTCTCCAGATTGTTCCTCCACATCTAGAGTTCTATCCCTCCTCTAGTCTGTCTACTGATCTCTCAGGCTAACTTTTAAGTCTCAACTAAAATCCCATCTTTTACGGTAAGCCTTTCCCAATCTCTCTTAATTCCAGTGCCTTTCCTCTGTTAATTATTTCCTATTTATTCTGTAAATAGTTTGCTTTGTATATGTGTTTATATATTGTCTAACCCATTAGTCAGCTACTTGAGGGCAGGAACTGTCTTTTGCCTCTTTTTGTATGCCCAGGGCTTAGCTCAGTATTTAATATACAGCGGATATTTAGATGTTTATTGCTTGATTGATTTCTTTCCTTTCCTTCAAACACGAAGCATCAGGAAAGTCCTCTCTTAGGCAGTAACACTAGAACAGAACTTTGAAGGAATCAAAGGTTTCCAAGAGCTTGAAATGAAAAAGAAAAGTATTCAAGACAGAGGGAAAAGATGAAATACAGACTGTGGAAAGACCCAGAAATGAGAAATGGAAATTCCTTTGCATCCCCAAATCTATACCTAAAAGAGAGAGCAAAGGGCTATTGGCAAAATGGACATGATCCTCCCTAACTACCTTTTGAAGGGAAAGGCATAGTATTTATTAATCTTCTATAACATATCAGGCATCGGGCTAAGCTCCTTTTACAGACATTATCTCATCTGATCCTTACAACAAACTTCTCAAGTAGGTACGATTATTTTCCCCATTTTACAGTTGAAGAAACTAAGGCCGACAGAAGTTAAGTGACTTGCCCAGGGTCAGACAGCTAGTAATTGTCTTAGGTCATTTTTGAACTCAAGTCTTTCTGAATCTAGATCTGGTGTTCTATCCACTGTACCATCAGCTGCCTAGGATAAAGAGTTTTTTGAGGCACACAATGGTTGCGGCTAAGCCTTTGCCTTTCTTGCAAGTCTTCACTGAACAGTCATCCACAGAATCCTTGCTTTCTATAACCCTCCCATCTCTCCCAAAGGTGACTTCCACATCCTAGAGAACTGGATGAGACATTTACTTCCTGAGCTTTTGTCCTACAAAGCTAAGGAAATGTTATACATTACATCAGTGGACTTATATCATTGCCACCTAAGACCTAAAAATTCTGTAAATGAAAATAGACATTTGGCATTTTCAATTACAGAGCTTAATACAAATGTTTTCTCATTGAGGCTAATGGAATTGTAAAAAGAACAATGCTTTCAACATACATGGCTATTTAATTCAAAGCAAGGTAGTATATATGTATATTCTATATGTATGTAAATATATGTGTATGTGAATTCATATATTATGGGAATTGTATTCATGGCCTCTTTTCAAGTCCTAATGCATTACTGGAACAAAGTCCTATATTCTCCCCCTTTGTCACCTTTCAGGGAATAAGAAAAGGGAAATTTCTTTTTTGCTAATACTGTAATGCTCTGAGGCATATTATGAAGACAAGATCACAATGACTGACCTTCCCACCCACCTATGACAAGGATAAGATGGTCATTGGTCCAACAAGGATTGACCCATAATGGATAAGAAGAAAGATTTGAATTTTTTTCCCTAATACCAGACTAATAAATCCAGCCTTAGCAATAAGAGAAAGGTTACTGTCTATCTGAAGCCAAACATATCCAAAAGGCATCGTTCTTACATTTAGCATATTTTCTTCTTACAGACTTTGTGCCATTTTCTTCTCCTGTTTGAGGAATTCTGGAACGAAACTTTCTATCATTTTTTGTTTAATTCGAGGACACTGAGGCTTGGTTTGTGGGAAGATAAAAATGTCAGGGCTCACCTTCCAAGAGCCTTTGCTTAGTTGAAGAATAACTGACATGCTGTGAATAGCCACTGTTATAAGAACTATCTTATAATTTTCTATATTTCTGAGACCTGAGCTCCTACTTCAAAATCGCAGCACAAACTATTTTCCATGCAGCTTGATATCACTAACCTCCATCTATATGAATAATATAGATGTTTCCATAGAAACTAAGTGGACTTTTTGGGGGGGCTGGAAGTAAAATAAAGGAAAAGAGACAGAAAATGATTAAACATATCAAAAGGGAAAAAATTGCAAAAATCTAAGCCACAGGATCCCAAACTTTAAAAAGCATATCAGTAATTGTTTGGGTGACTCTGCATGGTTCATTTAGAGGTATGACACTTAGGGACAAAACGGTCATTCCGAATATCTAGCAATAAGCAGTGAACCATCCTGAACATGTATCTCATATCCTCTTGAAGTCTCATCTTTAGGTAAATGAGCTGCCTGCATTTGCTTCATTGTACCCTCCATCCATAAAAATAATCTTCACTCCGGAAAATGAAAGTAACAAGATCTTCTGAAATATCAGACTGAGAAAATTGGACTCAGTCTAATGTCCTAGGGGAATAATACTGTTGTACAGACTGTATCACGGCTTGGAAGCATCAAAATAGTCTTATTGTAAAATCATCTCTAGGAGGATACAATGATTGCTGTGCGGTCCATCCTGTGCAGTACTAGCTATTAACTGATAAAGAGAAAACTACACAAATGAATTGGTGTTTACGTTATTGCAGTCATAAAGCAAAACTGTCTTGATTCCTTCGTCTTCATTCTTTTTTATCTTTTTGTGTATTTGATATTCTCTCTTCTCTTGCATACTCTCTCCTTCCTGGGTTTTTGACTTTGTTCTCTCTTGGCATTCACAGTAGTTGTGACTAGAGAGTGACTCATCCTCATTTTCCCTTACTGGATCTTTATCCATGTCCTCATTTGGTTGAATGTATCCCAGACTTCTCTCCAGGGCTCCCTTCTCTTCTCTTTTTACATCCCCTTTTGACTCAAATGGATTCAACTATCATTTCTATATAGATATTTCCCATATCTACATAGCCAAACCTCATCTCTTTCCTAAGTTCCAGCCCCACATTTACAATAACTTGCTGGTCATCTTTACTTGTAGAGTGGAAAAGCATCTCAAATTCAACTCAAACAAAAATCGTTTCACTTTCCACAAAACCCTTTCTGCTTGCTAACTTTACTACTTCTATTGGAGGTACAACCATCATCCTAGGTAAATATTCATCCATGACATTTTGTCTCTCTATCTCTGTCTGTCTCTCTCTTTTTTTCTCTTTCTTTCTCTCTCCTCCTATATCCACATTGGGAATGTCTTTTTTACACTTCCCCTTCTCTTTATTTATATGACCAGTACCCAAGTTGAAAACCTCATTACTTCTCACTTGGATTATTACAACAGCTTCCAGGGAGTTATTATGCATCCAACCCCTTCTCTCTCAAATATATACTCCATTCAGCTACAAATTTTCAATATCTGAAGCACAGGACTGTCTATTTTCAAGGTGCTATAGTGAGTCCCTATTTCTTCTAGGACATAAATAGTTCATATTGTCATTTAATGCTATTTCCTGTTATACTTCCAGACAGATCTCACATTATTTCTCCTCGTACACTATATTCCAGACAAACTTCACTAGTGTATTCTGTATACTTTACTGAATCATAGAATTTGAGTGTTGGAATGGATCTCAGAAACCATCTAGTCCAACCCATACACAAAAGGAATTACCAATTAAAATATATCTAACATACTCTGCTTCAAGATTTTCAAGGAGGGAGAATATCTCTCTCCTTCATTTATGCCTCTACACAAGCTAACGACTGGAAAACTCTTCTTTCTCACCTCCACTTCCTACTACCTTTAACTCCTTTCAAGACTCAACTCAATATTACCTTATATAAGAGGTCTTTTCTTATCTTCCTTCCAAAGTTATTAGTTTTCCTCTGAAAAGACATTTGTATTGATTTCGCATAGTTTTATGTTTACTCATCTGAGTACCTGACCTTTTTCTGCAATAGAATGAAGACCTCTTGAGGGAGAGAAAATTTTTGTTTTTGTTTCTTTGTAACCTTGACACCTAGCATAATAGTTGATATAGAATTGGCTCTTAACAAATGTTTGTTAAATGAAATAGAAGTAATTAGCTGCCTAAAAATGAATATTTGCACATTCATCTGTGGGTGATTTATATACATACACACAATATATATTTTCTAGTACCCTATGTTTTTAATATTGCTATTCATCTCAACTGTTCATATTCTCAAAATGCGCAAATCAAATCAGTTCTTAAATTGCCATTTTTACCTGTACAGCATCTCTCACATGTGATCCGGGGCTAGACTGAAATTTTTCTTTTTTTTTAAGTAAGAGTTCTTTTCCTTTGCAAAAAAATCTTAGAATTTCTTATTAACATCTAAGAAAACCATGGAACAATGTGACTTTCAGCCACAAAATGTAAGTCTGAGTGATCTCATTCTAGTTACTTATATTTTCTCAGTCAGCTTCATCAGCAAAAATTGGGAAATAACATTTGTGTTGACTTCCTATTCTGTTTGTTGTAATAAAAGCGATCCTTGTTTATAAAATACTATTTAAAAAGGAAGAGATGAATTTGATTTTTTGGTCTAGATGTATGCTTTATGATATATGCATATCAACAACTCCTCCATAACTAATATTCTTGCAGAATTGCTGGGGAAAACTGAGAGGTTAGTGCAGGACATGTCCAGAGTCACACAGTGTACATCAGAAGCCAGACTTCTTGACTCCATGGCTGGCTCTCAATCCAGTTTGCTGTGCCACTTTTGTCTTCCTATATATAAAATCATCATTATTTTTCATACACTTTGGGATCATTTTCACTCATTTACTATTAAGAAGTCAAGATGACAATGAGAAATAGTTCAGTCAGACATAGACATAAGTGAAAAGGCTCTAATTACTTGATAGAAATTGTAGTTTTCAAATACAATGAGTGACTTAACACAAATGTCTCTGGTATTCACATTTTTTAATCTATAGTCACAATTTTACACAAAAGATCAAGCACACAAAAGCATTCAGAATCAAGCACCACTGAACATCATTGCAATATTCAGGTAGGGATTAGCTACATAGCTATCATTTATCAAAATGTATATATTGCAAAAATCATAATTTGGGGAGGGGGGTAAAGACTGACACGACAAGTTAAGACTTCAACTGAGCTGCTATATAAATAAGAAAATAAATAATAATGGATATATTCATGGATTTTTCCTGCCAATGCCTTTTTGCATCCTGCAAGCATCACTAAGTTAAGTGAAATTATAAATAGCTTTTAAATATTAGATATTCCTTTAGAAATTGTTGTAGAGATGTGACAATGCAATACGGAGGGACATCACTGACCTTGAACTTTTGAGTCACTGTCATGTTCTTAAATCACAGAAAATAAAGAAAGCTAGTGAGAAGTATTGAAATGACAGAAATTAAAGAAATCAAAGATAATTATCTTTCTTTCTTCCCATAATGAGTAAAATCTTTTGTTGTAACAGAAAAAGGGAGAGGACTGGGAAAATCATGCAATCTCCCTTTTTATTGATTATATTTGGGGGTATGAAAGAAAACTGATTTTAATTTTAATATTTGGACCCAGATTAGAATAATTTTGTATGTCATAAATTCATTTCATTTTAGTTTGGTCTACAAAGGACAATCTTCCCTAAGGTCTTCTAAGTTATTTTGATAAAATCAAGAATATGATTGCTCTTGATCCATCATCAAGACATATCATAGTTGATAAGCTCCCCTTCCCTGCCACCCTTTTCTGAGTCCTATCTCTCTAGAATGTAGTCTTCAATCAATCAATCAATCAATAAACATTTATTAAGTGCTTATTATGTTCCAGGCACTACACTAAGCACGTTGACTTACTGTATCATTCTGTACTTTCACATTCCATAAAATTCAGTCACCATTTATGGAGTGCTTACATACATATGCAACTGTGCTGAGTGCTATGGACACAAAGATGAAAAAAAGAAAGCTGGAAAGAAAGAAAGAAGCAAGGAAAGAAGAAAAGAAGGAAAAGAAAAAGGAAGTAAGGAAGAGAAAGAAAATGAATAGTGCATGTTGTAAGTCTAAATCCTACTATGTGTATATTTGTGTATACATGTGTGCTCCCTCTTACTCTAATATATGTTTCTTTCACGTAAACTTTGACTTAAGAAAATTAGTCATTGAGATGACCAGTCCAGCAAGAAGCGCATGCCTCATGAACAAAGGAAAACAAAGGGTACAGCATATTGGCATTTTGTGTCCACCGTGCCTAGCACAGTATCTGGAACAAATAAGACACTGAATACGCACGTATTTGTTGCATTTGTCAATATATTGTTAATGGTGATTTCCATGAGAAAATGGTATAATGGTTTACTCAGTAAGGATCCATTTTAGCAAATACTTGGTGACAGGTTCCTAATCAATGCCACGCTGAGATGAAATTAGGATGACTTTGCTGATTTGGGAAATAACCAAATCTTTTCACTCTTTGCCATATCATACCCATGCCACTCTACTACCTCTCTCAGAAGAAAAGAAGAGCAGCATCCCAAAACCTCTTTGCAAAAAAGAGCCTACGGAGGTGCACCCCAGAGAAAATGAATATCTCGTTCTACGAGCTGACCCTACATGTCTTTATGTAAATCAATAAAACTAATTCATAATTTAAGCTGGCTCTACACAAAGCAGAAGCAGATTGTTCAAGATTAACTACCTAGCATGATTCTTGCATATACCAGGAATAAATATTTCTTGATGAACATGACAATGTGTAGATCTACCATTAATATCTAGAGCATGACTTCCAAACCAGTACATTAGGAGTATTGTATTCAAATGGTTGTTAAAAACAGCTTAACATGGAAAGATGTTGTGATTTCAGCAGTGTGGAAGATACCTGCTTAGAGAATTTTCTCTATTCAGTCTTTTAAATTATTCTACTGAACTTAATAAGGAAATCCTAAGCAAGTTCCCTGATATTAAATAATTTTCCTAGGGTGACATAACTAATAAGTATCGGAGATAGGAGCTGAATTCTCAGATCTTCCTCACACCAAGTTTAGCACTCTATCCCCTAAACCACAATGCCTTCTTCATTGTCAAGACTTGGGGTGATATGCAGATTTATTTGATTTTTAATGGCCTTTTGCCACTCATTTATTGGCCAACTGTTCTTACACTGTGAGTGAATGTGACAGAAAGAGTGATGGAGAAAATAGGCATATATTTGCTGTTTGTACAGATATAACTTCTTAGTATATCCTAGTACATTTATATGTGTGTCATATAACAAGTACAATAAATCTTTTGAGAATAAAGTAACATAAGAATAAACTACTATTGTAATAAATTTATATTTCTTTAAATCATTTCAGTAATTTCTTCTCCCTAATGAAAATTCAGTCATGTAAACATCACTGATGTTATATTTTAAAAAGCATCATGTTTATTAGTGGGTTTTAAATATATATGTATATATGTGCATGTGTAATGTGTATGTATGTATACATACATATGGGTGTATAAAAGTGTTTTCTTTTCTAGTGTTTTGCCTTGAAAGAACTTCCTTAGAAGTAAATTACTAGAAGAAGACCTTTATTACTTACGTTGCATCTTGTTAAGGTTTTTGTCTGTCTCCTAAATATTTTTCTGAGATTGAACATCTGAGTTTCAAGAAGATACAGTAGAAATGACATGATACCTTCATTTGAGTAATGAAAATTTTGTAATTCTCTAGCTCTACCACCATGTGTGTTAAAAGACATTTTACTTATAATAAAAAATCCACTCCAACATGATGAGATATAGAAATATGAGCAGCTCCTTAAAACATATCTGTTTTGCCCATTATGTGCTCAGAGACTATGACCAAAATGCTCCCTGATAACAGTTGAGATTTCACAAAATGGAAACCAGAGCTGTTTGAGAAACAGCTACGAGATAAAGGTCACTCTGACAAAACATATTTCTACTGACTAAAGACAGAAAAGTACATAAGGAAATTATTAATAAAGGAGGTGCTTGCCAACAGACAAATGGACCAAATGAAAGATCTTTTAGGAGTTGCTATAAAAAGAAAAGTAGAATCTTAGGTACAAAGAAAAATACATATATTGGAATGGAGTAATATGATACTTCTTAGGTAAAACTGTAAATCAAAAATAAGGATTCAGGAGAGTTAAACTTTTCTCATACTGTTGACTGTAAAACAACCAGTTGTCCTCTCATTAAAGTGCTTAAACCAGCAATTACCATCAGGTTTTTGTTTTCTTTTATAGGAACAAGAGTCTTAAGAATTAAAAAATAAGACTGTTCCTGGTTGACTCAAAGTCTAAGAATGTGTGTCTTATAGCTCATCTAGTATACCTCTGAATATTTTCTGGAATGATCGCTAATATCTGTATATCATCGTAATATTTTCAAAGCATTATGCATATATTATCTCATTTGGTCTTCACAACAACTCCATGAAATAGATACCATTACTGCCCTTTGTGTACAGATTAGAAAACTAAGAATGAAAGAGGTGAAGGGTTTTGTCCAAGGTCACACAATTAGTTAGTATCTGTGGAAGAACTTGTACTCAGGTTTTTTGTTTATTTTTGTTAATTGATCTGACTATAAATTCAAATTAGAAATAATAAAATTTCAACCTGAAGTCAGTGTGCATAGGGTAAGAGGTATGCTATAAATCCTTTGAGAGGGTATTAAAAAGTACTGTGATGATTCATGTGTATCCACATCCCCTTCAGAGCTCCTACACTCTGTTCTTACATTGTTTTTGAAAAGTCCCCGTCCGAGTGAAAGCCTTAACTGCCTTTTGCTCAACTCAGATTAGTTTATCAGCTATATCAGACCAGTAAGTTGTTACAGGAAAGTCTTGTGACAATGGAGTTCCACAGGTGGAAAAGTGATATCTGGGGTGCCACTATGGGTCTTACTGAATTGTCCAGGAATACTAAAAGCATGGAGTTCTGGATATGAGGTGACACAAAGAACAAGGAAAGGCAAACTGCAGCAATTAAATACTCCGAAAGCACTTTACTCAAGATTTACTGAAAGTAGGCCCAAATTGACTATCCATGGTCAATCTATAATTCTAAGGGAAGAACTTAGAAGATAATCAACACTAAGTGCCCACCGTCAGCATGTTCCTCCCTTATGCTTTGACGTTCAATTCAGTTAGGGCTTAAAGAATACACTTTCTAGCATATTTTTTAAAAAGCAAGATGAAAGGCAGCAAGTGAATAGAGAGTACTAGACTTGATCAAAAAGTTGTTGTTCAGTCATTTCAGTCATGTTCACTCTTCATGACCCCATCTGGGTTTTTCTTGGCACAGATCCTACAGCAGTTTTCTATTACCTTCTCCAGCTCATTTTACAGATGAAAGAACTGAGGCAAACAGAGTTAAGTGACTTACCCAGGGACACACAGCTAGTAGGTATCTGAGGCCTAATTTCAACTCAGGTCTTTCTGACTTCAGGTCCAGGGCTTTATCCACTGAGCCACCTAGGTGACCCTTGATCAAGAAGACCCAGATGTTAATCCCTTATCAAATACTTGCTACCTGTGTAACAAGTTATTTAACTGGACAAGTCATTTGACATCTCTGGGTTTCTGCTTTGGTATCAATGATATTATAATTTTATATTTACATATATATACATATATAGATACACACAAACACATATGTATGCATATATACATACACATATACATATATACACACATATATATTGGGTGCATGCATATATATTTTTATTCATTCATTCACTCATTCATACATTTATTTTTTTGTTTGTCTTGTCATTCCAGGAGTACTTACTATGCAAGTTGCAGACTCCACTTTCCCCCAGTGTTTATATGTGTTTGTGTGTGTATATGTTCTCTTGCTAAAAAACCTTAAATCTCTCTATGAGCAACTAGGTGGCACAGAGGAAAAGTATACTATGGCCTTGAGTTAGGAAGACCAGATTTCAAATCCAGTCTGAGATAACGGTTGTGTGACCCTCAGATGAAATGGTTGTGTTTCCTCAACTATTAAATGAGGGTAAAACAGGACCTACCTCCCTGGAGTGCTGAGAGGATTAATGGAGATAATATTTGTAAATTAGCAAAGTATTCCTTTCTCCCTCCTTTCCTTTCCTTCCATCCTCTTCCTTCTCTGCACATCTCTACTTAACTAAGCATGTGCATTATCAACACTTACAAGTTATTAAACTTATAAAAGCAAAGTACTTTTCTGATTAAGGTAATTTCATTTTATAGAGAATGATTTGCCTACCTTGCAAACTAAAATGCCCTGACATGAACAAATGTATATTTTACTTCTATATGTTTAATAAATTCACACTCTTGTTTTCAAAGAAAGACTGGTGAGAATATGAACTTTTGGATATGATCTGCTGAGATGCCTTACTGCCAAAACTCAAAGATTCTAAGTTTATAAGACTCGGAAATATATGGAGGAGGCACAGACTCACAGGACTAATGACTCTGGTCTAGGCTCTCAGACTTCCAATTGATGAAGGACCATCATGGCCAACAAAGAAGTGGGGGGATGACACATCTCAAACAAGGTCATATTCTCCAATGTCCTTTTCTTACTGTCTTGAAGTCAGCTTCCTTTTGTTAACTGTTAAATGTTCCCCAAATGTTTCATTTCATTTCTATCTCAAGCCTGAGTTACCAGACTGGCCTGGAAACCTTGGTCTACTACAACTCCTCTGTATCATCCCTACATCTTTAATGTCTGCTGTGTTCCTAGAATTTTATTCTTCCTGCGGCACTCCCTATGTGTATGTTTTAGAAATGTTGCCAACAAGGACCTAAGGGCTTTGTTGTTATTGTTGTTTTGCACAGAAGTAGTTCTATATCTATATTTCTCAATACTTCATCCTTATAGCATGCTTATTTGGGTATAGGTATCAGCATAGACTACTTAAGAATGTAGAATGTAAGGTCCTTGTGGGAAGGGAAGGGACTGTTTCATTTCTATCTTTGTACCCTGTGCCTTTCATATTACGTGCTGAATAAATGCTTATAAAATTAAAGATGCAGTTCGTGCATCAAAAAAAAATCACAGCATATAAATCAAAGGCCAAATACATGCAGAAGGTTATTGTATTGAATATTGTATGTATAGAACAAAGTTAAATATGTGCTCTGCTTTAGGAAATCTACAAAGCAATTTACCTTCTTTTCATGGTAATCTATGTTAATTTAAATAATGAAAATTGATGATTTGCCACATCAAATGATGGGAATAAATCCATAAAAATTGACCTTATTGATCAACCCATTTCAATTAAATTAAAAACAGTATTAATCATGCCCAGCAGAAGAGCAGAGCAGGAGAGGAGCATTTTTACCTAAAGTTAGTTTGATAAAAGGTCAAAAAGATCACCTTTTGAAATGTCACAGACTCAGATGGTAGCTATGTATTAAATATTGTACTGAATTATAACACAGAAGTGTAGATAATTCTGTACTGGCTTAAATCTAACTTGAAAGTTATAATCACCTCCCAGTGATACAATAACCCTGGCTCATTTCCATATTGTGGGTAATTGCCCTACACTAAGTGATAAATTAAGAAGATTAACTATAGTACTAACTACAATAAATGTAGCTAATTTAAGAAATTCTAGTTCTCTACTATCTACTCTTTATTCAAATTAAATAAAACACCTCTGTGCACTTTTTCTTGCAATAAAATGTTAGACAAAGAGAGTATACTTCCCTTGAACTGTTGATAGTCAACTAACAATTACAAGCCCAAAGCTGAATGTCATCCTAGATTGGTCATTCCAGTATTCTGTAAAGGTCTTATCCTGTCTTATGCTCCAGCTGGCCCTGACAGCTGGCTATGAAATCTGCCTATGGAATATTTTGTCATTTGAAGTTTTAAGATGAGCCAATAAGGGTAAAGATAATGCCAAAAAGAAGCAGCCAAGAAAAAGAAGGGGAGTCAAATTAGAGAATTTCATATTAAAAGTTTCATTCAAATTGTGTTTTCAGAAATGTGTGAAAAATTAGAGAGGGAAAAAATTTCATTTTCACTGCACTGTCAAAAGATTGGGTCATGAACACTCTTAATTTATGAGAAAATGCTCAAGAATGCCTTCGACATCTTTCAAAATCTTGTCACAGCTGATGTGGAATTTTTAGCATGTGAGAATCAAGATTTGACACCACTTTGTACCTCACCTTTTCCTAGCAGAATTTTAATCTCTAAATCAAGGAAGTTCAAGTGCTACTGGAAAGAGAGAAGTCGCAACATTCTGCAAAACCATTCCAGATAATTGCTGAAAACCTAGGAAAGTGACACAGAATAATCACTTTATCACACAGTTTAATGAGGTCTTCTCTGAGACAATTCAAAGTGAATACTTTCTCCTGAAGACATTAAGTAATATTTCCTCCCAATTTTTATTTAATTTTTTTTATGCTTCATGGAAGAAATGTTCTCTCAGAAAATTTTAAAATAATGAGATTCTACCAAGGATTTTATTTTAAATTTGAAAGAAAACTCATACTGCTTCCTAAGATTCTTCCTTCCTTCCTTCCTTCCTTCCTTTTTTTCTTTCTTGTCATACCACAGAAGAATTTTGGGATAATATAAATAGCTTGGTTAGTATTTTTCTGACTGAAAAGTATCCCCTACACATCAAAATCTCACCAAATCTATAAGAGTCATCTCAGACCCCAACTAGGGCATTGAAATTGCCCTAGTTCTACTTTCTCTTCTCTGAAATTCTGTAGCAGTTCACTTCAATAAATATTTATTAAGTAGGAACCATCTTTAGAGAACTGTCCTAGGTGATGGTTGAGGTACAAAGTGGATATAAGATGAGTTTTCTAGTCTCATACTTTGCGGTGGGGGTAGTGGTGGTAACACAACACACACATAGCCATATATAATACAAAACAATACGGGATGGTTACAAGAGATTAAGAAAAGTTCTATGTGAATTCCAACAGAACAAAAGTCATCGCCAACTGTGACAATCAGGGAAAATTAATGGAGGAAATGATATTTAAACTATTTTTGATAAGAATTAAACAAGTTAGAAGAGGAAGGGAAAGACATTCAAGAACTAAGGAATAAACATGATGAAAAAGGGTGAAAAAGCATAGGAAAAGCTCTGAATCTTCAAAATAGAGGAAAGAAAGGGAGGGAAAGGAATAAGCTTTTATTAATTTCCTACTATGTTCCAGGCACTGTGCTAAAGCACTGTCCTAAGTGCTTGACAAATATTATGCTGTTTGGTCTTTATAACAACCCTGGAAATTAGGTGCTAGTAAGATCCCTTTTTAGAGTCTGACAAAACCAAGACAGTTAGAAGTTTCTATTTGCCCAGGGTCACATAGTACTAACTTTCTAAGACTGAAATTGAACTCAGGTCTTCCTGACTACAGGCCAGTCCCTTTATCCACTGTACCACCGAGCTGCCTTAAGGACAGAACTGCCTCAAAGACAGAGCAGTTTGAGTTGTCAAAGGCATAAAACAGGGGGAAGGGAGTAGTATGAGATAATATTTGAAATGCAGAATTATATTAAAGGCACTTAGATGGCGCAGTAGATAAAGTGCTGATCCTGAGGTCAAAAAGGACCTGAGTTCAAATCTAGCCTCAGACATAGACTCTGGACAAGTCATTTAACCCTGTTTGTGTCAGTTTGTCATCTATAAAATGAGCTGGAGAAAGAAATGCAAAGCGCTCCAGTATTTTTGCCAAGAAAACTCCAAATGAGGTCATGAAGAGTTGGACACAATTGAAAAATGACTGAGCAACAACAAAGAATTATTGCTTATCATAAAAGACTTTGAATGGACTGTATATTGTAATAGCCTCTTAACTGTTATCTTGGCCTCTATTCCTGCTCCCTCTCTGATCCATTCTTCATATTAATGACTGAATAATCTCTCTCTTGCTGTGATCGCATCACTTTTACATTTTGTACATTCCACCGATCTATAGCAGTGGCATCCAACATTTTCTGATTATGCATCCCATCAGTAAAAAAAAAAAATTTGAGTATCCATCTCCAATGTGCACATATTCACTTATTTCTATCTTATATACATGAACCACTCAACTAATAATTAAATAGAAAATAAAACTTGTACAAAGATAAAAAAGAATGAGATAAAGACTAAATAGGGCAGCTAACATCTCCCCCTCTATGTATGCAAGGGTATTCTATGTATTCTATACAAAGGTATGAGGCTGGGAGTCAGGAAGACTCATCTACCTGAGTTCATGTCCAATCTCAGACACTTATTAGCTGTGTGAACCAGGGCAAGTCACTTAATTGTCTGCCTTGGTTTCCTCATCTGTAAAAGGAGCTGGAGAAGGAAATATCTAACCACTCCAGTGTCTTTGACAAAAAAAAAAAAAAACAACTACCCTCAGATGGGGGTGACTGAACAACAATAACAAAGATTAAATAATATTTGATCCCAATGTCAATAGGGAACCAATGAAATTTTCCGTGTGGATGAAGGACAGGTCTAAGTTTTACTCTGCAACTCTATAAAGGATGAATTGGAGAGGGGGAGATATTAAGCAGAGAAGCTGATTAAAACTAATGCTGTTGTAAGAGTCTAGGGGAAAGGTGTGAAGTACCTGAACTAGGATGGTGGCTGACTGGGGAGAAGGGGACAGATAGCAGAGAAGTGGAAGTAGACATGATAAGATATGACAACTGATTTTGTGAAATGGCATCAAGGTTGAGGGTGAATGGAAAGACAATAGTTTCCTTGAAAGTATGAAGGTAGTTTGGAAGGGGGGTAGATTTGGGGGGCAAAATAATGTATTGAGATCTGTGATAATTCTCAACCTAAAACAAAAGTTTTGTAGGTATTAGCTGAGATCTATCTGTGACAGCAACAAAGTGAGTCAGAGAAAGTAGAAGAAAAAGTAATGGGGAATGAGAGAGGCAGAATTTTCCTAATAATAGCTGTACAACTGCCCCTGTGGGTGGGGAGTAGGTTATACTATCC
>CM053774.1:47508293-47571225 GCA_028658325.1 Potorous gilbertii | reverse complement strand
GAGTAAAAGGAAGAGAAGGGAAGGGAAGGGAAGGGAAGATGAGGAAAGGGAAAAGAAGAAAAGGTGAGTAAAAGGAAGGGAAGGGAAGGGAAGGAAAGGGAAGATGAGGAAAGGGAAAAGAAGAAAAGGTGAGTAAAAGGAAGAGAAGGGAAGGGAAGGGAAGATGAGGAAAGGGAAGGGAAGGGAAGGGAAAGGAAAAGGAATTTACTAAGTGCTCACTATTTGGTAGATGCTAAGCTAAGTCCCAAGGATACAAAAACGAGCAAAAATAAAGTATCAAATAAATATCCATTTTTCCTTTTTATTATTCTCTATCTCATCAAAAATATCAGCACCTTTCTATCTTACATAGGGACTATGAATTGGCAAACTGGAGAAGTCATATAAATAATCTGTTTTGAACTACAATCCAATTAATTCAGAGTTTCTAGAGCAAAGAGAACATTCATAAGAGCAGGAAATAGTCTCCATTCTTTGGTACTGGAAACCTCACATGCCTCACATGTACTTTCTCCTTCCCTCTGATGCACAGTCTTCCTCTACAAGGTAGCTCAAGCACCACCTGTGGTTGGATCCTTTCCTGACTGACTCCCCACATTGTTGATGTCCTCCCTCTCACAATACTGTGTATTTAACTACTTTTTACTTATTTATATTTACTCTGTGTATACACATATATATGTATATATATAATATATGCAAATACATGTGTACATATGTATATGTATTTATATCTACCTAATTTTCTTCTCCATCAGAATTTAAGCTCCTTGCCATTAGGGATTGTTTCAGTCTGCTAGCAACCAGCACAGTTTTTAGAATATAGCACTTAATATATGCTTGTTGATAGATTGATTTACCTATTGGATTATTGATTTTATATTATTTATTTCATAGTGTTATTTCTTCCACTAAAGGCTTGCTTTAATATGTCAACATGGTGTGGTTATGGCCTTGAATACTTAAAGATTTGAAGAGACAGATATCATCTTGTTCACATCTTCATGCACCAATCAGGATACTGAGACTTTCCTGTGATTTTCCTGATGAAATATAATTGGTTAGTGACAAAGGGAGGACTCCAACCCAAAACTTCTGACCCCAGCAGAATTTAGCTTTATTTTTTCCTAATATTGGTGAAGGATTGGCATTGATATGTTCTTGTCCCTTCAATGCAGTATCCTTGTAACCAAGAGTGTGACACCTATTTTGAACACATACCATCAGTATTAGGGGCATAGATAATGGAACAAAGCCAATCTAACCCACAATGAATGAACCTATCTTCCTGATCTCATTTATACCCTGCTCTAACCACCTAGGAACCACACTTTTCTATTTAGGGAACATCAAATAGACTTGTAATTTTACTAAGATAGATCACTTTAAGACTAGAAACTTCCCCCAGCAATGTACTGTCTCTGCAAAATACAGTCTTCATGTTAAAGAACTGCTTCAAACACTGAGAGGTTAAACAATTTGCCATACAGTAGGCGAGGTGCAGAGAGGTTTAAGTGACTTGCCCAGGGTTACTTAGCCAGTGTATGTCAGGGTTGGGATTTGAGACAGTGTTTCTTGGCTTTGAGGGCAACCCTCTAGACCTAAAGACACTGCGACTCTCTGAAAGTAATAAGAAAGGGAATTGGCTTACTCATGTCATGGAGGGAGAGAGAGAAGCGAATTAAAATCAAGAATATTGTACTAGTACCTACCTAATGGTTTAAGAAGAACCTAGAGGAAGGCTTTTTAACCTAGTGGATAGATCTTCAATGGAGGATTTAGGGAAACGTGGATACAATCACTCTGAATTTATCTTTCCCTTCAAATCCTTAGCTCTTACTAATTTTCGTATTATTATAGAAGATACCACCATCCTCCCAGCCAGTCACCCAGGCCCACAACCTAGCTGTCATCCTCAACTCCTCACTCCTTTACCCTCTTCCATATCCAAGGTCTATCTGCTCCTTCTGCCTTCCTAACATTTCTCATGGAGATCCTCTTGGTCCTCCGATACTGCCACCACACTCACTCCTTCACTAAGACTATTACAAGAGACTGTTGGCTAACCTTTTAGCCTCAAATCTCTCCCCACTCCAGTTCTCCTCCACTCATCTGTCAAAGTGATTTTCCCAAAGCACAGGCATGACCATGCTAGTTCCCTACTTAATAAACTTCAGTGGCTTCCTATCCCCTCCAGAATCAAATATAAAATCTTCTCTCTGGTGTCCAAAAGACTTCATTAATCTAATTCCTCTTTTCCAGTCTTCTTGAACTTCATATCTCCCTCACCCCCAATCCCCAAATACTCTCAGGGATTTGGTGACATTTCCCTCTTTGCTGTTTCATGCCTCTTGCATGAGATACTGCATCTCCTGACTCCAGGCATTTCCATTGGATGCCTAGAATGCTCCCCCTCCTCCATCTCTACCTGCTAGATTCCCTGGATTCCTTTAAGTACCAGATAAAATCCCACCTTCTATAGGAAGCCTTTCCTCATCTACCTCCAATTCTAGTACCTTCCCTAGGTTGATTATTTCCAACTTATCCTGTATCTAACTTGTCTGTATACAGTTATCTGTATGTTATTATGTAACTCCATTAGACTCTGAGTTCCTTGAGAGCAAAGACTATCATTTGCCTTTCTTTGTATCCCCAGTGTTAAGCATAATGCCTGACATATGGTGAACATTTAATAAAAATCTCCAAATTTGTATTTTGTTTTCCTTGTTGGCCATTTTTATTCATTAGTTGGATGTATAAAGATGTTAAAATTCAGTTGCTTTCTGGGGTGACTTTAATTTACTTTAAATTTAAAATTTTAATTTTAATTTACCTTTTTAATTACTAGGTTCCATTTCACTGTTTGCATGGAGATTGCAATGTACGCAATTTTTTCGTAGTTGTAGTATCTTATTGACATTATGACTCATAATAAATACTAGCTACTAAAATAAGTAAATTAATATTTATTGACTGTCTGACACAGGATGTAGTGTATGGATTAGTTACAATAGGTATTATTGAACAGAGCACTCATATTGACATGATAATGGATCATTGAATTATTGAAGTAAAATGGCTTCCTCTTCATCCCATATGGATGAAAGCTTCTTGAGGGCATGCTTGTGTTTATATCCCTACTATCTGACACCTACTAGGTGCTTAATAAATGCTTATTGAATGATTTACCCAAACCAGAGCTACCAAGAAAGAAGAATCACCTAACAGCACAACTTCTGCCAATCTAATCTTGGCAGAAAATTTTGACTGTTTAAAATATGTAAGTCTCAAAGGCACAGTACGTGGATGAAGGATTCCCATACAACATCTTATGGTGATCTCAGATCAATTCTTTTTGGATTAAGGAACAAAAATTTTAAAACCAGCATCCAACTAGGAGTACCTGGCTCCCTGGTGACAATCACTACAATAGAAGACAACGAATAACAGTGGATTTGGAATGCCTGCCAAATGATCTTCAGTGGTTCCTTCTACTATCATATTTTCTTTTGGGCCAAGATACTGTGATATAATGGATAGGGCACTGGATTTGGAGTCAGGAAGATCTAGTTCCAACTGCCCCCTCAGATATGTACTACCTGCATGACCCTGAACAAGTCACTAAAACCTCATCGTGTCTCAGGTTCCTCATCTGTAAAATGAGGGAATAGAATTCATTTAATGACATCAGACTTTCTTTCTACCTCTGAATCTATAATGTAATGAAAAGAATAAGAACAATCTATAGTGTAATGAAAAGAATGTCTAGAAGGACGGTATAGGAAATCAGTCAGCTTAGGTTTAAATCCTGTCTATTCCATGCAAATAAATAAAGCATTTGCATTTTCAGGGTTCCTAGCCTTGTTCCTGCTGTGAGGACTGAGATGATGTAAATTAAAAAGAAATAGGAACCACACTTTGCCTCATAATGTGAGAGTCACTCCTAGCAGTGAAGTAAGGTTAGACTTTTACACCTTTGCAAAGCGATGGATTCAGCCTAATTAATTTTGATGTCTGGTGATTTCAGAGTCCTATTTGCATGTGATATCATCTGGAAATGCAATTCTTGTTCATGTCTCTCCCTAAAGAGCTGTATCTTGCTCTTGCTTGCCATCCAGCAACAAATAACAGCCCATATTAAGGAATAAAGATTTGTGTTGCATTAAAATGTACTAAATAAATTGTTTTCCAAGGCATAACTTCCTTTGTATTTCGTTCTGGTTGGTGTGACACATTGAAAAGTCCAAAGAAGGAAAGCATAGAATCATGTGCCTGTAATTTGATTTTAGTTATGTTGCAGCAGAGAGAAAACTGGATTTGTAGTCAGGCCTGTTGGACTCTTGGTTCTGGAACTTATTAAGTGTCTAACCTTAGGTCAATCTTTTGTTTTCAGTTTCTTATTTGTTAAATGAAGATGTTAAAACTTATACCACAGGTGTGAAACATTTTGGCCAATAACACTTTTGAGTGTAGCCCAAAGCAGATAAAAATGTAACTGGGAAATATTTAACAAAGTAAAATACAATAGAACAGATAACATGAATATGTGGTTTGATAAGTCCACAGGAATTTTTTTTGTAGTTTCTATTTATGTTCAACACTACTGACCTATGTTGCCTTCTTTACAGAGGTGTGTTAAGGATGAATTGACAACATATATTAGGTGCCTAGTAAATCATAAAGTGCTATATTATGTCAACTATTTTTATTGTTCTTATTGCTTTTATTTAAGGATAAGAACAAATCAAATATTATATATGAAAATACCGTTACTTACCAAGTTGGTACGTAATTAAAATATCAGGGTTTTTAAAAGGCATTTACTATCTATGCAACCTTTGGCAAGTATTTAAATTCCTAAGGACTCAGTTGGCTCATCTCTAAAGTGATGGGGTTAACTATGGCCTTTGAGGTACCACTGCAGATCTGTTCTCCTGTCATCCTAAGAATGATCTGTTACAATTTAGCTTTTGCTACTCTTTTACGGATGTCTGTCTTTTATAATACTTAGGTCCCTGGAATTTTTTCAGTGGTCAGTTTCATTATTTTCAAGCAATTTTATTTTTAAAATTTCATTCTCCAAAATAGTTTTTTGGATTTGTCCAGTAGTATACATTTAAATTTTGAACCTCTAGCAAAATGTCCAGAAGGAGTAACTTTAATTCCACAGAAGATTTAACCCCCTGGTAGAGAACTCTCCACAGTAATATAATACAGAAATTTGACCCATTTTATGTACATGCATTTGAGGCATTCCAATGACTACTATTTTGTAGGGGGATTTTGTTTGTTTGTTTGTTTTGTTTTCCCCAAAGAAATGCTTCTATCCAAAAATTACCCTCAAGTTTCCCTGTGGAGAGACTCAAGAACACTGTCAGTAGTTTTTCTAAGCCTCCCTTGTTTTTATCAAGCCTTAATGGCAGGGATACTGCCACCTCAATCATAATTCTGGCTGTTTCCCATCATGTTTTGAAAGTGACAATTGGAATCTGTACAGTATTACATGATAAAACCCAAGAAATTAGATATATTAAGCTCGCCTGGGAGTTCCAACTTGACTCATGTGCTTCCAGTTCCCAAGAGAAAACAGGGTTGTGGTGAGCAGCTGTGAAGGATTTGGGCAGGAGCATGGGAGTTTAATAAGTAAGCACACTGTGTAAAGGATTAAAATGTTTACTTTGCACTGATAAGGAATAAACACTAAGTTATTAGAACAAGATAGTCCTTAAGATGAACAATTTTCTATCTTTGACTTCTTAATGGTAATCTTTGTGTCACTGTCTTTATTCTAAGATGAAAGGGAAATTTTTTTTTTACCTCTTTTGCTCTCAAACTATCCCACGAGACATAGGAGAGGACTGAGAAGGCAGTGTGGGGTGGTGGAAAGAGCTCTGGATTCAGAGTGAAATGAACTGGATTCAAATTGAGGCTAAACTATTTATTACTTATGTAACTCTGGGAAAGTCACTTAGCCAGTTTTGCCATTATAAAATGAAGGGATTGGCCTAGATGACCTAAAATGTTTTTCAGCTTTAAATCTATAACCCTAAGTCATTACATAGCTATGCTCACCAAGATCTTATCATTGGATAACTTAGTCCCTCCATATTAACAAGATCTTTCTCCATTCATCCACAGCTATAAAAATTAATAGGTGTCAGGAAACAGGATAGAAATAGTGTAGTTGATTCAGCATGTTATATGGTTTACAGGATTGAATCTTCTTGGTTCAAAATGGACCTGCCATTTTAAAAGGGACTGAATGACCTGAAGATCCCCCATGACCTTCAAATCTGGAAGAGACATTAGAATGCATAGTGGGTACTACACAGAGGGAACAAATAGAAAAATATGGAACCTCTCTCAAGGGCAAGGGGTGGTGGTGTGCCTTATCAAGGCTACATCAAAATAGTGGAGAAGACAAAGATTAAAGAGGACTTCCATTCTTCCCTTCAACGTTTCTCTTTCTTTGATGGATAGGGAAGAAGCAAGCATTGACCTTCTGCCCTCCCATTTGGTTCTTCTCAGAGGGTCCCAAGTGAAGAAGCAACAGTTCCACTTCTCTGTAAGACAGAGATATGTGACAGCACTTCTCTGTCTCTCAGGGAAAGAGCGGGTGATCTTATATCAAAGTACAGTCAACTGCTCCCTAGGATAGGTATTGATTTGTTATCTGTCACCCTATTTGATGGAATATTTGTGTGACTGTATCTTTAGGGAGATTTCTTAACATTTTGTTTTTAATTTATAGGAGTCATATTTCATAGATTTGTATGTTTGCACTGAGCTAAAAATTTCTCCCAGAATCCAAGTGCTTTCAAATATTCTTTTTTTTAAAATAAATTTATTTAACTTTTTACATTCATTTTCACAAGATTTTGGATTCCAAAATTTTCTCCCCATTTGTCCCCTCCCCCCTCCCCAATACACTGGACATTCCAAATATTCTTAAAACTCTTTTCCCTCTTTTAAGCCCATGTTTAAATTATTTTCTTCCAATTAACAAAAACATCTATATTCTTTTCCTCCTAGCTTCTCCCCACGGGCACAAGAGAAATCAAATATCTGTAATAAATATGCATACTCAAGCAAATCCTGCATTGGCCATCCCAAAAATATGATTAATTCAGCACTTAGAATATATCATCTCTTCATTAGGAGGTGAGTGCCAGTTTAGAAACAACCTAGAACTATGCCTAACAAGGTAACAAAACATACGTTCCTCTTGACCTAGGGATACCACTACTAGACATACTCTAAAGAAATAAAAAACTTTAATGTTTTTATTTAGTTGGGCTCAGTTTACTGCTATGTCTTTTCAATTGCTTGCTTTAAAACAGGGATTTTAAAGCCTAGGGTACATGAAATTTTGGGGGTTGATTAGGAAAAACATCACTTCATTTATAGCAAACAGCCTTAAATTTAGCATTTTCTTCAATTAATAGGCAATAATACACGGTAATACATGTAATAATAATACAAGGTAGGCAATAATATAAAGAAGTCCATTGACTTCAAGGGCCTTTTAAAAGAGTCCATCATGAAAGAGAGAGAGAAAAACAAAGAAAAGAAAGAAAAAAGGAAGGCAAGGAAGAAAGAGAAAGGAAACAAGGAAGGAAGAAAGGAAGGAAGATGAAGATTACATAGATTATCCTGGTATTTTCTGGTGCAAAAAGAGAGTCAAGGCAACCCCAACTCTCTTTCTGGAATAAATTGTTAAATCAACTTAATACATAATTTATTCATTAAGTTTCTATTACATACCAGGCATTTGGGAGACGAATCCCAAAATGAAGCATCCTCTGCCCACAAGGAGCGCTCATTCCACTGGGGACACAACATGCACACATATGTCTATAAACACATTCTTTCTAGTAAGGGGAGGCATGAGAAATTATGAAGACCTTATGAAGGAGGCAGCCTTTGAGCTGGGCTTTGAAAAAAATAAAACAAACTAAGGATTCTAAGCTGCAGAACTGAGGAAGAGTATATTTCTGGCATGGGGGGAGAACCTTTACAAAAGCAGAGAGACAGGAGATAAGATGTCATGGGTGAGGAAAAAACGAGGCAGAGAATACGGGACATAGAGTTTTAAAGGACAATTGTCGTTAGTTGTGCCTGACTCTTCATAGCCCCATTTAGCATTTTCTTGGCAAAGATACTGGAGTGGTTTGCCATTTCCTTCTCCAGCTTACTTTAGAGATGAGGAAACTGAGGTGAACAGAGTAAAGTGATTTGCCTAGGGTCACGCAGCTAGCAAGTACCTGAGATCTTCCTGACTCCAGGTTGGCACTGTATTCACTATGCCACCTAACTGCCCTAGCACAATGCCTAGCACATACTTAATAAATCTGCTTAGTGTTTAGTAATGCTAGCTGACTAACTTTGGTAACTGTTAGCTAGGAGGGTAACCCTTTCCTGGCTTTGTTGGCTGGATATGCATACAGTCAAAGCCAGAATGGAGAGATAGCATCTCCGAATAGCTCTCAGGATAGTCTGGACTTGGGATACAGTATTTCTAAGGAATTTATTAGACTCCCTAAGGACAAGCCACTGAAACTTCCTACACTTTGGTTTCCCCATCTGTAAAAAGAAAGGCTTGCACTAGATGAAAATAAGAAAAATATTGTTAATAATAGCATTAGATAGCCCTTTAAGTTTTCTATATAACTTTATAAAGTTTGCTTATTTTAGCTTCACAAAATTAATCAGTAAACATTTATAAAGTCCCTACTACATTCCAGACACTGTGCTAAGTACTTGTGGGAGGTATTATTATATCCATTTTACAAGATGGGGGAACTGAGGCAGACAATTGTTAAGTGAGTTACCCAAGGTTAACGTATCTAGAAAGTATCTGAGATTGGATTTGAATTCAAGTCTTCTAGATTCTAGGTCTTATACTCTCTCCACTATGCTGTAGATAATTTCAGAGGGCTCTTTCAGTTCTAAATTTAACATTTTATGATCTAGATTAAAAGACTTTAAAATTTATAGCTCAACACCCTCCAAATGAAGCAGGGTGCAGAAGGGAAATCCTTCCTCATATATGATCCTTTTTATAAAACTGTTGTTTTCTCTCAAAATGAAAATTTATATGGAAGGTGACAAGGTTTCATAAAGAAAAGTGAAAACTCTTTCAAAAGAAACAAATGGTACATTATAGAAATGACTATGGCAAATAACTTTATTTTTCAGTAACTCGGTTTGCTTTCTAGTCACTAACTAAAGTGTCAGGGAGATGCTTGCCAACTTACATGATATAAAGAGAATAGTGCATAGTGAAATGGAAAGAACCCTACTCCCATTGAGTCAGAAAAATCAGATTCTAGTCCCAGTTGAATGATTAATTAGCTTCACATCTTTGACATTGTAAAATATTGCCCTGAATGTTGTTATTTGGAATTAGAAGAACTCCGTGAACTTAGGCAAGACTTTTAGCCACTCTGGGCATTAGCATCCTCATATACAACTGGGAGAGAATTATCCTTGATGACCTCTAGTCCCTTTTATTTCAAGATCCTACATCTAAAAATGTAAGTGTAAGTTATATTAGTAAGTATTTTAACCTAGCTGGATTCAGTTTCTTTAACTATAAAATGGGGAGCTTGATTAATGCTGGTTTCCAAGACCCCTTTCATCTGTATTATAGTATATCAACACCACTCTCCTGGTTTGCATGTGGTCTTTGAGATAAAAACTTCCATTTGTATTTACTGTGTTGTTGATGTTGACTCATTTCAGTCATTTCCAACTCTCCATGAGCTCATTTTGGGGTTTTCTTGGAGGTTTGGCATTTCCTTCTCCTGCTCATTTTACAGTGAAACTTGGCCAGACAGGGTTGAGTGACTTGCCCAAGGTCACACAGCTAGTGTCTGAGTCCAGATTTGAACTGCAGAAAGAATCTTCCTGATTCTCAGTCCAGCTTTCTTTCTATCCACTGTGCTACCTAGCTACTCAACTGACATTTAGTAGATCCTTAATAAGTGCCTGTCATTTATTTGCTGAAAAAATCCATTCTGATACACACACTGCTTAATAAAATTCTGTTGAATTGAACTTAATTGATTCAAACTTTTAATGGATCATTAGAAGTTACAAAAATTAATGCCAAAAAGTGGACCAAAAGGGACAAAGCTGAACCAAGGTGAAGGAAAAGCTCTTGACTTTCAAGATTATTTACAAATAAAGCACTTTAAGGTAGAAAGCCGACCTCCACCTCACCCCCTTCCCCAATGACTCTTCTTGAGTCGACAGTTCTTAATCAGGGTCAATGTAAAAGGTACACCCTTTTTAAAGACTAAAAGGATTGTCAAGTTTAATGAAGCCAATAATGGCTAAAACCAGAGTCTGTTAATCACCCAGTATCTCCCACAAGGTGAAGCCTGGTGCTCCCCAAAGCTCCGGTACCAAAGCGTTAATAGGATGAGCAGAAAAGAGTCAAACAAGATGCTATCTTTGCAGACCTGATGCGATTGCAATTTGCAGACATCAGGGCTTATCTCTGATGATGAACTAGGTGTCAGGGCTGAGTGGAACGGCAACAAGCCAGCTCTAGCTGAGACCTTGGTGGGCTGGCAGTGGGGGGACTGGAATAAAACCTCCCCAGCTCAGGACAGACTAAATGAGTTTTCTGGATAAGATCACAGTGTTAATGAATAGCCATTAAAAAAACAACGAAGCAGACAAATAACCTTGTATTAAAATAACTGTAAAGGTGGAGGGCTGACTCTCTGTTCGAACTGCAAAAAGAAAAAAAAGTACACTTAAAGGTAAAGGACTTTACAGGTAAAAATATTATTAGGAGAGAAAAATGTTAAATGAAATAATGTACTTAAAGTACTTTCAAAACTTACAAATGCTAGAGGGAAACCTCAAAAATATGTATAAGGTTAAATATAAGGGGGCAAAAAATTAAAGATATTTGATTTGGTAATCAGAAGACCTGTGAGACCTAGGGAAAACCTCCAATCCCTCTGAGTCTCAGTGGGTAATTAAGTCATTGAACTTTAGAAATATTGCTACAAAGGGAGGAAGTGACACATTTATTAAGCACCTACTATGTGCCAGGTACAAATGTTATCTTATTTGATCACAATAAAGAAGCAAAAAGAAGAATTCTAGAAAAAAATGCCTAGAGATAATGAAACCATTACTAACAAAGTGAGTGCTCACTTTAAGAGTACTCAGCCCTGAGTAAGCTTCTGATTTGTTTTCTTTTTTTCTATGAATAAAATAAAACAAAATAAAATGGAGTTTTATTTTCTCTTTATACTTAGTGAGTATACTTTCATTTTCCTTTTTTATAAATAAATTAAAATGACAGGTTGACCAAAACTCTGTTACCTAGATTGTTCTGTAGTGGTAATGTGGTCTTCTCTGAGATAGCCACATCAACTTGGGTATATAAAGTCATAGCTTTAGAGTTAGAGGAGATCTTAGAGGTCATCTAGTCCAACAGCATCATTCCACAGATGAAGAAAGGAGAGTCAAGAGAGATCAAATGACTTGCCTAAAGTCACCTGGATAGTAAGGGGAAAAATTGGGATTCAAATTAGGGTTCTGACTCCATTTGTAATGTTCTTTCTACCACTAGTGAATAACCTCTCACTAAACTAGGCTTCCTCCATTGTTTCAGGCTGTTTAGTTATCAATTGAGCCTACATGTAATTCAATTCAGTGATGGGTTGAATTCATATCGTTACTTTTTGTCTTGACCAGTGGCTGAGATTCTCACTAGGGCAGTACTATCTTACAAGGGAGAAAAGAAAAGAAAGATATTCTTTAAGTTTCCAGATTAAAGAGATTCTTTAATTGGAATTTCAGTTCAAACACACAGCAGACCCAGATCCCTTCCACAAAAAAAAGTTTGATCTACTAATTAACTATGACCACACAATTTTAATAATAGGTTACATTCATGGAGAGTTTTATCCTCTGTAAAGCACCATCTTGCTTTGCAGGTCATTGAAACTCGGAGTTTAAATAACTTTCCCAAGGTCACTCAGATAGGATATCTGAAACAGAATTCAAATCTTGGTCTCCTTGACTCCAACTCTGGAAATTTTAGCCACTCTGCTATGAATTAGAGAATTAGAATGGCCTTAGAGACCATTTAATTCAACTTCTTTATTTGATAGATGAGGAAACTGAGGTCATTTAAGTGATTTGCTCAAGGTAACACAACAGCAAAATTGGACTTCTCCCCTCCTTGTCTAATTCCAAGGCTTATCTTAAACCTGTCACCCCACCCCATTGCTGGCACAGATATAGAACATCTTTTCTTCAGATAATTCTGAATTGTTCTATTTCAGATTGTAATTTCTTTATATTCTATATGTTCCTTATATTCTAAATGTTGTTTTTAAACATTCCCACCTATAACACTACCATGCATATATGACTGGGGAGGTAAAGGACAGAAGGCAAGTTCCCACATACACAAAAGTATTCACAAAGAGACAACACAGTTTATCATGTAAAAACTTATTTTCAGGAAACCTGTCTGTATTTCCACAAACCATTCCATATGTATCCCACCCTACCATCAAGTCCCTATAGCTTGTCAGTAAGCTTGTCCTATCAACTCAAACATTCCATCTTACATTTGATCATCAGTAATTCCCACCTTTTCCCCTATTCGATTCACCGTAATTAATTCCATGACTTCAGTACATAAAAGGAAGTAGAGATTCCTGAAATTTAGTAAACCCTTTCTTTTCTTCTGGAAGTCTAAATGAATTGTTCCAAACCCAACATGGAAAGCCAGGTGCCTGTCAACTCCTAAGAATGATATATAGGGGTTTGATTTGCAACTAATGGAAAAATCTATTTCTTTCAGTTTTATTTCTTTCACACAAATCCTGCTGCATTCCCTAGCGGAGTTACCTTTCCCAGCTATCTCAACCACAGAACTGACATATCTTATTTGGCAAAATGTCCTACCTCAGTTGAGGGAAGGCTATTAATTTTAAATTCGGTGGTCCAAAATGACTATTCCATGGAAAGTTGGTAGGAAGCAGCCCATGAAACCAACATTCCTTCACTGAATTTTAAGCTTCTTCCTATTTTTTTATCTTACCTCAATTCAGTTCAACAAATACACATTTATTAAGTTTCTACTATGTGCTAGACACTGTACTAGGTATGGGGGATACGAAGAAGCCTTAAACAACTGTATGAAGGTTGTAGCACTCACCTGGATATCCAGTAGACAGTGCTGTGAGATGGCCAAACAACTGTTTTTGTCCAAAGAAAATTTTTTTAAAAAGTATGTAAAACTGTAATACCAGATGCAAAAAGGGTTAAGTTTCACCTCTTTCTGAGTGAGGAAATATAACACAATGCAAGTTTACTATGGAATAATAAATGCAAAAGTGCTTTGAAAAGTTAAAAGCTTTGAAAAAGTTAAAAATGCTTACTAAAGGCATTTTAAATATTATCGTTGCCATTTCCCCCACAAATACCAAGAGAAGAAGACGGACACTGTATGCAACATCTGTATCGGGACAGAATTTCAGAGCTAGAAGAAACCTAGACGTCATCGGGTCCAAGCCCTCAGGGATAGGGAAATAGCTTGCTCACGGTTACATGGGCTGTTATTATGGTCTAATATTAATAACTAACATTTGTATAGTGTTTATGATTTACAAAATATTTTACTTATGCCTTCTTATTAGATACACTAACCCTTTGTGGTCTATGCTGTTATCCTCATCTGCATTTTTTAGACAAGGAAACTGAGGTTGATTATGTGACTTGCCTAGGGTCACACAGTTAAATGTGAGAGCTGAGATTTGAATCCAGGCACTTGTTCTTCCCAAAGGTATGCCTCCTAATAATATTCCTTGGTCCCACATTGGTTCATATTCAAGGCGTCCTTGAATAGATGGTAGATATGGGTTACAAAAATTAAGAAGCTAGTATTTTTGAAAACTGAACATTAAGACTTCTAAACCATCTTGCTGAGGAAAAATCAATGACTGTTGTTTTCTAAGGACACGCATCTACCCAAGGATATGTGGTCATCTGGCCTTCTTGGTGTTGAGGGCCACACAGGCCCACTCAACATAATTGAAAAATAAGTAAAGAACAGATTTGCTGTTAACACAAATCTGAATAATTAGAACTGCATCCTTGTTATCTGAAGTGGGCTCTTGTGAGGCGATTACTTCTACTTATTTATCTGTGGGTTAGAAATTGGTGCTTGGCATAGCATCACATTACAATATAGGCCTGCTCCACTTTAAGAAAATCCAATACATATAAAATCTTAGACTTACAAAAGAAGAGATACATTTGAGATTTATTACTCACGTTGCAGAATGACCTGTTGCTTTGAAAGGGAGTCTATAACAGGGAAATGTATAGATAGAATATGGGGCTCCAGTGTCCCCTTAGAATAGATCAGAAATGAAGGCTAAATATTTCTGAGCTGATAATTAAAGTTGACCACAAAACATGATGAATTTACATTTTTAAAGTGGTCTGAACGATTTTTCATGTATGCATCATCTATATAACATATATACCTATCTCTCCATATATATATATATATATATATATATATATATATATATATATATATATATATATATATAATATGTATACAAAGACTTACATATAAAATACTAAGATACACCTATATTCTTTTTTCTGAATCAAAAGCAAGAGTGATTAGAAACATTCTGTAATAAGGACAGACTAACGTATCAAATAAAACATCTTGGGTGAAATGCTTTATGTTTTAGGTACCAGGAGTGTACTGGAGCCAGCTTAAACTGGAGAATGATACTTGATGGTTAAATATTCAACGTGAGCATTTACACCTCAGAATATCAGTCAATGCTACAAATCAGGGCTTGATTTATTGAACTGTTGATGTCGAGATTTAAAAAAGTGATTGAAGAACATGCCAATTCAGCAGATTTAACCCAAAAATGTGTTTACATTTTACCAGTTAAAGATTTCCCAGCACACTAATGAGTATCTGATGTTACTCTCCTAGCTATTGTCTGGTAAGGACTGCCATTGCTGCTGTCCTCTCCTCAATCAGCAGTCTCCACCTCGCAGCCATGCATTTTCACCTTAGATGTTCTACTTGGACACATTCCACGTATCTCACCCACATGTGAAAATGATCAAGAACGCCAAGCATTACTGCTGACTGTGGGAAGCATTAGTGAATGCATCCCAAATATGTTCGAAGCTTTAGCTATAGTATCAAAACTTAGTGAAATATATATATATATATATATATATATATATATATATATATATATATATATATATATATATATATACACACACACACATATATACATATACCATATATAGGTGAGCATCTCTCATACATAAAACCCAATATGACAATATCACCCCAAAACAGTCTTCCTAAAGTACAGAACCTCTCAGCTACTTCTCATTTTTTGGGCAGAGTACACATTTTTCTTTTCATGACAAACTGTCTTCAGTCAAGAGCTCCTTGGGTAGTTAATGGCATCTTGTGATGATCCTTATAACTCTCCTCTACTTTCACTCTTGATTAAAAAGAAAGAATGAACAGGATCTAAACCCTTGACTGATTTACACTTCAATTTAATTTCTCTCTTTCTCTTTCCTCTTTCCTTTCACTGGATGAAACCTTCCATGTAATTAGGCCCGAAAGCTCTCATCAAATAGTTTGATTGAACTGCGGCAAACAGCTTCCCTTCCAGGCTGCTGGGGCAGAGAGAAAGAACAGGGGACACTGCATGTATCTGGAAAGGCTTGGATGAAGGGAGCGCAGCACTCTGTGATAGCAATTAAAGAAAGAGGTGTGATTGTTCAAGTGTCTCAGTTAGACCCCTTCCCTCTGCTCCTTGCTGTGCTGATTTGTTACTCAGGTTATACCTGGAGGAAATTCCAACCTTTTTTCTCAAGCAAACACTGGTAATCAAGGGCAAAGGCAGTGAAAATGAGAAAGCTTGAGGAATAAGAGTGAGCATCATGGAAAGTATATTGAACTTATAAAGGAGCATACCTGCTTTCCAGTTCAGCTGTGCCACTAGCTAGAATTGGGTTGTCTGGACTATACTTCTCTGTGTATCAATAGATTAATATGTCAAACTGAGGAGTTAGAGGATCCCTAAACAGTTTTTAAAGTTCCATGAGTTTTTGAATGCCAAATAGATTTTGGCTTTCAAGGACCTAATCCATTTCTTCCAGGGCAATATTAGTGAACAAAAAACCAGAACATTCTAGGGACAGTGTTATTACTGTTCACTTATATGACTTAGGAGAGCAAGCAACTCCATCATTGGACTAGAGTTCTTATAGAATATTTAAGATGAAATTTAGCCAATTAACTATATCAATTGACGCAACTTGATATACTGAAAATATAAACATTCTATACACATGTATGTGCACATAAACATACATGTATGAACATACACCTATATACTCTGATGGGCTCTGTGCCCATTGGCAAATAAATAGTTTGATATTAAGATTCATTTCTCAAGATGTTATTTCTCCTTTTTTCCACTTCAAAGCCATTGCATGATTGCGTGTGAGAGGGTGTATATAAAAGACTTCAAACCACTTTTCTCACAGTAAAAATGTCATCTTAAATTTGTAATAAAATACCCATTACTGTCATTAACTCATCATAGCAACCCTGGACACTGAATTAGCCAGTAGGGTAAAGAACGAGTGTTCAGATGAAGTCTGATTCCCTCTCGTGCCTGATAGGCACCGCATACAGTGATCTTATTTGATTACATTTTCACATAAAGAGTTAATTAGAATACTTTCCTTGAGGAGTTTCAACATAGTTCTAACCAGCATACACACACATGCCCATATCTCAGATTGATGCATTTAATGAGCTAGACTCCTAAGAAAAACTTTTTTGTTTAGTTTGGGGTTTGGTGCTCTTCCCTCTTAAAATTGATAAACCATTGCTGAGTATGCAAACTCCAGGAATGAGAGCACGAACAAAGGTGATTTAATAAAGAGTGAAAGTGTACTTTAAAATATATAGTACATTATTATATCACATGGGGATTCCTGTATCCTTGAATAGTCATGTCCTCCCCAACACAGGAGGCACGCAATGATGCAATTATACAAATATATTTTTCAGAGCATTTCCAACAATATGAAAGGGGCTGCGAATTTAAGAGGAAAAGAAGAAAATGGAATTTTTTTTTACAGCATTTACTATGTAATAGGTAATGTGCTAAGCACTCTATAAATATTGATCCTTGTAACAACCCTACGAGGTAGAAGCTGTTATTATTTCCATTTTAACAACTGAGGAAACTGAGGCAAATGGCGATTAAGTGACTTGTCCAGGATCACACAGTCAGGATGTGACAGAAGCAACCAGCATGTGTCAGAGGAAAGACTTGGACCTATGTATTCCTTATTCAGAGGCAGCCAGTATCCACTCTATCACACAATCTATCATCTATAATTGTCACTTAACAGAGTTTTTTTCAGGTCCCTGGCAGCTAAGACAGTGTATTATATAAATTTACAAATGTCCAACAGTGGAGGGGTTTCTGTACCATGAGCATTCTAAACCAGTGAAATTTGAAGTCTGAACTCCACCCACTCACCCATACACACACACACACACACTCATGCATGTAGGCATGTGTACAGACATATAATAGCAAATATATAAATGCTCATAAATTGCACTCTCAGAAAAAAATCTAAGATTGTAGTTCACTTCAAAAGCTCAAGTCTCAGTTCAGTCCACACATCTATAGGAAGCTTTCCCTAATCTTGCCCACTCCTCACACCCAGTTAGTTCTTCATGTTCTCTCCAACCTCCAATTATCTTGCCTTGATTTATCTGGGTACATGTTATAGCCCCTGAGTAGTGTGTAAGTTCCTTGAGAGAAAGGACTGTTTTGTCTTCTGTCTTTCTACCCCTAGCAATTAACACTGTACTTTGCCTACTACAGCTGCTTAATACATTTTTATTGAATTAATTCATATCACATACAAGGGAGGCAAATACAGTGGAACCCTCTAGGAATGAACTGTTCTGAACAATTTATTGGGCCTTCTGTTCTAGCACCATTTAAAAAAGTTTTGCTATTTTGAATGAAAAGTCGATAAACTTCTATTAAGTACCTACTACGTGCCAGTCATTGTACTAAGTCAGGGGTGGGGGAACCTTTGGCTTCAAGTCCATAAGTGGTCCTTAGGTCATCAAATGCAGCCTTAGGCCTAGAGGTCACATGTGGACTCAGGGCCACAGGTACCCCATCCCTGTGCTAAGTTAAATTTCTTTAAAAATGGATTATTCTTAGATTTAGATACACAAGAGACCTTAGAAGTCATCTAGTCTAGCTCCTTCTTTTAACAATTAAAGAAATAGAGGCCTAGAAAGTTTAAGTGACTTGCTCAAGGCCGTATCACTAGCCTGTGAATACCCTGTAGTGCAGCAAGTCCAAGACTTGAACCCAGATGCTTGGACTTCAGATCTAGCCATTTTTCTGCTATGATACTTTGCCTTGGCTTCTCATCCTAATTTAACATTTTCTTAATGACTCAGAATCATCATTATGAACATCAATTTTCATCCTGAGCTGTAATAGAACAATGCCCTCAGAGGCTATTCAGCCATGTAGGACTTCTTGTTCTTTCGTTTAATTATCTGGGACTGCTGTGATTTTTTAGTTCCTATGTCTGCTTTTCATTGTGTTTCAATTTCTTCCCTTGCTGTTTGTCATTGTAGGTTTAAACTTGGAGAAGTCATCTAGCCTAGCATCCTCATTGTATAAACAATGAAATACAGGCTTAGGGAAGTGAATAGATTTGATCAAGGTCTTATCATAATAACAGCTGGCGTTTATATAATGTTTTAACGTTTACAATGAACTTTGCAAGTATATTATCCTTACAACAACACTGGGAGGTAGATGCTGTTAATTATCCCCATTTTACAGGTGAGAAAACTGAGGCAGACTAAGATTAAGTGACTCACCTAGGATCACATAGCTAGTAAGCATCTGAAGCTGGATTTGAACTGGGGTCTTCCTGACTTCATATCTGGCACTCTGTCCACTGAATATATAGGAAGTGATGTAGGCAGAATTCAAACCCAGGTCTACTGATTCAAAACCTTGGAAAATTCTTTCTAGTTTTAAAAGTTGGCCTACCTCCCTTATTACTTTTCCAGGCTATCAAGGAGCCTGAAATAGCCTATCTGCCCTCTTCTAGTTTGTTGCTTCTAATATCCTGTGGGCTGAGGAACTGAGGTAAGGCTTGTGAATCTCTTCTATTTTTATACTACAGGGACTTTAGCTTATTGACTGCTCAGATACATTGTTTTTTTGCTATTTTCATCTTCCTTGATATGTATAATCCAGATAAATGAAGTGACTAGATAAATGAGCATCAGGTAGGTGAAGTACCAATGTTCTATGATACCAGATGGTATTTCCCAGCTTCCTCTACTATAAATAGCAGAGGTTTGCAGTACGGCAGTATAACACAGCCTTTCTTTTTCATTCTTACCCTTCCTCCCCCTCCCCCTCAACCTTCCCCACATACATAAGGGTCTCTCTGAGTCTTTATTAAAACTGCCTTTTCAAAGCAATTAGAGGAACTCCCACAGGCTATTAGTCATCAATCAAAAAGAAGTCAGAAAAGACCCTGATGTCTATTGATATTTGCTCATTATCAGTCTCAGGACTGAAGCCAAAGATTGAACTCGAAATAAAGGTCTGACTCTCTCCCTTCCAGTCAGGGGGAATTCCCTTTGTCTTGGTGATATAAAGCAAAGAAGGCCTAATATTAACTAAGAAGCTAGAAGGTCAACGGGCTCTTAGACACCTCTGAAGACAAACTAACAACTTATATTTCTGCTAACACCTCGCAGATCCTTTCCTTTCACAGTCCTAAAATTCACTTTCTAAAATAGACTTCCATTATGGCTCCTTCTTGTGGGAAATCCTAAGTGGAAAAAAAAGTCTTGTCCTTCTTAACTTTTTTTTCAAGTGAGATTAATGATATAGGGTAGCTTGATCTAGGGTTATAGGTAAGAATTGTGCTATAGTGGAATCTCACAAATGGTTAGGGAACATGACCAAACGTAAGTAACTACTGCTAGGATAGACTGATCTAGGGTTATAGACAAGAATGGGTTATAATAGAACCCCATAAATCATTGTGTCTAAAGGTCTAAATGGAAGTAACCAGTATCAAGAGAGAAACTTCAAGTTGAGTCCAGAGATTCCTGAAGGCAATAGTAACAATACTTAGAATTTATATGGTATGTTAGAAATATTATTTTATCTTTACAACAACTCTGAGAGGTAGATAGTATTACTGTATCCATTTTACAGATGTGGAGAGCAAGGAAGACAAAGGTTATGTGATTTGCCTAGGGTCAGGTAGCTAGTGTGTATCTGAAAGTGGATTACAACTCAAGTCTTCCTGACTCCAGCCAATGCTTTCTCCACTGTACCACCTATAGCTATTTCATAATTCCCTATATGCCTAAATCCAGGTTCTGGTCTGATCACTTTTTTCCTTCCAAGTTAATTTCTAAAGCTAATTAAATTAGGATCATAAGAGCAATGTTTTTTAACTCAAAGGTCATTAGAGATTATTTAGTTTAGATATCTATAAAGTTGGATGGTAGAAAATGTTATCGTTATTTTCACTAGCTTCTAACTGAACCGTAGCATTTCTTCTATGATTTAGCAATATTTTTTGAGAAGCAGTTCATAGATTTCAGCAGACTGACAAAGGGGTCATAATACATAAAAAGCTTTGGAACTCCTGATCATTTTACATGTGAGGAAACTGAGTCCCTGGGAAATTCTATGACTTGCCCTTTCAGGTGGTAAGTAGCAAAGCTAGCATTTAAACACTTGTCCTCGGCATTATGCTGTGCTCTCTCTTTTCTCTCTCTCTCTCTCTCTCTCTCTCTCTCTCTCTCTCTCTCTCTCTGTTTTTGTATCTCTGTCTGTCTCTCTGTGTCTCTGTCTCACACACACATGCTCACTCACTGATTCACTCACGCATACATTTTTAATTATTTAGCAAAGGGGGAGGGAAAGGGGGAGGACAATCCATGATATTCTGAGTATGGAAATGTTGCCCACAACATGACAGAGGTATTCAAGGCTAACATATAAGAATGAGATAGCATTTTAGACACGGACAATGTGGAAATTTGTTTTGCTTGACTATCCTCCTATATGTTGATTTATTGTCTTATCCCGCCTGCCTCCCTTACCTTTCTTGCCCATAAGAACATCAAGTGACAAAAGGGGCGAAGGAAATGTTAAGTCAAACTTCAGCCCTGATTCAGTTTAATATTGTCCTTTATCAACCTGTTATAATGCTTAGCAACCACCATGGCTCACACAGAGTTCATTTTCATTTTAATGTGCCACACAGAAAAGCAGCCTAAATATATGTCCTCAGATCTAAAGCATATAATCTGTAAACTACAGGAACAGGCAGATCATTTCCATTAGTTCCTTATGTAGCAAAAACCACAATTTGCACTCAAAGCGTGTAATTATATTCAAATTCTGAAAGACAGTGTCGGAAATAGTTGAAATTCATAGTTTGGGGGAAAGTCACTCAGGGGTATACACAGTGATATTTTTATGCGGAAGAAATAAAGGAAGGAGTGCAAGGAAAGTACTGGGATAGGGGTATGACACTAGAGATCTGATTTTGAGGTTACCTATTTGACACTCCCTGGATCACCAAGGAAAACACACTTTCAGTGGCTTTGAAAAGCAATACTAAGGAAATTTCCAAAGCGGGAGGCAGAAATACTAAGGGGATTCTCTTTGCAAAAGGAAACAATACTGGGTCTTTTCTGTTTCCTGATGGGTAATGAGGAAAAGAGAGCCTGTCTCAGAGCGCTAGAGCTTGACTCCGGCCACTATACTTGTGCCCAGACCCTGGGACACTTAAGGGTCTTCACTCCAGGAGAGGGACTTGTTACCACATGCAAAAGTAGAAAATGTGACCAACTGATATTCAGTTAATGCTTGGAAGTTAAGAGCCAAAGAACAAATATCCCAGTAATACTGATGAAATACTAATGAAAGACTATGACTAGAGAAATATGAAGCCCCTAGAATCCACATAGGATACAACCGGATTGGGAGAGTTTCTTTTGGTAGTAAGTTTGTAATTTGACAATAGGCTTATAAAACTGAAAGCTATATTATTCTGTCAAAAGACCACAGGTGGCTTTTTCCCCCATAAACAGAGGGGCATGATCACATTCTTGACTTAACTTACTTCTACTATAGAATCCAACTCTTTAACTCTCTCTCTCACCAAGAGTTTTTAAATTTTTGTGTGTTTCCTGGACCTGTTGGCAGTCGCTTGAAGTTTGTTGTGAAGCCCTTCTCAGAATAATATTTTATCATGCATATGTTAAAATGCATAGGATTACAATTACCTAAATGCAATTATCAAAATATTTTAATTAAGAGACAAGGCTCTATGGAGTTTTGCTTATTTTATTATTTTTCCTTTGTTACCATTCAGCCAAGGTTCAGAAAATATGACCACTGAATTTCTGCAGTTATATAAAGTGTTTACTTCTTGAGCTAAATTCAGTGACCATTTTTTCTGAATCAAACATCTTAACACATTCACTGATCACTATTCGTTTGTTTGTTTGCTTGTTTTTTCCCAGTTGAACTTCTTAAGCCAACCCAACTATAGCAGGAGCATGCAATCATAGGTTTTTAACTAGAAAGGCCCTTAGACGTCAGTGACTATGTATAACCCCTTTATTTTACAGATGAGGAAAGTAAACCCTGTAGAGATGCATGCTGCCTTGACCACAGTTGCACACATGGTAAGCCACAAAGCCAAGGTTTTAACCTATGTCCTCTGCCCCCAATTCCCATCTTATCATTCTCTTGGCAAAGAGAATTTTTGTTCATTGAAATTGGCACTGTCTCATAAAATCTAGAAAGTTTGGTCTTGGTACTGTGTTCGTAAGATCCTTTGCAAACAAATAAATAAAGCTAAACAACTCACAATTCTAATTTTATAAGACAGTTGCTTTATTCTTTCCCAGTGTGATAAGGTCCCAACGTGATGAGATTCCATTAAAGCTCAACTTAACAAATTATATAAACACATACACAACGCATACACACATATGCATATACATATATAACAAAAGTTAGTATTTGTGTAGCTTTTAAGATTTTCCAAATGCTTTGTATCTATAATCTCATGTAATCCTCCATATAACCCTCATGTGGTAGGTACTACAGGTATTATTTCCAATTTAGGATGAGGAAAGTGGAGTTGAGAAAAGTGACTTTTGGAGCTCACTCAGCTGGGAAGCATCATAGACAGGGGTCCAATTTAGAGCTCTCAAGACTGCAAACCTATTTCTCTTTCCATTATACTATGCCTGCTGCCTCAGGGAAGTAGCTGAGTGAAGAAAGAAATTCATACTAAGGTGTTAACAGATCAAAAGTTTAGCTTTTCTAAGTCTGTCTACAATTTCAAAGAGTTTATTAACCCAAGTGAATTTCTAATCTATAAAATGGTTCTGGGATTTTCCACACATACGTAAAAAGAAGACATTATCTAGATCCTTCAGTATGCTGGCAAATGTTTAACACCCAGTTCTTCAAGAAAAATGTACATTTAACCCACTTTTAAGTTTAATCTATGCTATCAACATTTTCCTCAACACTTTCTTAAATCTACGTAATCTATATAATAACAAATTAAATCTTGATTTTTAGCATTCTCTGACTTCTAAGGTATAAAGGTTAACACTGAAAATTTAACAGTCATCTCTCATGAGGGAGTAGGAGCTGAATCTAGTATATCCCTATATAGATCCCTCTTTCCCTACCCAAACAAAATCTTAAACCTATAAAATGGTGACATTTTCTGCTGAGGATTCTTCTTCCATATAATCTTTAATAATAGGACTAAGAACGAGGAAAACACAGGGAGGAAACTCAGATTTTTGTATGCTTATTTGTTTACAAGTTTCTACTAAGAATATTATTTACTAATTTTTCCCCACAGATATTGCTACTTTCCAGTGAGGAAACATTGCTCTACTTGAGAATCAAAGGGACCCTTGATCTTCAAAAATCTATAAAATTATGTAGTGGGGGAAGAAGAGGGAAAGGGAACATTTTCCTATGCTTCTTGTGCAACTCATCTGTCTTTCACTTTGCTCCTTCTCTCCTACTCTCCCCACCCCTCATCCCTGCCACCCTCATTTCTTCCTGTAGGAATATGATCAAGACCTTGGCAGTCCACTGCTACAAGTATGCAGAGGTCTGGAATAAACCAGAACTATTTTAACCAGAATATTTACTAAACAAAATATCTATTACCTGGTCTCAACAAAGACATAGAATATATGGAATTTTCAGCCTGATAGACGTAAACAAGTCTGTGCTACATTCCTGACAAGATCAAAAGTTACAGTGAGGGAACTCTGAAAAAAAAAAGTTTCCTTAACCCTTAAGACATATTAAATTCAGTTGTTGTTTGGTCCCCTTCTCTTTTGCCAATAACTCTCAGTCAATAACTGCAAATACAGCAAAGGACAATAAATAACACAACACCATTTTGTAACATTAATAAATGAAATGAATGAAAACTGTTTCCTTAACATCTTCACCTGACTATACAGTAAAGTCTGATAAATGGCTTTATAACATCACAATGTGTTGCTTTTGTACATTAAGATCCTGGATAAGAAATGAAGAGAACACCTCGTCAGTGGCTTGGGCATAAGTATTTTTGATAGTGAAGAAAATAGACCAATAAAATATTGGGAGGCCCATAGAAGTAAGGCAGGTTTAAGATGCACTATGGTATCTTTAAAGACATAAGAATCATGCAATCATACAACCTTAGGGCTGGAAGAGACCTCAGAGATTATATAGTCTAACATTTTCATTTTACAGATGAGGAAGAAAAAGAAAAGAACACATGTCCCCTTTGCTTTATTAAAACAAAAAAACATAAACACAAATATAAATAAAGGTAAAAATAGAGATGAACATGCTCCAGTGGAATGTGAGTGGAAAGGTTCGAACAATTTTTCAAGATGTCAAGGTCTCAAGGTTAGGGGCAAAGCTAGAATTAACATCTAGATTTTCTGGATCTCAGTTCAAGTTCTATCAGGTAAATAATTGTCAGAATGACCTCCATATATCAGAAATGGAAGTTTCCTGGGATGGATAAACTATGGTTTTGGTTACTCTAATATTTCTAAGTCTGGTACAGTTTAGGGTCCAGGAGGAAAAGGAGACAGAATAAAGGAAAGCAGCTACTGCAAAGTGTGAAGTTATTGCGCTATGATGATGAACCATGATTGACTTAACTCTTCACAGCAATACCGTGATCAAAGACAATTCCAAAAGGCTCATGATAGAAAATACTATCCTACTTCTAAAGAAAGAACTGATGAAGTCTGAATGCAGATTGAAGCATACCACTTTCACTTTTTTGTGTTTTTTTTTCATTTTGTTCTGTTTCTTCTTTAACAACATGATTAATATGGCAATATGTTTTACATGATTGCACATGTATAACCCATATCAGATTGCTTGTCAGTTGGGGAAGGAGAAAGGGAGAGAAGGGAGGGAGAAAATTTGAAACTCAAAATCTTTCAAAAACTGAATGTTGAAAATTGCCTTTGAATGCAGTTGGAAAAAATAAAATGCTATTGAAGTAAAAAAAGAAAAAGAAATCATTTTACCAAATAAAGCATGCTGTTTCCCTCTATGAATTAATCTGGACATTCAGATGATATAGGATTGTATTACCATAGATTTAGAGGTGAATGAGACTCCAGAGGTTATTTAGTTTAACCGTCTCATTTTAGAGTTGTGAAAACTGAGACCCAGAGAAGTGAAGTGACTTAGCCAAAGTCACACAGGTAAGAAATAAAAGATTTGGGATTTAAATTCACATTCTCCAAATCTAGTCTTTCCAATAATTATTCAAGTTATCTTGGCAGCACATTTTGAATATTTTTATTTGCCCATTTTCTCATAGGTTCTACAAGTTTTTCAGATGCCAGACCCTAGTTGTTCAGTTTCTTTTTTTTTTCTCCAAATCTGAAATTGTTTTCAAATGGGTCTCCGGTATTCTTTCCAAGTCCTCCCATTTTTTATCAATCTTTCTGAATGGGGGAGGGGGTAAATGGCTATAAGGGATTTCCTATAATTATTTGACTCATACTTGTGATTTGTGTTAATGTATCCCTAGCTACAGGGAGAATTATGAATAGTTCTAGTGATAGTTGCCAATTAACAAAACAGCCAAGTCCATCTTTGGGAATACTGTCCCACTGCTACCATCACAGAGTAAATACGTTTCAAGCTTTCCCCATATGTAGCAAGCCCAGGACCAAAATAATAGAAGCTTTATGCAGATGGGTAAGTGAGATGAGCTGGTCAATATGTGCACTTAAAACTGATGAATGAACAAGTCAGTATTTACTGAACACCAAACATGCATGAAGCACATGAAGCAACAAATGAAGATAATGGAGATTAGAATTCCACTATCATGTCCATTTTCAATCACATCTGATTGGACAGAAGAACCAAAGAGGAATGCCACATGCTACAATGAAAGCAACTGATGAGAAGTCACAAGGTCTTCTGACATTAAGTATGTATGTGACCTTAGGCATCTTACAAATTCACTCTACCTCCAATTTCTTAACTCTAAGATTAAATAGTTGAACTAAATTGTCTCTGAGGTTTCTTTCCACTCAGTATCTAGGTTCCAATGAAGACATAACCCAACGGTCATAAAGCTTGATACTCTAACTTACAAATGAAAAACCAAGTAATGTCTTCAGTGATCAAGAATCAAGAAAATAATAGAAAAAGTGAAAGACCAAGAAAAGATGCTATTGAAATGAACCAGCCCTTGCTTCATTTTTTTTTTTACAAATGAACTATATTTAATTAGCTATCATGTTAAATATGTATATTATTCTGTGGAAGGATCTTTTTTCTTCTGTGAAAGTTTAATTAAAAAAAAGTCAGGGGAAAAAAAGTTTGATACTTTGCTTTAAAATTGCATAGTGTAGTTCCAAAGTATTTTTAACTTATTTTACCTAACATGAGTTTGACAACATCCTAATTAAGAAGTCCAGGGGTAAGATGGATTCACATGGATGAGAACAACAGGAAAATTAATTTTAAAAAATGGAAATATTTATGTCATTTTACCAACTATAAACAATAAACTATAACATATACATTTTAAAAGATTTTTGCATTTTGTTTTTTCTTAGGGCTATCCCCACCCTCTGTTAAGTGAGATCATGATATCATAGGATAATTGATTTATTGTTGGAAGTGATCCTTAAAAGTAATCTAGTACAGTCCTTCATTTTAGAGATGAGGAATTGAGCCTCACAGATGTTGCGTGACTTGCTCAAGGTCACACAGTATCAGAGATGGGATTTGAACACATGCTTTCTGCCTGATTTAAAGAGAGTTACTGAAAATAAAAGGCTAAGGTAGGAGACTAGAGGGTTAGAACAGTGTTCAAGATTGAGAAAACAAAGTAAATTGAAATTGCAGGTCATAAATTCACAAAGCTAGCAGTTGGGCAGAGAAGAGTTCAAGAACTATAGGATGTACTCCAAGACATGTTTGAGGAAGCTTTTGAGGAGGGAGAACAAAGCAAGCTATAGTTTAAATATTCCTGCAGAACACCTGGCCATACAGACATGGAGAGTTCTAAATGTAAGCTCTAAATCACAAAATAAAATTAGAGGGAGAAACAAGCAAGCAGAAAAACAGAAAAGATTTGAAAAACTAACTTTTTTCATGTAGGCAGATGTAGTTTTCCATCTTTGGACAGAGGCTTTAATGTTTAGGAAAGTTGCTACCTCCTTTTTTCACTCTGAAACTTTACTTTTAAAGAATCTCTGGATAGTATATATACATTTACATATACACACACATATATGTACATACATACATATATGTATATGTGTGTGTTCATTTTCCCAATCACCAGGACTGACCATAGGAAACATTCTAAATGAGGTGAATTTTTTCTGACCAATTTTCATATTCCTACCACCCACTCTCACCTCTATCCCAATAACAACGGCAAATACAATCACTATTTATTTCTCCAACCTCAGTCATGTAAGTCTCTGAGTATTTAAGCTCTCCTATCTTCCCACTGCTTCCAGGAAAGAATTAGACAAGCTTTCTCATTTAAAGACTAATATGATTTAACAGGATACTCTTACCAAAAATATTTTATTTTTTAACCAAACAGTAGATCTTAGACTAGCAATTCTTAACTTGGGGTCTATGAAATCCCACAAATTTTGTGGACTGACTTTAAGGGGTTCAGGAACTTGGAAGAGGAATTAAATTTTAATTGGTTTCCTTTGTAACTCCTCCGTACTTTATTTTATGCATTTAAAAATATTATTCTGAAGAAAGTAACATAAATTTCCAAAGGGGTACCTAACACAAAGAAAGGTTAAGAACCTCTGTCTTAAACGAAAGAAAAGAGACTTGGACTATATAGAATGATAGTCATTAGTCAGTAATTGGGTTTCTACTGGGTAAGAGAGGATTTCCAGACATTCCCTTTCTCCCCTCCTTCCCCACATACACACCTAACAATCCTTTTATATATCCTACTTACACTATAAAGTATACAGTCCTTTTCCTGTCCATTCTGACTCTGGTTTCAAGAGTTAGAGATATGATTTCTTTGGATTCCTTCCACCCTCACACGGTGGTCTGAACAAGGAAACTGTAATTCTCCTCTCCCCAACCCCCTCTTGCTTACAAATTCCAGAAGTAGAAAGTAATGTATGGGGTGGGGGAAGTGAAAAGAGAAGTCAATTTAATTAATTCATCACCAGGGCCAAAAACATATAAATCTACTCATTTTATCTGTCAACTAGGGTTATGAATTATTCAGCAACCCCAGTCCTGGAAAGGAAAGCAGAGAAAACAGTTAGAGAGCAGCTGGCTGAGCAAAGGTGCTAGTTAGATTAGTACAAATCCATGGTCATGGCTACAATAAAACTTAAAGTGTGGTCCTACTATCCAGAAGTCAGTAGCTTCATACTTCTTTAAGGAGGAAAAGATACTGCAGTTATTATTCCTGCCAATACTGGAGCATAATTGTCAACTAAGGCAAAGTAGATCTGTGATTCCAAGATAATACAAATGTGAGTCCTTTCCTTACCCATCCTCTTCCTCCAGGATTTCAAATAAAAGTAAACATTTAAATAGCCCTTTAAGCATTGCAAAGAACTTTATGTATATCATCTCCTCTGATCCTCCCAGCAGCCACATGAGGTAGATGCGATCACCATTTCCATTTTACAGATGGATAAACTAGAGAGACTAAGAGACCTATGCAGGCTCCTACAGCAAGGGTCCAATGCAGGATTCAAACTCAGGTCTAATCTTAATTTATGTCTGGCATTCTATTCATTATATACCACCTAGATGCTTCATGAATATTTATCCAATAAACTGTGGATTATTGCTAATGCTATTAAAATTAGAAGGTCTGAGATATTTCATATTTTTAGGCTTTTTTATCTGTCTTTTGTGGGTAAAACTAAATTTGGCAAATGTAGTCATAATAGGTAGGATGCATCATCATCCAGGACAAGAGTAAACCGTACTGGGACATGACAAACTGGGGTGGCTCCCAGAACTCTGCCTTTTCAAAATATGACACAGCACAATCCTAAGCAGCAATTTGGTCCTAGGAGCAAACCTTAGAAAATGTGCCCAGCTCAAGAACTATGAAATGAGTCCTCAAATTCACTTTTAAAGACAGATTTAGTTGAATGTGAGAGGGGGAAAGTATAACCCTTGGTAGGAGTATGTTTTTAACTTTGGTTCTCACTTAACTAGAGACAGGATACTAAATTCAACTGTTTCTACCAAAAGAACCTTAAGTTCTTTCCTGTAAGTTTAGGTGATTTAGTAGCTTCTGTGTTTCAGTACTTTTTAGGCAGATATAATTTTCAGTGGGGTGGGCTGAAAGGGAGAGAAGAATAGAGAAATCATAGGTATTTTCCTTTTGGAATGTTGATGTTTAGAAATTGAATAACTGCAGATATTCTAATATATACACAGTGAACATCCCTAAAGTACCAAGGTCATTTGGCTAACAAGCTATTTTAATAAGAAAAAAAAAATCTTAATGAATGTTCTGATGGATACAGGATATACAAAAATGCATTTTATAAGGTCCATTTGTTTAAAAAAAACTTTACAATGTTCATAAACTTTTTCAATGTATGTTTTTCCATATGAAAGACTTCATATGAAAGCCTTTGAAAGGTAGAGAAAAATCATATGAAACTGTCCCAAGAATGGTCAAGGAGACAGGGAGAGATTTCAGAAGAGAAAGGACGATGAAAGTAAGAAGAAACAGCGATTCTGAAAAACAGACAAGTCAGAAGTTCAGTGATTTTGTTTGATACAGGAAAAATAGGTTCAGTCCTAATTAAAGACACATTAATAAAGTGGATACATAGAGCACTGGACTCGGAATCCAGAAGATTCTAGGTTCACATCCTGCCTTTGGTGTTTATACTTCTGGGAGCAAATGGCAAGTCATATAATGTCACTGAGCTTCCGTTTTCTCATTTGTAGCATAAGAATAATAACACTTACAAAACCTACTTCACCAGGTCAACGAGAGGGCTGATGTGCATTGTAAAAGCACTCTGAGAATCTGGAAACTCCATATAAATGCCGTTGATTATTAGTACTATAACGCTGTCAACACAACTTTTCGAAGACATATAGCAAGAATATTCATTGTTTCCATTTGTCTTCCTCTTATTTTTCATCATGGCACATGGGAGACTATTCTGAACTCTGGCAGGATTTGCCCAAGGGAGAAGACTTGAGGCATTAGCTGAATGTCTTTCACTTTCAGCATGGAAGAGGCTCATTCCCAGAAGGTTGGCACCTCATGAATTCCTTTTGGTCACTGAAATCCAGTGAAGAACCTTCAATTATAGCGAAGTGGGAGAGCTGAATCTTTACAGTTAAAGGGATATAAATATAAAATCGTTTTAACATATTGAAAGAGCATTTTGTTGATATAGTAGTTCTCTTTGCAGCTCCCTCTTTCCCTTCCCCCTGACCCTCCTACTCCTCACTCACACTATTCCAGGACTAATTTTGTTCAAACTCTCCTGAAGGAATTAAAAAGAAAAAAGCTAACCATTCTGAATCAATCTGTTTCTCATCTCCTCCCCCATCCCCAATAAATATACTAAGGATAAAGAAGCAATAGCCAGGGTTCACAACTGGACATACAGGCATTTTTGGTTTCTCAAGTGAAGATTATTTAGGGTCTGCTCTCATGAGATTGGATAGGAGGTTCTGAAACTCAGAATTCTTATATTTGTTTTAGACATGAAATGAGAGCATTTCCTTCTTTACAGGCAATTGAGGATGATGATTTGAATCAGTGTGCCACATAAGGCAGTCCATGTAATAGACATCTACTTCATGGTACTACAACACCCCCACCACAACCCTTCAGTCTCTTGACATTACTGTTCTAAAATGTTTTCCTTGAATTAATTTGGTCTGATTTGGAAAACCTGGTAGATGGGCTACAGGTAGGAACTAAGGCATATCAGGAAAACTGTATAGTGACTAAAGACTCTTTTGACATGAAATATATAAAGCCAGAGCCTAAACGTAGCAGCAGGGTCAAGAGGAGCCTGAAAACTACTGCCTTGGTCCTTGGTTTCTAGTTCACAGATATATTACTTAATTGACAAAAAGAGTCTACTTAATATAGACCAGTCTGCCCACCAAGACCCAAGTCAGTGAATTGAAACTCCATGAAAGAAAGAACTTAAGAGCTAAATTCCTTTTGTGAGGTTGCATCTCTACTTAATAGTACATCTAAGCGTGGAGACATGCAGAACCTAGAGCACATGGTTCAGATGTATCTGCTCCTTTAATCTGAAGGCAAAGCCTTGGAAGTATCAATGCTCAAGTGTACTTTTGTTTCAGCTGTCATTTCATTTAGAATAGCTAGCTATTCTTTTCCATCACACCAAATTTATGCTAAAGTCGAAGCTAAGTGCAGAGTTAGGTTGGCTCAGCAGAGAGGAGGACCCCAAGAGCATAGGTGAAAAAATGAGTGTGGAGGAGAGATAGAGAGACACAGGGAGAACAGCCACATTTAATACGTGCAGGGCTCAAATCCACAGACTAGGGAAAGTGAGCCCTGTGAGAAAGGAAAGTGCAGAACTCCTGGGGAGTGATGGATTATTAGATTCCATCACTTACACCAGCAGTTGCTTTTAACTGTTTAGAGACTAAAGCAAAAACATAAAGATCTTGCCAATGTGCACCTCCAACTAACACATAATCTCCATGTCCCCGCTGATCATTTACACTAATTAGCCAAATTTGGCTAATTATTGCAAAGCATTTTGGGTGTTTAATTATGGTTATTAGGAATAGTCTAGCTTATTTCCCACACACCCCATTTTTCCTTCCCACTCTCTCTACCCCTCTATCTCAACCCCCTTCCCCATGTTCTTTGCCAGTTTGCATTTCAATATATTACTATTTTCCCCCCTTTCCCTGGGTTTTTCAGGAAGCCCATACAAGACCCAGCAGGAGCCAGAAAGAAAACAGCATCCAGCTCAAGATCAAGCATCCCCCCTTTACAAGCTCTGAGCCGCTTGACAACTCCATCAAATAAAATTTAAAGAGAGAACAGAGCAAGAGCCAGGGTGAGTGTTGGCATTTTCTCAACGTGCTTCCACTTAACATGACAGACAGCACACAGAAGCCCAGGGCTAAGAGCACCAAGAGGAAAGATGACATTCAGAATGGGGTCTGCATGTTACACCAGTTTAGGTCTTCAAAACCCAAGTCAGGGCAGGGAAACTACATGATACTACCTGCTCTGTCCTTCTTGGGCTACCTACTTTTTTAGTAAGAGATTTATCTATGAATTTTACTTCTCTCGCCACTGGAGTGTAGTGCATAGTAAACAAATATTGTAGCTCTTTTATAACAGTTTACTATAGCAAGCCCATACCGTGACTCAAAGCAGCAGCCCTTCAGAGATGGCCCACTGAGAGCGGAATATATATTTACAAAAAAGATCCTTCCTAACTCCTCTTCACTCTCTCAAACATACATATTATACATATTTCCTCTATTATGTATGGACACTCATATCCACGCTGTGCACCCTGGCATCTTCTCACACATCTGCATCAAGTATTGAACAGAATTTATTACTGTGTTCAGCTTAGCTCACTGGGGTAAATTGAAAATAGGTTTAACCTCATCTTGTACCATGCTTCCTCTCTCATAAATATATGCAGTAGAATCTGTACAGTATTAGAGAATCTTGACTTTCAGAGTTACTGAGGAACACATAAAGCTGCTCGAGTTAATCAAACTGAATATTGATTATTTGTGATCTTTTGTATATTCCCCAAGCTTATGACCCTCTTCTTCCTGACCTTCAGCTTCATAAAATGATCCACAGGAGGAGTTAATCGGCTCAATTAATTTCATTCCGAGGACCCAAAGATGTGGTTTTCCTATACTTTGCTGTAGACCAGCTTTCCAAACAAGACTAAGATAAGGAGAGGGAAAAGGAAGATGAACGAATTAACTCTCAAAGCGCAACACTGGGCAGCTGTATAAGAAGTTAGTTGCCGTTATGAAATTTTAGAGGGGAAAAAAGTTTTGGGGACTCAAAAGTAAGGGAATAGAGGAGAAGAAAAGGCCCGAAGAAAACAAGGTTTGTGGTCGGAGTCTTTAAAGGGAAAGGGACATTTCTCTTTCATTCACTTATATTATTCTACTCTTTCTTTGAAATTAGGAACTCTTTTCCCTCCCGCCACCCCCATTCTTCCTGAAGGAGAGGAGCTGAAACATAGCTATGACAAGTTATAAGGATAAAGAGCAGAGACCCACCGTGCCCTCCTCGAAGGGAGACAGGGGAGCGATAGATAGAAATAGGCACTGAGTGATGCTTGCTGCCATGGAAATGGTGCTCATGCTGAGAGTGAGACACTGGAGAGGAAGAGGAGGAGGAAGCAACATTAGAAGAACTCCACACAGAGCTGACGATACATCCCCAAAAGAGGGACCAGATCCCAAGGGTCCAGGCAGGACGGCGAGGTGAGCTCCGTCCGGGCAAGGTGCTTGTGTGTATTCTCAGGTGCATGGTCAATGCACTGCAGAACTACAGATGGGCAGTCTGAATTCCAGCCAGGGTAGAAAAATGAAGTTCATCATGCCCAGAGGCCCATCATAGCAGAAAGAAGGCGTTTGTCTTTGGAGGGAAGTGAGGGTCACACTTTTTTCAAAACAAGTAATAGGTGAATATCCGGAAAAGAAAAAGAGACAAAGATACAAAATGGCAAAAACAAAAACAAAAAACCAACAAACCAAAACAAACAAAAAATCCTTGCCCGCTAATGCTGGATGAACCTATACTGCCAATGTCCACTCTGATGTACAAAGCCTGTGGTGAGCCTGGGAACACCACATATGTCACGGAAGGAAGGCCCCGGCAATCTTCCAGTTGGGATGTTTCCTCCTAGGTACCCAGGGTCCTGATGACCCTAATGGCCAAAACTCCAAGAATATCACATGTGGAGGAAAGGCGAAAAAAAACCACAATACAAACAAAAAAGAAACAGCAGAACAGCAGAAGACCCAAGTGTGGTTTAGGTTAGCGCATCCCAACATCCAAGGAGTTTGAACATTTTTTTTCTTTTGCTTCTTCACTACCAAGCGATAAGCGATGCAATGCAGAACTGCCAAGCCAAAAGGGGGAGGGGGTATTAGAGAGAGGGGGCTGTTCTTCTTCTCCTCCGATTCTAGGCAGTAGAGAACGGAGACTGCTGTTAACCCTGTGCGATCTGGGAGGGCACTGACGGATCCTCTTCCTTTTCTTCCTTGGTCTCCCAACAAAATGAAAAGCAGCAGCAGGAAGAGGAGGAGAAAGAGAAAGATGGGGTGAGGAGAAGGGGAGCAGGGTGGGGGATAGGGGAAGACCACAACAGCAACTACTATGAAAAGAAAAAGAAAGAAACAGAAACCAGGGGAGAGTTGGGAGTGAGATCCAGGGAAAGGGAGGGATGCTAGGGCAGGACCAGTGCCCGGCGGAGTCCGGAGAAGAAGGCAGAGGGACTGGCGCATACAAAGTGAGCGGAACTCTGGAGCTCAGGTGAACTGAAGCGAGGAGTCAGGAAGCCAAATTCACAAATGGGCAAGCCGTATGCAAATGGGCACACTCGGGAGAGCAAATCATTGAAGCCAGAACACTCTGCAGAGGGGACTGGCTGGTTCCAGAGAAAGGAGGGGCTGGAACTGGGGACCTGAAATCCCAGCCCTCTCCTCGGGCGTTGCGCCCACCCCCATTGCCCTCCATTCATACACACACACACACACACACACACACACATGCACACACGCACACAAGCACACATACACACACACACACACACACACACAGGCATGCCTTGCAACAAAGCAAGACTGCATCCCTATCCCCCGCATCCCAGTCTTTCGCTGTATAGCATCTTGTGCACTCGCAACTCAGTGTGTGTGTGTGTGTGTGTGTGTGTGTGTGTGTGTATGTGTGTGTATGTGTGCGTGTGTGTGTGCGTGTGTGTGTCTGTCCTGGTTCTTTGTCTCCCTCCCTTTTCTCTCAGACTCATTAAATCAACTAGTACTAGGGCGACTGAGGCTTCTTTCTTAATTTGGCAGGAGAGGTTGGGATGCGGGGCTGGAGGAAGGGAAGGGGTGGGGGGTGGGGAGGGGTTGACGCGGGAGACCGGGCGGCAGAGAACGAAGTAACTAGAAAAGAAAATAAAAATAAAACCCCTTGAGTCAGCAGCAGGAGTAAGCGGTTGCTGCCGATGCTTCCAGTTTTCCCGTCTTCTGCAGCCCTGTCCACAGGGCAGCCTCCTCTCCTCTCAATGAAGAGCCGTAGCTCCCAAAGCGTGGGCAGGACCGCGGCACCTCTCATCCCAGCTGCTGGAAAGATGTGAAGTCTGAGGGAGCAGACCCTGTAGAACACATAGATCCTGGGCTGTGGGTCTCTCCGGGGTTTTTTTGCTTCTCCCGCTTTCCTACAGGGATATTTCCTCTATCTGTGTACACACGCAGGCAAGCCTCCCTTTGAATCCCAGAGTCCAGAGGTTAATTTGCTTGCTGCCCCTCGCAAACTACTTCCAAGGGAGCTAGAACCCGTCCCCTGGCAGAGAAGAAGGAAAGATCCAAAGGCAAAGTGTATTTTACAAAGTGAGGGCAGGGAAAATTAAAAAAAAATACTGGGAAGATGATTTCTAGAGAAAGGTTAAGAATCATCCCCATCCTCTTAAGGAAAAAAAAAAGTCTAAAAGTCTATGCCCTGTATCAGGAAGCAGAAATAAGATTACACGTTATTAGGCTGGCATCCAGGTGGTACCTGCAGTTGGAGGGGGAGGAAGGAAGAGCCTCTCAATCAGTGTGGCCATCTGTGATACCAAAAGGGGACTTAGCCCAGGCTTCTGCTGGCGGGATAGGGCTGGGCAGTTGTACCTCTTAGCAATGGCTCGCCAGAGAATGGGCAACATTCCCCGTCAAGGCGAATGAGCCAGGAGCCGTAAAGTGCAGAGCCTAGGCTGAAAGGGTCCTGGTCGAGATTGCTTCACCAGCCCAGAGGCTATTATTTGTTTATTCTGTTGGGAGAAAGAAAGGCCATTTCGAAGTTAATTTGATTGCCCATCAAGCCACTGCACTCACTACCTTGCATCCAAGCTGTACTTTTCTTTTCCTGAACTCAAAGCACCTTTTAAAACAAGCAGTTCCTGAACATTCCAAAAAGGTAAGGGGTTGGGGGGAGGAGATAAAACTTTATTCTCCCTAAAGAACAGGAATTCAAAGAATTTTATTTATCTTTGGGATAAACCCACTTATCAAAACCTACTAGGTTTGATGGGGCTGGAATCTTTAAGATGCACAGAAGACGATTTGCCTCCAAGGTCAAACCACAAGTCCGTTGCAGATGAAAAGTCAGTCACCTAGTATTCTGGCCTCTAAATCAGGGTTTTCTTGACTATTCCTGGTGCTACCATTTAAAAGTAAATTGTTCAGAGAAGTTTTTTTTAGCAAGGCAACTACAGAAATGATTAATGTCACCTCATCCTACAAACACTGAATCTCTACTATAATATCCTTTTGGGGTATATCCTTTTGTAATAAGGACTTGGAAGATGTCCAGTACAGTATCATATGCAAGATGGCCTATCAAAGATAGGATCATTTAGAATTGGGAGAGACCCTAGACATTTATTCCAATCCCTTCCCCAACATCCTTCCCCATTTCACTGAGACTGAGAGAAGGGAAGTAAGCTGTCCAAGGTCACAAAGATAGTCACTAGCAGAGCCAGAATTGAACATAGATCATTGGGCTGCAAATACAGCACTTCTTCCAACTGCACCATACTCCACACTGACCTTAAAAACTCCTTGGTATACATTGGCCTTATACTAAATTCCACTCTATCTAATAGTCTTATATAGTGTTCTAGTACAATGTCTGAAAGCCCCTCATCTCCACTTTTGTACAGTGGAAAGAGATACCGTAGCACAAGAAAAAGAGCCCTTAATTGAGAAGCAGAAGAGTTTCTGGGATGTACCTATCATAGGACCCTTGTCTTATTTGATTGATCTTTGATCCTAAAACAATTCTTTAGAGATTATGAATACTTTGGCAGGGATTCTTATAAAATTTTCCATGAAATTCTTTGCACAACAAATAGGTAAACTGAGGTAGCAAGACACACTAATTTCTCAATTGTACTATGTCAGTAAAAACATCAGGAATAGATCTTAATATTTTACTTTAAATCATATTATAAGCCCCTTCAATATCCCTGTACACTCACCCACACATTCACATGTTCCTCTGTTTCACTTAAAAAAAAATGCATCTGGGTATTCCTGGCATTTATAGAGTGAGACAAGTACAACAGAAGCCTGATAAACAGGTCACCTTTCCTTTAATGTGTTTTCTTTTCTAAAGGGTATCAAACCTTTTCTCAGAACCATGTTTTGACCTAGCAGAAGAAACATGGAAAGCATAAATGGACCTCCCAATTGATTCATTGTTAGGCAGTAAAGAGAAAATAAATACTTAATGGAGCCCCCAAATGTGGTAATGCTGCTGGCATATCACAGCTGGAACTGTTCATTTAACTCATCATACTTATAATTTATTTATTTACTTCTTTGCATAAAAATCAACCAAAGTTAATTGTGACATCCTCACAAAGCAGTTTGGTATGGACATAGTTGAGGATAATGGGAGAGCATAGCTCAAAGACCATGTGGTTCAACTCCCTCCCTCTTGTTTTATGGATGAACATGAAGCTTAGGGAGGTTCCCTGACTGATTCCGCATCACAGAGATAGTATGTGTTAGAAAGATGATTTGAGCACTGCTACTAACTCCAGAGCCAATGCATTTTCCATTCAACTACCCTGCCTCTCTAACTACCCAAACGGTAATATATTAGGGAACTCTTTCTTTTCAACCACAACAGGAATCAAAATACTTATCCTGAATAAAAGCAATGCCCCAACTTTATTTTCCTGTTTTTAAATTATATAGTCATATATGTGTGTGTGTGTGTGTGTGTGTGTGTGTGTATATAAGAAAGTCTGTGTGTATATATATATATACACACATACATGTATGTATATATAGTATCACATTTATGCACTTATAAAAGTATGTATAATTATGGCATAATTATCTATTAGAATATATATGGATAGATATATATGATGTGTATGTGCCATTCCTTTTCCTTCATGCTACTAAATAAGGCTTGTTTTCTATCATAGACAGCTAGTTGGCGCAATGGATACACTACTGGGCCTGGAGTCAGAAAGATTTGAGGTCAAATCCAGCCTCAGACACATACTTAACTGCATGACCCTGGATAACTCCCTTAATCTGTTTGCCTCAGTCTTCTTAACTATAAAATAGGGATATTAATAGCAACTATCTCCCAGGGTTGTCTTGAGGATCATATGCTTAGGATAGTTCCTGGTACATAGTAAGTGTTATATAAATGTTAGATGGTATTATTTTCTTCTGTTCCTTTTTTTTCCTCCTAATTTATGGACATTTAATGAGAACAAACTGTCTTGGGACATTATGCATGAGAACAGAAGCATGTCAGGCTAGGTTAGCTGTAGTTCATGTGGGAACACATTTGTGGCAAGTATGTGTGAAAACATATTGCAAGGGTGTACCACACACATATAGAAGCTTCACTGTCATTCCTGAAGACACTTCATTGGAGGTGATCAGGAAGAGAGGAGGGTTATATATGGAATCAAAGGAGTTCAAAGACTGAATTAGTGTCCGTGTGGGGTGAAGGATAGTGTGGGTTTGGGTTCCAAGAAAAAATAGTATAAGAGGAAAAGATGAAGGAATAGACTCATGCACTTTTGACAGGGGGAGGAGAAATGATGACCCTCTCCTATCTGTCATGCCATTCCTTAGCTCTGTGCAAGCTGTACTTGGATCACAGGCTTCCTTAAATATCTCACCTATTAATGTACTTCTGTTCCAACCATTCATATCTTTGTTTAGAATTAATTCCCCCAGGACTCTAATGTCTACCTATAACAAGAATTCTGATTGAAGGCCTAAGAATATATATTATCATATATTAGGCATTTAAGGCATATTTACTGAACAGATAAATAGGTGATACTTCATTTCTTGTAGTTATCTCAGAAATATAAGATATTAGAACTATAAGGGAATTTAGAGATTTTCTAACCCAACATACTATTCTCCCCCTCCCCCTGCATTTAATCAATTTTATAAATCAGAAAACAGAGGTCATAACTGCTTACATTTACATAGTCATGTCGTGAGTCCTGTAGTGAAAACAGATGAAGAGTTTAGGTCTATACTGGTGTCCATGGAATATAAAAAAGACCTGGAGGAAGATTTATAGCATATTGCATGACTTTCTAAGGAGGATTTATGGGAAGACATAGATAGAAGTTTTAAGAAATGAGGTTTACTGTACATGAATTGTGATCTGAATCACATTGATGAGATCACAGATCCATTGAACTGTTCTTGATTTGTCATAACAATATAATAATAAATAACATTTAAATATTGTTTACTATCTCATTTGTGCTCATAACAACCCTGGGATGTAGATAATATTATTATACCCGTTTTATAGTTGAGGAAACTGAGGTAAACATAGGTTGTATGAGTTACCTAGGGTCACACAGCTGCTACGTATTTGAGGTCATATTTGAAATCAGTATCCACCATGCCACCTAGTTGCCCTAAAGTACTTTGTAAGAATGAGTAAAATGCTTTCCTCATAACAACCCTGAGAAGCAACATAATATAAGCAGAACCATAACTAACGTGGAAATGATTAACTTTGTCCCAGGTTGACCAGTGCTTTGTTCTGGTATCCTCAAATACAAAGGGAATGATACTAGGTATTCACCTTCAGCAGGCAGAGGCAATTGACTTGGTTGGTAAGAATAATTAGTTAAGATATGAACCTACCACTTGACTTGGTAGGTTCCTCCAACTTCCCCCTGATTGCATAATCACATGAGTTTTTTTCCTGTCTGGTCCATCCAGATTTTTCTCCCAGAAGCAGCCTCAAATTGGTCAAGTGGTCACTGCCTCCCCACCACAGAGTGGTATCTGTGGGTCTTTCTTCCCAATGGGTCCTACGTGTTGAGGTTTGAGGACTTTCCCTCAAAATACACACAATTCAACTTCTCTCGAAAACTTGATTTGATATTAGCAAAGGAAGAGGCCCTTCTGGGTCTGCTTGCCTTTGGGAGCATTTTATAGTTTATATATTCAAATCAACATCCCCCTACCTACTTGGCTACTGAGTTGACAGAATTTCTAGTTATGACTTTGAGTATAAATGGTGTTCTCTGTTTCACAGAGACAGAATCTAAGACTTAATAGAAGTGAAGGGACTTGCTTATAGTCAAATAGCTAGGAAGAATTATAGTCAGGATATTAACCCAAGCCTTCTCACTCAAAATTTCGCCATTTAGGTCTTCGGACTTCAAGTCCTGTGCTCTTCCCATCATGAAAGGCTGCCTCACAAACTTTCAGTTTCTTTGTCTCTCCTTCCTAAGTTGAGCTGTAAAACAAATGTAATACAGTTTCTACCTACTGGGAACAACACTTGAAGCATTTGCCAGGTGAGTCTTTTGATTGCTCATGGGAATAAGCACACTGCCAGAGTGAAGAGCAGGGTATAATTTACAGAGAAAAGAAAAGAACTGGACTTAAAGAGATGCTTTGTACAAATCTAAAACATGGGGAGGAAAAACATGAAAATCTTAGACCATTTGTGAAATATCTCATGGAATCCTATCAAGCATTCATGGAAAGACTTAGTGAAAAACTCTGCCATGGATGATCACCTTTGATCATTTACACTACAGTGCATATATTACAGAGATTCTTAAAGTTTGTGTGTGCGTGTGTGTATGTGTGTGTGTGTGTGTGAGATGGATCCCTTTGGTAGTCTAGTGAAACCTCTGGACCTCTCTTCAAAATACTATTTTATATAATATATAATTTATATAATATACACATAATATAAAATATAGAAATCACAAATTATATAAAAATATAGAATCACAAAAGAAACCAATTATATTATTATGTGTATATATATATATCAGTATATGTATATATATGTATATACATATATATACATACACACACATATATGTTTAAAGTTCACAGACCTTAGTTTAAGAAATTCTTATCTACAATAAATATATTGGTCTTCTCCTTAGCCTACTTTCCAACACACAGACACACCAATGTCAAGAAAAAACAGCTTTTTTTCTAAGGAGCTTTGCCATAAGTTGTTCTGCATGCTGACTTAAAATTTCTTCTCTCTTGTTAAAATGCTGCATAAGAAATAACACAGTCTAGCATCATGGATCCAGGGCCAATCTCCATTCTATTAGAATATATTAGGAGACTCAACTACTTTATCTCTCCTAGATATATATGTGAGGAATTTTTGCAATATCTATTTCTTTGACCTCTCTGCTACACAAGGATGAAGCACATTTGCTGAGTGGGCTTTTACTATTAGAAACTACTTGCCTTGTTTTCCAAGAAAAGTCTTCCATAATATCATTAACCAATACCCGTGGGGCCCAGTACAAAGTCCCCTTGGTCAACTCATAATATATTTGGAGTCCACATGTCATCTCTGAATCTTAGGACCTGCCCTGCCATTTCAAGGCCAGTAGGTGACACTAGTCAAGTTGCTTGTCAACAACATTGGTCTAATATGACTGCTCAAAAAGAGAAGGCTAAGAGAGGCATCAGGAAAACACACACACCTTGTTTCTTAGATACAACCGAAGACCTTGGAAGGTAGACCTCTTTCTTCTAAATGATAGCAAATGAGTCCTAGAGACTAGATTTTTCAGTGTGGATGGAAATGGTAAGTTTGACAGAAAAGTTACAATGGGGAAATGAAGGGAAGACTGAAGCAGGTCTAAATTCAATCAATGAGAAAGACAATAAAAAGTTCTCTAAAAAAAGTTGACTTAACATAGCTATAAATACATCCCTGGGTTCCAGTGACATCATCATAAAATAGTCCAACTTTGCTCTACTCTGCTTTATTGGGTGTCAGCACATATATTTATAGCCCCATAATTCATAGTTCCTTTCATTTATGTAAGAAAGTCATCCTGGGATGAGGACAGATTTTTATTATTTTATTTTCCATTTGTGGTACCGATAGAGAAGTTTTATTCTTTAAACAACATTACCCCTACAAGTTTTTTATTTTATAGAAAAACTTCTTAACATATTAAAAGTGCTTGGGAAAAGTATGCATTTTGTCAGTTTTATTTTTTTTTAACAAATGTTCTCTTCTTTCAGACTTGAAGTAGTGAATCTGAAGTTTGGAGGTTCAGAAACCTTTCTTCAAGGCAAGTCCACAAAACTTGACCAAGAATCATGTTATCCTGAGGACTTCCATTTATTTTCCATAAAGGAACAAAGCCCTGGGTTGTCCTCTACACATATTTTGCCTCATTGCTTTGAACCATAAAAAGGAGAAAAAAACAGAATTTTTCTCTCCTCAAAAACTAAAACAAAAAACCTGATTTGGACTTTGGATTGAGACCTGAGCTTCTAAACCAGTGTCCTTTCTTTCCAGCAAATTGACAAAAGTTTTCATTGTAAATTCAGAACTATGTGACATCCAAGACATTAATGAACAAAACCATCTCACACCAGTCAGCTACTATAAAGCTTCCAAGTGCTCTTGGATCAAGTCTTAAGATCATACACTGGGTGGGCAAACCAAACCTCCAGAAAGAATCCACCCAGTTTTAGTTTTACTAAATGTACTCAAATTAACGAATTAGAATATATCTTAAGAAACTCATATTGATCCTCCTTCCCCTTCTCTTTGGAGTAGACTGATGAAAGCTGTATATTCTGATGGACCATAGGGCCAAAACTCTAGAGCATGATAGGAACTCAGAGGATAACTTAGTCAAGTTGCATTTGAGGAAACTGAGGCTCAAAAATGTTAAATAACTTGTCCACTTGATTTAGGCTTTAATGCCTATAGCCATGGACTATACAACATTCCTTTGTAACTTGTGAAATTTCTAGGAAATGTACAAAGAAATGTTTATGTCCTATTACTAGGTGTGTGACTGTGACTTTGGGCAAGTTTCTTAATTTCTTTGAGCCTAGGTTTCTTCATTTGTTGTTTAAAAATAATAATATCAGTGTCACCCACTTAACAAGTTTGTGATTGTAAAGCACTTTGTAATAAAAAAGCATTACATAAATGTGGGTTACTACTATTATTAACCAATGTTATAGACAGCAAATTCTCCCTCATGCATTATCCAGTTCTCTCCTGTAGACTCAGGTAAAGTACTACCCTTTTCAAATGAAGACATTTTGGTTGCTGACGGGGGCAGAAAAAGAATATTTGTAGCAGAAACACTGATAAAAACCAGCTTGAGAAGAAGAAATACAATTTTTCAGATAAAATCTTGTGGGGAGACATAGACTATTCTGAAGACCTGAGAGAAAATGGTCTCTCATGTAAACGTATTGAAAGGATATGTTTGAAGGCAGAGTCCTGACTGAGCTAAAGATCACTGCAGTGTATTATGATCCATCAGTTTATTTACTTATTATGGTTTTTCAAAGATTTGAAGGATATAGATGATAAATTATAAATCAAATAAGTGTTTTGGGGTTGTGAGAAGATTATATAAGGACTGCGGGGATCCTCCTAACAGAAAGATAGATTTTTTTTTTTTAAGTTTCACATCATAAGTTGGAGATGGGTCACTGCTTTTTATGAAGTGGCCCTGATGAGACATTAGAAGGATAGGAGGGACAGGAAATAGCCAGATAAAAATGGAAGCATCAAAGCAAGCTGACCACAGGAGGCAACTGAAGAAATGCTTACTGAAGACAGAGTACAGAAACTTTCTCAAACTAATTATAGCTGATCGGTAGGCTTTGCAAATGTTTTGCTGGGAGCCATGCTGATTGGAAGAGATGTATTTCATTGTGAAGAACAGATTGGTTGGAAAAAGGCAAGATTATCCTCTAGTACCATCCCACATAGGTTCCCAAAGTGGGTGATACACTCTGGGGGGGGCACTGGAATGATCGGGGGGGTATAGTAACCTTGGGAGCAATTGGGGGGCATTGAATAAAAATAAGGGGGAGGTAGAAGCATAAGTAAAGAAAATAAGAAAATTTTGAAAACTGTGTATGTTTTATCTGTTGTGTAACAGAGTTAAGGTTGTAGTGTTTACATTATTTTCCATATAAGCACACAAAATGCAAGTTATAATTGATCAGAAGTCATCTGTCAACAGGCCTTAACAAGTAAGTGTTGGCAGTTGAGCATGTCTTGCATTGTCAGGAAGTCCAGAATGCACCAGTAGGAATACATACATGTAATGACTTGTTCACAATAAGATACTATATAGTTAAATGGCATGTTATTGTATCATCAAAATTTCAATGCAGGAAAAATCCACACGCTTACAACAAATTATTAAATTTAAGATGTATCATTTAATAAATATATATATATATACACATCTTTTTGAAATGACACAAATCCCCCCAAAAAACATTAAAGGGTTAAAGAAAGTAGATCTTCAGGGGAGTGATGAGTAATTTTTTTTTAAAGGGAGAGGTAGGCCAAATAGGTTTGGGAACCTGTGATTTATAGACAAAGAGGGGAAACTTCATTGGGGTTTGCTTTTGTGTTTCTTTATTGACTTTTCTGATTTGAGAGGGCAAAACAGAGGGAAAAGCTAGGCTCTGTAAATATTTTCCTGTGTGAAGAATCAGGCCTTTGCTGAGAAATAATGGAGAAAATAGAATCTCTTGCTTAAGAACTAGCTGGGTAAAGTCTTCATGCCCTATCACGACAACTTAAGAAGGAGAAATAAACCAGATCTGAAAGGCTACTGTGACTATTTGTCACTCGGAGTATAGTACTTCCTCAGGTTTCTCCCAAGGTTGACAGTGAACTAAAAAGCTTTCACTATTTTCAGCAGCCTAAAAGTTGCACAGTAGTGACTTGGCCCAGTAGGTTCAGATTATATGGCTCAGACTATTTTCTAGAGTTCAAGGACATCAAGGCCTCTCATCAAGAGTTATGAGTTGCCCTGGACACATGGGTTTCCCTACTCATATGCTTATTTACTAAATTTCTTTATTTTTTTTCCCATTTCTTCCTCCTCTCCCCCAGACACTGCATGCATTGGTAAGAGTATAATACAGATTTACAAGTAGATTTTAAAGTTTCTATTATTCTTGTTTCTCCCTTCTATTGAATAAATATTATGACTATTTTTGCTTTGCCATTTTGTTTTTTTAATGCTTTGAGTCAATGGTGTCATAGTAAATGATTTTGTATAAATAGGAAGAATCGTGCTTGGGGCTCATGAGCTTCAGAAGTTTGTAGTAGGAATATATCCCCTCTACCCTACATACAATATACAGCACCATAGTTATGGCCATGGATAGTCCTCTCACTATGAGAAACAAATCTTGGACCTGGTAGCATGAGGGCAGATTAGGGATAAATAAGTCATTTCAGATAGAGAAAAATGGAATATGGGGTCAGGCAAGAGTGTCTGTGAAAATAGGCCTGTTCCATGCTTGGATAAAACATAACATCTTCTTGATCAGTCTCCAAGGGAGATAGAGTAAAACATAACCATTTTTCTTTAAAAATAGCCCTTTTATATCCTAAGTTTAGCTCAACATCAACACAGTATAATAAGTGGGAGAATATCCAGTTATTGTTTATTGAGCTTTGTAAAGGTCTTCTTTCTTTTATGTGATGTAGTAGAAAGATTTGGGTTCAAATGTAGACTATTTCATATTACTCATGTGATCTTTGGCAAATCAATTTCATTTTCTGGGCTTTAGCTTCCTCATCCTTAAAATGAGCAACTCAGTCCTTTATATATATAAGGTTCTTTTCAGCTTTGAATCCTATGAACCAATGGTAATTATTGCTGTGTAAAAACACAAAGAATTGCTCACATTATCAGACAAAACAGTAGTATCCTAACAAGATGAATGAAAATGCTAATAAAAGGATCTGAATTTGAGCATACTCTCATCCTTAGCACAGTGCTTGGCACACAGTAGTGCTAAACATAGTAAGAGTTCATTGAAGGATTGAAGGAGCAAGCAAAATTTTGTGCCAATTGACAATCTTAGACTTTCTAGATTTGGAAGAGGTATTCTACAAAGAAAGCTTAAAGGAAATGAAATACTTTTCATATATTAAAATTACTTCCTAGATTGATAAGATAGAGTTACCACATAACCCTTTAACCAGTACACTGACCAGTACATATAATCCTTACATACATTTATCACATTTTTAACAAGATATCATGAAGATAAAATTATCAATCAGCTGTCTTCAAGCACTGAAAGGCCTATCACATGGAAGCATCATTAGATTTATTGTGTGACTCCAGTTAGCAAAACTACAATAACAAAAAAACATAGAGGACTGTAGTGAGAGGATATGAGTTCCTCCTTAATGGTGATCTTCAAGCAAAGGCCGAATAAGCAGTAAATTAGTCAACAAGAATTTATTAAGTCCCTGCTCTGTGCCAAATACCAGGTTAAGCTCTGAATATATAACTGACAAATAGAATCTACTCTCATGTATCTCGCAGTGTAATGGAAGAGACAACATGCAAAAAACTATATGCAAACAAAATATAATCAAGAGAAAGAAGGTGCTTGAATTAAGGACCATTGAGAAAGATTTCTTGTAGGAAGGAGGGTTTAGCTGAGGCCAGAAGGATTCCAGGGAAACCAAGAGACAGAAATGAGGAAGGAGAAAATTCAAGGCACAGGGGGATATTTATTGAGTGTCTTGTAGTGGGAATTCTGGACTATATGACCACTGAAATGCCTTCCAGTGCTGAAATTTTGACAACACATGATTTAACGATAGGCTTCAATTTTGCGACCACTTTTTAAAGCTTAAACAACTATAGATAAAGCTAACAAAGAAATCTTGAGAAAAAGTATCACTCTAGCTGAGGAGATCTTAACTTTTTTTTTTTTGACTCATGGACAATCATGGCAGGCTGGTAAAACCTAAGGATCCTTTGACAGAAGTATTTTTAAATGCATAACATAAAAAGCACAGGATTACAAAGGAAAACAAAGTTAGTGAAAGATGCCTTTTCCCCCACTCAACTTGATAGATTCACTAAAATATATCCACAGACAACTTGGGCCCCCTGAAATCTATCCATGGACCCCAGGTTAAGAACCTCTACCCCAATGGGAGGAATTTGTTAATGTTTAAGCAATCCCTTGAGGACAACATTTTGGGGTCAGGGGGTAGTGTTAAAGATAAGATATTAAACACATTTCTAAGGTGGTGGGTTACAATAGAACTCATTTGCAAACTTTTGCTTTGACTTGGAACTTAAGCTTATATCACTGAGATGTATCTATTTCAAAAGCAATCTACTGTAGCTTCCAAATTCCTTCTAAAATCAAAATTAGCTAAATAGTGGACATCTCTAATATATTGGCAAGAATAAAAAAATTAGGGGTTTCTGAATATTTATTTTGTAATTTTGACTCAAAGCTTCAGCATGATAAAAGGCTGATTCAGTTCACATTCAATATCACCCAGAAGAGAAAAAAATTAGTAGCCCTGGCTTAACGTGGAGACTTACAAATTACAAGGTATCAAGCATTAATAATGAAATCATGTCCCTTGCCATCCAAATTTCCCATTTGGGGAGGAGGAGTTTTAATTTAATGTCACGCCCCTACAAGGGTTAGGTGATACTGCTGCAAAAGAGCTTCATTTTGTATTCCTGCATATAGCACAATTTGTCTCTAGACATATTAACTTTATGATTCTATTTTAAATGCCAAACCTTGGTTTTTCCAGTAGAAACACCCACTCAGCAGCTGTTCCAGTGTTCTGAGACAGCATTCTTCATGGTGAAGAGCCCATTGCTACATTGAGAGTACACTCAGTCGCTTACCCTACTGTGCTTTTTTCCAGCAGGGAAACCTAGAGTTCTGAGCACAGATAATGAATCCTCTGAAAGGAAGAGATTTATCCTCTCTCCTTCTCCACTCCTCTTTTTCCCACCTCTCTGTTTCTTTCTCTCTGTCTCTCTCTTTCTCTGTCTCATCTTTGTCTCTATTTTTCTCTCACTCTCACACTCTTACATATACATACATATCTACACACAAGCTTTTGTCCTATATATTCTATCATTAGTATAGTAATTTACTCAAACAGGTCAAAATGTGCCCTCTTCTAAGAAACAAAATAATGGATATGCATGTGCACATGCATGCATGCACACATATATGTGTATGTATGTGTATACACACATACATGTATATACACATATACCATAGTACATGTATATTTGTATATATGTATATAAATATGAGCATATACAGAAATATAAAAATATGTCTACACATACTTATACCTCTCAATTATCTATACCTATTAGTGTTTAATATCTTAAATATTTGTGTTAACTTTGGAGTTCACTGCACAGTATTGGACATTATCCCTCAGGCTTGAAAATTTTGACTAACAGTTTATTATCAGTAAGCACACATCACTTGTGTTTTGGGAAAACAGTTTTGAGTCAGATGTTGTCATAGATAATCCAAAATACAGATAATCTCCACAAAGGTATTTCAATTCCTTCTTGAGCCAATGACTTTTAGAATAGTATAATAGCAGTAGTGCCCACACTAGCAATACACCTCTAATAAAACCAGGGCTTATTTCTCTTCTTGTTGATAGCATCAACTAAAATGCCAAAGTCTGAATAGGTTGGTAGAAAGTAAATTCTAGTTCTTGCCTCTGAAGGTTTTCCCTTCTACTTTGCATAGCCTTCCCTCATTTGAATCCAAGTCACTGGCATGTGATGGTATAACCTCCTCTCTGAGAATGAAGGTCCAAGCTGATACATGTGGACTGTGAATTCCCATGACCCTGAACTTGTTGTTGTAGCTAACCTAAGAATAAAGAGAAGATGCCCTTTCCAGAGACAGCCAGGTTAGCCTACTTCATACCAAGATTCAAGATTATCACAGAAATGAATTATGGTATTAAAAGGTACTTGGCAATCTGGGAACTGAGTGCTGAGGAAATGCTTCTCATGAACCGTGACTTCTGATCCTGAAAGAGTGAAGCTCCCCAGAGACATTAGTCCAAAAAAGAACCTTACAAAGGATGATTAAAGCATCAGTCAGAATGAGCCAGAATGCAGTTTAATTTTCACCCACAAGAGAGAGGAGAAGAGGTTTTTATTTTTTTTTCTTCAGAGAAAATCTCAAGTCTTTCAGGAGTCAGGCCTGAAGAAAGTACAATTCTTTTTTTCCTTTAACCATTTTATGATGAGTGACTTCAGTAATATAAACCTCCTGATGATATGGATGGTGTTGTAGTAGAAAGACTCCAGGACCAGGTGTGCCAGGAGATAGAGGTTTAGGGCCAGCATTCAATATTTACTAGCTGTGTGAGTGTGAGTATGTGTATGTGTGTGACCTTTAGCAAGTTATTTAACTTCTCTCTTTTCACCTCAGTTTTCACATCTGCAAAATGAAGACAATAACATTTATACTATCTGCTTCCTAAGATCATTGTGCAAACCCTGCAAACCTTAACATGCTGTAGAAATGAGAGCCATGATAATTACATTATTACATATAGTAATAACCTCTCTAGGTCTTAACTTTCTCATTGCAAAGTCAGGAAATTCATTACAACATGGAATATGAGATAGAGGGGATCTTGGAGGCCATCTCGTCTAACTCACCTTTTACAAATGAGGAAACTGAGTCCTGGAGGTTAAGCAATTTGCAAAAGGTCGCACAGTCATTTAGCATCGATGAACCCTGAATTCCATCGTAACGCTATAATTCTATGCTGCTGTTTACCATTTTTGTCCCTTGTTCTCTTCCACTTTCCTTTTATTTTTTTTTCTCTTTCTTCCTTTCCTTCTTTTCCTGTTTGACTTTGTTGGTAATGTACTTGCTCATTTCCTAGCAAATGACTCTTCTATGACAAGCATTTACACTAGTTTGCTGAGTCACTAAAGAGAAAATGAGAGATAAAGAGTGGGGAAGGGGGACAGAGAGAGAGAGGGAGAGGGAGACAGAAGGAGAAAGAGGCATAGGGAGAGGGAGAGAGAGAGCCTTTAGTGACACATTATAGAACAATTCAGGCAAAGAGTGAGCCATCTCCTCCAATGGAAGTTGCTTATGTGGGAGTAAAGAGCCTGTACGCAAGTCATACAGCCTGATAGATGTAATTTCCTAAAATGTATACCTTGTCAGTGTGCAGAAGATGAACAGAGAAAAGGTCAGAGTATCTAAAGTTGGAAGACAAAAGGAATGTGCTGTGATTGTGATGGTTTGGAACTCCTAAAGGGTCTCTAACATTGAAAAATCAGGCTTGGTTCATTGTAAAAATAAGGTAGCCACAGAGTCATGGGAATGCTTTAATAATAGTCATAAATATTCAATAATTATCTAATGCTATTGTCCTTGAAAATACTTCTTCTTTAGCTAATGTGATCAAAGTATTAAGCAATAGGAGAGACCTTAGAAATCAACTAATCTAACTCCATCATTTTACATAGGAGGAAACTGAGGCCCAGAGATGTTGAGCAGCTTGTTCAAAGTCACACGGTAATAAGCAGTCAGATCCTTGTCTTAAAACTCCAAATCTAGTGATCTTTCCACTACAACATGGTGCTGATATATGCAGTATCATTAATGCCTCCAAAAGAATGATGGGGTGTTGCTTGTTTGTATGTGTGTGCGTGTGTGTGTGTGTGTGTGTGTGTGTATTTTGTAGTGTGGGGTGGTACAGAAGTGTGAGTACCTAAAGTATCCCACATATGGCAATGGGTACCAAATGTAACACTAGGAATCACTGAGAAATCAAAGGTTATGAAACACAATTGACCCATTTCTTTCTGTTTTCTTCTCCCATCCTTCCCACCATGATGGGCAACAAGATAGACCAAAAGTGCCACCATTGCTCCAGTCTTCTCCCACATCTGGTCAGAAGTGTAGAACACCTTTCTGTGTTCTACTTTTAAAGATACAGGAAAAGGATTAAGTCCAGGGAAGAGAGAACTAACTTGAAATGTTTGCAAGCTATGACCCAAATGCCCCTCTTTTTTCTCTCCCCACCAATTCATCTACTTTTTTGAGGATATACAATTTAATGTTACAACTAACTAAAAAGAGGAAATAAATAGATAGCTAGACAAATAAAATAAGTACAAAACACCATGCTAGAGATGATCCTCTAATAGCAACAGCTTAAAGATCCACTGCCAGCTACTAGTGCCACAAAGTATTAGAAAGAGATGGTGAGAGGAGATGCCATGTAAAAAATGATTAAATCGTCACATCTATACCACAGAGAAAAGCATCATGGCACATTACACAGATGATTATTAGCTTTAGATTCAGGAAGGTCTGGCTTCAGGTTTTGTCTCTGAGTTGTCACTTTGTACTATTGGAAGGAATTTCTGTACTTTCTGCTAGAAGTCTACTATACTAATGAAATCACAGGTCCACATTCAACAGACTAATAATTGTTCCTCCCCAAGTTATGAAACCAAAAGCATATTTTTTACTACATTGCTTTCTCTCACAGTCTTCTTGTTAAGAAAGAACTTTGGAAACCTGGAAGCAAGAGCTGCTTTTTCACTACTGCTGGTCCCTTTTCAGATCTTAAGATTCCTTCACTGAAGTACAGCTGAGATGTGCTGAAAGAACAGGTAAAGGGACTTAACGCTAATGTAATCCCTTTATTTTACAGGGAAGGAAATGAAACCCTAAAGAGGTTATGTGATATAGCCAGTCACGCAATGAATGTCAAGGTCCTGACAAGAACTCAGGTCTTTTGACTGCCACCCCATGGTGCCTTACACTATCGTATGAAGTAATTTTATTTGCCCTTGACCCCTAATCAATGTTAGAAGTACTTAGTACATTTAAGAGCCAGATGTACAGCTATGTATAGATGTCTACTAATTGGAAGAAATTGACAGGTAAATATTCCAATTTTGTCATCTTCCCTTGACTTCAGAATGATTTTAAAAAGTGAAAAATATTTTATTTGTGTCCTCTTATTCACTCTTTATTTGCATACATAAATTATACATGTAGATTTTTATATCTATCACCAATTAGATAGTACCATCAAAGGATATTATTTGTTTCCCAAATTACAATAGCCAAGACACAAGACAGTTTTCCTTCCTACAATACGATTTTCCCTATGACAGTTTCAATATATCATGAATGGCCATAAAAAAATTAAATGGGGATTTTGGGGAAGTTTTGCAGAAACTGCAGACAGCATAGAAGCTTAGGAACTCAGAAATGCATAAAATACAGGGGTAGTATTGTGTGATATCAACATATTCTATCTTTTAATACAATAATAATTCAAACTTCTTCTCTAGTATGAAAGGAGAGCCAAAAAATATTTACACGAATTTTCCGGATCATGGGGGTGCCCCAATGTGGAGGAGATGCCACATATGGCCAAGAATCAGTAGCAGCTGATTTTCATTCCTTAGATGAACGTCCTTAGGAAGTTGGGGAGGGGGCAGGACAGCAGACAATGGTTTTAAATCTTCCCGCTTTCAAGTCACACTGCCAGCTGGCAGTCAGGGCTCCAGCAGCAGGAATGAACCCTGAGGCAGAGAACTACCCCAGATGAGACCTGTGAGTTAGCTGTATTCTACTTTCTTAGTCACTCAGGAGATGACAATATCAATATTGCCTGAGAAGCCATCTGCTTTTTTTGGCTGTTTGTGTATGCCAACGAGGATTTGCCTCTGTCCTGAGCGAGGGTTTCTCATCACTGTTCCCTGCCTCCTAAATGGCTCATTCTCTGCCCTGTTCCGGTGTTTTTAGCCGAACTCTGTTCTCACCTGGAGAACACAGGTGGGAAATTCAAATGCTTCAACAGAAGCCAGATCCTGAAGGCTGATAAGAAAAAAAGAACACCATACATTTAGGAAGGATTCCTTTTTCTCTGCAAAATACTGTGATCAAAGAGCACCCCCTACCTTGGCATTCCATGCAGCAATCCCATGTTTGCAGGGAGATGAGCCAAGGATAGATGGATAACCATTTCTTTTTCAACTTCAAAAGGTGTGTGTGTGTGTATGCATTCACATGTGTGTATGTTAGGGTGGGGGTGCTGTATGTGGAGATCTGATGATACATTTCTGTTAGGATGTGGGAGGAAATAGAAAGAGGTGGTGGTGTGACTTTGATACTGGTTTTTCTATTTTTGCAACATTGGAAGGAGGCTGAAGAATTCAGCCCCCAAATTGAGAATGACAGAATAGCACCAGATACTAAATCATGCAGAGACAATACACGCCTGGGATGTAGGTGGCTTGTGGGGGCTGAGGATGAGAGTTTGTCAGGGGGGCTCCTGGCTGTGGCCTCTTAGATTTTTTGTTTGGTCTAATTCCATGGGCTTTGAATGAGGAAACACTTGAGTTACTTTCCTTGCAAAGCTGCTTAAAGGAATCTTTACCCATCCCACCCTCTTCCAGTCCAAGGTGTGTGCCTCCCTTTGCTCATTTCTATTCCATTGCTCAAACCTGCAGATAACCTCTTGTGAAATGGATACATACAGTCTCTTCAGGTGTGTAGCATGGGGTTTTCCCCTTCAGATTTCAAGTCTAAAATCATTTTTTGCTACTGAGTGAACAGACTGTGTGTATGTGTGTGTGTGTACATTATATGTACACACAAATGCATGTCCTTCACTGCCATTAGTAAAAGCAGAAATAGTAAGTTATTTACAAACTTAAGAGGGAATTCAAGGGAGCCCTTGATTTGTACCATTTTATAGAATCAATTCATTGGTCACCATCATCCTATTATCCTTTCAATGAAGCTGGGAGACTAAGTCAGAAACAAGGAAGGAGGGAAAGCAGGAGAAAGGGAAGGAGGAGAGGGACAAACAGAATGATGAAGAAAATGGGAAGGAAGGGAGGAGAGGAAAGAAAAAAAGGAATAGGAGGAGGCAAGGAAGAAGCTAGGGAATCAGAGAAGGGACCTCATATAACTTCCTTCCACATTCCTTCCCACTCTCTACAAAGATGGTTCGATGCCCCCAAGGAGAAAATCCCAGAATATCTCCTTAGATCTAAATTCTTAGCTCAACACAATAATTCAAAATTGAAGGGTAGTTAATGGAAATGGGAGGACAGGGAAATGAATATTCTGAAGATTTGAGAACCACCTTGAGATTCTACAATGAAGTACTATCTTAGAAAACCTCTGAATAATGAGGTCAATGTCCATGAGTCAAGACCTTTAATTCCATATCTGTGTGATATCAAACAAGAGAGAGGAGAAGCATGGTGAAAAAAAATCTTTAATTCCTATTTAACATCGTAGACAGCAATGAAAAAAATCAATATATTTTGAAACTTTAAGGGAGAAGCTAATTGTGTTAAAAGTAGCACCATAGGTATACACTGGGTTTTGTATTTTTTTTTATCATAACCTTCATTTCTTCCTGTGAATCTTGAAACCTAGGTCCTTTGCAGAAAATACACACACACACACACACACACACACACACACACACACACACACACACACCCAAATACACTGATATTCAAAGGCAATTCACTTGAAATATATCTCACTGTATTCTGTTTAGTGTGAGCTTTAACCTAGGTGTATCTTTTTGTTCAACTCCTTTAAAATGCAATGGAGAGCTGGCAGACTGAAGGCTCTGGTGATACTCCCTTCTATATCATTGGACCCCAATTCACATTATAGGTTATGATGAAATGAGCCCAGGGCAACTTCAAAGGAGTTTTCTCATTTTCCCCAAGAAAACAGAGATGGGTTCACCTAACACTGACCTTGGAACTGAAAACCTTTCTTTCTTATATCTATCCTTTCTTTCTTTCCTATCTTTCTCATATCTATCCCATTTCTCCCTCCCTCCCCCAAGACTGATAGCCTTTCCATTTCCTTTTCCTCTTTCCTATCTTCTAGGTTTCACATAGCCAGGACCTGCTGATAGATCCCTCACTTCTCTTGTCCCTCCAACATAACAATAATTCTCTCCTGGTACAAACAGGAACATGTCTGAAACCCTACTTGTACTGTGAGTACTCTTGGTCCAGTCAAATGGGTGGAGTAAGACAAATTTAGACATTCATGATAAACTTCTCTGAAACATCAACCATGAAAGTCAAAATAGTGATTTTACATGGCTCCTAATTCCCATTTTACGAACAATTTAATTAACTATATACTTTATTAACTGATAATCTTTATTAACCATATATCTAGAAAGAGACCCCTCCATCTTTTGCCAGAGCCCTAACAAGGCATTTTTTATATTATAGATAAAGTTTAGAAAGTTTGATCTTCTGTCATTAGAAATCATCCTCCCTTTATGTTACAGAGGAGTGTAACTAGCATGCCACAGGATGCCTGTGTGGTTATCATAAGGGGATGTGTTTCTGCCCTATGGAAATGACGGTCATGGAGGACTTTGCTAGGCAGTGCTTCATGCCCCATTCCTTCTCTCAGGGTTCCGTCACAATGAGTATCCCTCTCCTGGGATATAATCTGGTTCTTAACTTGTCTCCATACATAGACAGGCTATTTTGTATGTGACTCTTGAACTACCTTGTATGTGTCCCCCTCTTCTGCAACTTTTCTGTCCCAAGTTAAAAATGCTTAATTATATTTCTAATGCTGAATACCTACAGATGCTTTTACCTTCATTGTTAATATATGTAATAACTATTCAGAAACAAAATCTAAATGTAATGGAGAGTAGAATCTTCTGGCACTTAAGACAAATACATTTATACAAACTAATATATTTTTAAAATATTTCTCATAGTTCTTTCCTGTGTATATTGCCCTAGATGGATGCCACTGACTACTCTCAATCCAGATTTTACAGACTAATAATTTATACCTAGTAAATTAGCTCAACTGGCACTCACTATATGCCAGATGACTTTACCTTAACTAGTAAAACTCTTTCATTTATATCCTGGTATTTCTGTCTAATTTACTGTTCACTAATGCTTCTATTTCCATACCCTAACAAGGAGTGATTGAATTAGCCCTCCATGCCAATGGTAATATGAAGAATGGACCTCTGTGAAGCAGATTGGTCAGTATTATAAGACTCAAGGATCCCCACCTCTCACATTTCACTGAGAAACTTGGGCCAGACCCAGTCTGGTCTGGATCTGTTTTAGGAATTATCCGGGCACCATTACAACTTCCACTGACAAAAAATGACCCCTTGTATACACAGGGAGTGCTCTTTTCATCTTTGGACAGACTTTCAGAGATGGTGGAGGATAGAAAGGTATAGCATGCTATGGTTAATGGGGTCACAAAGAGTTAGACATTACTGAACAATGAACAACAAGCCTCCTTTATCAGATACTAATGAAAAAGAATGGCATACCTGGATGCATGATATATCTTAACGGCAGCCTGCACTGTCCCTGTAGCAGCTGATAAAACCAGAAAAATAAGGAAGAAAGGAAGAGAAAGCATGACTTAAAGATACTCACTTGGAGTGAGGCATACCTGGATTCAGATGCTACCTCAGATATGTAGAAGCTGTATAACTCTGGAGAAGTCATTCTACCTCCTGGGCCTCAGTTTCCTCAAATGCAAAATGACAAGGAAGTTGACTAAGGGTATCAAATATCCCTTCTAGCTCTAAATCTGTGTTGCTGCTGCTCAGTAGTTTCAGTCATGTCCAATTTTTTGTGTTGCCATTTGGGGTTTTCTTGGCAAAGATATTTAAGTGATTTGCCATTTCCTTCTCCAGTTGATTTTATAGATGAGGAAACTGAGGCAAACAGGATGAGGTGACTTGTCTGGGATCACAAAGCTACCAAGTTCCTGAGACTGCATATGAACTCAGACTCTAGGTCTGGCATTCTAACCACTGCACCATGTAGGTGTCCAAAGCTAAATCTATGCTCCTTCCTAAAAACCATATGTGAATTTAGAAGTAGATCTCATTCTGGCCAAGACCAGGAATCAAAATGTTATTATTTAGTAGATATGCCCAGATTTTACATTAATACATTACAGAGAATAGAAAAAAGGCTGAAGAGAAGGGCTTCAGACTGGTGACTCCCAAGGAAAAATCTAGGAATGAGTGTTTAGGGAGGGGAAGGGGACACAAGTGAGAGAAGAGATTTTGTGTGTATGTTTGTGTGTGTCTGTGTGTGTGTCTGTGTGTATGTGTGTGTTGTGTGTGTGTTGGGAGGGTGGTCTGCATTTGAGTTGTTTTGCCCAGGTCCAGATTAGTGTATGAAAATGACCTTCAGCTATGGAAATAAACTCCATCATTGGCAGATCAGCAATCCTTCTATAACTTACAGCTGTAAATTTTTTTTCTGGAACCCTGGAAACTTATTGATTTGCTCCCACCAACAGTCAGATATCTGAGATGGGACTTTGATCTGAGTCATACTGACTCCAAGGCCTATAAGACTCTATCCACTATATTTTCCTACCTTTCTAGCACTTAATGAGATCTGGAAAATAAGAAATCAAGATTTCCTCATGAACTTCCAGTTGGGAGTTTTAAGCATGGAAAGATGAGACGGTATTAAATGGGCTAAGGAACATTTAAATTTCTCTGGATTAAAATTTTGAAGTAATGTTATTATAAAATGTATCCTGTAGGGGCCATTTTCTATAATAAAAGTGAGACCATCAACACCACAAATTTCATCAGATATAAACCTCCCTGAGCCAGTCTTTCCCTCCTAGGCATCACTGTCTTAAATGGGTCAATTAAACCTAGTTTGAAAAGAAATCCGCTACTATCTAATTGAAAACCTTAACAAGTCCTGGGTACTTTCAATCAATTGCTAATAAAAACCTCAAGATTACTATTATTTTTTAAAAGGTGAAACTGTATAAAGAGAAGTTTAAGTTGACTTCTAAGAAAAATTTGCTCCTGGGTAATATTTATTGATCTGGAGATTGATTTCTTAGGAATAATATTGAGGGATAAGGAAGGGGAAGGTTGTCCCATAGCTTATGGATTTTAGCATTAGGGTTTAGTCTGGGTAAGGCCAGGGAGATGAACTTTAAAGTTTGTTTCTTCAGAGTTATTCTCTTTACCTGCCAAATATGTAAGCACATTCACCGCATATAAGAGTATTTTTTTTCCTACTAAGTCTAATCTCTTCCTACCCAACCCCTAACCCAACCAGGGATTCAAATAATCGCTGTCCATAGAACAGAACTCCTTAAATAGCTGACATCTGGAAGAAATACACAGTATTTTCTACTTACACTCCACTCAGCATGAACGGAGGTTGGCAGGGAATTTAGCAGTATCTTATTTTTAAAATATCTCACACCTCCCCCTCCCCCGCTCAATACCTCCTGATTCAGGTTTAAGGAATAAAGGTTCCATGCCAGCTTCATGAGCCTACCACCTTGTTCCAAGACATGCAAATGCTTTGAAAACCTAGCTTGGCTCCTTATTTCCAAGCTAGTAAGGATCACCCAGTTTAAATGCAAACAAGAAAGCAGTAACTGGTTTTCAAGCAGCCCTAAGATGTGAATTTCACAACACAGCTCCCCTAGCTCTTTTGTTACCTATACACACAGGAGAGTTTTAAATGTTGGCTAACAGAACTCTGTCTACAATGCTATTGCTTCTTCTTCCAACGGAATATCATTAGCAGGTTAGGAGAATTAAGTTAAGTTGACTTGACAATATTAATGGGATTCCCTAATTCAATTGCAACATGGAGAGAATGCCACCTGCTTTTCCTTCTAGCAGAATAGAATGTCAGAGTACTCCTTCAGCTGGGCTGCTGTGAGCTCAAATGAACTTTCCCAGGAGGAATATGCCAATTGCCTGTGCTCCTGGGCATCCTAGGACCCCAAGTGGCAAAAGCTGTCCTAGGGATGCAGTAGCAACTACCTTGGAAAACTAAATGGAGCTGGATGGTGTAGTGCTAGGGGGAGCTGTGTTACAGAAAATGGTGTAGTGGTGATTTACCAGAGAATATTCATTCTTAGCTCTCCAAAGCTAAAACCTCAGGGCTCTTAAGAACTTTAATACAGGGAGTGATTTCTTTGAGAATGGCAAAACCAAATATTATCCCTGATGAAAATAAACAGTTGTAGTATAAACTGCTCAACTCTCATATCTCAGCTGAAAATATTTCATTCCACTCAATTCAGCAAATTTATTAAGTATCTATTATGTATAAGATCTTTTAATGGTATATAATATAGGTTAACATTAAAAAAAATGGATCAGGGGTATGACTTCTCAAAAAACTTATAGTCTACTAATGGAGCCAGAATATGTAGACAAGAAAGGTAGGGCAAAAGAACACTGGACAGAGAGTCAGGAAGATGCGAGTTTGAATCTTACCCACTGCGTTTGCGAGCTTTGTGACTTTGGGCAAGAAATTTAACTTCTCTGAGTCTCAGTTTTCTCATATATAAAATCTACATCCGAGGATTGTTGAGAGGCTCACGTGACATCGTGTATTGGTGAAGCATTCTGAATACTTTAAAGAGCTATATAAAGGTGAGTTGTGGCCATTGTGTGGTTGTTTCTGTTATACTTAAAGATAGAGGGTAATAAAGCAACATAGAGTTTCAGACAAAATGTATAAAGGAAATCCCAGGAAGGAGAGAACACATCTAACTGGAAAGCTTGGGGGAAAACTTCAACAAGAAGGCTACATTGAATACTTGCAGTTCTTTCAACATGTAAGTGTATCTCCTGTCTCCCCAAATTTCTGTAGGTTGTTCGCTTTACCTGAAATACTCAGCCCCTCAATTTCCCTGTCTTTCTTCAAAACTCAGTTTAACTCTTACATTGTTCAGGATTTCCTTGTCCAGTGTACTGTTAATAACTTCCCTTTGAGCATTATGCTGTATATGTTTTGTTTGTCTAATTATTTATGTTTTGTAAATGTTCTTATTTAAATGGAGGCTTTGGCTGTCAATGATCAATAATAACAGCAGGAGTTCTTAGCCTGGGGTTCACGCCTGCCCAAAGGACATAGGATCAGATTTAGGGGGGGAATCATAAACTTGGATGGGGAAAAGTATATCTTGATTTTCCCATTATGAATTCTTAAAAAGACATTATTCCAAGATAAAGCCTATAGGCTCTGCTGGATTGCTGCAGCAATCTGCGACACAAGAAAAGGTTAAGAGTTCCTGAATTAAAGGATCATAGATTAGAGCTGAAAAGAGTCCTGGGGTCTTACAGCCTGATCCCTGCATTTAAAGAAACAATCAAAGCAATTCTTTTGAGGATACAAACCCAGGTGTAAACTGGTCAAATAACAATCACTAATAGCATTGAGAGAAGAGATGATATCAAGATGAAAAAAATGATTAAGAAAATATTCCTGGGTGGTGGTGGAGTCAGAGCCAAGATGGTAGAGTAGAAGGACAACTTGTAGAAGTCCTCCTGCTAAGTCCATAAAACACCCCTAAAAATGACTCTAAACAAGTTCTAGAGCAGCAAAAGTGACAAAACAACAGAGTAAAAGAGATTTACAGACCAAGGCAGTTTGAAAGGCCAACAGGAAAGGTCTATCGCACCCAGTTTGGAGTGAAGCACAGCCCAAGGAGCCCAGCCTTGGCCATCTGGTGCAACAAGGATATGACAAGAGTAGGCTGCGGAGAAGCACTGGCAGCAAGTTCCCAGATCCCTCAACCCACAAGCACCAGAGATAGCTTCAAAGTTCAGTGAGAAAGCTCTTTTACCTGGGTGAGAAAGGAGCAGGGTCCTCTTGGTCCCAGGAAACAGCAGCAACAGTTTCCATTTTTGGAGGCCTCAGCCTAAACACTTTGGAGAAATAGAGCTGCTCATCTGGGTCTCAGCCTGAGTGGTAGTCCTGGGGTGAGGAAGAGCACTGGCCAGTGGAGCTAGTGGAGACTGGTGAGGGAATTCTACTTGTAGATCCTGGGCAGAAAAGTTTGTGGTAACTCCCAGACCAGAGCATGAGCCAGGAGAGGAGTAAACATCTTTCCCTTGATTGTGCTACCTTGGAGGAATTGAGAACTTACAGGTTCCCAGAGTATACCCTCCTCTTGACAAAAGACTCAAAAGTCAAATAACTGGCTGGGAAAATGCCCAAAAAAGGGAAAAAAATAAGACTATAAAAGGTTACTTTCTTGGTGAACAGGTATTTTCTTCAATCCTTTCAATGAGGAAGAACAATGCATATCATTAGAGGAAAACATAAAAGTCAAGGCCTTTGCATCCAAATCCTTCAAAATAAATATGCAATGATCTCAGGCCATGGAAGAGCTCAAAAAGGACTCTGAAAATCAAGTAAGAAACGTGGTGGAAAAATTGGGAAGAGAAATGAGAGCAATGAAAGAAAATCATGAAAAGCGAGTCAATAGTTTGCTAAAGGAGACCCAAAAAATGCTGAAGAAAATAACACCTTTAAAAATAGACTAACTTAGGGGGGAGGAGCCAAGATGGCAGAGTAGAAAGATTCACATTTGCTAGCTCTGAACCCACAGGCCATGTATTTCCTGTAAAAAGAACTCCCACAAATTTCGGAGCAGTGGAAGTCACGCAACAACAGAGTGAAAAAGATTTCTGATCCAGAGAGCCCTGAAAAACCGATCCCAAAGGTCTGTTGCAAACTGGACTGGAGTGGAGCCCAGCCCTTCCCTGGCCGCACAGTACCAAGAAGAGCAGATCCAAGCCGGCTACAGGGATGGAATCTCCAGTAGCTGCAAAGGTCCTTCCACCCACAGACACACAGGTCAGTGAGAGAGACTTCTGGGCTATCTGAGAGGGGAGCGGGGTGTCTCCATAACTCAGGCCTCCTTGGAAGGCAGCAGCAGGGCAGCGGGCAACCAGAGGCTCCCAGAGCAGGCAGGACCTCAGATCCATTACTGAACATCTCCACATAAACCCCCTGAGGGAACTGAGCCAGGGAGGCGGCCCTGCCCCCACCTGAGCACCAGAACTTAAGCCCACATTGAATAGCAGCCCTGCCTGCCACTGAAAGCCCTGAGGCTGGGAAGCAGCATTTGAATCTCAGACCCCAAGCACTAGCTGGGCAGACCTAGGCAGGGGTGGACAGGCATCTCAGAAGTCAAGTAACTGGCTGGGAAAATGCCCAGAAAAGGGAAAAAAATAAGACCATGGAAGGTTATTTTCTTGGGGAACAGATGTTTCCTCTTTTCCTTTCTGAGGATGAGGAACAATG
>CM053774.1:47440236-47507793 GCA_028658325.1 Potorous gilbertii | reverse complement strand
AATTTGAAGTCAACACTCTTGGGGAGGGACAGGATCAAAAGAGAGAATAGAAACAATTCGGGACAGGATAGAATGGGGGGAAATATAGTTAGTCTTATACAACACGACTATTATGGAAGTCATTTGCAAAACTACACAGATATGGCCTATATTGAATTGCCTCCCTTCCCAAAGGGAATGGGTGGGGAGGAAGGAATGAGGAGAAGTTGGAACTCAAAGTTTTAGGAATAACCGTCAAGTATTGTTCTTGCTACTAGGAAATAAGAAATACAGGTAATGGGGAATAGAAAGTTATCTGACCCTACAGGACAAAAGAGAAGATGGGGACAAGAGAAGGGAGGGATGATAGAAGAGAGGGCAGATTGGTGATAGGGGAAATTAGAATGCTCAGTGTACTGGAGTGGGGGGAGGGGACAAATGGAGAGAAAATTTGGAAACCAAAATTTTGTGAAAATAAATGTAAACAGTTAAATAAAATAATTTATATTAAAAAAATAGACTAACTTAAATGGCAAAAGAGGTCCAAAAAGCCAAGGAGAAGAAGAATGCTTTAAAAACAGTATTAACCAAATGAAAAAGGAAGTTCAAACCTGACTGAAGAAAACAGTTCTTTAAAAATTAGAATGGATTAGATGGAAGCTAATGGCTTTATGAGAAACCAAGAAATTGCAAAACAAAACAAAGAATGAAAAACTAGAAGACAATGTGAAATATCTCATTGAAAAAAAAAGCTGAGCTGGAAAATAGATATCCAGGAGTGACAATTTTAAAATTATGGGACTACCTGAAAGCCATGATCAAAAAAGGAGCCTAGATATCATCTTTCATGAAATTATCAAGGAAAATTGCCCTGATATTCCAGAACCAAAGGGTAAGATAAATATTGAAAGAATCCACCAATCACCTCCTGAAAGAGATCCACACCTAGGAACATGGTAGCCAAATTTCAGAGTTGTCAGGTCAAGGAGAAAATATTGCATGCAGCTAGAAAGAAACAATCCAAGTATTGTGGAAATACAATCAGGATATCACAAGGTCTAGCATCTTCTACATTAAGGGATTGAAGGGCTTAGAATATGATATTCCAGAAGTCAAAGGAACTAAGATTAAAACCAAGAATCACCTACCCACCAAAACTGACTATAATGCTTCAGGGGAAAAATTGTCATTCAATGAAAAAGAGGACTTTCAAGCATTCTTGATGAAAAGACCAGAGTTGAGTAGAAAATTTGACTTTCAAACATAAGAATCAAGAGAAGCATGTAAAGGTAAACAGGAAAGAGAAATCATAAGGGACTTACTAAAATTGAACTGTTTACATTCTTACATGGAAAGATAATATTTGTAACTCTTGAAACTTTTCTCAGTATTTGGGTATTGGAGGGATTATATACACATACACACATATGTAGACAGAGGGCACAGGGTGAGTTGAATAGGAAGAGATGATATCTAAAAAAATAAAATTAAGTGGTGAAAGAGGAATATATTGGGAGGAGAAAGGGAGAAATGGAATGAGGCAAATTATGTCTCATAAAAGAGGCAAGGACAAGCTTTTGCAATGGAGGGGAAATGGGGAGATGAGAGGAAAAAAGTGAAACTTACTCTCATCACATTTGGCTTAAGGAGGGAAAAACATGCACACCTGGTTTGGTATGAAAATCTATCTTGCACTACAGGAAAATAGGGGAGAAGGGGATAAGTAGGGTGAGAGGATGATAGAAGACAAGGCAAATGGGAGGAGGGATTTTAATTAGAAGAAAACACTTTAGGGGATGGACAAGGTTTAAAGAGAGAATAGAATAAATAGGGGGCAGGATAGGATGGGGGGAAATATAATTAGTCTTTTACAACATGACCATTATGAAAGTCTTTAGCAAAACTACACATATATAGCCTATATTGAATTGCTTGCCTTCTCATTGAGAATGGATGGGGGGGAGGAAGGGAGAGAGTTGGAACTCAAAGTTTAAGGAATGAATGTTGAGAATTGTTTTTGCATGCAACTGGGAAATAAGAGATACAGGTAATGGGGTATAGAAATCTATTTTGCCCTACAAGAAAAGAAAGAAGATGGGGATAAGGTAAGGGAGGGCAGATTAGGGGAAGGGGTAATCAGAATGCACAGTGTTTTGTGGTGGGGTAGGGGAGAGATGGGGAGAAAATTTGGAACTCAAAGTCTTGTGGAAATGAATGTTGAAAACTAAAAATAAATAAATAAATTTAAATAAAAGAAGATAGTCCTGCTCTATTGATTCTGGAATCTTCTTCTGAGGTTTCTAATGCAATATTCTTTTCTTCAATCAGTTCTTTCTTTGCCACTTAACTGTTTTTAGTTAACATAATCGAAGGCCAGCAGCTTGATAATTACTTCGCTCATTAAAAACCAAACCTTGACCAAACAGTAAAAGGTGACTTACGCAGGCTGCAAATATGCTTATCATCATGTTAGTACTCCATCAACATCAGTGAGCAAAGCATGTGGTGCGAAAGAAACCAAGCAACCTAAAATGTTTCCTCTCTTTCTTCTGTCTGAGCCTGTAGAGAAGAGTAGGAAGATACAATGATCCTTTTTAACTTTCTGACAGTTTGAAATGTCACCAAGGAACCTCATTAATCCAATTCTTTGCAAATGTGTTTATTTGCCCTCCCCCTTTTAAGACCAATTGTTTTTATTTTAACAAACCTAAATAAAGATGGTGCTTACTTAGACCTATAAATGTTATACATATATATGTATGTATGTATGTATGCATGCATATAGGAATATTTGTGTGTATAAGTATGTGTTTGTACATATGTGTTTGTGTGCATGTATATACATGTGTGTAAGTAATATGCATTGTGTGTATGTTATACATATAAATGTTTTTTGCAAAGCCTCTTGGCATAGTAGATAAGAACTGACCTCAAAAGCAGGAAGACTTTAATTCAAATCTATTTCTAACATATACTGTCTATCAAGGATTTGTTGGCACCAGTCCAAACACACTTGGAAGAGCTGACTGTTAAAATTTCAATGCAAGGGCTTATACTTCTCAAAGTGGCAATCACAATGTATCAGGGCTTGATTTATTGTTTTGTTGATTGTCTAGATTTCAGAAACAGTAATAATGAAAATTAAACTTAAAAGTTTAAAAATTAAACTTACATATTTTTAGAAAACTTGATTGTTAAATATTTACCAGTATACCCTTGTGTGTGACTCAGGACAGTCTCTTCCTGTCAGTGCATTATAAGCTGTAAAGATGAGACTGGCCTGTATTGTTAGAGAGTGTTCCCTCTCCTGAGAATTCCCAGTACCAAAGAACTCTAAAGTCCTGTCATTAGGTCTACTTTTTCTCTATCTATCTCTCATTCATACATCTTCCCATCTGTCTCTCTCTACACACACCAATATACTTGTATGTACAAGTATGTTTATATATGTATATGCTTATATATCCTCTATACTCTATATCTTTCTGTGTATCTATAGTTTCTTACAATTTACTTCCTTTCTTAAACTCTATGATCCATCCGGCCATGCTGGTCTACTTGCTCTTCCTTGAAAATGACACTACATTTCCAGTCTCTATGTGTCTATAATGGTTGACCTCCAGCCTAGAATATTCTGTGTCCTCACCTCTGCCTCTCGGAATCCCTAGATTCCTTCAAGACTCAGAATACTACCTTCTGCAGGAGGTCTTTCTTGATTTTATCTTGGTACCAGAGCCTTCTCTTGTCACTTTTCTGCTACTGTGAATGTATTTGGCCAAGACCAATTTACACCAAAAGTCTTACACTCTAATAGCTTAAAATGATTAGTTTTGTGTTTACTGGTTTGGATTTATTACAGCTTAAATCTGAGCCCCCCCCATTTCTGCATTGTCTCACTTGCTACAGTATAAAGTCTTTGAAGACAGGGAATGATTTTGCCATTCTTTGTTTCCCTAGCACTTAGCACAAAGCCTGGCACACAGGAAAAAAAATGCATATTTGTTGATTGATTCTTCTCTCTCTCTCTCTCTCTCTCTCTCTCTCTCTCTCTGTCAATCTCTCTCTGTTGTTGTTCAATCATTTCAATTGTGCCTGATTTTTTGTGACCCCACTGGTGTTGTCTTAGCAAAGATATTGGAGTGGTTTGCCATTTCCTCATTTTATAGATGAGGAAACTGAGGCAAACAAGGTTAAGTGGATTGCCCAGGGTCACACAGCTAGGGACTGTCTGAAACCAAATTTGATTTCAGTTCTTCCTGATTCCAGGTCCAGAATTCTATCCACTGTATCACCTAGCAGCTCATTTTTAATGCTACTTCTACATCTCTTTTCCTAACCTGTTACTCTCTCTCCAGCTTCTTAATATAGATGCTGTTCAAAGGTCTATTCCAATTCTTTGCTCTTCCTCTCTCTACAATCTCTTCTGTGATGAACAGATTCACTACTATAGCCACAACTACTCCCCTGGACCCATACAGATGACTCCCAAGTTTATCTCTCTAGACTAAACTTTCTTTTGAATCCTAGACCTACGTCTCCAACTGCCTAGGTGATTTTTGTAGATATTCTGTTAGCACCTCAAAGTAAACATGCCCAAAGCAGACCTTATCCCCTGCCACCCAGCCTGCTGCTCCTAACAGCACTGTTCCTATTTGGTTTTTACCATTTATCTTATCTCCTGTGCTTTCAACACTAGAGTTACCTTTAACACTTCCCTCACCCTTACCCATGGTATCCAATCAGTTACCAAGTCCTGTCAGTTCCCTTCTCTGACATTCATCTTGTTCTTTTTGCTTCCACCATTTTAATACAAGCCCTCACTATCTGCCAATAGTCCTCTACTCTCTCCCCTCCAGTTTATCCTTCATAAAATTGCCAGAATGACCTTTCCTCTACATAGATTTATATCTGGTCTGGTTACTACTCAGAGTTCTTCAGTAGGCTTCCTATTGCCCAATAAAAAAGATTTCTAGAATTTATATAGTGCTTTAAGGTTCACGGAAGTGAACCTTTACATTTCCTATCAAATATAGGATCTTCACAAAAACCCTATGAAGTATATGCTCCCATTATTCCCATTTTACAGAAGAGGAAAATGAAGCTGAAAGGGGTTAAGCCATTTACCCAGGGTCAGTCAGCCTGCAAAGTGTCTGAAAATGGATTTGAATGTGGATCTTCCTGATATCAACTCCAGTGCTCTATCCACTATACTACCCAGCTGTTACTGAGGAAAGTACAGTCTCCTTTTGCCCAGCCTTCCTCAGTCAACATTTTTGACCTCCATTTATTCCTATCCGTACATTTTTCACACTCCAACTAAGCTGAAATACTTTCTGCTTCCAAACATGTCCACCACTTTCATGCCTCTGTGACTTAGCTCACTGTCCCCTGTGCCTAGAATGTCCTTCCTTTCCCTCTTTGATTACTGAATTCTAGCCCAACATTTAAAACTCAATATAAACGCCACCTCCTTCATGAATGCCCCCAGGTTATTAATGAACCTCCTCCTCAGATTACACCTCTTTGTTACATAGATTTCTGATGTATTTCCCTTATAATGATGTTCTTGCTTCCCTGTCATCCCTTATCAGGATGTAAACTCCAAGAGAACAAAGACCTCTATCCTTTGTATCTTGACCAGTACCAAACTCAGCAGTTTGCACACAGTGGGAATAAAAGATCCTTGATCCAGAGCTGGAAGTTACCTTAGAGATCATCTAGTCCAATTCCCTCATTAAATGAGGGAACTGAGGCACAGGGGTAAAATGACCTAAGCAAGATCACTGAGGAAACATTAAAGCTGAAGTACGTTTTTCTCCTTTTGAAACAAGAATTATTTCTATTACATAACACTTCCCTCCCTTGGCAAAACTTCCTCATTAGTATGAATAATAGTCATTAATGCTTAGCAATTAACTATGTTTATTATTTTTACTACTAAAAATGGAACCCAAAGACACAATTCTTCAGATATAGGATCGAATGGCAAAAAGTAATCCTTATGAAGAAGTTTTACTCTTGGAAAGGAAGTACGATTTAGTAGAAAGAATACTGGTTTTGGAGGCTGAAGAATACTTTGCGTATAACACTAGACAGGTCACTTTATGTCTCTTTGCCTCAGTTTCCACATCCTAAGTACCATGGAACTGTGCTAAGTGCATCATAGTTGTTATCTCACTATCTTCACAACCATGGGAGCTAGGTGCTATCACTATTTCCATTTTACAGATGTGGAAACTAAAGTGACCAGTCTCAGGTCACCAGGAAGTGTTGGGGTGAACTTAGTTCTGCCTTAGTTCTGACAAGATGACTGGTGGTTTGAGGGCAAAAGGAGAAAAGGTTTGACTAAAGTACCTGACCAAAAAAATGAGAAAGAAGAGAGTAGAGAAAGTCTTTTTTTCCCACATCAACATCACGAGCAATTAAAAGAGAAAACCACAGCAATAGATAGGGTGGAAAAACAAATGAAAGGTAAATAGATTTTGGTTCCAAGTCTGATAAATTTGAAAGGTTTCCTCATGAGGATGATGCTCCATTAAGATCACAGAAGATAACTTCAATTTCTGGTTATCATTCACTTGTATGATTGCCAATCACTCTGACATTCAGATGTATTTTACCTGAATAAGCAAAGTTGTGAGGCACCTCATTTACCACCTCTAACAGTCAAGACTTTGCGGCCAGTGAAAGGTGTTTACCCTCTAAAGTAAGGCATCAGCAACTGTTCCGGTGATGGGAACAGTTCTCTAAAATACTGGAGGAAAGCACTAATAATAAATAGTAATGACGAAAATATTTCTCATTGTTTTAAGGCTTAAGGAGGTCATAATAAATATTATCTCATTCTATCCTCTCAACAACCCTAGGATGTAGACATTATTATTAGAGATTGAGAAAACTGAAGCAGGTGGTAGGCACTGTGTTATACTATCCTAAATTCTTTATCAAACTATTCAGTGATTTGCCTTGATTTTTTATTTTGTATGCCCCCACACCTAGCAAAGTGCCTGACACATAGTAGGTGCTTTATAAATGCTTATTTAATGAAATTGAGTTCTATGTAGTAGCAGTTGTTGTTTAGTCATTTCAGTCATTCATGACCCCATTTGGGGTTTTCTCCTTGACAAAGATGCTGGAAGGGTTTGCCATTTCCTTCTCCAGCTCATTTTACAGATGAGGAAACTGAGGCAAATTGGATTAAGTGACTTGCCCAGGGTCACACAGCCAGCAAGTATATGAGGCCAGATCTTCCTGGAGTCAGGTCTGATGTTCTATCCACTGTACCAGCTAGCTGCCCTTCAGTACAGTAGGCATTATCGCTATTTTTTAATTGAGGAAAATTAACTGTCAGAAATTAACATGGATCCAAAGTTTCAGAGCATAGATTTAAATTCAGATTTTTCCTGACTTTACCTTCAACATCCTTTCACTCAATAAAACAATACTTCTCATACTACAACTTCCAAAATCCAGCCATTTTCAGAGAAGGAAAATCAGTATATGAGGGAAAAATGAGAATAAATCAAGTACCAGCTTAATTGTAAATGGAATTTAATTTTCATGGTTTTATTTTGCTTTGCCTTATTTTGTTAAAAAAAAAAATAGTTGAGAGAGAGAGAGAGAAATAAAGTGGGAACCTAGGAAGAAAAAAACCAATCGGTTCATTCTGCAGCTATAACCCACCATTCTGTGGCTACCAGAGAACAGTCATTCAAACCCTTGCAGTTCTGCTGTTTATACTTTTTCCCTCTTCTGTCTCCCTCCCTTTCTCTCTCCTGCGTCTAAGGAACTTGACTCTCAGCCTGATATAGGCATAGCAGCCCCATGTAAAAGGAAACTAGTTCAGCCTCCAGCTCTTCCTGTCTTGCTCTTTTCCCTGGTATTCAAAAATCCCTAAAACAAAGCTCACACACACACACAAAGTGGTTAAGAAAAAAAATGACAAAACATATCTATTGCTGTCCTAACTTGCATTAATAGAACAATCTGTTCAGCTCTCTGCTGTATAAGTCCACTTTCCAAAACCAATCAAAACCCTCCACTTACAGAATCATTCCCAGCCGGTCATCTTCAGCAAAGAGGTTGGCAAGGCTCTCCATGCAAAATGTTCGCTCTGGCAGAAAATTATCACCTCACATTTCTCATTTCCAAAATAGTTTTTTTTTCTTTCTAATGCTCCATATTTCACCTTAAGACGGAGATGGCAAAGCAAGGCTAGTTTATATTAATTCTTTGCACTCCTATAGAAGTAAGCTTTTCCTTCTTTTGCATACTTTACATACTTTTCCTTAATATTTTTACAAAGAGCATCCTTTGGCTTTTATGCTGGACACTCTCCCACCTGTACTTCTGAATTTCTACACTTCAATACCGTGTCTCAAATGAAATTTCATCCTGGAATTTTCCCTCAATCTCTAAGACCACCTCCCCTTGGAATATCTATCCCAATTTTTGTCCCCTTTCCCCATGTGTTTTCCTCCAGGTGCCTCTACTTTGAGAGGGACCTGAGTGAACCATGCTTAATTTTCCTACTAGATATGCTTCTAACTTTCCACACTTCAACAGCATGCCCTTAAAGTACCTTCACTCCTCTAATTCCCTTTTCATCTACTTTTTGTGTGTTGTATCCCCCCTCATGAAGCCACTTGGGGGAAGGGATTATCTTTCTTTTTTGCTTGCATCTATATCCCAAATTAACAGAGTATCTGAACATAGAGAGCATTAATAAATATCTGATGCCTTAGAAATGCTTGTTGTCTATATTACCACCCTATATCCTTTATAAAAAAAACTTAACTTTCCCTTAATTTCCATGTCACCTCATAGCTGTTGTTTCTCCTCCATCACTTACCACTCACTTTCCCTTTTGTGAGAAGTCCCCACCAAAGATATCCTAACTCTTGACTGACTTTTTTCCCTATTCTACTCTCCTCATCATACCACTGTCTCTCAAATCAGTGATATTTTAAAATGTTTTCTGCCCCTCTCAGAGCTTTTGAGTGTGTTGGGGGAAGAAGAAAGAGAATAAGCATTTACGTGGTGCCTACTATGTGCCAGCAGGAACTCTTCTAAGTGCTTATTATAAATATCTCATTAGACTTCACAAATATCCTAGGAGGTAGGTGCTGTTATCCACATTTTACAACTGAACAAACTGATACAATCAAGGTAATTGACTTGCCCTGGGAAAAACAACTATTAAGTAAGTGTCTGCGGTAAGAATTAAACTCAAGTCTTCCTTGACTCTAGGCCCATCACTCTATCTTCTGTGCCACTAGCTGCTTCTGTCTGACTATAGCAAAAAGTCTATGTCCAAATGGTCCCAAAATAAGAGAAAAAATGCATTTGAGGGAAGAGGATATAGTAGAAAATCGAGTACAAGAGAATCTTTAGTGCTTGCAAGCCAGTTTTCTGCTATTGCCTGGAATGATGAATAATTAGAAGGTTATAGTTCTTTTAGAGAAAACTGAGGTTCAATCACATGAATTATTATTAATCAATCATTCAACTATTTATTAAACCTCTACTATGTGTTGTTTACTGTGCGAGGCAACATAGAAATATCCTATGTCAAAAACTCTCCAAACCATCCAAAATCTATCCCTCTCTTGGCATCATATCATAGCTGATTTTGATACTTAAGCTAGAAGGAAAGAAGACAACCTAGGAAGTAAAAAAAATCAGTACATCTTGTTTTTATGATCAATGGTTCTCTGTTTGTTACACTGAATCACCATTTGATTCTTCTCTTAAGGAGTTTCTAATCAAGTTGCAGAGGAAACAAGATGCATGACACATACTCAAATATTCACATAGATCTATGATCTCATAGATATGGGTATTCCCTTCAACAGGCAGATCACAACTCGCATCTGGTTCACTTGTGTGACTCTTGGTCTTAACCCCCTTAAACTCCACCCTGCTCCCATAAATCAGCATCCTGAGGTCTACCTAAAAATAACACCTGAAGTACTTGTTAAAAAAAAATCTGTCCTTTCGAGCTTTGGTTGTTTGAGGGAGATATTGGTTAGTTATTTTGATATATAATATAAACAGATTCCCTGTTAGTCATCCTGACATATATTATAAACAGAATCCTCCCCACCCTTAAAATTCCTGATATATAATATAAAGCTTGAAAAAGGATGAATGGAAATAAAGATAATGGAAAGTTTGTGAGGTTTTTATTCATTTTTTTCATGGTTATGGTTGAATTACATTGTGCTATAAAAGAAAAAGCACCAGATCTAAAGACAGAAGGACTGCTTTTGAATACTGGTTCTCTTAGTAAATTTTTTACCTTAGACAAGTCACAGAACATTAAACAGCGTCTCTGAACCTCCATTGCCTCAGTTATAAGATGTAGGAAGTTTGGACCCATAGCTTCTAAGGTCCATTCTAGTTCCAATATATGATTTGTTCTAGCTCAAAAGTCTGCAATTTTGAGCCCTATGAAAAGATGATTGTCGTAACATTCTAAGCATTTGACTTTCTGGGTAGAGAAAAAAGTTGACTAGTGATTGGGCTAATTAGTATTTAAACTTCCTTCTTTTCCTTTTCAGTATTGCTTTCCTAGTAATTCCCAGCCCTCTCCATCCTTGGGTTAAAGTAACTAGTGCTTTTTTGTCTTTACCATGTTACTCTTGTATAAATGGTTCTTGCTCTGCTCACTTCACTTTGAATCAGTTCATATAAGTCTTTCCAGGTTTCTCTGAAATCGTGACTTTTATGATTTCTCGCAGTCTAATAGTTTTCCATTTTGTTCACATCTCATGTTCAATCATCATCTTTACAGAAATGTGATAGATTGAAGATGCAGAATTGACATGGCCAATATGGAAATTCGTTTTGCTTGATTATGTATATTTGTTAACCAGGGTTTTGTTTTTCTTTCATTTCAATTAAGGATGGGGAAGCAGAAGGGTGAGAAAACTAAAGGTGGTTAATTACAGAAGAGTAAAAATAAAACAAAAGTTACATAAAAGTAAGAGTAATATAGAGAACAGCAAAGACAACTGAATATTTTAGAGTGTAATTTCCCTGAGTTCAAGGCTTTCCTTGGAGAGATCAAAGACACATACAAATGAATGAAAAAATAGGTTCTGATTCATAATAATTCTGAAGTATGGAGGATTACAGTAGGGGAAAAGGGAAGAAAAAGAAAGAAAGGAGAGAAAGAAAGGTGCAAAGAGTTTTTTTTTTAGGCAGGTCTCCTTAATGAGCTCCCCACTTAGTACATTTTGTGTCTGAAAGGAAAGGTGTGAACGGAGGCAGTAAGTATCTGCTAAGAATTAGTCCAACTTGCTCCTATCAATTACACAGAACTCTCTGACAAGTCTCTCCTGCTCATGGGAAATTTCCTGACAGGATGCTAATAAATCTACCTAACCCCATCACCTCCTCCCATATGCCAGATTTACAGCATTCAAGATAAATAACTTTTATGCATTGTAAGACTGAACTTGACTCCTGAGAATGTTCCTGAGGATCCAGCAGGTTAATGAGAGAAAATGTTTCTTATCTAGAGAATGAGAAAACCTTTCTCTTTTGGGAAGCATATTGCATGTCACACAGAGCACCTTGCAGTTACTGGTGTCACTTTTAACACTGGGGGACATGGATGTGGATTGAGATTGTGCTGCTTCCACGTTTTACCTGTTATGTACACATTTGGTCCAAAGCAGAACACACAGTATAACTTTTTTTAAACATTCTTTAATTTCTGTATCTTAGTATAATATTAACATTTATAATTAGTTCATTTTCCATCCTGATTTGACTAACCCAGGCAAGTAAGAGCAAGATGCTGGACCTCTACTTTTCTCTCTATATTCTCATTTTGTGATTTCATAGGTTCAATTATAATTTTATGCAGATGACTCTCAGACCTATGTATCCAGTCCTCAATTCCCTCCTGAATGCCATCACCAGCTTCCTGTTGTACACTCATGTCCCATCTTGACCTCAATATGCCCAAAATGGAACCCATCTTTTCCCATTAAAGTACTCGTCTTCCTATTTTTTTCTATTTCCACAGAGGGCATCCTTATCTTTCCAGTGACCCATGTTCACAACACCAAGTCATTCACATCCATCATTTATCAAAGTCTGAGTGATTCTGCTTCTAAACATCTCTTGCTGCTGTTCTCTTCTATACACTTACATGGCAACCACTCTAGTTCAGGATATAATCACTTCTTGCATAGACTGTTGCAATAGCTTCCAAATTGGTTTCTCTGTCTCCAGCCTCTCCCTTCTTAAGACAGCATCCTACAGCTGCTATAATAGTCTTTCTGATGCACATATCTAGTCAAGTCATTCTAATGATCTACCTTCCTAAAAGTAGGTATGAGTACACTGCACTACTTCTGACAGTATCAGAGTGACATCCCATAATACTTGTTCAGTCATGAGAATTCTTTGCAGATAACCTTGAAACAGATAACCTTTCTAATTCTTTGCTCCATGTTCTCATGTTCTCAGTATTCAGGGTTTTTCGTTTGTGTTATTTTTAATAATTCTCCAGATTTAGATGTGATTTCCATTCAAGTCAGCAAACATTTATTAAGTCCTGAAGATACAAAAACAAAATGGAAAGCCACACACACATATAGTTACATATATACATACATAAATACACATATGCACATATATATATATATAGCCAGAGTAAATATATATGATATAAATAATATTACATATATTATGTAACAAATAACATAATATAAATATATATGATAAATAATTTAAACAATAATAGATATATAAAATGCACACATATGTGTATATGTACATATACATATGCATACACATATACATACATATACATATACACACATAAGTATTTTTTTTCAGGTGGTAAATAGTGGTAGATGAGGCAAGGGTGGTGATGGACATCACTAAAAACTGAGGAGCTTCAAAAAAGTCTCTTGTAAGAAATAGCTTCTGACCTGAACCTCAGAGAGAGTTGGGACTCCAAATGACAGAAGGACGAAGAGAAAAGAATCTAGGCATGGAGGAAAGACGATGCAAAGCTACAGAAGTAAGATATGGAATCTCACGTAGAGGGAATATTAAGTCAGCTAATTTTGCCAGAGAGTAGAATATGCAAGGAAGAACAACATGAAATCACTCTGGAAAGACAGCTTTGACAGAAATGATTATTAATAACTAATTATTTGGGGAGATGCAGATTTTTCCCTTTTTTCTAAAGTTTTTTTTTAAAAAGTTCAGTCTCCTGAAGGACATTGCTGATAAAAAAATTGGACTTTCTTCTTCAGATCCCACCCAGATGGGGCAGCCAATGTGTTCTGCTCAGACTTAGAAGGGGCATAAATTCTTCGAATAGACTGCTCAAGGCCAGCGGTCCTTTGGGTAAAGGAAGGGTCTCTCTGTCCAAGGGTGACATGACACACTCTCAGCCCCTCATTGTGATATTCTTTCTCTCATTAATTGTTAACCAATGAGAGTTAATTGCCACTCCCCTTCCAAAAGAACATATAAACTCTGAGACCCCCCTCCCCCCTATGAGAGCCAAATGACCATCCTTTTATTAATAAATGTGTTGGTCTTATTAATAAAATGATTAAATTACCCAGAAACTATGCCTCTTGAACCCTTTTAATGGCCACACTTAGAAGACAGATTATGAAGGCCTTTAAATGACAAACAAAGGGGTCTATATTTTATCCTAGAGGTAATAAGGAGCCATGGAAGCTTCCAGAGTAGGAGAAAATAAAAGACTCAACCTGTGTTTTAGTAAAAATCAATTTGGTAGCTATGTGGAAGGTATATTGGGGAGGCGAGAGACAAAAGGCAAGCAGGCAGACCTCAATAAGCACAGGCACACATTCTCCTACCTGTTTTTTTGTTTACTTTTTCACAGACCCAGATAGAAGAAACACTGCTTCCTTTCTGGGTTCTTCACCTGTGTGGCTGGGGCATAATGAAAATGACTGTCAAGGAAAGTAATGTGTTTAATATTGCACCAGCCTTAAACATCAGTAGAGATTTCTGTGCATTGCAAATCATTCCATCACCTGCCCATATTATACTGTTCTGTGTTTTATCTATGGTAGGATAACATCAATATGTCAAGCTTGAGGAAAATAATGCTTTATGAGATTGATATTTGGAAGCACAATGACAAATACATTTAAAAAAAGGGCAACTGAAAATGCCACAGAATTGTTAAAAAAAAAAAAAAGGTCTTCGTATCCCCCAATCTTTATCAAGATTATCCTTTTTTGATTTTTTTATTTAATTTTTTTTACTCTGACTGCAGAGATTGTCAATGCTGCTCATGGCTTTGCTCTGGTACTTTTGAAAGGTGGAGGACAACACTGATATAATAAGCCTTTCACTAAGCAATGAGTGTCTGGGAGGCAATAATGGCCAAGGCTATGAGTGTACTTGAAACAAATGTTCAGCCCAGATCACAGTGAACTCGTGAGCCAGTTGAAAAGGGAAAATGGGAAGGTGTTAGCAAACAAAGAGAGAAGGCAGTGTGGTATATTGGAAGTAATGCTGGAATTGGATACTGGGGAACTAGGTTTGATTTCCACCTTACTCAATGACTGTGGTCTTCAGGTGACCCATCTATCAAATGAAGATGCTGGATTGTATTATCTATAAAGTCTTGTCCATCTCTAAGAAATACTATTTTACAAAACTTGATGCAAGTACTAAAGTGAATGGATTATGTAAACAGAGAGAGAGACAGAGATAGAGAGAGAAAGAAGGCAGAAAGGGGGAAAGAGGAAGGAAAGTGGAGAAAGAGAAGGAGAGGGAGGAGGGAGTTAGAGAAACAGAGACAGAGAGACAGGGGAGGAGGAAGAGAACATTTTTAAGCACTTACTCTGTTCCAGACATTGGGTTAAGCATTGGGGGATACAAAAACAAGAAAAACAGCCTCTATTTTCAAGGAACTTACATTCTACTAGAAGAAGACAAAGCACAAAGGTCAGTTAGAAAGGGAAAGGAAAGAAGGGAACTGGGCAGGCAGTCATTGTGGAGATAAGTTGGTGGAGGGTCAGACAGAAGGGATGAGAAAATAGCGTGGTTGGTCTTCTCTTGATATAGTGGTTCTCAGAAGGGACTCACCCATCCCTGAATTGACCTAGGTATGGAGGTGGAGTAGACCAGTGTGGAAAAAATAAATTAATCAGGATTTTTAAAAAAAATATTGTTATTATTTTACTATGGGATAAAGGATTTCCTCACAATACACATACCCTGGCAACCTATCTGGGCAAACATCCAAAGAAAACAAAATTGGGAATTAGAGGGACTTTGAAGATCAGAAAATTGTTGACTTAGATAGTGGAATGTGGACTTGATTTTCAACCCTACCTTTGACACCTATTATCTGTGATCTTGAGCAAATCATACATTCTTTCTGAGCCTGTAAAATGAGAGATTTGACCCAGATGGCCTTTGAGGGCCCTTTTGGTTCTAGACCTACGATCCTCAGAATAACTTTAGAGGTAAAGGGGAGCCTAGAGTGAATGAGAGATTTGACCCAGATGGCCTTTGAGGGCCCTTTTGGTTCTAGACCTACGATCCTCAGAATAACTTTAGAGGTAAAGGGGAGTCTAGAGTGGGAAAGAACACAGCAGAGAGGGATGAAGGCAAAAGCTCAGCCAATAATCTAAGTATCTAACATCTGAGAGCGAGTGATGACTGTTGAAAGCTTTGTGTGGGAGCAAAAATATTTCTGACCAGTGAGTACTTTGTATCTCCCTGAACAGACTCACTATGCTATTTCTAAATTCTCTTATTCAAGATGCTCTGATACACAGTGTGGGTAGGTGATAGGCCACATTTTTCTGAAGCAGTTTCCAAATACAGTATTTTGCACCTAATTTAGGTCAGCTGGGTTTGGATCTGTTCTTACTTCGGATGGCCTTTTTGCATTCAATAGCCAGAGTGAAGACAGACAGGTTACAGAACTTTGGGGCAGTAACCTATTAACAGATGCTTTGATAGCCCGTTTCCCACTGCATCCTCTGGCATTTTAGATACAATTGATCTGTGATTTTCTTGAGTCTTTTCAGTCATCTCCAACCCTTCATGACCCCATTTTCTTGAGTCTTTTCAGTCATCTCCAACCCTTCATGACCCCATCTGGGGAGTGGTTTGCCATTTCCTTCTCCAGCTTATTTAGATGAGGAATCTGAGGCAAATAGGATTAAGTGACTTGCTTAGGCTCAGGAAGGAAGTGTCTGAGACCAGATTTGAATTCAGAAAGGTGGTGAGTCTTCCTGACTCCAGGTCTGATATTCTAGTCACTACGCCATCTAGCTGCCCAAGTCACTACAGTTCCCCTATCTAAGACCTTGTACCTTAATTTCTCTCAGCATTTAAACATAGGCTTAGAGGGTCATAGAATGGCAAGTGAAAGAGGGTTTAGGGGTCATTTACACTAAACTTTTCCCCTTTCACAGAGTAGGAAATTTAAAGCCCAGCAAAGTCAAGTGGTTTGCTCTAGGTCACACAGCAGCAAAGTCAAATATCTTGCCTCCAAATCCAGCACCCTGATATAGTGGAAAAGCCACTGAACTCACAAGTTTAAATAACCCAGACTTGAATAATGGGTGTGTGACCCAGAGTAAATCACTTTCATTTCTCTGAGATTTTATTTCTTCATTAATAAATTCACAACAATAATATTTTATGCAATCATATGTAATAGAGACAGTGTAATAGGGAATGAGTACTGGCTCTAAAGTCAAATTATCTGAATTCAAATCCTGTTTCTGACTCTACCTGTGTGACCTTAGGCAAGTAACTTTACTTTCCTAGAACTGTTTCCTCATCTGTGAAAGAATGGCTGCATTCTATAACCTCTAAAGGACTATTCTAACTCTATGTTTATGATCCCATATTATGATGGTTAAGGCTAACTATCACCCCATTCCATATATCAAAACTCCATTCCATCAAGCTCAATTTATAGCTGGAGGAAGAGAAAAGAGTTGGTTACCTAAGTATAGGAAACCTTGGAATATTTTTCCTAAGTTAAAGTGTTCCTACTTAATTCCTACTATGTATTAGATGAGTTTTTTTTTTTAAAGAATTCTCAGATTAGATGAGACAAATGCTATGGATATATGGGGTAATTTATGTAGAGATGATATATGACATGGATTATTAGATCATGAGTTCCTTGATGCAGGGGCCTTCTTTTTGTGTACAGTATCTAGTTCAAAGTAGACACTTAATGAATGTTTATTGACTGAAAGACTGATTAGATGATGATACAAACAGAGAGATTCACAACTCACTGAATGGATGGCTAGACTCAAAGAATATGTGGTGGGAGGTCTTCTGTATGCCTTCCTGGGGATCTGTATTTGGCCCTGTTGTATCTAAAATTTTTATGGTGACTTCCATACACATATAGATATTATGCTCTTCAAATCTGCAGAAGACTCTATGTCGAGAGGAATAGCTAACCTAGTGTATGACAGTTGGCTCCAAAACAATAGCTTAGACCATTGGGTTGAATCTGATAAAATGACATTCAGTAAGGATAAATGTAAAATCTCATATTGGGATGGAAAAATAAACTCTGCAAATAGAAGAGGAGGGAGACAATAGGTTGTGTGTGTGTGTATGTGCACGTGCGTGATGTGGTGTCCAAAAGAACTAATACAGTCTTATGCTAATTAGGATGAGCCTAGTTTTCAGGAATAGGGTGATGAAAATTTCTCTGTATGCTCCTCTTGTCAGGTCTCATTTCTGCTTTCACAGTGTCTCACCTATTACCCATCCTTTTCACTCACACAGTCACACCCCCAGCAGGCCCTCATCACTTCTTTTGTTCAAAAGCCTTCTCACTGCTCTCTCTATCTCAAGTCTCTTCCCACTCCGACCCACCCTTTACTCAGCTGCTAAGTGACTTTCCTTAAGTTCAGGGCAGACCATGACATTTCCTACTCTAATAAGGTCCAGAGGTTCCCTATTGCCTTCAGGATCCACTAGGAAATCTATTTGGCCTTTCAAGCCCTATCCAAAACCTGGACATTTCCTACCTTTCTGATCTTCTTAGTACTTGATTCTCCCCACAGACTCTATTATCGAGCTGCTCTGGTCTTCTCCCTTTACACAGCTCTCCATCTGCCCACTCCATGCCTTTGTAATTGTTTCTTTCTCTGTCCCATTCCCTGAATTCCTTTACCTCTGACTTTCCTTGAAACAGCTCACATCTCACCTTTTCCAGGAGGCTACTCCCTACACCATTCAAACACATTTTCCTGCTGAGATTACCTTTCATCTACACTGCATGTATGTTCTATGTATATAGTTATCCATATGTTATTTTCTGCATTAGAATGTGAGCCCAGTGCCCAGCATATAGTAAGTGCTTAATAAATGGTAGTTGTTTGACTGGCCTCATCTGCAGTATTATGTTCAATTCTGGTAACACTGAATTAGAAATTAGAAAATACCCAAAGGAGGCCAAGTAGGAAGGTGAAGTATCTTGAGCTTATGATATCTAAGGATCACATGAAGGAAGTGGGCACATTTATGTTGAAGGAAAGAAGACAGCGCTGAGGAAAGTATGATAGTAGTGACAAAATGTGAAAGAGGGGCTAGACTTTTTCTCTTTGGCCCCAGAGGCAAAACCAAGAAGGAGGAGTGGAAGTCTTAAAGTGACCAGTTCATGCTTGATATTAAGGGGTGGGAAATTCTTTATCAGAGTTGTGAAAAAAGAAAATGGTTCATCTCAAGAATCTACCTTGGAGATCAAATAGAAGATGGACTTTGTAAAGGCTCATTTTACATATGAGGAAACTGAGGCAAGCAGAGATAAATGACTTTCCCAAGGTCACACAGGTAGTAATTATCTGAGGCCAAATTTGATCTCAGGAAGATGAGTATGTATTTTAGGTGGACCCTATTTGTTGAGTAGAGATTCTGTCACGTATAATTGGACTCAATAACTGTGGAAATCCCTTCTCACTCTCAAATTTGATGCTTCATTGACAATCTGCATCAACGAAGGGAGTTTCCCCAGGGTGATGTCTCTATGCATTTAAGATCAAAGCTACAGAAAAAAAAATCAGTATAACTTGCCCGCTTCCATAACACTTTCATAGTACACCTATACATCTCATTCCTTCAAAGCAGTGCCACTTTCTTCACTTTTTTAATAGCCTCCATCACAGTGAAATGTTGATACTCAACTTGACTTATATTACATTTTCAAGCTACCCCTGCAGTACAACAAAACAGTCTGTACAAATAGCAGCCTCATGACACTACACAGAATCATCTGTAAGACGTTGTATTTTTTTAACCATACATATAGGAGCATCGACTTTTTTTGTTCATACACACACAGAGATAAAAAGGGAGGAAAGAGGAATTTCAGTTCATGTCATTTCGTGTTATGAAGACCTAGCACATTTTTAATAAGAAGTGTACCTCCAGGCAAAGAAGCATGTATAATTTTATACCTGGGGGATGGTTTAATACATAGTTTAGTGCTATCATCAAAGTTGATGGGACTCTGATATTTTTTATATGATGGAAAATTTCTTTCTGAGGTAAGAGAGAGATTGTTGTGTATCAGGGAAGAATCACAAGATTAGGTAGTTAGTTGGTGGTGAATCATATACATATATTGTTTTATTTTCCCCAACAGTCAAGGGGTAGGGTATTTTCCTTGCATGGATATGTGACAGTATGAAGGTGAGCAGGCGTGCATATGTGGATTAAAACAAATTTGAGAAGTTGAGATCTCAGATTTATAAATATCTCATTTTTCACAGCTTCAGTCAGATTTTCTTTTCAACATTCTCTCATGGCATTGTGAGAAAATATCAATAAAATGCAATTATTCTCTTGCTGGGCCATATGTGCAGTAAATTTTCAGATAACCAAAATCCTCTAACTGCTGGAAATTCTTGAGAGAACTTTACTTAAGAAGAGAGTTGTTTTGGGTCTTCAAATGGTAATTAAGCATTGAAATTCCCTGCAGCTTTCTGTTAGGAAAGAAAAATGAATGAAAGGTCATTCTTGTTTGCTAAATGATGTTGCAACTAAACTCCTAAGGATGTTAAGATCATTCTTTGTACTACCCCTGGGATGCTTCCCTTGAAAAGGAAATCCAAGGATTATGACTACAGCATTCATTGATGCCCATTAATTTATCATGATTTTTAATAAGACTAGCTTAAATTGGGGACACACAGCTTCACCTAATTCATTTTAAGGTTTTTCTCTTGTAGAATTTTAGAATTTGAGCTCTCAGTAACTATAGACATCAGCGTACAGTGAATATCGGGTGGGAAGGATATTAAAGGTCACAAGTTCGTAATATTTAGGAACTGGAAGGAATCTTAGAAATTTTTATTTAGTCTAATCCACTTTATTTTACAAATGAAAAAACTGGGGTCCAAAGAGAAGTAAGGACTTCCCTGATGTCACATACATATTAAGGAGTAGAACTGAGACCCAACTCAGGTTTACTGACTTCAAATCTAATTATCTTTCCATTACACCATGTTGTTTCCAATATAGAAAGCAAGAAGACCATCTTCTAATGCAAGTGCTCTTAATCTGGTGTCTGCAAACTTTTTTTTTTAACAATGAAATGTATTTCAATGTAATTGATTTCCTTTACAGGCAACATTCTGAGATGGGCTTCAAAGAGGTCTTTGACACCCCGAAATGATGACACCTGTTCTAATCCATCATTTAATAGGTAAAGAATCTGTGAAAAGCAACCTCTCTAAGGTCCTATAACTAATAAGTAGAAAGACCTAAGTCCTTTGATTCTAAAACTAGTACTTATTCCACAACATGGATCATGGATTAACATCATTTCTGCAAAGCCTTGGTCTAGGGCAAAGTAAAAGATGTCATACTAGGAATGGTAATCCAATGAATATTTCCAATCTGAAGTATTTCCATGGTGTGGGATGACTGCTTTAGTAATGACCATCATACGTATTACTACAATAATTTATAAAAGAGATTGGATTTTTTACCTGAAAACTTTTTGGAAGTAGTACAAAATACTTTGCTCAAAGAACAAACTACTGCACTGCCTTAATCACCTCATTCATGGTGAAGCAGGGAAGAGTGTATCATTACACTCATTTTAATGATAAGGACTGGAGAGGTTAACTACTTGGTCCAGAATCATACGGGAAGAAGAAGGTCTTCTGACACTTTCTTTCACTGCTTTATCTACTAGTGATAGGTCCTCCTATCAATGAATAGCAGCAGCTCTTTGATAACTTACTCAGAAACCTTTTTTATTCTTCCCACACAGAAACCTTGGTACTATTTGTTACTGTTCAGAGTAGAAGTTGTCTGGAAAATTGCAAAGAAATTATACCTTGATACACCAAATCATATTTTAAATGACGAAGCTAGCAGATAGAATACTGGACTTGGAGTCAGGAGGACTAGAGTTCAAATCTGATTCAGACACAAGTTGTGTGACCCTGGGCAAGTCTATTTCCTTCAGTTTCTTCAACTGTAAAATGGGTCCTATGATAACATCTACATCAAATAGTTGCTGTGAGTCTCAGATGAGATAATGTTTGTGAAGTATTCAGCAGTGCCTGCCACAGAGTAGGTACTATGCAAAACAATTATTAATTCCTCTTATTTAAGAATTCTTCAGAGAAATATCATGTGAGGCAAAGAATTCTTTGGTATAACATGAGGACTCTCAGCTGTGATTTTACAAGATTGGTGCATCTGGCTATTGAGTTTCTTAAAGGGGTAGCACATCTAAATATCAGTAATCACGTACTATTTTTTTTAATTTTGGAAAGAAACCTAATATTTACAACCCACTTCTGAAACTGGCTTCTGCTGCTGTTGCTTTTTTTTTTATTTCTGTACTGTTTCTTACAAAAATAAACATCTTTTGGGACAAAACTGAGGATGCCATCTTTTAAGAGAATCTGCAGAGGTCATAGGATAACAGAATTTACTAGAAAGGGACTTCTACATTTATCTATTTCAATCTCATCTTTTGTTTCAGTCTCATCATTTTGAAGATTTAAAAACTGATGCATCAATAAATTAAATTTCTTGCCCAATGAGGTTAACATATAAGGTAAGATTTGAACCCGGATCCTCTTTGACTTCAAAATCAGCATTCATGGGGCAACTAGATGGCACAGTAGATAGGGCACCAGCCTTGGAGCCAGGAGGACTGGAGTTTAAAACTGGCTTTAGACACTTACTTGCTCTAAGTCACTGGGTAAGTCACTTAACCCTGATTAGTACTCTATCTACTGTGACTTTTGGAAAGCCATATTCTTAAAATTCCTTGCATTTTTATAAGACTTTAGTTAAATCTTTGTTACAATGTTGTAATAAAGACTAATGATTTCATTTTAAATAAGGATCTTAGAGATCTTCAGATAAGGCATAAAAGTGTTTTAAGATTTTTTTATATTTAATGCACTACTTTCACTTCAACTGGACAATTTCAATAACTGTTAAGTACATACAGGGCATTATGCTCAGCACTGGAGATACAAAAGAAAAATAAAAGAATCCTTGGCCACAGGGGGCCTTTTATTCTATTAGAGAGAAATAGCAGTACACAGATATATGCATACAAATTATCTAAAATGGAGGAGATTGTAGATCTCTTGTAGAAAGTAATGCCTGAAGTAAGCCTTGAAGGAAATTAGGAAATTTAAGAAATGGAGGTAAGGAGAAACTGCATTCTTGGTATAGGAGACCACCTGTATAAAGTAATGAAAGAATGGGAGGGAAATAGACTGTCAACCTATATCTGAAGGACTCTATCTGTCAGTTAGAGGGTGGATTCTATTGCAAGACTCATCCATCATTATGACATTATACGCATGAATAAAGTATTTCCCACAGTGCATCATAACATAGATCATAGAGACTTTTATTCTGTACTACACAAGCAAGAATAGGTAAGATTCAGAGAGAAGTGAAAGTTAGAGCAATACTTTTCTGTGTACCTCATTAAGGTAAGAAGAATGTTTTCTTGACCTTGCAGATAATCAGTTTACTCTTTGAAGCATGAGACCTGATTACCTTTATCTGCATCTTGCATTCATACAATATATTGGCACTATCATCCAAATGGAAAGAAATTCTGATCTGGAACATTTGACTTAAAGAATTCTCCAAAAAGGGTACAGGTGTCACTGAAGCTGAGCAACTTCTGTTAGGGAATTATAGGGGAAATGATGCACTGTAATGACATTGAGAGGTTCAATAGCCAAGCAATGTAGCACTTTATAGTGTTAAAGAGGAGGGGGAAAGTGTTTTGGATTGCCCTGAACTAAAGTGCTTTGATGATGCCTTTTCATAGAATTGAGGAAGTCTTGGACTCCTGAAAGCCACATCAGCAAAGTACAACCTCTGAACTATGTGTATGGGCATGTATATGTGTTTCTGTATGCATATGTAAGTGAAATGACACTCCAAAGCAATCTGGGGAAACCTAAGGACCCCTTTGCCGAATAAGTGCATAAAATAAAATTCATAGGAGGACAAAGGAAACCAATTATGTTGGGAAATGGCTATCAAGACACTAAAAAAACAAAAGTTCACTCATGTTTTGTCTTTGACATGGGAGAATAGTTGAGATTCAGTAAGCGGTGTAAATTAAAGCTGCATTTTTTAATATGCTTCTCTATGTTAATCCCAGTTTAAGAACCTCTGTTTTAAGAAAGTCTTACCAAAAAGACAGCTAGGTGGTACAGTTGATAGAGTACCAGTTCTTCAGACAGAAGGACTGCAAATGTGACTTTCAGGTACTTACTAGCTGTGTGACTGTGGTTAAGTCACTTAACCCTTCCAAACATGGTCCTGGCAACGTGACTGTTTCTCTACAGTCCAGGGACCAGACTAGCAGAGTTCAGAGAGCTTTAACAGCAGAAGGCTGACTACTGGATGAAATTTATTAATTTATTAAGGCATGGAGTGGTTACAAATTATGTTGGAAGAAGCAGTAACCACATCAATGAAACCATAGTTCCTTGAAGTACTAAGTGGCTTAGGGTTGTATAACTGTAATGAGTTAAAAACTTCTGAAGCTTGACATTTCTTTTTTAAAAAATAACCAAGATTGCCACAACGCAAATATCAATTTACTCAGTCTTTCATGTGCATTCATAATAATTATCTCCTTTCCAACCCGATCCCTCAAACTTCTAGATAAGAAAGGATCAAGGTAGATTCCATGATATTTAGGAAGTTGGGGACCCCAATAAAGAAGTAGGCAGTTACTTGAAAAATGAGGTTAGACTTATTTATTTATTTACTTATGCTTATTATATCATAGAGAAAGGCTAGAGGAAATCGACTATATGCATTGTCTATTCATCATAGTCAACAAACATTTATGGAGCACCTGTGGCTATGACATAGTTATTTCTATTTCTTTTGATTCTCTCTTCCTATCAGCAACATGTAATTTGATTGATGGCCTGAATCTTTTTAAGATTAGGCCATTATAAATAATGTGCAGCAAGCATACCCAGCAACCCATAGTGACAATAGGGGTGTTGCATTCAGTAACCATGGTCACTTTACTGGCCATGACTCTTTCGTTCATCTGCTGTATGACCCTGAACAAGTAATTGGAGCCCAATAAGACTCAGTTTCCTCATCTGTTTGAAAAAAAATCAGATATTATCTTTAAGTTCCCTTTGGGCTGTAAAATTCTATGAATCAATTCAATAAGCATTTATTAACTTGTCTTCTGGAAGACACTGAAAATAATAGCACAAAAGCTAAAGTCCCTTCCTTTAAGGTATTCATATTCTGTTAAAGTCATAGAGAAAGATAAATGCAAATAACTTATGCACATGATATTTATCATTCTCAACAGACATCTAATGGACACTATTTCTATTTTTGGGCAATGTGGTCCCCATTAAGTGGGTCCAGAAATGTTCTCACTGAATCCGAGCCATTTTAAACGGTGTTTATCACATATCATAACATAGTTTTCCGAAGATCAGAATTTATCACTGGTGCATTTCCTCATGCTGCAATGCTCTTTTTTTCTTCTTTTTGCAATGCTTGTGTATTGCCAAAAAGAAAAAAAAATAAAGAGAGCATACACATTTTATGCATAGAGAATCAAGTGGTGCATCTCCAGGGATTTAGGACACTCTCCCAGATATGTTGAAGAGGCTGAATAGCCAATGGTCATTGTATCATAAAGTTTCAGTGTTGGATGAAGACTCTGAAAACTGACTTAAAAACAATACTTCAGTTTCAATTAAGGCATCCTGCTACACTAATAAACACCAAAATTAGCAAAGAAATTCTTCTCTTTCTGTAAATTAGCAGAGCAGTTGGGAAACTATTGACTGTTTAATCACTAAATGCTTCAGACTTTTATCTGAGAGATCTAAGCAGGACAGCAAGCCTTAGTTCTGTCTATTGTTGAATGCCTTGACTAAAGGTATGGATTAGTGCTGCCATCCATGTCCTTTATGTTTGGCAGGAAAGCATGGAATTATCCCACTAAAACAATGAGACTCTTTTTACATCAATGTAAACTATTAAATAAGAGGGAGAGCAGAGGAGATTTAGTTACTCAATTATCAACTTGCCAGTCTATGCCAATGTGCTTCACCCATCACAGTGACACTAACAAGCACCCACTTTGGCTGAGGGTGAAAGAATTACCCCAAACAAGTGTTTTCTCAGTCTCTCACAATTTAGAAACAAATAACACATATGCAACAAATGGCAACTGGCCTGCACACATCCCTGGGGTTCTTTCTCATTCGGGGAACAGAATAAAATTCTTCCAGTTTCATTTGCCCTGTTGGAGACAGTAGTAGAATAAAGAAGGCTCAAAAGAAAAGCTGTATATCAAGGAAACATAATAATATAATGGAATAGAAAGAAGTCTTGCTCTACCACTAATTCTACCTTATATGCCCAAGGCCCACAAAAAGCTTTAGAAATAAGCCACTGACTCAAAGATGGCTTAGTTAGACTTAAAAGTATAATTCAGGTGTTGGGAAACATCAGATGGCTTTCCCCAATGCTTGTGAAAGCAACTGGTATTTAAAGGTACTACCAGAGGACTAGAGTTAAGGATTCAGCACCGGAGTTATCCCCACCCCTGAAACGCTTTGATGGACACACAGGGGAGTTGTAGTATTTTCAATTAAATACATATGAATACCTAAATTGTCCCCACCCTCAGACCACAACTTTCCATGTGGATCACTATAATGAGCAGCCCCTCAATGAATTAGCCACATTCTCTCCCAAAGGAAATACCCCAATACAAAATAGGAGAAGAAAGTAGATCAGGAGGTTAGCTGCTCACCCCTTTCAGTGATGTGGTAGCTCATGGATTCATACTTATTCTTTGGGGGATTATATTACAAAGCTCTTTTATAAATTCCCTCCATAACTTGTAGGTATTATACAAAGCTGGTTACAAAACTCTTTCATTAACTCTCAGAGAATACAGAATCAGAGGTGTACTGGAGCCTTCTCTGTGAAATGACTGTGAGAACCAATTCTTAAGTTTGGGGGAGTTAAATATTGGAAATAAGAGAACACTGCAAATCAGGATTTGATTTATCCTTTAGTTGATTGTCTAGAAAGTGATACAGAAAAATGCTAAAACTGTGGATTAAACTTAAAAGTGTGTCTTTTTTTTTCAGAGTAGCATCTATAAAACATTTACCAGCACACCTCTGATTGCAATGCTGGACTCCTCAGGTCTTAACGGTTATGGCCTTATAAGGACAGATTCCATGGTCTCTCCATCTTATCCAAAGATAATACAGTAACACAGCAGTCACACTACTGCCCTCAGATTTTCTATCAGTACATACTTTCAGTTTGCTTTTGCCGGCCTCACTTGAGCTTTTAAAAGATATAACCTAGAAAAAAATAAGAATCTATTTTAAGCTCTCCTTGAAAAACTATTGACACGCAGTTCATCTATTGTCCTGAGCCTTCTCCTTCCACTTTGCAGAGCTTGGTCTGGGAGACAGTAGAGCCCCAGACACCAACCACAGCAGACAGCTGCCTTTAGTTACACTGGCACTCATTATGGTCCGCCTCTGGGTATGTAATCAGGCTTTTATTCACCTAACTGCTCCATTCTCTAATAAGGTACTCATTTGAAGAGTTTTCCCCACAGGGGCTGTCCTTTCGACAGTTTCTGGGTGTGCATGATGTGAAGGGAATGCAGACTGAATATTCACTCATTAAAAACAAATTCCTCGGACTTGCAGGTCCAGCAGTTTTTTCCCTCATCATTTTGAAAGCCCCTTGGCTGAATTAGAGCTACACCGCACGTGCTGAAACTGGTGGCACAAAGGAGGGAAAAGACAAAAACAGTAGGATAAGAAAGACAGCTGGTAAATTATATCCAAGTGGGCTCCTGCCCACTGGGATAGTGATTCTGACTTCGAAGGGTAATCCATCTTACTGACATTTTCCCTTCTCAGGGGTGAGTCATCACTAGAACACTCTCTGCTCTTGGCAAATAGTGCCATCCTTTCTTTAGTTCTCCTTCTCCTTTTTCAGGGCAGTCACCTCCATCATTTCTTTAGGTCTTTCCTTCACCAAGATACCTCTTTTTAATTTACTACCTAATTTATCAATAACTAGCATAAGTTGAAGCTGGCAAACTGATTAGATACAGGTAAAAGTTAGAATGGAATATTACAGCATATTCTATTGAAACATCTAGGGACGCTTCCCCCTTCATCTCCATTTTAATGGTTTCTTTTGGTCCTGACTTAAGATTTCATTGGTCTCTGTCCATTAAGATTTGGAAAGATTTAAAAGTATAATTTGGAAATCTTGAAAAAATATATGGAATGTGAAAAAAAGAAGAAAAGGGTTAAGAAATTAGAATGGGAACTCCCTCTCCTTCTTTCTTTCCCTCTCCAAATGTATATTGGTAATTTATCTGCACCTTACAGAGTTGCTTAGGAAATGGAGAGGTTACCCCTTATCACAGAATTAGTATATGTCAGAAGCAGAACTTGAACCCAGCTCTTCTGACCCTGAAGTTGGCCTTCTATTCATTAAAACAGTTTGCACTCCTTTAATTTGTATAAATGATAAATGACTAAATTGTGTGCAAGGAAAAAGTGGAGCTTTCATTCATGCAAAAATATTACAAATTAAATAGTAAATTTCCATCTGAACTGAAATGATATGAATGATATGGATATGCCACAACCTATTTACTTAGCAAACACGTTATATTTTTTTGCTAGATGACTTGTCCAGGGTCACACAGCTAGTAAGTGTTTGTGGGAGGCTATACTCTATCCACTATGCCACCCAGATGTTAACCAATTAAAGGTTACTCAAAGGCAGTATTGAACAATGGGAGATTATTTTTATAAAATATGGTCAGCGTCATCATGAGACCATAGAGGAAAGTGGAAGCAAGTGGGCTTCTCCAACATATTGAACTCACAAGGTTGCCATGCACCATGAATGTTCTGGGCTCCCTTCAATAAGATAAAACTCTCTGTGGCATCCACTTGACTCAAAATGAATAGCGAGGCCTGTCTCTCATTGTTCCTTAATGAACCAAAGCTCCATTCCTCTTGTTTATCTAGAATTTTGAAGGTCCATTGTAGAAATCAGGAGAATGGGCTAGTGAGAAGATGAATAACCTGATCAGGCATGTGCTCCACATCACCTTTTTCTTTTGTTTGTGGTTGTGCCTACCTAGTTACCATTGGGCTCAGACAAAAGAAAAAAAAATTTCTATTTCAATTTTCATTACAAATAATATGTAAGTTATATGTGTATATATATATGCATGTATGTATTCATGAGTGGCATATTTTGAAGGAGAAAAATGCCTTTACAAACATTTACTACATAGAGAAATGTTCATGCATGAAAATTATAGCATGTATATCTAACTTTTTGATATCATCTTCAAAGAATGCCACTCTGAAAACACAAATGCATATTTTTCTACAGGGATGTAAATCAGTCATCAGGTGTGATTCAGTCATCTATACCTAATGTGTTTTTCTAATGAGCCAAAGGCACCAACACATACATGAGGAAGAAGGAAAATGAAATCTCTCATTCTAGTTCCTTTTATTCAGTAATAGCCTCAGTTAAGGGGGTGGCATAATGCAATGGTGTGTAGTGTCCTGTAAAAAGCAGGTTGGGGTGAGTGGAGTAACCTTCAGGGATACAGCAGAGCATCAAAAAAGTGTTATAGTCAAGTTTATGATTAGTGTTGAAATGTCAACTAAGAAATTGCTTAGTGACATTTTAGTTTCATCCACATTTTGTATTTAACCCTGTTTGAAAACTGGGTAAAATTTTTTATCTAAGATATTATTAATATCATCTAAGGTATTTTTATGACTAAACAAACAAATATGCACAAACTCCCTAACAGGCTTTATTAAAATGTTCTTTAAATAATTTAAATGGAGGCAAACTTCTCATCAGGGGACTTAAAAAACTGAACTTGACTATATATTCTCACACACACATAAATGGATATGTGTGTATACATGTGTGTGTATATATATATATATATATTACATATATATTATATATATACATATATTCTTCCTTAAATTGATAAAGTAAACACCCTAATCCTTCAAGGTTTTCTCTATAAAGACCAGATTGACCAACATCTCTTTAAACTGGAGACACTCCCTAAATAGTCATTATCCCAGAAAGTAAATTCATTTGAAAGCTAGGACATTTGTGTGGACAGAGGAAGGGGTATATTGCAGCTAGTTCTAATTGGCTTACAAAAACCAACTGGTAAATTTTCATTGTGAGGTTTTAGCCCTCGGAAATTGACAGTCACTATAAATCAGAATTTGATTTCTTCTTTTATTGTTTAACCAGATTGAAGAAAGTATTAAGATGCAGATTAAACTTAAAAGTGTGTGCATATATTTGCCCCTACTCCACACCCTTCCACCCTCTAAGAAGAGCCCGGTTCAACATGTCAACATACCACCAGTAGCACAGTGCATAAGGCATCTGAACTGGGATCAGGAAGATCTGAATTCAAATCTGACCTCAGACACTAGCTGTGCCCTGTGGATCAAGTCACTTAATCTCTGTTTGCCTCAGTTTCCTCATCTATAAAATGAGGGGAGGGGTGTTGGTAACAAGATTGTTTTCAGAATCAAATGAGATAAAATGCTTAAAGTGCTCAGCACAGTGCCTGGCACATAGTAGGTACCAGATGAATGTCAGTAGTCATTACATCATAAACAGGGCTTGAGCTCAGCAGGAAGGAAAATAGAAAGATCAGGGAATCAAGTTGTCACTCGAGTAGAGACTTGGTGACTGTAAGATAAAAACAGTAATAAAAAATACTCACAACAAAAACTTATATTTATGTAACACTTTAAGGCTTTCAAAGTGCTTTCCATCCATTTCTTTATTTGGGTCTTAACAACTTCCTTGACAGAAGTAACTAAATCTTTGAACAGTAGATATATTAGAGTTTCTCTCATTTCTGTTTGCATGATTAGGGAATGGAGGGAAGAATACAGAATATAACTTCTTATTGAAGAGGCCAGCATTTCCCACAAGGACCTACACTCCAGGCAGTAGTTCCTGATTAGATGTCAGCAGGAACTAATTCTCTCAGGGGGTCCTGTTTGCCAAGCACAGATTTTGATTGGTGGGGGAAGAGAGAGAATGTTAGCATCACATTTACAATGACCTACTTGAATTACATGAATAAGGACTACTGGGGAAAGGTGTCTTTGGTATTTACTGATCTCACAAATTCCATGTCATGACTGATCTTACCAATAAGCAGGATAGGTGGAGCTACCTTATACAGTGTGACTTTAGGAAAGCCAGGAAGTGCCCCACTGAATGAAAATCTCTCACTGCTCTGCTGTAGTCCTTGGGATTTTGCCTCCAGAGATTCATTTCTTTAGTTTATAGAATTAGCTTCTGCTACAGAACAAATGCCCTGCTGTTTTTGTTTAAATTAAGAACCTGACAAACATCAACAGACTTGAAAACTTCCATATCCCAAAACCTTTAGAAAAGAATTTCGTATACAACTATAAATCTATTACATCAAATTTGCTTTTAAATATATATTTAATTTTTATATACTTATATAAAATATAAATTTACATAATTTATTTCTATATTTATATTTCATTTTAATATTTTATTTATTGATTAGTGTCTATTAAGTTTTACTCTATTAATATTTATTAAATTTTAAAATAAATTTTAACTTATTTTAATATATATTGAATTTAATGTGGTAATCATCTTATTTCCCTGACTGTCTGTATATCCTTTTGAACTTCCTTCATATCAATTTTGAATAATTTAAAATGTTTCATTGGTGCTCTTTGGTTTCTTTTCCTCTTTTTTTGGCATCATCATAACTCCATAATTCCTCTGTTATTCTCTCAGATAAAAGCTTTGTCTTGTAAATAATAAATATAATGAGTCACAACAAATCCACACATTGGCCATGTTGGAGATTATATATCGTATTATGCCCCCCTAATCCATAACTGCACCGCAAAGAAGGAATGAGCATGAGCAGTCTTTCAAGGCCATGACTGATCATTTAAATTAATCATTCTTCTATCTTTCAAAATTGTATTGCCTTACAATATTATAGTTATTGTGATTCTGTTCACTTCGCTCTGCATTGGTTTGTACAGTCCCCATATTTCTCTGGATCAGTTCTTTTCATCTTTTCTTATAATACCAAAATATTCCACTTATATATCATGTTCAATCATTCCTCAATTTGTGAACACTATTTGGGGTCACTTTTTTGCAAAGACAAAAAAGTGCTGCTATAAATATTTGTGTACATTAATTTTTGGGGTGGGGGTATATGCTTAACAGGTAAAAGGTATGTGTGGTTTGGCAGTTTTGGGGAGACAATTCTAAATTACTTTCCACATTGGCCAAATGCACCTGTTTCCCACCTTATCTCTAGGAATATGTTAACAATTATGAATTATTAATATTTTAAGTGCCTATTAATGCCTTACTGTGATTTGCTTTATTAGTAAATCATTTTGAATGAAACATCTAGCTGAAAACATAACATTATCCTTATTGATAAGGGATATTTTAGAATATTAATTACTATGTGTAAAAGTATAAGATTACTATATGTTGTAATCATGTAGGGAATTAATCTCTAAAAAGTCATTGGAGGTGGGATAAAAGGGAAATGGTTTTTGAAACAAGTATCAATAAAAACATTTTAAATACCATGTTACAAATAAAATAGCCCAGAAAACAGGCAAAATAAAACCATACATTTACTTCAAAGGCTTTCTCCTTAGGATTTACTTTTCTGTCTCTACACTAACTCCTTTAGTCATCTTATCTACTCCCATAACTTCAATTAGAGCATCTAGGTAGAAGAAATCCAAAACTATATCTCTAGCTCCAGCTTCTTCTCCAGATCTCCATTCCTACATTTTCAATTTTCTAATAATGATAAACATCTCTATTAATATATGCTCCTGACACCTCAAAGTGTCAAAAATCAAACTCTTCTTCTTTCCCTTCCTCAAATCAAGAGGATAACCCTTTCCAAATGTACAAAGAACACTTTGATTGACTTCCTAAATTACCCCCTTTCCTTTATACCTGGAAATATCCTTTATTGGCATTCATATGTAGTTTTCTATGAAGGTGGGAGGGAAGGGGATAGAGGAGCTGGATAGCTAGAAATGATTGGATATAACCAAACCTAGAAATATTGAACCAAAATATAGAAGTTTATTTACACTCCGATCTACTAGATTGAAATAAAATGATGCTAACTCCATTGTTGGAGATAGTGGTAAAAGGAAACAGGAAACAGCTCCTTATACTGAGTCTAGTGGGGAAAAATAATGCTAAAGTCAAGGCATTCCATTCGTTGCCAGGACAGCACACTGTGAAACTTTAAATGTAGGAAGTCCTCATCACAGGAATGAAGGCAAGAGACTGCTAGGAAGGCAGAACGACAAGGAAGAAGGAAAAAGAAAAGGAAGGAAAAAAATAAGGAAGAAAAGGAAGGACAGAAGCATGGGAGGGCAGGCTAAACTACAATAATAATTCATTTCATCAGAACTTGAAACTTCATAATATACTTTTGCCACAAGCTGTATTGTTATTTCCATTTTACAGACAAAGTAGCTGAGTCTTAAAGAGGGGAGGTTTCCAGCATGGACAGCTAGTAAATGATAGAACTTTGGATGCATGTCTCCTGTTCCTGAGTCCTAAAGTCTTTCCAATAGACTATGCTACCTGTCATATCTAATAAAAGCCTTTGATAAATATACTCAGCCATGCAATTTATTAATTCTAAAAATCTGGGCTAGGCCAGTTGAGGGTAATCTGATCCTATAAAGAACTTGTTTTAAATGATCTTGAAGTTTTGTTTGTTTAGAAGGGAATTATGCCAACGTTGGCCGTTGTACCTCATTTCAACCTAAAATGAAATCTAATTAATTTTGGGGGGTTGGGGGAAGGCAAGACCCTTGGAGTTAGGCGACTCGCCAAAAATCACAAATTTAGTATGTCACATATCTGAGGTCATATTTGAACTCAGGTCCTCCTGACTCCAGAGCTGGTACTCTTCTCACTGTGTCACCTAGCTGGCCCAGCTCTAGTTAATTTTCAGCTGAATTTTGCTTCAGATACCATGGTTTTTTCAAGTCTGAACCCAAACAAAACTCTTACCGTTTATACATAAATAGATTATTCAACTAATGAGAATAATTACATTCTGATGTTCACAAAAATGTAATTTTTTTTCCATTATAATACATGGAATGTATATAGTAAATTCAATATAACACACATACGCGCACACACACACACACACACACACATACATATATATATATAAAATACTAATAATTCAGTATGCCATAATGAAGGCAGGGAGATGGCACAGTAAATAGAGTCTTGACCTGGGTCCTCAAGGACTAACTAGCTCTGTGATCCTGGACAAGTCACTTAACCTCTCTGTGCCTCAGTTTCCTCATCTGTAAAATGGGGAAAATAATAGCTTTACCTTCTAGGGTTGTTGTGAAGATAAAATGAAATTTTATTTGTAAAGTGCTTTATAAACATTAAGGCACTATACAAATGCATAGTAACATCACCTCAAACTTTTCAAGAGCAGCTTAGAGTTAGGAAGACCTGTGTTCAAAACCAGTCCCAGGCACTTACTATTTGTATGACCTTGGGCAAGTCACTTAAACCTGATCACTCAGTTTTCTCACTCATAAAATGAGCTGGAGAAGGAAATGGCAAACCAATCCCAAGAAAACCCCAAACAGGACCATGAAGAGTCAGAAATGACTCAACAACAAACTTCTCCAAGATTTTTTCCATTTATTACCTCATTTGACCTGCACAACCCCCACATGAGGTAGATGTGTCAGGTAAGATTAGAGTCATTTTACAGATAAGAAAGCTGAAGTACAGGAGAAATTAAAGTCACAAGGCAAATTAGTTTCAGAACCATGCATGATTAGAACTCGAGTCTTCTGATTTCTAATTCATAAACATTGAGCCCTTTTGGTTATTACAACTCATCACATTTTAAGTCACTTATCAGTCAAATCAGGTCAAAAGGTTTTGTATTAAGTGCTTATTATGTACCAGACTAAACAAAATACTGCTCACAACAGTGTGTATAACTTTACCAAAAGGTGTTTTCTCAATAGACAGAAGGTATTATAAGAAAACTCCAAACAGTATGTCTTACCACAGTATGTTTTAGCTGGAGTTCTTTGCTCATACCTACCATAAACAATTTGAAAAGAGACACTAGTGTTCCTAATAACAACAGCACGGAGAGACTTAGATGCCATCACCACCTCTGCTCATGTCGAGTAGTAGGTCTCTTGGCAATACCATATTATGGAATCTTTTCTATACGTGAGCTACATTACAGTAAGATAACATACCCAGAGAAACCCAGAGTTTCTGGGCAGAGTCAAGGAAACTTTCTTCTAAATGTCTCCCATTTACTACTTAGCTGTGTGATCTTTTATAATTCTGTTTGCTCATTTATAAAACAAAGGGGCTGGATGACATGATATCTATGGTTCCTTCTCACTCCAACAGTCTGAGTTAAATGAATCAAGGGCTCTTTTTTCTCCCCCCTCCATATTGACTCCAGAGTCAGAGGACCTGGTTTCAAATTCATATTCTCACACTTGCTTCCTATGTGAATTTGGACCAGTTAATTAACGTTTTTGGGTCTTGATTTCCTCATCTGAAAAGAAAAAGGGAAGTTGGATGAAATGATCTCTGTGTTTCCTTTCAGCTCTAAATCTAAGATACTACATGATAATTACCAAGGAACCTTGCTGTGGTGATGTTCCCATTTCACTAGAGAGAAGTACAACATATTTGAATACAGTGAAATAAAACTTCACAAGCTAGTTATTCTTGACCAATATTTATTACTCAATCAATTGACAATAATCAATAACATTAATGGTTCAGCTCCCACTTGCATAGCCGTGTGCAACATTTTCTCAATTATTAAAAGTACGACTTTATATCTTAAAACAAACATGTTTTTCCTCAGCATGATGATGAACACGTCTATATTCATAATTCATTGATGTCTGGTTAATGCAAACTGGTAATAGGTTTGATTCTTTAAAACATCTCCTAAAATTATCTTGTATTTATTTTATATATAATTTACATATACTTTTTATGTGTATTTGCTGTCTTCTTTCATCCCATTCAAAAAAAGTATAAACTCTATGGGGGCACAGACTTTTCTCTGTTTTGGGTTTTGTATCCCCAGTACCTAGCATAGTGCCTGATAGACGGTAAGTGCTCAATAAATGCTTGCTGATTTATTAATTTTAGATTTGGCAATAAATTAATATTTCTTTTAAACTATTTAATGCATTTCACTATGTATTAATATTCCCTTAAAATAGAGGGCACTTAGGTAGGATACCATAAAGCAAAGACAATGGTCGAAGGAAACAAGCCAGAAGACCAAAATTTTTTCTAAAAATTTAGAAATATTTAGAAGGAATAGAAATCTCCAAAAATCTTTCCTAGATCATTCAAATATTTCTACAAAGAAAAAAAATCCATAATACAGATTCAGAACAGTCATGAGCAATATACATAGCAATATAGTTTAATTTGGATAAGCACCTTAATTACATGTCTTTGCTTTCAGTCTTTTGGGGCAGGATACTGGGATATAAATCCCAAGGATGCCTTTTTGTAGTTTTCCAAGATTTTTCCAAAATTTGTGGAATCCTATTTGTTTCCTCAGGAATGATTAGGAAACAGGAAAACATGATTTCATCTAGTTGGATATACCCTTCATCTACTCAGACTGCAGTCCCTTTCTTCACAACTAGATAATCTTCAAGTACCATAGGACAAAAGTTTCCTTGCTCTGTGGCAGCCTGAATCACTTCTCTAAACTAGTCAGCAAAAACTGATACGTCTACACTCAATTCCTTTCTGGTTTGGTGGGGATTACCAGAGCTGGGGCTCAGAAACAAAGCCTTAGACAGCATAGGGTCACCTCCATGTCATGTTGAGGTTTCCAATAAGAACATCAGGAAAGGACTATGTAATATGTAACAAAGGAAACTAAAGTTTCTGGTAAAAACTTTAAAAACTACTGAGATTTTGCCTAACCTATTGGAAAACCAGTTGAACTTTTTAATGGTTCATACACTCTGCCTAATTAACATAAAAAAAACACTACTGACACAATACTACTTTTTATTCATAGAACCACCTATTTCAAATTCTTTTAAACATTTAGAGGAAATCTGATTGACAACATTATTTCAGGTTAAGTTACAAATATGGATAATTACATAGACAAAGAACTAGGCAAAAAGAAGACAAATAGCTGTTCACTGAAAAGTTAATGGTAGGCCTATGAGTAGAGCCTGGGTTTTCCAAAGTTAACTTCAATTCTATTCATTGAGGACTTATTAAGGGATTTCTCTTAACACACTATTCTAGGTGCTGAGGATACAAAGAAAATGGTGAGAAAGTGTTTACAATTTAAGGAAGCTTTCATATTACTGAGGTTGATGACTAGTACATCCTAAACCAACGCCAAGATCAGGACTAGGGGAGGGTTGGAATGAGCATTAACACTTAGGAGAAATAGGGATCTAAACCTTCAAGGAACCTAGGAATTCCAAGAGGTAGAAGTGAGGGAGGAAGAACATTCCAACTACAGTGTATATCCTATACAAAAGCAAAGAGAAAGTAAAAAGAATATCATGTATAGGGAAAAACAGGCAGACCATTTTGATTAAAACAGATAATTCATATGGGGGGGGTGAATGGAATCGTGATATGAAATATAGACAAAGATTGATTGGAGCCAGAGCAGGAAGTACTTTAGATGGCAATCTGAGGAGTTTATATATTATCCTAGAAGCAATAGGGGATCCATTGAAACTTCTTCAGGAGAAAATTATCTGTTTTAAAGGTAGCCTTTTGGCAGCAATGTAGATAATATGGATTGAAATTCAGAGTAGATTACTGTACAGAGAGTAATCAATTTCATTTTATAATTGATCCTGACATTACTTCTTAAAAATCATGCCAGTAAGAAAAAATACATGAGAAATTAAGCTGGTAAATAAGAGTGCTACTCAGATCCAGCATCTAGAATTATGTTCATGCTAATATTTGCAAAAGTTTCTTTCTACTGAGGGCAAGCTTATTCTGCTTGGAAGTTCACTAAAACTGCTTTGAGTTGAAACACTGTACCAAACCACTAAGATATTACAATAGGACATCAAAAGATGGAGATATGTTGTCGTACAACGTCATGATTTGAAAATGGGAAAAGAAAATGACCTATTTGCCATACTCTCATACTCTCTAACCATTCGTAATCACCAGGGTGTAAATTAAATCATGAGGGGCAGGGGGAAGACTTTGGAGATAAAAAAATCTGGAAAGTTTTTTTTCTTTGTTTCTCTTTTTGGACCATTCTGCTGAAATAACCTTAATTGCATAATAAGACTCAGAACTCTTTTCCAGTTACAATATTGTGGAGTGGATTTTTTTTTCTTATTACATGTCTGACTAGAAGTTGAATTGGAATCAAGAAAGTGTGTGTGTGTTCATTTGAAAGTACGTGAATTCAGAACCTTGTTCTATTATATATTAGAACATATTCTCTGGTGTATAAATGATTCAGAACCTGCATTTTAAGAAAATAGACTCAAGGTATTAGGGTCGACCTTTTCTCATATTACAATTCAGCAGTTTTAGGAAAAATCAAGGCATTACTTCAATCTCAGGACCTCTATTATTTTTCCCCTCCATTTATCACAATGGATCTAGAAAAAAAAACCTCTACAAAGGAACTATGATTAAATGTTGGGAGATTGTCTGGATTTATCATTATTTCAGTAGTTTGTGAGAGTCAATATGGCATAGAGAATAAAAGATGACCTCGGTTTAACTCGTACCTGTGATGCATCCTGGCTATGTGACCCTGATCAAGTCATGGATTAACCATTTTACACTAGGCAACTCTCTATGACTATCTGTCAGATAGCATTTTTATTAAAAATTCATTACATGCCAGGTACTGTACTAAACCCAAAGGATACAAAGAAAGAAAAAAACAATCTCAGCTCTCAAGAAGCTCACAGTCTAAGGGGTGGGGGGAGAAGACAATATGCAAATAATTATGTACAAACAAAGCATACACAGGATAAATTGAGTGCAGTCTCAGAGGGAAAGCACTAAGATTAAGAAGGACTGGAAAAGCTTTCTTGAAGAAGGTGGGACTGTAAGAGGCTGGCCTGCATTAGCAGCATTTTCTCATCTGAGAGTTTCTTATACCAATAAAACCACAAGCCTCCCTTATCCCTAAGGAGTTCATATACTGTTTTGCTAGCATGTATGCACTCATCTCCACTGATCCTCTAGGTCTCCCCCTGGGACCCCCAACTGCCCTTTATCATATAGGTACCTCAGGATTCCATTCATATCATCTACTAAAGCATATTGTAGATCATTTACAAAATATTATCCCGGGGCATCAGTAAAAAAGATGAAGAAAATCCATTTTAAAGGTTAGGGAAATTGTTTCTGGATATTTTTTCTTAGCAAGGTATGTTTTACAATGCTAGATTTGAGGAATATTTACAAAGTAATAAACTATCACAATAGCAACACCTATTTTCTTCACCTTGCCCTCCCTTAAACTTACCCAATAATGTCTAACAGCATTTCTTGTGAAAAAAACATATGTACAAACACATCTTTTCAGTTTTCACTCCCACATTGCTACTATTCTGATGAGAATGTATACAAAGAAAGATGGGACAGATAATTGAGGACAAACATGAAATAGTGGCACAAATTTGTAAGAATATAGTTGGGAAGTCTAAAGTCTGGAATTATTTGAAATTTGCAAGAAATATTGCTATGGTTAATAAAAGGGAATTCATATTTATCAGACTGAGAACAGTCACAAGGAAGGCAAAGACCCACTGCTTGAGACAGATGGTGCCATCTTGACAGATGACAGAGAGAAAGCACACTGCTCAACTCAAATATTGCTTCTGTCTTCTCTACCAAGGAGGATGACCTTAAAACTGGAAAGCGTAAAACAAATATGATTAAGAGGGAATGAGTGAGATTATTTTAAGAAAATGAGTTCCAGTTTCCCAGGCCAACATGAATTGTATCTCAGAACACCAAAAACACTTGAGTCAATCACAGAAGTGTTGTTTGTTATCTTTACAGAATCAAGAAAGACAGGAGAAGGAGTTATGAGACTGGAGATAGGGAAATGTGGTCTCAATTTCTAAACAAAGATGAATTAAAGATACTAGAGTAGAGAACGTGGCTCAAAATCTGGCAAAATATTCTATCAGAAAATCGGATGATTTCTTTTTTAAGGAAAAGGTGACCACTAAGAATCTGCTTAAGTTCATTAAAAGTTAATCATGCCTAACTAAATAAATTTCCTTTGTAAAATGGGATTATTTGAAGGCATTTGATAAAGGACAAGAGAGAAGTATGGGCTGGATGTTAACATGCTTGGAAGGATTTATATCTGATTATATAACTACGTACCCATAGAATGCCAATTAAAGAATTGTTCTACATTGGAAAGGTGATATTCTGATGACTATATAATTGTCCCTATACTACCATATACGAATATACAAGTTGTCCTCAAAGTCTTAGTCCAATTTAAAGCTATTAGATTTATCATCATACTCATTTTTAAGCTATTAATACTTGCAGAAGTATTGACACTTAAAACTACACAAAAATTTTCCAAACAACCTGGAGGTAGCTAGATGGTTAAATGAACAAAGCACTTGGTCAAGATGACCTGCGATCAAATCTGCCCTGGACACTTACTAGCTATTTAACCCTGTGTAAGTTATATAACCTTTATTTACGTTAGTTTCCTCAACTGCAAAATTAGGGCTAACAGTAACACCTACATCCCATGCTCATTGTGACATTTGGATATTTTTAAAACATTTAGCATAGCGCCTGGCACATAGAATGTTCCATTCTCTTTCTTCCTACATATGCACACACATGAATTTATCTCTTTATTATCTATACATATATATGTATATGCATACACATACATACCTGTTCATGTACATGGATTCTATATAAAGAAGAGCTTCCTAACAAATGGAACTATCTCAGTATGGAATATTATCTTATGAAAGAGTAAACTTCCTATTACTTAATCATAGCTTACACATATTAAGCAAAGGTTGAATGATGGCTTATCAGGAATGTGGTATAGTGGTCTTTTCTATGGGCAGTGGATAGAATGCTGGACTTGAAGTCAGGAAGACCTGCGTTCAAATACCAGTCTCAGTTACTCACTAGCTGTGTAACCCTGAGCAAGTCACTTAACCCTGTTTGCCTCAGTTTCCCCATCTGTAAAATAAGCTGGAGAAGGAAATCACAAACCACTCCAGTATCTTTGCTAAGAAGAGCCCACATGGGGTCCCAAAGAGTTGAACATAAATGTAAACAACTGAACAGTCGGGAAGTTGGAATAGATTTCCTAGAATCATAGGATTATGGAACAAGAAGAGTAAAGTTGTAGGGTACAGACAGACATACTGTAATGCACCCAATATGACTGCTACACACTATCAGCTGTATTCACTCTCAGTTATCTACCTTGCCCTCTCTCTCTTCCTCTTTTTTATGTCTTCTTTTTTTATTGCAAACTGGTAGGTTCATGTAATATCACTATATATTTCAACCTCTAGTTTGGGAGTTAAGAGGATTAATGTTGCTTAATAGAAGACTGAGGGTTGAGAGAATATTTGATTCCCTTAACATGAATAGCTAGTGTGAACAAAAGAGTTGCCTGCATTTATAAAAGGTGTTTTAGATTTCCTGTGCTAGAGATGCCATATACAATTTTACCTGCAACCTGTGTATAGTTATTTGGACAAGTTGCAAAAATTGCAAGATTTTTCTCAAGATTTTTTTCAACTATTTTAGCTGAGAACAAATAAAGAACATAAAGAAGAAGAATTTTGAAGGTTTGGCGCTTCTGTCATGATAGATTGTGTGGGTGTGTGTGCACGCGCCCGCACATGTGTGTTCTACTTGGAACAAGAAAGGTATCAATCTTTTATACATTTTGAACCCTGGCGGAAAAATGGCTGTTTCTTGTTTTTTAGAATACTGAAGGGACAGCACTTCCAGAAGGCCCCTGTGTACTCCCCAGAATTTCATGTCTATCCATCTTTCTCTGCCAGTTCTCCTACCACAAGTTAATGAATCAACCTTGAACCACAGATGCATTACCTGTGGGTAGCAGGGATCAAAGCTCTGTGTCAGAGGTATAGAATGTAGATTCTTTTGTTTGTCACTTCACAAAGAACTTTCCAAAACAGAGGAAGGAAAGTCCCCACAAAGGAAGATTTGCCCTTTAACTGCCTTTCCCCCAACAGGTGGTAAGGATTTCAGCAGTGAAATCTCCACTTTGGCAATCAAAACTACGATCCAAACACATTGATGCCCATAGGGGCTCTCCCTGCTCTTCTGATGGCTAAGATACAATATTAACATCTAAATAGTAACAGACAAATTTTTGTATCCATTTTCTTTGCCACAGATTTTGAAAATATAGCAGGAGGTTGACCTTAAGAGAAGAAAAAAGAAAGGAAGAAGAAAATAACGGAAGCAGCAATTAATAAAACAAAACAAAAGAATTTCCCCTTTCCCCTCAGAAAGAAAACCCCTCTCAGATGCACTTCAACCCCTTAACTCTTGCATTAGCACCAATGTAAATTATAACAGCAATATGATGAGGGTTGGGTGAATTATAACAGCAGCTTAACAGATTTTCCATTTAGGATAAAGGATATTTCCTAGTTGCAATGATGTTTAGATATTTTCTTCCAGTTATTTCACTCCTCTTAGATGAAGACCCAGGACTCATGGAGATGGAGTGAAAAATTCAAGGTCAAGTCAAAGTCACAATTATTATTAAGCACTAGATAATATGTGAAACCCTGGGCATCCAAGAAAAGGCAAAAACAGTCCCTACCCTCAAGTAATTCACCATTTAATGTTGAAGAACCAAGGCTTCTTGACTCAAGACATTGTCTATCTCTGTTGTAGTTTCAGGCTGTATCAATAGACTTGTTTTCTCATCAGTAAAATAAGGAACTTGGACTAGATGATTTTAGTCACTTCTTAACTCTCAAGTACTATAAGTAGACCTTGGGCACCAAAGGTGACCGGAATTTCTATGCCATTTACTAAGGACCTTGTGAATATGGGAAGTCTTCAATTTATGTATACTGACTTAGGAACTGACATCTGGACCGGGTTAATCATAAAAATGACTAACATTTATATAGTGCTTAATGTTCCAGGCACTATGCTAAGCATGTTATAGTTACTATCTCATCCGGTCCTCACAACAACCCCGGAAGGTAGGTGGTATTATTCCTGATTTGGAGATGAGGAAACGAAGGCAAACAGGACTTAAGTGGCTTGCCCAGAGTCAGACAGCTAAATGAATGTCTGAGGCGGGATATGAATTCAGGTTTTCCTGACTTCCAGCTTGGAGCTCTGTCTGTGTGCAAGCTGGCTGCCACTACTCATGTTTGGAATTTCCTTTTCCTCTTTCAGCAGCAAAGTTATGCTTGACACACATTCTTATCGTTCTCTTTCTACACACTGAGCAAATGTCTGCTTCTTACCTTGCCCATGCAAAACATGTAAAGTCAGAAATTGGAGGTACAGGAAGTGATGAAGGAGTATTTGGACAATGAGAAGGGGTGCCTACTTCCTTCTATTCTCCAGTCAGATTTATAGAACACTATTTATTATGATGTAAGTAGAAGCTTGAAATGCTAAAAAGGGCCCTGGATTTGAAAGTAGAAGACTTGAGTTTGAATCCAATTCTGCTTCCTACTGTTTGATTTTGGTAATTAACCTCTCTGAATCTTAGTTTTGTCATCAGTAAAATAGGAATGTTAGTAGTTGTAAGCTCATTTTCTAAGTTCTACCTAACTCCAGAGAAGGTGATAGCAATATGAATCAAGTGGAACACTCTAAAAGCAAATCTATTACACAATTTTCTTCCCAAATTAACTATGTACTCTACTTGCAAACATCTTGATGATCTGGCTAAGAGCTCCTTCTAATGGAAATTAAAAGACCCTAATAGTTTGGTCAGTTTCCAGTTGGCTGTCATTGGTCATTCCACAAATGCCAGTCAAGTGGAAGACAGGGAGAAAATTCCCTATATTGAAAATTTAAATAGAATCATCTGATAAAATCCAGGAAGTTTGTGTCTGCTCAACAGTGGGCAAGGGGGATTGGGTAGGGAATCTCAGAAGGTAAAGAATGTTTAGTAGGAAGGCTTTACTTATCAGTAAAATCAACGTACACCATGTATAGATACAATACCTCAGCTCTGTCACTCTTTAACTGATACTCAAAAAGTAATCAGTTCTAAGGAGACACCTAGAAAGAAACCTGGAGAAATGCCCACAGTTCATTCCCTATGCATAAATTCTCACAGCTGGGCCAGGAGGATAAACTGTGGTTAGAACTGGGAGTGCTTCTGAACAGTATGTACCTAGGGACTCCATGGTTTTCACTGACAATATAGCGCTGCCCACTAGGAACATACCAATAAATGTTGAATTGAGAAAGCCTTAAGGGTATGCATGAGTATATTAAGATTTCTGCCCCCAAACAGGGAGAGACAAAACAGTTGAATACTAACCAATGCATTTCTGTATTTTATGATTGCTGTTTTTGAAGATGTCAAAAGCAAAGAAAGAGTATATACACAGATGTGTATATATGTACACATATATACACATTTGTGTATACATATAAATATATATTTATACATTCATTGTTGTATTTATTTCAATTTGATCCTGTGCCTTTATATGGCATATAATGTTAATACAAAGATATATTGTATCTAGTCATTGAAACTTCTTTTAAATTCCTCTCTTTCCTTAGTAACTGTTGCTATATAAACCACTGAGACAATAAGAGGAGAGAGAATGAGCGTGAGAGAGAAAAAGAGAGAGAGAGAGAGAGAGAGAGAGAGAGAGAGAGAATAAGAAAGAGATCTCCAGGCACATAAATATCGAGCAAGTAAATGAAGCTACAGAATTTTAAATGTAGCTAAAATTACACCTTCTCACTTACAATGTACTACCAAGTGTCTGCAAGGTTTTGCAATGGAGTATTTTTAAAAAATTCATATATATGAACATATATATGTCTGTCTGTATGTTTTATATATATATATATATATAATTTATACTAAGTGCATATTTCAAGTAGAGTAAATTTAAAGCCAAGAAAATTTTAAAAAGAAAAACTGTCTCTCCTTTTGATCAGGAATCACCACAGATTTCTAAAGCTTGAGTATTGCATTGTGAATATATGTTTAAAACAGCAACAGAAGTTTTAAATAAAATTAGGCCTAATGCATAAACCGAATTAGGCTATTTTACTTCTACAAGAGTCTAATCATTTACTACACTCTGAGGATTCTTCCTTTGTAATGTCTCTCCCATCCACCCCTTTCCTCTCCATTTCTACTGACATAATCTAAGGTAAGTTGAAAATCTCAGTCCCTCAAGTCTAGACTATTGTGACAGATGTATAAAATGATCAGAGAATTTTGAGATGCAATAGGTCTTAGGGATAAATGAATTATCCAAATCTTAACTTTTTATTACAAATCTAATGCTTTTTAACAGTAAACCATGTTTCTACCCCTTACTTGGTTCTTTGTCTCCAGTTTCCTTCAAATGGATAATGTTTTGCATGCTATTTATTCATTCATCAAGTATTTATGGACTGATGTGCAGGAGTCAAAAGGACCTGAGTTCAAATCTCACCTCAGACACTTTACACTCACTAGCTGTGTGACCTTGTGCAAGTGACTTAACCTCAATTGCCTCATCCTGCGTTGTCTCCAGTCATCCGGATGAATATCTGTCACTGGATGCAGATAACTCAGGAGGAGGAGTGAGGCTGGTAACCTGCACAGCCCTCCCTCACTCAAAAAAAAAAGTCAAATACAAGTCATGTCATTATTTCTCTGATGACACATGGTCTTCTTTGGCAACAAAGGACGAACACACACACACATTGCCTGATGTATATAAGCACTATATGAGGATCTAGAGGGATACAGCAATGAAAAACAACATAGTTTCTGCTATCAAGAAGTTTTTATTCTAATAAGGCAGATTTCATGTATATGTATAATTGTGTGTATATATATATATATATATATATATATATATACATCTACATGTATTTATTCAAGAATGTGTAACTACATATTTATATACACAAAAAGATGATCCAATTCAATAACTGTTTATTGATATAAAGAACAGGATAAAAAAAGAAGAGATAAAGTGCTACAAGAAAATTTGATAGAGGAGAGAATATTTTCAGTCAGGGAAATTGAGGAAGGATTCACAGAAAAGCTGGTATCTGAGCTAGGTCATGAAGAAAGAGAAGGATTTCAATAGAAATGTGGAGTTATTGTGTTTAAGAAATGGACAGTTTTCAAAAGAAGAGAAGCAAGTTATCAATAACAGTATGAAGAATGCTCCAAATCTCTAATAATAAGAGAAATGCAAATTTAAAAAATCCTAAAGTTCCACTTGACACCCATTAGATGGGTGAAGACAGCAAAAAGGGAAAGTGATTACACAAAGAAGGCACACGGGAGGATATGTATTGTTTCATGGAGCTGTGAACTGATTCAACCACACCAGAAAGAAACACCTTGAAAAAGTCCCTAAGCTAGGCACACATTTTGATCTGGCAATAGTTTTGACTTAGCAATACTACTAGTAGGCATAGAGTCCAAAGAGTTCAAAACAAGAGGGAAAGTGCTAAAAGGGAGCATTTTTATTTTATATTTTGATGGGGGAGAAATAAGAATGGGAAGAACAATTATATTGATGTTAAGAAAGGAAAGGAAAGGAAAGGATAGGAAAAAGGAGCTTGAAGAAGCACTTTAAAACTTAAAAGAAGGAAGAAGTTTCTTAAGGGGACAGACAAAAGCAGGACAATCTTGATATTTCATTAAATTTAAAATTTATATTTTAAATATATATTTAAAAAGTTGCATATACAATTCACAGGTTCACATGGGAATCTCTTACTGTTTTCCTTTGTGTAGGAAACTGCTCCTGTTTATTAACATTTAGCATTTTTGTTGCTGTTGTTCAGTCATTTAAATAAGGTCTGAGTTTTCTTGGCACCATGTGAGATTTTCTGGGCAAAGATAAAATAGAGCGATTTTCCATTTCCTTCTCTAGCTCATTTTACAGACGAGGACACTGAGACAAACAGGGTAAAAAGACTAGCTGTATCAGCAAGGATCCCAACAAACACAGGAGGGCCTGCTGTACAGGTTCTTAGATCTGCTTTTCTAAAAGGAAAGCAACTTTTGAGGGCTCAATAATCTACTCTAATCAAGTACATGTATCATTCACTTAGTTCAGGGGAACAAGTTAGCACCCTGAGCTTCAGAGAAAATACAGAAAAAATAGAGATCAACAGAAAGGGCTTCCGACTGTCTGACTATAAGCAGTACATACATCACAGATCAACAGACAGATCCAACTGTCTGACAGTAAACACACATTACAAGAGAGAAGCACCAGATCTGGGTTTTCAAAGCTGGGGGACTCCTTAGCTGCTTCCCAGAGTCTCATCTGGCATATGAAATTTCTTCCAAATAATAAGCCTCAACATAAAAATCTCACCTCAGAGTATTTTATATACTTTTCAGAGCCAGAGGGCCTGATCTAACCCTCTGACCCAGTGCCTTAGTAGAAATTAACAAAAAGTATGGAGGCCTATTAATGGGAGGAAAAGATCTTTAACTCTTCCCCCGACCTGTCATTAACCTTAAACTACCATTACACTTGCCAAAGGTCCCACAGCTAATAAGCATTTGAGCCTAAATTTGACTGAGCTAGATTTGAATTCATGTTTCCCTGAATCCAGGCCCCAGTATTCTATCAGTTTCACCACCTACCTGCCTTATTTTTGGCATGTTCATTATAATAAATAAATAATACATACATAAATACATATCATTAAACATTAGAAATGTGAAATAATAAGAGAAAGGATATTTCTCTAAGAATTTTATGTAAAACACAGATAGTGATGACCATTTCCCAAAATGATCACTTCTAGCAAACTGCCAACTTAGTCCTTCAGCATTTGTTAGGGGTAAGGGTGGCTTTGGGTTGGGATTGAGATGTTTTATCACTTCTCGTGACTGTTGCTCTAAAAAGATATTATTGTAAATTAGATTTTTAACTGAGTCTTTGCCCTTAATCCATCACCATCATTCCTCCCACTTCTAACAATGACAAATTTGATGATACTGAAACTCCCAACCTTTGACTTCTGCTATATTCCTCTGTCTCAATTCTCCTCTCTTAGGTCCCAGTCTATTCTTTCTATTTCCCACACATTCTTTTCTTCCTGTTGCTTCCTAAATAGAGGCATGCTCAAGATTTAGTCTTGGAAAACGCTCTTAGGGTTTCACCTATGACTTTTATAAAAATGCTGGAGATCTTCCTTGAAGTCGTGTTCATTTTTCATTTTTATAGATTTTTCTTTTACTCTTATCTTACCTTCATTTCTGTATACATCCTTCCCTCCCCTTCTAATAGAAGAGTCATTCCTTACAACAAAGAGTAGACTATTCAATTCCATAACTATTTATTTATTAAGCATTTATTATGTGCCAGGCACTATTCTAAATGCTAGTGACAAAAATAAGAAGATGAGAGGGTCCCTGAACTCAAGGAGTTTACCATCCAATGGGGAAAAGGCAACACACAAAAGGAATCTCAAAAGCAGAGGCTTAGAGAAAGAGATGCCAGGGGGTACTCAGAGAGGGGCCATATTATTCTATGGAGTTGAAGCCAAGTAGAATAGCTAATGGAAAATAGAGTTACAAGAAAGGTTTTGAGCCCCTTTGAGAGGAAAGAAGAAAAAATAGCAGCCAAAAAAAACCCACCTCGATTGGGTCTAATAATAGATGCAGTTTCCATAACCATAGCTCTTGACCTCTGCAAATCAGGAATATAGGGAGATACATTCCCCCCCACCCCTAATTCCTTTTCTGGGGCCAAATTTGGTCATTACAATTCTATGGAATTCTGTTAATTTTGTAGTTGTTCCTGTCATTCTTTCCATTTACATTACTGTAGTCATTGTATAAATTGTTTCCTCTGTCTACTTTCTTCACTTGGCATCCGTTAGCATAATTCCTCCCATGTTTCTCTGAACTCTTCTTATGCACAATTTCTTATAATTTATAATATTTCCTCCCAATTAAAATGAAAAGTAATCTTAGAGAGGAAGGCTTTTAGCCTCTGGCTGCACTGGGAAAGGCTTGCTACAGAGGGTGACACAGTCTGAGCCTTGAAGAAAGTCAGGGATTTTAAGAGTCCAAGTCATGGAAGAAGAATCCTTCAAGGATGGAGGGTAGTCGATGCAAATCATGGAGAGGGAAGATGGAGAGTTGTGCATGAGGAAAGGAAGGAGGCCAGTATGGCTAGACCACAAAGTATATATACAGGGCAATAATTTGTAAGAAGAATGAAAAACTGAGAAGTCAGGTTATGAGATGAAATAATTTATTTGACTAACCCATGAATTCATTTTATTCTAAAAATCACAGGAACATAGATATTTTAGTCATTTTAAGTAACCTTTACTTATGATTCTATATCCCCAAATTACATTTCCATGCAATATTAGCAGTGAGTGCAAATATATCTCTTCCGCTGCAGCATTCTTTAAGAGGAAACAAGTATAGTGTCCCTACTAAATCCACTAAACCCCCAAACTAAAAATACATTCCTCCTGGGCATGTAAACAACAAGCTGGTCTTTAGTACACAAAATATCCGAACAGATTGTCCTTGGCTGTTCACTATACTGTATGTTCTGGCACTTGTTGGTATATTTACTGCGTTCCTGTTAAAAAAAGAATTGATCTGAGGAAAACAGCCAAGTTCAGAATGTTTTTAAGTCTACATTACACACTGTCAAAATAAGTTTTAAATATATGTGATACAGAATATCTGCAATTCAAAACAAATGTACATGAAGGGAAAATAGAAAAATACTTTTAGTTCTGTATGAATCACATCAGAAAAAAACTTATCAGAATCTCTCTTCTTCCATCATGCTGACAAAAGTTAAAGATGGAGGACTGGGAGAGAACTCCAAAAATTAGTTTTATGAGAGGAAAGCACTGATGTTCGTAAAGGGACAGACAGAGAAAGATGAAGAAAGTGATATTGATAAAAACTAGTCCCATCACCTTGAACAAGTCATATGGGCTTTCGGCACCTCTGTTTCTTCTGCAAAAAGATTGGAACCATAAGTGCTCATTCAGGAACATCATCATATTTAACAATACCTTGGTCCTATTTAGAAAGATTCCTGCCCCATTTCGTCATTTCCTATTGAAGAAGTAAAGAGGATACTAAAAGTGATTCTTTTAAATAATAAATTTTGTCTTTTATTTTTTAACAACCACCAACAATCTCAAACATTTTAATATACATGAAACTTACATGAAAGAAGATGTATATAAATTGTGAACTGTTGCTACTTTTAAGTATACATGTAATACAAAGGCACTCAATTGAGATCTCTTTTTGCATTTTCTTTCAGTGCATTTTTAAGATATATTTTGTTGATATTATTTTTAATGCCTATCTATCACTATCCATTAACCTACTAACCACACCCCCAAGTAGAAACCCTTTCTAAATGTAAAATATAATATCCAACAAGACAAGTAAAAATATTAGCAACATTCCAAGAATCCAGCTGTGCTTACTGCTTCTTTAGTAGTGCTAGAACAGAAACACAAACACTATATAATCTCTGTTTATTGGTTTGGTTTGGATTTTGATACAGAATCTGTAGTGAGAGAAAGGCAAAGGGATGAAAAACAGAGGTCTCTAGCATTCATAAGAGAAAAGCCTAGTATGACTTTGGAGCTCAGTCAATTAGGGCTATTGGTGCCAAGTCAGTACAGGGAATGGTCTCCTCTTCATTCCTATATTTTTATATACCACATACTAATTTTGGAATGCCAGGGATATAAAATTCCTGCATACAGTTGTGAAATTGTGGTAAGTTAAATAATTTCTTCACTAATTATCTCAAAGAAGTAATGGTAAAATACAAAGCAATTATATCATAGAATTTTGACTTAGAAGAGGAAGTGGAGAACATCTAGATCAGGAGTTCTTAACCTTTTTTGTGACATAGACCCCTTTGGGAGTCTGGTGAAGTCTATGGACCTCTTTTCAAAATAATATTTTTATAATACGTAAAATAAAACACATAGAATTACAAAAGAAACTAGTTATCTTAAAATAGTTATTTAAGAAATTTAGACAAGTTTATGGACCTTCGGCCAAAACTGCTCATACAGATGGAAAAACTGAGGCAAAGGGATAAAGTCATTTGTTCAGGATCACAGACCAAAGACTTAAAATCAGATCCCCACACCCCCAAATCTGTGGGGTTTTCTACCATACCACACTGAAGCTCTTAGTAATAAATATGAAAAAACTTATAAAATTATAGGTCATGGCACAAATGTAATGTGTTATTATTTTTCTACCTACTGGTTTCCCCAAACTGTTTACTGTGATACCTTACACAAGCCAGATTTCCCTGGTAGTAATCAATACAGAGAACTGACCCTCTTCTCCTCCTCATCAAAACATATCTGTCTTATTTCACATTCCTTTAGAGCCCTGTTCTCTACCAGCTATTACCACAGGCATTGTTATGATAAACTAATTCATCCTAAGGTATGACTGATACCAAGTACTCTACTCCTCCTTTTCATTTTAATAGAGCTGTTTCAATATTCTATAATCCAGAGGAATGGATGTCTCATGGTAGAATGTCAATCATTTTGGAAAATAGGTTAAAAGGGATTTCCATTTAGGAATATCTTCTCAATACATTTTAAAACAATCACAGTGTGACCAGTGAATTGTTGAACCTAGAGTGTGCCAATCATGTAAAGTGTAAAGGAGGAAAATGACATATTGCCATTGAAAATAATGTTTTCTTTTCATTTAGCTTTATCTGATGTTTACATGGGAGGCAACATAACAAAAGGGAGAAACAAAACACAGGGCTCAGTAATGAAGGAATTATACTTTATATATTTATACATACTGCGTATGTGTGTGTGTGGTGATAGAGAAAGGTGAGGGAAGGCATAGGGAGAGAGGAAGGTCCAGAAACACAAAATCCTCCAAAGTGGAAAACCCTCTTCTTCTTTGACACCAAATCACTGCTTTAGTTTAGAAAATTCATTCCTAAATTCCTCACAAAATTAAGATCTAGCCAGCATAAGAAGCCAACAGCAGTGACAAAGGTTTTTTTTCCTCCCTAGGTTCCTGACATGGAAAGATTGATGGTGGCCAGTAGAGAGATGTCAGAAAGTCAACCTCCTGACTCCCAGGCTCTGTGGATGCATTTGTCATCCCCAATGCTTTCTCCCCAGAGGGAACTTCTTGTCATGGGTTCTGACTCGCGTGCTCAGTGATCAGCGAGACAGAGAGGTGAGAAGAGAAAGGCATCATTCTTCATAACTCACTAGGTGAAGGAAAGGAAAAGGAAGAGGGGAAACAAAGAGCTACCCATGACTGAATCTTGATTAATAACTATTCTTATCAGTGACAATAAATGGAAAAAACAGAAAACAAAGTATGTAGGGGGGTAATATCAAATTTCATAGCTGCCTATCCAGAAAATATCTGCACCTTAAGCTGGGCAGGGAAGCTAATCAACTTAGGTGGTTTTTATTTAAAATCTGAAGGTCTGGCATCTAGAAACAAATACAAATGCAGATGTGCACATCCTTCTATGGGTGACCAATAGCATTGTGAAAGTTTCAGGAGGTAAGTTAGAAACAAGGTCACTACTATCTACAGTAAATTTTATTCATACATGATTTAAACTTAATCCTTCCTTCCAGAGAGATGGCAAGAAGCGATTCTAGTCTGTTCCAGGAAGCACAGGGACTTGCAGAATTCCCTCAAATATTCATCTTCATGTTATGTGATTGTATGGTTTTTTAAATTTGATCTGTATATAATTGGTATAGTGGAAAAATATCCAAATTTGTAGTCAGAATTAGGTTCAAATCCTAACCCCCCAAATTTAGATGTATGACGTCTCTGAGCCTTAAATTCCACATTCATAAAATGTCAAGAATGGACTCAAAATTCTCTAAGGTCCACACTATAATACATATGGCAGTCAAGGATGGACTGAAAGTTTCCACATTTAATCCTGATTGACATAGATTCTAACTCTTTGCCATTTGACTCTTTCTAAACGTAAGTCCTATGAATATATGTTATTTGATGTGCTTCAAATTCATAGCTTTAGAATCATTCCTTTGGATTAGAGAATCATGTCTCCATGAGTCCTCTATCCAAATCTATCCAATCATTTATAAATCTGACAACCATTTATTAAGCACCTTATATATGCCATACACTGTCCTAGGTACTGGGGATACGAAGATTAAAATTAAAGTCTCAAGAAGATTACTTTTCTTTTTTTTTTTTTTTTTGAGGCAGGGAGGAAAGGGAAAAAGAACAATCTGGATACAGGTGAGTAAATACAAAATACACAAAATAATTATAAGGTGAATTGCTTCTGAGAATGGACACAAGCAATTAGAGAATTAGGAAATGGCGCTTTAGTTGTCTCATAGGAAATTTTGTGAAGAGGGAGTGCATTACAGGCATGTGAGACAATCTACACAAAGGTGTGGAGATGGAGATGGAATGTTGCGCTCACTGAACAGTAAGGAATCCAGTTTGACCAGGTGAAGGAAGCGGTTCACAATAAGCCTGGAAAAAGAAACTGAAGGAAGATTATAAAGGGTTTTAAATACTGCATAGAGAGGTTTGTATTTCCTTCTCAGGACAATTTGGAGCTAGACAGAACTTCCTGAGCAGGAGGATACATGTCTGTGTTTTAGAATTTTAGAATCTCTATTTTAAATTTGGCAGCTACATGGATGTTGGATTGGAGAGGGGGAAGATGAATCAGAGGAACTACTTAAGAGAATGCTGCAGTACCCTGGGTGAGAGGTGTAAAGGGCCAGGGCCAGGGTGATGGTCATGTGAAAGGAGGAAGGGGGAGTCACTGAGACATATGGAGTAGAACCAACAAAACCTGGCCACAGATTAGTAATGGGAATGAAAGGAGGGAAAGAGAGTGAAGAGTCAAAATTGTCAACCTGGGACCACTAAAAATATGCATGGGAGCAGAAGGGGTCAGTTTTGGGGAAAGCTAGTGACTTTGTTTTAGACATGTTAAGTTCAAGATACCTATGGGACCTGTAGTTCAAGATGCCTATAGTTGGAAATGTCCCAGAAGCAATTATACAGAAACTACAAAAGACTAACTTGGTTTGCTTCATAATTGGTCAATTCTGCATATCAAATAAAGTATGTTTACCATATCAATGGAAATTAACAAAGCAGTCTCACCAGGCTAGAAAGAACAGAGAGTGAGAAGAATTCTGAGACAAAAAATAAAATTTTTCTTGGCAGATACTGGTTAGATGAGTGTTCTAAGGGACAAGTGAACTGAAAAAAAAGTTTTTATTTGTTCTGAATGTTATTGAGATTAGTTGAAAACTTTCAGTGATAAATTTTTTAATATTTCATATAATTGTAATACTTTTTAAAAAAAGTTTTAAAAGTCCTAGTAATAAAAATTTATAGTAACACACCAGACTCATGTCACACAATATGCCTTAGGAAACCCTCCTGAAGCAGACCATGTCTTCACTCAGGATCATTTTATGTTTTCCTTCTTTACTCATATCTCAGAGTGTCTCCACAAGGTTACAAGTTTGACCTTTTGATGATGGTTTTCATTGGCTGGTTATTTTGACCTCCCCCTGACTATGTTTCAGCAGGGTTTTCTCATCTTTTAAACAAGGGAAACAAGGTGGTTGCTCATGAATAAAAAAAATAAGCATGAAATAATAAGAAATAGACTTCATATCTTGTTTCCACAATTTGGAGAACCAGGACACAAAAATGTTAGTGACTAAGTCTACAGTATAAACTTAGTCAAATTCCATTGGTCTATAAAACATTTTCTTTCAATCATTTTCTCTCATGTTTGTGTTCTGTCACTTTTTCTACCTTGACACTGGGTACGAGAAAGGGAAGGAAGGTCAAATCAGCAACTACTCCTTGAACTTCAAAACATAAAACCAAATTCAATATCTTAAATATTTATCTTTTCCCCATTAAGTATTCTCAAACCCTGTGAAATAAATGCTATTAATTCTCCCATTTTACAAATAAGGAAACTGAGACTCAAAGAGTTTAAGTGACTTGTTCAAGGTCACAAGGCTGCTCTCTGAGATAGAAATCTTCTTGACTTCAAGTCTATCACCCAATCCATCTTCCAGACTTTTGTGGCAGATGCATCACTTTTCTGATAAATCATGTTTACTTTCAAAAGATTCCCATGATATAAGTTAGGGGTTGTAATTAACATTTGCATTTTAAAGATGGAGACAAAGCATCATGAGGTCAGACAATGCATAGCAGCAAAGTAAAAAAGTCAATTTTTCTTATGTTCACACTAGAATCATTCCTATTATGCTATCTACCTTCCCTGGATATGTCATATATAGTCATTTATAACACTGGTCAATATTTCATGCTTATACCAACTTTTCAACTTTACACTTATTACTAACAGGCAATAGTAGGAAGAATGTGGAGTCTGGATTAAGCTCCTGATTTTGTTGGTTGTACCTTGGGGAACTTCAACATGTTTTTGGAGGTTCTTTCTCTTTGTCTGTAACATAAGGATGTCAGATTATATAACTTAAGTCTCAGAATGTAATGCTCTGTCTCAAGGCTCAGGTCCAACCTTCAGGGACTTCTCAATAGGCCAGACTGAAGATTTTCTTTGGGCACATTGGAATTTAACTTGTATCTAGGTCTCTGAAAAAAAATGAAAAGGGTTCTCAACTCCTATGAAAGCATTCATACTAAGATATATTGCACAAAAGACAATCTTAATTATTTTTTTTAAATCACAAAGAATTAATATCAGGAAATATTGGATCCTTACTCTTTTCCTAGGGTGCAGCTAAGTGGCACAGTGGATAGAATATTGGGCCTGAAGTATCGCAGAAATTCTTTGGCAAGTGAGTTAATGATGCATTTAAAGAGACTTTTCTTGGCCCATTCAATATAATGTACCTCCAAAATACAATGCACTTCAGAAATGGAATGTATATTCAAGTGCCATGTGAATTCTTGCTTTTGCCATAAATTACCTTTAGGAAAATTCTTTTTTAAGGGTTGTCATTGTGTAATATATTTACATCAATATAACAAAGCTATATCCTTCAAAATATGTATAAATATGTTTTTGTTGGTATTGCTGAAAATTACTCTCTTTATGTCTTTCTATCTCTCCCTCCCTCCATCAATTCCTCCCCCAAATAATGTAACAATGTGAAAGCCTTCTGTGGTTTGAGAGAACTGTGGGCTAGCTGGTGATAATCACCACTTATCCCTTCCATGCAAGACATGTCTATAGACTAGGTAACATAGATGTTGTTAGGAAGACTTTTAGGAAAACTTTTCAGCTTGCAGTGGAAAGAGTCAATAAAATCTAGTGCATATTTGCCTTGATCATAGCTTGGAAAATTGTCTTCTTACAACTGTCTATACTTTATAAAGAAGTTGGAGTGTTGTGTCATCTCTCTCTCTCTCTCTCTCTCTCTCTCTCTCTCTCTCTCTCCAACTCTCTCTTCCTTCTTAATTCTCTAATTCTCCCCTCTTCTCTCTTCTTTGTTTCCCAAGAGCTCAAGTGAATTGCTCTGGATGTAGTCTAAATGAGCATCTTCTATACATAGACCAAAGCCAATTGGAACGTAATGACCAACTGCAGCTGTTCAAAAGTCTAGTGGATTTAAGGAAGGCAAGTACTTTCCCCTGGGGAGTCTGAAGTCATTTGGTTCAATTGCTTTGAGAGCCTTGTTCTCTGAAGGAAATTGTCTTTTATAGGAAACACCAGCCACATATCCATGGCTGTCATATGAGAAGGGGAGTTTGCTAAGAAACACTATTACCCAGGAAGATATAGCATGAATCTTTCATCTTGCTTGTGTCTGCCAAGGAATGGAGCCATAGTGTTGCAATTTAAAGGCAAAAGGGCCAGTGGCGATGCCAATTTGCTTCAATAACCCCATCTTCTTTCACATACACATTAGTAGCATATCTATAATTTGGAGATTTAGGATGTCTGAAATAGGTGAATTGGAAATCCTTAGTAACTCCTGGCTATATGCCTGGAAATTTTCACTAAATATGCAATGAAGATCCACTCTGAATTCATTACCTGAAGTATTGGTTTTAATAACACTATGCCACCACTTCATATGATGTGATGACTAGCAATGAGAAACTTAAAAAATGCTTTGAGGGTATTTTCTTACTGATCTTCATAATGTTCAAGGAAGGAGGGAGGAAACAGGAATTATCATTTCTATTTAACATGGATGAAAACTGAGACTGCAAAGGACTTAGTTATCCACTAAATCAGTGATGGAAGATTACAATAAGCTAGGTTTCAGATGTTAAGAGTGTCAGTTTCCTTATTTGTAAAATGAATGACTGAGCAAGATAATCTCTGAGGTCCCTTTTAGACCTGATTATTTTTTTTCTTCTTTTTTAGTTTCTCCTTGCTCTTTCTATTTCCTCCCTTCAATTACAATGACTTAGTGTCATGTCATCTCATGATGAGCAATAGTAAACAACATAGGCACACTGTAACACAATTGGTTTTAGCATGGGATTTAATAAAAGGCAGCTTTGTCTTCCCCCATTCGGGAGAAATTTATTTTTGAAAAATCCCAGAAGGATGGAATAAGACACAAATTCTTGAATAAAATGCAAAATCTTCAGTTCAGCATTTAAAGTCCTTCAGAGTCTGGTTACAGCCTACCTTTTCAGTCATACATATGGCTCTTCTATGAATACGCAATGATTCAGTTAGATGGAATGCCCCCAAAAGGGTCATAACCAGGTGAGAGAGATAGTGAAGCCACTGAGAGCCATAGGGAGTTTGCTGCTTCTCCAGAGCATCCTCTGATATAGGGTAGGACACATAACTGCTGGGTCAAGCCTGGGACTGCCAGGGTCCGATCTGCACTGTGGAACAAGATCAGGCTAATGGCCAATGTTAATCCCGGATTTGTTGATTTATCCTAGGATTGCAGGGCAGAAGAGATCAGGGATATCATCTAGTTTGTTTCATTTTACAATGAGGAAATTGAGGTGGGGATGATGTGTCTGAGATCACACAGGTAGTAAATGGCATAGCCAGGTTTCATACCCAGCCCTTCCGATAATAAATCTAGTTCTTCTCCAACTACACTATGTTGTGAACAGAGATGGGTGGCTTCACCTACGTAGCAAAGCAGACACATAACCATGAAGAAACTATGGGATAGTCTATCCAGATGTCATTTTATTTCCCCTCCTTCCTTTCATTTAGGTCTGAAAAAATATATGGATCAAATGAATGAAGCTTTTAAGAGCCAATGACATGACAGCATCAATGCTGCAGCACTTTTTGATGCTGTCCTACATTAATGCTTCCACACTAGTGTTGATCATGATTAAACTTATTTTTAATGGCCTTAAGTATTTGATCTATACTTTTTACTACCCCCAATACATGGAAATATACATCATGCATTTCTCATAGGTTTACACAGGGAGGGTAGGAAAATGCCACAAAGATATCATGAAGATGGCTATGCACCCAAGTCACTTTCATTGATTTCAGTATAGATCATTGTTAAGTGCCAGATTTGATGACCTTGCCAAAAATATACCTAATACCAAAGTGACAGTCATTTGTTTCTTCACCAGTACACAAGATACTGAGAAATTTTTTTAAAAATATTAATGCTTGCTGTAAATTCTAAAGAATTCTTAGTTTGTTGAAATAGAATTAGATATGATTTTTCCCCATAGAATTTAGACTGGAAGGGACCTCTGTTTCCTCAGCTGTAAAAAGGAGTGGGCTTGATCAGATGACCTATGAGATCCCTTAGCATTCATGTATTATTATAAATCATCTAATCCAAAGCATACCTAAACAGAGAGTCCTCTTACACATTCCTGACATCTAATATTATGATGAAGCCTTTCATGAACTCACTAACTTCTGGGGCAACCCCTTTCACATTTGTGAATCTTTAATTGTTAGGAAATTAAAATCTGGCCTCAAATTCCACCAGTTGCTCTAAAGAACTCTGTAGTTTACGGCCAAATAAAACAAATCTAATCACTTTTCCTTGTAGTAGTCATTCAAATTCTTAAAGTCAACAGTTAATATAAACTTCAAAGAAATAAGCAGTTCGAGCCTGAGAAGTTTCTGTCACTTCTGATGGCTTTTAAGAATTCAAATCTTACTACCTCTACTACTACTACTACTACTACTACTACTACTACTACTACTACTACTACTAGTCATGATAACTAGCAATCTTTTGCATTTAATGTACCCATGCTAGAGGCATTTTATTAAGTACTTTACAATCGTTACCTTATTTGATTCACATAACGATCCTGGGAGAAAGGTGTTAATGTTAACTCTGTTTTATAGATCGCAGAACTGAGCAAACAGAGGTTAAGTAACTTGCCCAGAGTTATGGAGTTAGTAAGTGGCTGAGGTCATATTTCAACTCAGCTCTGCTTGACTCCAGGCCCAATGCCCTCCATCCATTGTGCCATTTAGTTGGCCAATTCAGAATTCTGGCTCACAAATAGAGTTTAGGAATGGATGAATGCATGCATGTATACATAAAGCATTTATTAAGAGCTTACTATATATGCAAACCACTGTGATAAGCATCTGATGCAAAAAGAAAACGCACTGACTTTTTCTGTTCCCAAGGACTTCACATTCTAATAGAAGGGATCGCACATGTGAAAGGTTTCAAGTAGGTCAGATGGAAAAAAGTCTCATTGCATTTCCATTGACAAAAATCATATTAGTTTCTGATATCAGACTATTTGACAATGCCTAGGACTTTGATGGCAAGGACTTTCTCTTCGAGATCAGCTACATGAAAAGACAAGTTAGCTGAGACAGAGGAAGCCCTATGCAAGTAAGTCCATCTCTAAAATAGGCAGAATGCCACTTTGTAACATGGGTTGTTACATTTGAGCAAAGAAATTTCCTTTAGATAATCATCTCCTTATTTAGATTAAGCATCTCCCTAGCTTCCTTTGGATGTGTATTACTAAAACAGAAGGGCCTCCTCTTTATTTCTCTCCAAAGATATCTGACAAGCCACTGCAAGGATAAGGAAATGGTCTCTTAACAAGTGATTATAGCATGTAATTAATTTCTTGCTCTTACACTCCCATTGGATACTAATAATATTGTGAATTTGGCTAAGTCTTGGTATAGAAATTAAGTTGTAGTTATCATCCATTATTCTGTTTTACTGAACACAACAGGTCAAGAGAGAATAATGGATAACCACAAAAAGAATTGGGGCTGGAGGGAGGATAATCTTGAAACTTTTTCCTCATCTTCTTTCACACACAAAGATCCACTTCTCTTGCATTTCTGTTCTTTCTCTGTCTCTTTTTTTATTATTGCAAATTTTAAAAATTACTGGACTGTAGCCCAAAACACTGCAGATCTCACATCTTGTTTGGTCTAATTTTATCATTTGCCCTGCCAAAATGGTTTCATCAATGAGAATGCATTGCAGGAGCTCTACTAATCAATTCTTTGACACTTAATTAAGAACTCTGCTTGTCTTTGAGCATCTGAAGCCTGAAACACTGAAGTCTTTCTATGTGGAGGGTATGCTGTTAGAGCTTCTGGCAAAAAGAAGCCCCTATCTCTCACTACCTCTGCTGTTCATATAGCTTTGATATTACTTTGAACTTACAGATAGTGTCTTTCTAGTCCCCTAGCCTCAATTTTCTTTTCAGTTACTTTAATCTCCCACCGCTGCTGGTAATGGCTTCAAAAACCCTTGAGGGTCTCAGATCTATTCTCAGACAGATGCTGCCAGGGCAGACTATGGGAGTCAAGCCCACAGGCTTAAAACTTCAAGCTGTAATCCTTTCAGGTCTCATGGGCTTGCCTCCATTGGGCCTGGTCACCATATGGAAGGGGAAAGGCTAATAAAAACGATGGTACTAAAGGCATCAAGGTAAGTACTGGTGCTCAAAGGATCAAAGGGTTTCTATTTGTAGAGTATCTTTAGGGAGAATTTAATCTGACTTCATCATTTTACCAGTGAGCAAACCAATACATCAATAGATAAAGTAACTTGACCAAGGCGATGTAGGTATTAAGTGGCAAAGTCAGGATTTGAATTCAGATCTTCTAATTGTCCTACTCCCTCTACCCCACCCACCCACCTCAACCCTGGACTTTTTCAAAACACTGTAAAGAACAGATTTCCAAGGTGTTCTCTTGAGCAACTTGAGCTTGACAACAAAGAACCAATGTCATTCCATTTGAATTTCACCACTGCACAGATTCCTTTGGAAGCGAAACAGGTAAAATTTAGGGACCATATCCAGACAGATGTTATTAGATTGCAATTATTATTGAAAAGTTTTACAACAGATATTCATTCCAGATACCATTATTCACATAAAGTTTAAATGAAGATTGAGCCCCTGGGCCACAGTTTTGATTAGAAAATATTTTATAAATTTAGACCATATTCATAATTTTGATCCAAATTTGGCCTTTTAATGGATCATTTTGATTTGTTTGCAAAACCTAATGTTTTAAAGGCATAGAGAATCATGATCTTATACAAGTGCTTACTAAATAATTGCCTGCAGGGATATGGTCCATGAACCTCTCTCTACAGTTGCTGTAGGATTGATAGATATCTTCATTCTATGTTATCTCTGTTTCCAAGAAACTTACATCCAAATGGGGACAAACTGAAAAGACAATATATTGATAGTATTAAATAAATAAATAAGCACACTAATATAAAGTATATTGAGAACTCATTTGAATTCAAAGTGAAGTATTATAGTCTAGGTTCATAGATTCAGGACTGCAAGGGACACTAGACATCATCTACTCCAAGTCCTACATTTTACAGATGAGGAAATGGAGGTGAAAAGCGTTGAAATGCCTTGCCTGAGATCACAAGGGTAGTAAGATGGCAGAGCCAAGTTTTGAACCAAAGATCTCTGACTTAAAATCTAACACTTCTTATTTTTTATTTTCATTGTTATTTTATTTTGAAATATAACACATGAAGGGAATTTCCACCAATAAGAGAATTGTAAGCTGAATTCTAAAGTACAATCATCCCTTCCATATTGTAACTTTCCGCACCACAGTTTCAATTATATTGGGAGTCAACATAAGAAATTAAATGGAAAATTTGGGGGAGTTTTGCAGAAGCCACAGACATGCAAAAAGTATAGAAACTCAGAAATGCATAAAATATATGTATAATGTATAATATCAGCATATTTTGTTTTTTTAATATCATAATAATTCAGAGTTCTTCTTTAATTCAAAGGGAGGGTCAAAAAATCTTATGTGGATTTTCCAGATCTTGAGGGAGTCATACCCCCAAGCCCTATGATATGGAAGGGATACCTACATGTAGAATGATGGAGCAAGAGGATACCACAAAAAGAGGGAGGATCATTAGTTTGTCTGAGTGGAATGAAGGGTGATGATCAGGTAGTGACCATAGTGGTGAAATGCCTTACAACTTTCAAGTCAAACTGTTTATTTATCCTACTGGGCTAAAGAGAGTTATTGGAGGGTTGTCTGGATGACTGTCTTGAAACTGGTAAACCCCATAGTAATATAAAGTATATGGAGAACTCATTTAATTCCCAAATACAATATTATGTTCTAGGTTGACAGGTTGAGTTTTGCAAGGGAACTTAAAGACCATTTTCTCCAGCTCCTACATTTTATAGATGAGGACACTGAATTACAGACAACTTTGACTTCAGCATAGGAAAAAAAATTAAAGTGTAACAGAGAGGAAAGGCTAGAGGAAGGCAACACTGAGGTGCTTATAGCTTCTTGCATCTCAATGAGCTTTCACCAAACATTTCAATGATTTAAAGTTAAGTGAATTAAACATATAGATTTAAAAATTGATTAAAGTCTACAAGGGTTTTGAATTAAGGAAAAGTAGAAGAAGAGAGTGCTTAGATCAAAACCTGTTTTACTGAATTCAATTTTTAAGTTGACACTCAGCAAGTTCAAAACAAAGCAAGGTTCAGAATTTCAAAGCACAGTGCTCATGGCACTTGTCCTGGCTAAACATTTAGTTGATATTACCCAGTTTCTTTGGATTCTTTTATCTTTGCAGAATCTGTATTTTTCAGGATGGATACAATCTTTCTGGTCATTTCTGATAGATAGATAGACAGACAGACAGATGATAGATATTGACATCTATCTGTACAATCTAAAGGACACATTTTATTTCAATAATGATAAAATATTAGTAAAGTCTTTTTTTGATACATTCATAAGGTATCTACCATGTGAGTAGACATTCTTTAATGACCATGATAAAAAAATGAAGATAGTAGGCAAAATTTCTTTGGTGACCATGATCACAAATGGATAGAGATTATCATTGCAATTCTAGATAAGGAAATGTACATGGATACTCCCCTCCACTGTGTTATGATATACCTGACCAAACTACAACTTCAACAAAAGTGTTCCTTCTTTATGGGAGAGTGGTTCAACTCTAATTTGTAGTCCTTCTAAAAAAACTTTTGATAGGTATGACTAATATACAACATTAAGATATTTCTCATGTAATTGATCAACTCATTTTGTGTATCCTGGGCAATCATAGGGATAGGAATTAGATTTGTAGTTTCATTGGTATAGGGAATTTCTGGGAGACAATCCAGGTCAGCATCTTCCTTTCAATTTATAGACTTCAAGAGTTATTTAGAGTATTGTTAGGTCAAGTGATTTGCCTATCACCATACAAGTCAATCATATATAATATTAAAATAATATAGATCATTCAGTAAAATGAGTTTTGTAGTCAAAGGCTCTGAGTTTCAATCTCAGTTCCACTACTTACCACCAATGTGATCTTCAGCAAATCATTTCATTTTGGGGGGCTTCTATTTTCTCATGTACAAAATGAAGTGTTTGAACTAGATGATCTATAAGCCCCTTTCAGCTCTAAATCCATGATACTCTTTATTTTTATATTCTTTTTTTAACTATTCTCTTCTTTGTTAATACTTGATGAAAATTAATTTTCTATTTTGCTTATGTCTACTTTCCAGTCTCTCCAATCCAGTAACTCCAAGCATTTAATTGTTAGCACAGCAAGGAAAATACTATGTCTAATCTGTAAGAATAGTAAGGAAATAGATACAATCAAAAACCCTAAAGAACATTGCTGGGGCATTCAAAACCAGCACATACAAGCAGGATTCCATTGCTCATATTTGGAAGTTGTCCCCCATCATACTGCTCATTTGGAATATTGTAGTACTTGCAGAGGGAAAGGGGAAACTTGCTTGGCAATGCCTTTTTCCTGTGGTGTAAGTGTTTCCCTGAGTGGGGAGAAGGGTCTGGGTCTGGGCCATACTGCTAAGCTTCAGAAGTCCTGAAAACAGAGAAAAACTGACATACTTGGCTGTGATCAATCATTGACACAAGTTGGAATAAGTAGTATTCTTAGTAGTAGCTTTTGCACTCCTTTCATGTGTTGTAAAAGGTCAGGCAACACTTACATTAATTTAAAAAAAATGTACTATGCACTTAACAAATGCTCCTTACTAATTAGATTTCACTGAATGAGGAAGATCTCACAGAATACTGAGAAGATGTAAGAGAAAATCTATCATTTGAGAAACAAAGAAATCTTCAAAATGATACTAGAAACTGACAAAAATAACAAAAGCAAAATCAGTACTTTGAGACTTGTTTTGTAATTAACACTTTTTAGACATTTTAATATGGGGTTAAGAAAATATAGGTAACTTGGGGGTCCAGGGGATAGAAAACCTGCCCTGGAGCCAAAAGGACCTGAGTTCACATCTGGCCTCAGAAGCTTAATACCTTTCTGACCCTAAGCAAGTCACTCAACCTTGTTTGCCTCAGTTTCCTCATCTATAAAATGAACAAGAGAAGGAAAAGAAAAACCACTCTAGTATCTTTGCCAAGAAAACCCCAAATGGGGTCATGAAGAATCAGACATGACTGAAACAACTGAAGAACAAGAAAAATACTGGCATGAGATATGGAAGCATCTCTTATGCCACCACAGTTTGAATTTTTACCAACGATGGCACATTTTAAAAGATGAAATATCAGAGCAATGTTCTGATTTTCAACATAAAAAGGCATCTACATTTGTCTTGAGATTAAAGTGTAAACTGAATTTCGACAGCAGACTCATTAAAATTGTCTTATGTGTGCTGCATCAAGGGACTTGGGTATTACAGGGGTGAGAGGGCTAGGACAAATGGAAACAGGTTATTAATTAGCAATGTAATAACAAAGTGCACTGATTCAATTTGTATTTCGTTAAATGCTACTTCTCATCTTCAAGAAAGTTCTAGAAAAGACACTCTGAGGAAGTTAATAGTTTTCTTTAAGAAATGTGCAAATCTCTCCTATTTGTACTTTTTTTTGGATGTGTGGTCAGAGGGAAAAATGGGGAGAAACTCCATTTATTTCTTCACAGAGAATATGATTTCAAATTTCAATTAAAATGAAATGAGCAGTAGGATTATCACTATAGAGCAGGCTCTGGAAAGTAGTAATAGGCCTTCTCTCATTGCCATGGCAACTGGCCTCATTGTCAGGGCTACCTTGGTGCTCCACGTAATTGTCGGTGTGTGAGCTAAACTGATAATACACAATCAATACCCCGTAAGCAGCAAACAATGTTTGAGCCTGGAAAAATCCTTGAGAAAGAGAGGTCATTTATTATTCCTTTTTTTTATAATTGTGTAGTGATCTGTAGGTTTGATAGGAGAGGAAAGCAAAGTATGTGGATAGTTCTGTCCAGACCAAACAGCTTCCACAATAGATAAGGTGTATAACAGAAGGGCTAGAGGAGTTTGGATGAGCTTAGACAATCATGAAGTGAGAGTCACTGCAGGTGAACCCTTGGATAAATGAACTACCTGTCCTAAGGTGAGAAGGGGAGTATCCTTACATAGGAAGAAAGTTGCCAGAGTGATAGTGAATGGGTTAGGAAGAGAAGGATCCTCTCTGAACTCTTCGTTCTCTTGTGTGAACATCGCCGAGGGAACTAGAGGACAAATGAATAGTTTGCTAGTCAAACTAGAATTAAGGATATATGATACTGTAGGTGGCATAGTGGATAGTGCCAAACCTAGAGTCAGGAAGACCTCTCTTTCTGAGTTTAAATCTGACCTCAGACTCTACTTAGCTGTGTAACCCTGGGCAAGTCACTTAAAACCCTGTTTGCCTTGGTTTCCTTATTTGTAAAATGAACTGGAGAAGAAAATGGAAAACCGTTCCAATATCTCTGCCAAGAAAACCACAAGTGGGGTCATAAAGTTAGTCTGATATGACTGAAAATAACTAAACAACAAAAACAAACCTAAAGAAACTCAATAAAATTCTAACAAACATTATGAACTCAGTATGGTACAGTGGGAAAGAATGGTAGTTTTGAAGTCAGAGAAACTGAATTCAAATCCTGATTCTGTTACCTATGAACTATGTGATGAAGGGCATACAGTCAGTTGAAATCTCTAGGTTCAGTTTCCTTATCTTCAAAATCAATGCTTAAGATTTCTTCTAATTTAAAGTTTTACTTTACTTACCTGATCAGTACCTAAGTGTTACTGAAATTGGGGCAGAGACCAGATTGAGTATCCCCAGTCACACCTGGGATACAAAGAATATTTAGTTGATAATTATATATATATATGTACATATATATATATATATATATATATATATATATATATATATATATATAAGTTCTTATGTGCCTATGCAAGATAAATACAAGCATTTATTTCTCTTCTTGTTGAATAATGGGCACAAGAGGGCTTTTTGAAAACTGAGGGGTCAAAACAAAAAACTCCTGTACTGTAGTATATTATGGTGCTGGGATGGGGCTGCAGGTAGGGACAAAGAATTCACATAAATCATAGACCCTGCCCTTATGGTGTTTAAAGTCTCTTAGAAGGATGAGCCACAAGAACTGAGAACTATGATACACAATAATACCTGTGTATATTAAAGAGATGTAAAACTAAATATTGGTAGATATATGTGTGTGCATGCACATATGTGTACATAGAGGAGCTCATTCTATCTTTCCATATATTTATAAATTCTTAATTGAATCTAGTAGATACTTGACTCAATATTTTACAAACTTGTATTCAATGAGTCTCCTGTCTTGAGATGGTCTGTCACCTTGTGTTTTGCCCTTAGAGAGTATAAATGCCAGGGAAGCAATTTTATCTTCACTAGACCTTGAGCTCAAACTTTTGTGTACTTTTTGATGGTTGAAGGCCTGCAATATAGGAAATTTCTCTGAAGGAAGGGAAAGAATGGTGTCCAGGAATCCATATTATATTAATAATACCTCTATTAACTATAGTCAGGAGACTCACTAGCAGGGGCAATTGTCAAAGTTAAAAGTAAAGAGGCAGCTCAGATTTTGGCCAATTCAGAATGGTAACAGCACCTCTTTTATTTGAAAATGGTCAGGTATATAGTATTTAATATCCCGCTTTCCCTCCCCAGTTAATAGATTCATTTTGAAAATGATTGAGGGTGGGTAAGGCTGAGAGTGACTAGAGAATCAGTTTGTTAGGAATCATAGCTTGTTGGGGGGAAAAAATGCTGAGAGTTATGAAATATCTGAAGCAGTTTAGACCTGGGCAGAGATTAATGAGTGGGCAGGGAGCAGCTGATATAATTA
>CM053774.1:47368223-47439736 GCA_028658325.1 Potorous gilbertii | reverse complement strand
TATCCCGCTTTCCCTCCCCAGTTAATAGATTCATTTTGAAAATGATTGAGGGTGGGTAAGGCTGAGAGTGACTAGAGAATCAGTTTGTTAGGAATCATAGCTTGTTGGGGGGAAAAAATGCTGAGAGTTATGAAATATCTGAAGCAGTTTAGACCTGGGCAGAGATTAATGAGTGGGCAGGGAGCAGCTGATATAATTACATTCATAAGTACAGAATAAAGTCACTACATCTATTAGTTTCCTCTTTATATTAAAGTTATTGATGGGAAAGATGCATATTTTGTACAATTAAAAATAATAGACATGTTCTTGAGCACATACATACATTCTATACTCTGCCTTTTTTTTCCTCTAAGTTATCATTAACAGGGAATAGGATGCAGTATGCCATTAAACCTCTCTAATTGAACTTTCAAATTACACCTTATAGTTACTTTGCACTTGCCTGTCATATCTCTGTTTTTAGATTCCAAGTTTCATGAAGACAGGAACTAGACTTTTGCTTCCTGTTATGCAAAGAGCTAAATCCAATGTCCAGCATAGTACCTTGTACTTAGTAGACATTAAAAAAAATTTCTGATTGAATATCATCTCACCTTTCCCTTGTTTATTTAAAGTAAACCTCTTAAAGGACAATACCTGACAATATCTATTTAATTTGCCTTTCATCAACTCAAATTTAGTACCAATCCAAAACAGAATTTCAAGAGTGTCCTAAAGTAATAGTAATGTGTTAGACACAGAAACTATAATTCAACTGAAAAGCTATATAATTACACTAAAATAAATTACATTATCCCTTTTTACATTAAATCTAATTTCCTCTGGCCTATGCTGAATTAGTATATTATACTAAAAAATCAACTTCCATCACAGTAGATTGTAACAATCCGTATTTTAACAAGTATTAGAAACATCTCACTTAGGAAAAGAATTGAATAATCACACCCTTCTCAACTGTATTTAAAGTGATAAAAATAACAATATCATTTACAAAGAGCTTTGAGATTTGCATATGTTTTACAGTGTTCTCTCATTGGGTCCTCACAATGTCCCCAAGATAGCATTTTACGGATGAGGCAACTAAAATTAATGGAGCTGAAATGTCTTGCCCAATGGTACGGAGCTAGCGACTGAGGTGGGATGCAAACTCAAGTCTTCCTGCCTTCAAGTCCACCTCTCTTTGAGAATAAAGGTCAAACAACCACCAAGACACCACCTAACTGCCTTGAAAGACAGAATTATCAAAGGTTAAAGCTCTAAATGATGCTTGCATAACTCATGGAAAGAACAAATTCAAGAGGTACAGAGGCTCATTCTCTCCATTGGCCATCTTCTACGACATAGGAAAGGATGTGAGAACACTATATCTGAAGTTTAAAGGCCAGGTAACCCACCCACCCCCTCTCATTTTACAGATGAGGAGAGTGAGAATCAAAGCTGTTAAGTGACTTGCTCAAGGTCATGCAGATAGTAGGGAATCAGAGGGGGATTTCAACCCAGATTCTTTTTCTTCAAAGCTTTACTCATTTCCCTAGCTAGCATGCTGCTATCCCAGTAGTATCCCATACCTGCCTTCTTGCATTCAACTATTGCTATTTTTAAATTACACATCTTTTCTTGGGAGTCTCTAGCCCCAAATATCCAAAGAGTTAACCACATGACATCATTTAATGTAAAACAAATGAAAGCACAGTCTTCAGTCATCCTGCTTTTCTTTATTTCCTTGTTTAAATAAGTGATTTCTATCTATCTTTCAATATAATTCAAAGCAGGAAGGCTTTTAAGACCCCAGACAGTAAGAGAAAAGGCTAAGAACAATGCTAAAACTCCCAGTGATGCAAACTGGAAAGTAAACAGCTAATGCCAAATAATTCTTTCTCATTTTGTTGTTGCTAAAACCTGGTAATTTAAGATGCAAGTGTCTCTTTACCAAAATTCACCCACTTCTCAAATGCTCCAAGATCACTTTTCAAATGCAAATGTGTCAGGCTGAAAAACACACCTGTGTGAGTTTCATTTCCCCAGTGAAACAATTTGCACATAGATTATGTTTAAGTAATCCCTCAGAAACCCTAGATTACAGCACTGGGTACACTGGCAATAGAACTCTGAAGGGCTTAGTAGGTATTTCTTCCACATTCATTAAAATTAATTTGTGCGCTTTTCAACACAAGAACGGTATCAAAGCATCTTAACTGTGAAGCTAAATAAATAAATAAATATTCCCCACATTTAAAGAGGTTATTTATTTTCTCTGAGGGTTGATAAAAGTTCTGATGACACTTTTTCTAATTTTAAAATCATTTTCATTTCACACTTCTGAAAAACCTGAAGTCAGGAGTGAGCGGGTGGGTCTGTTTTAAGTGTGATTCACACTTTGTGTTCTCTTCCCCCAACAGCTCATGCATATTTATGATGCTAACCAGACTTCAGATTTTATACATGCCAAAGAAGAGATCTATTTTAGAAAGAATAAGGGGGAAAAGTGTTCTTGTAGTCATGTAGCACTTTTTGTCCAAAACCTCCACACACTTTACAAATATTAACTCATCCATATACACAACATTCAAGAAGAAACAATGGTAAGTAACCAGGAGTCATCACACTTAAACTCTATTTTAAATAACTGGGGGAGGGTAAAAGGATGGAGGGGAAGGATAGAAAGAAGAAAACACCTTTCTCCAGTGTCACCACTCTTTTCTTATAACTCTAACATATATTTTCAATTGCCTCTATTAACAAAATACGGAATTGTGGTCTTGAGGGCACTCAGCTGAAAGTCAAAATAATAAATGCACTTATACAGTCCTTTAAAGTTTGCAAGATACTTCATAAATATTATCTCACTTTATTCTTTCTTATGTGGTGGAAACTAGGTGACATTTTGTATAGAAGGCTTGACTAGAGTCAGGAATTCCTGAGATCAAATCCCCAGAGGTTTACTAGTTGCGTGAAGTTATTTAAGCCCTGTTTTAGTTTCCTCATCCTAAAATGGAGACCATAACAGTGATCCCCCAACCCTACCCCAAGACTGTTGTAAGAATAAAATGAAATAACATTTGTAAAGCACTTAGCACAGTGCCCAGTACACAGTAGGTATGTATAAGTAGGTATGTATAGTCATAGTATATACTTAACAAATTCTCATTGCTGAGGAAAATTAATGTTGAATTGCATTTATTACCAATATTTCTATGTGAATCCATCCATTTTCTTAGAGTTAAACTTCAGAAGGTCAAGCAACTTTTTTGAAGGACATAATAGAATAAGGTAATTACTTCTAGACCCCAGGGCATCTGCTCATTAACCAGCTTGGTAAAGACCCATGGCCTCTTTTAACTACTTAAACAGTAGCCAATTTGAACTAAGATCCTTCCCAGGGGATGTCCTTGCTACCCCACCCCCCAACTATGAATTAATAGGGAGGATCTGTTGGGTTATTTGAAAGGAAGATACACCTATGTTTGTATGAAATATGCTGTGTGTCCTTGCTGGAACTCTTTTGGTGCAAATGAAGGCTAGCCAATAATACTTCTTTCTTACCAGGTTCTATGCCCCTAATAATAAAGAATATGTCATTAGGAGTTTTGCCTTTGTTAAATTCCAGCTGCTACATTCCCTTACTGCCTGCTTTTTTCCCTTCCTCACAGAAGTTAAAGGACTGATGCAGGTCACACAGCTCTTGAGTGTCTGAGGTTTACTTCAACTCAGGACTGCCAGACCAGGTCTGACATTTTATCCTCTGTAACCCCTCTCTTCAGGAAGACCTAACCAGAGGCATTAGTAACAACTCTTCCCAAAAGGGATTCTTAACTTAAGAATACATAAATGTGCTTTTAAATGTCCATTTATTTTGAATAAAGGAATTTCAATGTATTTGGCTTCCTTTGTATTTTGTTTTGTGCACACCTATGTCACAGGGTTGCCGTGAGGCTCAAAGCAGTTATTGTGGAAAAGGCTTTGTAAAACTTAAAGTAGTACATAAATGCTACTGCTGTTGTTACAAAACATTATTCTGTGAAGGAGTCCAGGGGCCTAACCAGACTAGCAAATATTCAAGACCAAAAAAAAAAAAAAAAAGAAAAGAATCCCTACAGTAACACTACGTAGAATCTTGACCATGTCCTAATCTTCCCCTTCCTGTGGTTCCACATCTGGGAAATGAGATCATAATGCCTGTTTTACCTCCTTCAAGTGATTGCTGGAAAATGCATATTATTTTTGATAAGTAAGTTTCTATACATAATAGGGCACAGGTAATATTAATCTGTGGTTCTCTAACTCAATATGTGGCCATCAGGACTCCTTTTGGATAGTTTAATGGCCTCCATTTCTATTTAGTTGATGCCACTGCTGTAGACTATTCCATTCTTGTACATCATGCTCCTTCTTTAAAACTTATGACTGACGAGGATATGATACTGATTTCCATTGTACCAGTGTGCCTACCCACTAAAGTAAATGCATGGGTTCTTCAGTAAATATAGAGTATGACTATAAAGCAATGAAAAGTTTCAATTACCTGAGACAAGTCATTCTCACTACTTTTAAGTAATTCTTGCGTGAATGCATAAGTCAAGGCATGTAATACTTAGCCATTCACATTTCTGCCTTTCTCATTTAATCTGTAAACTATTTAAGGGCAGGAGCTATCTTTCCTACACGGCCAAGATGTCTAATATAGCAGCATACATCTTCCAAGAGTTCCATAAATGTATAGATAACAAAAAGGTTGTGCTATATATTCTGTTTTCTGATTTAACCAGGTAGAAAATCCAGAGATTGGTGTTATTGTTAAATGCTGACTCATGAGCCCATTTGGGGTTTTCGTGGCAAAGATACTGGAGTGTTTTGTCATTTCCTTCTCCAGCTCATCTTATAGATAAGAAAACTGAGGTAAACCAGGTTAAGTGACTTGCCCAGGGTCACACAGCTAGCAAATGTATAAGGCCAGATTTGAACTCAGGAAGATGAGTCTTCACAACTCCAGGCTTTGTGCCATATGTTCACTGTGCCAGAGCATGATGATTTAAATAATTAAATATCCAGAATCTGCATGGACCTAGGCAGGTCAATCTGAAAAATCGAGCCCTGGACTAGGCAGCCAAGTGGCTGATCAATGATTCATCGAATGAAGTATGGTAGAAAAAGTTCTGGTACTGGGCTCCCATGTCTTTGGTACAAATTGCCCCTTTTCTGCTTCCCACCTTGGATAACCTGGGGCAATTCACAGACACTAGTTGTAAAAATTCTTTCCCAGTTTTCTGCTTCTCTCCTAACCTTGGTTGCATTGGGTTTGTTTGTGCAAAAACTTTTCTATTTCATGTAATCAAAATTATCCATTTTGCACTTCATAATGTTCTCTATCTCTTTTATGGTAAAAAATTTCTCCATTCTCCATAAACCTGACAAATACACTGTTCCTTGCTCCCCTAATTTGTTTATAGTATCAATCTTTATACCTAGATCATGTATCCATTTAGACTTTATTCTTGTGTATGGTGTCAGGCTTTTGTTTCTGCCACACTGTTATCCAGTTTTCCCAGCAATTTTTGTCAGTGAGTTCTCATCCTTGAAGCTGGTGCCCTTGGGTTTATCAAACAGTAGATTGCTATATTCATTGACTACTGTGTCTTGAGTACCTAACCTATTCCACTTGTCTACCCTCTATGTATTATCCAGTACCAAGTGGTTTTGATAATTGCTGCTTTATAATACATGAGATCTGGTAGCACTAGGTCACCTTCCCTAGTATTTCTTTTCATTAGTTGCCTTGATATTCTGGATCTTTTGTTCTTCCGGATGAATTTTGGTATTATTTTTTCTAACTCTAGAAGGCCTATTTCCTTTTTAAAAATTATATATATATATATATATATATATATATATATATATATATGTATGTATTTTGTTAAATTTTTAGCTCTGAACTATCTCCCTTCCTCCCTACTCCACCTATTTCTTAAAAAGAGATTTGACTCATTTCCCTCAAAAAGAAATTATGGAGGAGGAATTCTTAATTTGGAACTCATTTTTGTAGATAGATGATAGATAGATAGATAGATTTCAACATAATTGGTTACCTTTGTAACACAATGAATTTTTTATAATGTATTTAAAAACATTATTTTGTAGAGGGGTCCATAGGCTTCACCTGATTGCCAAAGTGATAATTGACTAAACACACCTTTTATAGAAGATTAACACAAATTCTGGTGACTGGAAGATAGATATAAAATACATCATAACATTCTCCCCATTAAGAAGAGAGACTTGTGTTTATTCTCTCTGGGTCATATCTTCTAGAATAAAGCACACCCAATAAACCCTAGGAAGAATGTTGCCAAGAATAGATATGTCCTCCACATTTAAATTTAGATTTCTTTTCCTCTTAAAAGGGAAAATTGTGGAAAAAAGGTAGTTCAATCTCTGCTTATTATGCAACATTCTGGAAGAAGCTTAGCCCTATTCTGGGGGCATTCTTTTGGCAAATATCCCTGGCACAGGGAATGGAGAACCAAACTTCAGGGAAGTCTCCCAAGTCTTGGTGTTCATACACTTTCAAGTATAGCCAAGAAGGAAAGAAGGTGTGAATCTGAGGGAAGTAAGAAAAGGAATGGGTTATAAGACATATATACATATACAAACATGCTGTAATTAAGTGTAATTTAGGACACTTTACCTACATTTTAATGTCTGACAACTTTTTTTTCTTTTCATTTATGACTTCTTCAGACATATCTCTGTAGAGACAAATTATATTTATGTTGCTGGGATGTCAAGGACTAGGACTGACTTATAAAATTAACTAATTACCACCTCTATATTTGTAGCAACTTTCAATGGTATTTACATAACAACCCTTCTCGGTTACTAATGGATTGGAATGATATACAAGGTAGCAGATACAGAAATATCTTAAGCTGGTTTCTATGCATACCTACCTTCACATAAGTATAGCTTATGTGATCCAGGGAACCTAGATCCAGTGGTGGTGAGTGTTTGATAATCAACTCTCCTAAAATGCAGGACATAATTTTAAATTTAATATGCCTTATTAATATCTATCATCACTATCTTAAGTCTGGACAATTAAATAATAAAGCCTCAAAGATTCTCATATCTACTTATCCTACCCTCACCTCTCTGTTGACTATCAGTGTCACATTTGCTACTGCCTTTCAGACATCTTGATGTCCAGGAGACATTTTAAAAGCACTATGTCCAAAAATGGAACTCATTATCTTTCCCTCTACATCTTCCTCTTAATCTTCAATATTACTATAGAAGGCACACCAACCCCCAACTTTTTTCCCTTTCTTTGATTTTTTTTGGCAACCTTCTTTGTTGGTAAATGGCTTGAGAGCATGCACCGTGCAAAGTGCACAGGCTTTGTTTTCAGAACCAAGGTTGCAGTGAAGTTAGAAGACGCAACACGGGCAAGTGTTACCAGAAACACCTCTGATTCATTACATGTGTGATTTTAAATTAATTGTTTGTCTTTGCACATTCAGATGCCTTTTATTGTTGCCAAATTTTTTGATACCTCATATGGGGTCAAAATCTACAGCTAAGAAACCCTGTGTTAGATGAACAAAAATGAGCTTCATGGATCTCAGGCCCTTACAAAAAATGGGGTCACACATAATAAGCCTCTAAGGTATGATTGGAACTCATGTCTTCCTGACTCCAAGTCCAGTGCTGTAGCTATTACACCTTAATGTTTATGACTACATTATAAAGCTACCTAGAAATTATTTTTGATATGCTATTTTATATCACTCTATGTGACTTCTCACTTTGTTAGTTCAATTAATGGAGGGTTGCCTGAATTATTAATGTAAAAACAACAGTGGCCTTCTCTTCCTTGGAAAGAAGGAAAGTAAATGGGCAGCCATGCATACCAGTCGTATCCCTACCACAAAGAGCAGGTGTAAAGGATTCATTAAGGTCAAGATTAAAACACAGATCTTGCTTTCTTGCCTGGGAGAGCTAATGGATGGTTTTTGAAGTCTAATTTCAGGGAAAAGCAGAACCTTCTAGGGTTGATTTTTAGTACTAACTGGATACTAAGTGAGGAGGCCTTGTACTTAACCTGCTCTGGAAAAGGTTGTATTTGTACTCTCCTCCTCAGAAGCAGCTTGAAAGATGAAACAATATCTCTCTTGCATAATATCCCATTTATAAATGTGAGGGACCTTGAACTTGACCACTGAACTTCAGCAGAGTAGGAAGTTCAATCCCTGCTTATTATGCAATATTCTGGAAGAAGCTTAGCCCTATTCTGGGGGCATTCTTTTGGCAAATATCCCTGGCACAGGGAATGGAGAACCAAACTTCAGGGAACTTTCCCAAGTCTTGGTGTTCATACACTTTCAAACATAGCCAAGAAGGAAAGAATGATTAGCATCTTAAATATATTAGTCCAGGTGAGACTAAGCATCCTGAAAGAATAATTCTCTCTTGAAGTCCTTTTCTGCCTTAAGAGGCTGTACACAATTCACACAGAGCACTGATTCTCAGGGGATGTTTGATATCTATTAACAAGACTCAGAAAAGGCATAGACCAAGGCAAAGCCAGGGAAAGATTAGGAATCAATTAGAGAAAGAGCTGAGAGAGTAATTCTAGGTTGACTGCCCCTTGCTCTGATCTTGTGATGTCCATATTGCTACCATAGCTTTGCTCATGTCAATTTTCCATTCTTCATTATCACCCTTCAGGCTATCTAGATTCTAATTATTCCTTCAAGGTTAAGCTCAAGTTTCCTTCTCCTCCACGTAGACTTTCATGACCACCTCAGGTATTTTCTCACCAGTAAAATATTAGAGTATTTATTGTTTCTGTCACTTATGTACATATCTTCTCAACCAGCTATAAGTATCCTTCAGAGTGCCTTTGGTGTTTTTTGTCAATAATATATATTAATGCTTTCTGATTTTTTTGTCCTAGAGTTAAATTCTAGTAACTATCCAATATTAATTGCCAACATTTACATATTGATTTAAAGCTTGTCAAGGACTTAACTTAATCTCATTTGATTCTTCCAACAACCCATTGAGGGAGGCATCATTTTATAGATTAGTAAACTGATTCAGAGAGAGGTTGAGTAATTTGTCTAGGAGCTATTGTTTTTGCCCTTCTCTGTCAAAGAGGACCAGTGATATCATGGGGTGATGTCTTGATTTATGATTGAATTGGATTTACATGAGGCAGAGTTGCATAGAATCATGAGCCTCATCCTCTTTTCCAGAATGTCTAAAAGAGTGAAATATTCTTTAAGCAATGGCATACTCATATCATTGTCCAACATTTTGGATCCTACCCAAGTTCACAAGCTTATGCCAGGAAAATCTCAAACATGTATACTATAGTAGAACCCCAAGGGGTCAACTGTATCTCTGATGTCATAAGAGAGGACTAGAAAAGCAATTCAGGAGGACAGATGGAGAATTATGCTTTCCTGAATTGTTAGGGTCAAATGCAAATGCAGGTTAACCCCAATGGTGATGTAAAATACTTCTATGTGCACTAAAAAGCAGAAAGATTGTTAAGCAAAAGACAGCCACCAATGTTAACTATCTCTACCAAAAAGAGCTCAGAGATCTTATCCAAGACTCTTCTGTGGACTGTACCTGTCAGAGAAGGCAAAGATTAAGAACACAGGATCATAGGATACAGGGTGGGAAGAGACCTTAGAGGTCATAAAAAATCATTTTAGATAAGATTTAAAGAAACTCTTTAAAGATTAACCAAGAGTTCTACTTCAGTTCCAAATCTAATGTAGTAAGTCACATAACCTGACCTGTGTCGTCATTCTATGCCATTTCTAAGAATGCAACAAATCCAGATTAGATCAGCCAGCATTGATCTTTCTCAGTATTACAAAAAAAGAGGATATCAAGTCTACTGTCAAGAATACCACTTCTACACACACAATGTAACTGGGTAACAACTTGACTCAAGTACTGATGCCTTATACTCCTCCTTCCACTCATTGCATGTCTCAAACAAACAGCATCTAAGTGCTAGCTCATAAGAATATTTTAGTTCTCATCTAAAAGGGAGAATAAAATAAAAAAAATCAGTAAAACTTGATCATCATTGGAATATAAAGATGTGTTAATCATCTGCAAGCTTATAATCCATCAGAGAAGCTTGTACTGATAAATCAATAAAGCAATAAGTATCTGTTGTTAATACATGCCTGGCATTATAGGCTGGATAGATGATAAGGATGCCAAAACTCTTCTGGGAATTGACCCAAAAACAACATTAAAAGAGGGGGTAGAATTAATGTTAACTTTTATAATCTTTTGGGAGAGTTTGAATCCCCTACAATTACCAATAAATTTTGTTTTGTTTTTCAGTTGTGTCCGACTCTTTGCGACCCCATTTAGTGGGTTTTCTTGACAAAGATACTAGAGTGTTTTGTCATTTCTTTCTCCAATTTGTTTTTACAGATGAAGAAACTGAGGCAAACAGGGTTAAATGACTGGTCCAGGGTCACATATCTAGCAAGTGTCTGAGGCCAGATTTGAGTTTTCCTGACTCCAGGCTTGAACCATCTATTTGTTCGGTGATTAATAATAGCTCACATTTATGTGGTATTTTAAGGTGAGTGCTGCTTTACAGGCATTATCTCCTTTTATCTTCATAACAACCTTGAGAAGTAGGTAATACTATGGTCTTCATTTTACAGATAAGAAAAGCTGAAACAGAAAGGTTAAGTGATTTGCCCACAGTCACACAGTTAGTAAACATCTTAGATCAGATTTGACTCCAGATTTCCTGACTCCAGATCCGAGCTAATATCTCCTGTGCCATCTAATTGCCTACTATAGCTCTCCATTTGAATGTTCCTTGAAGTATGATAGTTTCCTTCTTAAATCTAGGATAAATACTAAGAAGCCACCTGTGGATGAGATTACTGTTCAACATAGAAAAAATGAAATAGGAGGCTTTTACTTAAGAATGACTTCATACCTACAAATTCAAAAACCCTGGTTTGAAAGCCTTGAGTAATAAAAATTATGGTGAGAATTGTACATATTTACACAATATTACATAGTTACAACATAGTCTCTGTTCCATACAATAGCCCTGTGAATATGGTATTGTAAATGCCATTTCTTCTGTTTTCACAGATGAGAAAATGTCTTAAAGAAGTGATTTGGAAATAGCTCTCCTATTTGCCCTTATATCAAGCTCAAGTTTCCCTTTATAATTTACATGCATTGAGCTCCATTGTGCCCCCTGAGGTGAAGTAGAACTACTTCAAACCCTCTTCCGTGGTCCAACCTTGTAAGCCAGGAGTGGGGAATCTGTGGCCTCAAGGCCACACGTGACCCTCTAGGTTCTCAATTGTGGCCCTTTGGCTGCCTATCCAAACTTCATAGAACAAATTCTTATTATGGGAAGTCAATATTATTAAATTCATATGTTTATATAATAATAAAGTATATTATTAATCTTTATTATATGTACTATATAATAATATATTACATACTATACATGATAATACAAATTATATATATATATATATATATATTATTATTATTAAGGGTTCCCCTTAATAAGGATTTGTTCTATGAAATTTGGATTTAGCCAAAGGACTGTACTTGAGGACTTAGAGGGCCACATGTGGCCTGGAAGTCACAAGTTCCTCACCCCTGCTTTAACACTTGAAGACAGCCAGGTTCATAGATTTAGAGCCAGAAGGGACTTCAGAATCTATCCACTACAACTTATTCATTTTACAAATGAGGAACCTCAGTTCCAAAGATGTTAAGCTATTTGGTCAAAGTCACACAAAGTAAGTGGGATTTGAACACAGTCCTATAACTCCAAACCCCTTCTTACTATCATGCTCCCCTAAGGCCTGTTTCCTACAGGTTAAATATTCCAGTTTCCTTCAAAGAACTCTGATGCACCTCATATTAAGGTCCTTCACTACTCTCATTAACAATCTGTAGGCACTTTCTGAGATTGTGGCACTCACAACTAAATAAAATGTTCCCCATTTTCCCTGGCTAGAGCAGAGTAGAGTGAGATTATTTCTTCCTCAATCTTGAACACTGAGTCCTTCAAAGTAGTGTTGGATTGTTTTTTAATTTAATTTTTTTGTTTTTGATAACTATTTCACAAGGCTGAATCAAGATGAGATTTCAGTCCACAAAAAAGGCCTTCCCCTGATCCCAAACATTTTTATTCAGATGAACTCTTGCCTATGTATGTCATCAGTCTTTTCCCATCATGTACTTGTAAAGCTGAAACTGGGTTCCAATTTCTTTTCCTTACTGGAGAACTTGACTCTTTCAAAAATGGCTCTGAGCAACTGATTTAACCATGACAAGTCTCAGCTTCTTCATTTCTAAAATGGGACAGAGATACTAATACCTTCCTTTCTATTTTGTGGAATTATTACGAGGTTCAAATGAGATTATAGCTGTGAAAATGCTTTGTAAACTGTAAAGCACTGTATAAAAGTAAGATGCTACCGAAATATACAGTATTTTTTAAATTTTAAAACAAGGATATCATCATCAAATAATCTGATTTCCTTGATGCTTAATTCAGGAAATAATTTTTGATGTGAGAATTATCACAGTAAATAGTAATGAGTAATTTCTATCATTGGTACCCAGGAAGGGTAAATGGGCAAATGACTGAGTCAGCTTTCAAACCCAAATTCTCAAAATCCAGCATTCTTTCCACTCTACCCCAACAACTCTATTGAACCAGTCATGTAGATCCAGTCAAGTGACCTTGTTTAATAATTTCCTATTTCCTCTAGAAGAACCTCTATATTTGTCACAATAACCACATCTGCCGACAAAGAAGAGTAGACAGCTATGTAATGTTTTCTCACATATACAGATCCATAATTACATACCTAAATCACTTTGAGCCTTGAAATTCAGGTCCAATATTTTTCTTCACATTTTAACAAAATATTAAAGTGCCTAATGCTTAGGCTACTTGCAAGTTTCCCTAAATGTAGTGAACATAATGGGGAGATGCATTAGTGATGAAATTTGAGCTTTCACCATCTAACGGAGCCAATATCTGAAGAGCAATCATGCTATTTCCTAAAGGATACTAGGTACATAACAACGTCTGGAACTGTAGGAGGAAGCTCATAGGGTGATGCCGGTTTAGCACACATCTCAGTATAAGCTTTATTGAGGAAGAACCACTGTGAAATGCATGGCATTTGACATGATTCCCAAGATATTAACCAACCCCAGTATTAGCCTGAGACATAATTGCTAGCATTTTAGAGATTCCTTAATACTGCAGCAGATGGAAATTTTGCTAGCCACAAATGGATTCTCAGCTGGCCACAAATCATACAAGCTGCAGTGACTCTTTGTAAATCATTTGTCATCATTTTAACCAGCATTGAGTGGGCTGATCAGAAATCATGTGGCATTGTGAGACCTGCCATAGCTACTGGGCATGGATCAGCAGTCCAGATAATAGAAGATGCAGGATTATATGGCTAGTTGCAGTCAGATGGATAGGAGGGAGGTAGATATCTGCACTGTGACCCATTCTTTCTGAAACAGTGATCATTTGGAATGTTCTTACTCCAGGAGGTAGTGCTACCACAAAGAAAATGCCTGAAATTTCTATAGTATTGGGCTCATTAGGAAGGAGTCTATATGGTATTAAGGATAAATATTATTAGCCTAATTGTGCAGAGGAGATAATTTTGGTACAAAAAGTCTAAGACTCTTGGTCATGAATTGACTTTGAATAACTTCCAGTTCTCCAGATTTGACCTTAAGTTTTCTGTTTTCAAGTTCAATACTTTCCCTCTTGGCCCCTCCCTCAGCCCTGGGTCAAAACAACTCTGCTGAAGCATGAGATCCTTTGGTAACACTATAAGAAGAAACTCTCTTGCCCATGGTCACACAACTAATAAGTGTCTAAGACCGCATTTGAACTCAGGTCTTCCTGACTCTAGGTTCTATCCTATCTCTATCCTAGCTGCCATGACAATATGACTAAGAACTTTATTTTGCTTAGGATTTTTTTGCTAGTCATAGAGTCCCTGATCCATCTGGGAAATTTTCCAATTATTTTTAGCTTAAGCTGTTGAAAGACCTCAGGGTCTAGTTTCTCAACTCAGCATTCTATCTCCCACCTCTGTGGCATTGCCCAGGCTGCAGTCTCCAAGCCTGGAAGTCATTCTTTCCTTGCCTATTTCTTTTGGAACTTCTCCAATAAAAATTTAGCCAAAGTGTCACCTCCTATAGGAAACTTTTCCTGATCTCTTCTTCGTTCCTCTTCTACCCTTCCTCAAATTATCACTATGTGTTAAATTATTTACACATTATATCCTTCTCCTCTCCACCTCCCCAGGTCACATGAGTCAAATCAGTCTCACCTAGTGAGTGATAAACATTGAAAAGTTAAAACTGGAATAGCAGCCCCCCAAAAAAGGATTTCACAAAGTGATCATTCCACAAAGCACTCAAAAATATGGACAGGAGACTGTTCTCTTCTCCTAATCTGATTCATAGGTTGGGTTGTGGAAGTGACATTTCAGAAAGTTTGGTAAAATATTAGTGCTGAGTTACTTTGATTTGAGTATCTTTCCCAAATGATTAAGGTAAATCATAATAAAATAAAAATGATTCAAGTAAACATGCAAGTAGAACCAATATATATATATATATATATAATGAAAAATGGGAAACAAAGTGATCCTGAACATAAAACTAGCTATTAGTTTGCTTTATAGTTATATTACCCATCACTTTGGTTCAATTCACTTACAAAAAAGGTAAATATATTATTACTGCATTATGTGTGGAGTGAGTGGGAAATAAAGCACATTCATTAAGAGATAGAGAAGGGGCATTTCCCCCTTTTTATAGTTTTCCCCAGGCCATTAAGTGAAATAAATTGATTCTGTGGAGCTAATTTTGTAATTAAAAAGCTTATCATGGCTCTCTATAATGAGCTAAGTAAACAGACAGTAATTCAGTTACAATATTTACATGTCTCACACTAGGGGAAAGTGTGTTTAGAAAATTAAATAATAAAGGGAAAAGAGGAGAGAATTTAAAACAGAGTTAAGAAAGGCCAAAGGGAGGGCAAGAAATGGTGAGATCACTGTCAGTTATTTCAGAGACAATTCCCTTGACAATTCTTTTTTGGGGACATTGAAGAAAACAAGCTATTTGTAATTGTTCTCTAGGGGCAAATGACACTTGTTAGTGAACATGGAATTCAAAAGCCTATGCTATTTTTGAGAAACTTTGGTTCATCTCTCTTGAGAGTTGAGATGAATTGACTTCAGAGTAAAAGGTACTAGACTTTCCATCTGTATAACAGGAATTCTTCTCCCTAAATACTCCTAAACACCCTTCCCCAAAATCTTAATTCTTCTGCCTTGGGAAAGGAAGATTAAATATGCTTCAGAAAGCACAGAAAAAAATAGGTAGGTGCAAGGACTCTGGAAATCATATACTGTTGAAAGCTCAGATTATAATCATTCAAATTGGAGTGTGAAAGACTTGAGGCTTTTATTTTTGAAAATGGGCCAAAGAGCTCCAAGGGCCACTACAGATCTGCACCTTTGTTTGACATCTTCCTCTCAAAAGTGGAACTTACAAAGACACATTTTCCTGTATTGACACAGTGAAATTTTAGCTCAGAACTAACACAGAGGGAAGAGCCTAATATACTCCATCATATGACACTTGGTTTTCTTATTAGATGTCTCTAATTCAAGTGACGATCAAGCCCTATTCTGTTTGGCTTAAAAAAGGATCAGGCAAGCAGACTCATAGCCTGAGGTGATATAGTTGTAATCAGAGAAGCTGCTCTTGGCTCCCTTGCAAAATCACCACCTTGAAATGAACTGAAAATTCCACTTTTTTTCTGGATTTTTAAAAAATTTTTAGTTTTTAGTTCTCATTGGGTTCAAACGTCTAACAGTGCACAACCAAAGATTTTTATCATTACTATGCTTTTGTGTGTGTATGCATGTCATTTTATGTCACTGCCTTTAATCCTGGAGGAGAATGGAACTTGGGCTTTCCGTTCACTTGCCATGGTTTCCAAATGCCACCCTCATCAAAGTAGGTGTCTTTCCCAACTCATGCAGGACCATGGACAGTTCTCCCCGCTTTTTTAAAAGAAGTTTCTAGGGTAGAAACTTCTTGTTTTTGTTTTGCTTATCTCACATAGCCTGAGGCATCATGTGACAAAACCTAGTTTTAACTTAAAAAAAAAAATCTGAACTGAAACACACCAGAAAAGTGCTTGCATATAAAACCATAAATGTCCATTTCATACTTCTTGTAAAGCACAGCTTTTGGTCCAAAGAAAATTTGAAGCACCATTGAGTGGTATGTCCCTTATCCTGTGAAAGTAAAAGATAGATTAGAATTTACATGCTGTGCCCCCCTCCCTCCCTCTCTCTTTCTCTCTTTCTCTCTCTCTCTCCCTCCCTTCTCCATCTCTTTTCCCTTGCTGTTTCTTTCCCTTTCTCTATCTACTTCAACCTCCCTTTACCTTTCCCTCTCTTTACTGCTCTCTTTCTCTTCTGTTGTCTTCTCCATCAAATTTCCTCAGTGGGAAAACACTTAAAAGCTCAGCAAGTAAGCACCCTGTGACAAAGACCCTCTTAGGTGAGTATTTTAGCCTGATAATTCTCACTTGACCAATTGTGATCTTAATAGGCAATTAACACAGTGTTGCTTCTGGAATTGCAGGAGTAAACAGTTTCTAGACCTCTTGGCAAGAGAAAATGTATAGGCCAGTTAAAAATCTTTCAGACATAAATGTTCTCTATCAAGCAAAAAAAAAATTAGGTGGACACAATAAGTTCATCTTCAAACAGAACAGAGACTTAATTTGAGGAAGCCAAGTGAAAAACTGATCAAAAAAGTTATGTGTGAGTAAAATGATCACTTCTTAATAGAGGGCATGTGAGCAACTCCTGGTGTGGGTATTTCCTGCACCAGTGCAGATAGATAGCTTTGTAATACATAGTGTGAAAAGTTGGCTAGGGCACTGAGAGGTTAAACAACTTGTACATGCTCACAAGACTATTATGTATCAGGAGCAGGATTTGAATCAGTCTTCCTGACCCAATGCTCATATTCTATCTACTATACAATCGTGTATCTCTTACTATTTTCTATGATGAAATTCTATAAATTCTACTAATAAGCCAGCATAACTATAGAGAAGGGGTGATTTAATTTCCAGATTCCTGACTGGCTGCATGAATGCTGCCAGTATCCTTTCTCATAGATATGTTGCAAAATAGTTTTCAGGCAGGTTAGTTATTCCCTGAAGTGAGAAATGTGGAGGATGGAGGGGTTAAGTAACCACTACTAATTAAAGGAAACCTATAATTTTTTTCCAAATGAAGTCCTTGCTTACCATTGCTGCCTTACCTCTGCCTTCCCCTCCCATCCTTTGCCACTCATCCCCCTCCCCTATGTGCCATCTGTCAGCTTCTGTCTACAACACGTGAAGTTTCCTAAGTATCTGAGGATCATTTTAGATCCTATTTTGCAGGTTAAAAGCAGTAAATTGCAGATGGCAAGTGTTTTTTATTCTTGAGATTACTGAAAGCTGGGGGTAATTTTGTCGTGAGTCACATTAAAAAAAGAACAAGTGATGTTATACAGCTCCCACTTAACATGAACATGTGCAAAGATCATCCCATCTACCCACCCATCCATTGAGCAAAAGATGGAGGGCTTTTTTTTTCCTTTCTCATGTTTAAGAGAATACATTTTGGAATGAAAGAATAAGTGTAGTTTAGGGTGCTGGAATCATGAGTGATAAACCAGGTAAGCCATCTTGCCTTTAATCAACCAACAGTTATAAATATTTATGAAGAACCTGCTATGCTCATGATATTACACATTACTTGGCAACGAAGAGTTACTGGAAGAATGACTGATTGAATGAATGAAGTACAGGCCATCATCATCACTGTCCTCAAAGAACTGATTTTCAAAAAAGGGCAGATGATATCATTCAGAAAAAAGAACTAAAATATGTGAAAAAGCAGTTACAATTCCAAACCAAATTGTTGGTCCCAAGAGTCTCATTTTAGAACTCTTCTCTTGATTTTTTCTCTATCTATTCTGTGCTTGTACATCCTAACTGGAGATTAACTTCCATAAAAAAAAATGTCTAACGGGTAGGGAGCCATTTTCAGTCCACTTACTAAAGTAATTCCAATAATCCTTCAAAAGAATATGGTCTACTAGTGTTACAGAATATCTTTAAATGCTGGAAAGGAACTAGTAAGGGAGATAGAATAGTACCAAAGAAGAATTTCACTTACTTTTGCTTTTCTTTATACTCCTGATGCTTAGCATTATAACAAACACATAGCAATTAGTAAATGCTTGCTAACTAACTTCAAAAATTCTGTCATTTTCTTTACAAAGTGATCTGTCATCCTTATCATTAGCATAGTATACTATATTTGTTACTCAGTTCTATAGTCACTGGTGGTAAGTTTTTCTTTTGTTTGCCTTATTCCAGGAGAAGAATATGATGGAAATTTTGATTCAACGTTGACTTAAAAGTAAATGCATTTCTCTACTTATGTGAGAGTAACATCTCATCATTGTTCTTCTACTCTACTCTAATTTGATGAATAATCAATATAGCTTTTATAAAAATTCAGAAGCAAAGTATGGTTTGCCTCTGAGTCAGAAATGGCATTTTTACTAGAAGGAAAACAACATCAATGAAGTCAAGAAAGAGAATTCTGTGAGCTTAGGCAACAACAAAGGGGGTGAGACTAGCGAAGGGAAAATGGATTCAAACAATGTATAGAGTTAATGCTGATGATTCCCAAGAAAACATTCCTAAAAAATGCTGTTAAGATTTCAGGAATATCCTCCCTACTACTAAAAAATTTCCACAGAGTCTAACTCAAAATAATTACTACTTTCCTTTCACTGAAGTTGATAGATAATGCTAATGACTATAATGGTAGATATTTATATAATATATATTACACATCATATAAATATACAATATCATATTATATATATTTATATATGCAATATATTAAATAAAATATTAAAATATATTAGGGTTGATGATTCTCTTCACAGATAGTATCTCATTTAAAGTTCATAACATAAGCATTAATAGATTTTGTAAGGAAGAGAAATCAAACTTATTGGTTCCAATTTGCAAAGTCTTCCCTTTTCTGATAACTGGGAAATTAGTTCTTCTCTTTTCCTACAGCCTCTTTTTCCTCAGTTCTCTAAATTTTTTGAAGGATGAACAAAAGTTCTTGAGCAATTACATTCAGTTGCCGAATTATGATCCTTTCATTCAGTACTCTAGGAAGTACTTCACTCATACTTCATTCATGCCTGGTGCCAACCTCATTAAGGGTAACTAGATACCATCTGATTTTCTCCTCAATTATCTTTTCTTTCCTCTTCTCACTAACCATTTAATTTTATCCCTCCCAACTGAAAGACTGTTCTCCTTGGAAGAAAACAATAGAAGCAAAATAAAGAGTTGAATAGTTCACCCATCTCACTGTTGCCTGTTAATATTCCATTCAGTTTCTACAGAATTTCTATTCCTTCCTTAATCTTGCTCTTACATTCTCCCCATTCCCAAAAAGACCTAAAAATCTCAACCATATTGTTTCTATAATTCATTGCTAGTAACAACTTATTGTGTACTTTAGAAGTTTTGACAAAATTATTATAGGACAGTGTTCTGCTTTTCAATATGTTCTCATTTACTAGCCACTCTTCTATCTTTAATACATATCTCTCTTATGTCTATGATCCTTGATGAGTTCCTTGTCCTTTCATATCAGCCATTTTAGGCAGCTACTTATTTTCCTCCTCTTTGGAATAATGTTGGTTTTTAAAATGTCATTCTTGTGAGCTTTCCATCTCTCTTGGTCTACCTTTCCATCCATTATTTCTCAGAACTCTCTGAAAACGACTCTTCTGAAGTATAATATGCTAGGCTTTTCTTTCCTCATCTTTCATGGAATGATCACTTCTCCTCTCCTTTACAAAATACTTTATAGTTTTTATTTTGTTTTCATATACATTAACTCATTTGATCTTCACAAGATCACAAGATAAATTTTTATAGATATGTAGAATTTGTAAATATATTAGAAACATATTACAAAGGAGGAAATTCATTTTAAGAGGAATTAAGTGATTTGTGGTCACACAATACTGGTAAAGCCAAGAACAGAATTTGAGTCTTCTAAACTCACAGTCCAGCGTTTGCTTACTTATTAATTCATTCAACAAATATTTACATTGATTTTAATATTGTTCTGCAAGACTGTGTCTCTTTTCAGAACCTTACTTGGCATATGCTAAAATAAAATTAATATACAAGTCTAAATACTCAACTAGAAGTACTGAGAGGCATAGCAGGTAGAATCTTCTATGGGCTATCCTGGAGGCTAGAATGAATGAATTATTAATTACAATGAGAATCAAGTCATAAAAAAGAATGTAAAGGTACATTATTTGTAGGCATTTCAGCCAATTTCTAAAAAAAAAAAAAAACCTAAGAAAATATCTCAAGGAGTAGGCTTGAATGTTTATATTGATGATATCTAGAGGGCCATGTAGCAAAAGTGTGGCTCATGGGTACCCATGTAGCACACAATGCTCCTGAGTGCAGTCAAGATTAAAATGTAATTGGGGAATATTTAACAGAATATCTATTATACAACATAGATAATGTTAATATATGATTTTATAAGTTAGTGTGCAGCCTTCATGTATACTTATGTACAGTTTAATGACTCCTGTTTCTATCTGACTTTGTCACCACTAGTATAGTAGATAGACCACTGGATTTGGAGTCTGGATGACCTGAATTAATGTTTCTTTCCCAAAGGTAGAGAGAAAGCCTAGCTGGGACTTTGAAAGTGATTTCCCCAAGATACAAATAAAAATGTTTAGTTGGTTGCTATTCTAAAGATATTTTTAGAAAGATGATTTTAGCTTTATTGGGGAGGGGATGTGGAGGAAGGAATATAACAAGCAGGTTACTAAGCAACAGGTTGACCAGAAGGTCAGTTTATGAGAAAAGAAATGTTTGTGACAAGTCAGAAATACACATTGGCAACTCATCATTGCCCAATCAACAAATATTAGCTATAGTGCTAATCAGATGTCTAACTCAATCCCAGCTCTTGGTGAAGTTCAGAGCTTACAGATCCAAATGGCTTGAAGTTCCCAAACCAGACAGAGTAGGGATCTAATAGCATAATTTGAATCAAAGCTATCATTGGGTTTGTCTTTTATGTCTCCCTCACCATCCAGCCTCCATTCTCCTGATATGATGATATCTATACTGTAAGTTTTGACTGAATGTTTCTACTATCTTTCATTTTTTTATTTTGGTTTTTTTTGTCCTACTATTAAACAGCCTAAGAAAGAGCTTAACGTAGTGGATAGAGATATGGCTTCAAAGCTTTATGCATCCAAGTCCTTCCTTTTATACCTCCTGACTATGTGATGTTGTCATTTAACATCTTGGTATCTCTCTGTTATTAGTTGGAAAGAAGTCACAAATCTGCACTGATAGAGGAAGTTTCCTTACCCAAGAGTCCCCTAAGAACAATAAAATATTAGGTCCAGTTCTTATTCTGCCCATGAAACACACTTCTTGGAGCAGGGATCCCAAATAGATCATATTGAGCAGATTTTAGTGGAAGGCTATTCTCTTTACTTGGTTAACAAGAACATCAGAGAAGGAAAGTAATTGGAAAAATTTAGAACATGATTTGTTTTTTACCATTTCTTCATTTGTTTATTTTTAATTAATTTATAATTTATATATAAATATATTTGTATTTTATATATAAAAATAGAACATATTTTGTACATATGGGACCCTTTCCCATTTATTTTTTTAATAATTATTTTATTTGCTTTCAGTGTTCTATAATCACTTCCACATACCTTAGAATTTTTTCTCCTCCCTCCTACTTCTTCCCCCCTCTCTACCCTTCTCTTCCCAGATGGCTTGCAATCTTATATAGGTTCTACACATACATTCCTATTAAATACAATTTCACCATAGTCATGTTGAATAGTAGAATTAAAATGAATGGGAGAAACCATAAAACAAAACAAAACATAACACAAAAAAATGGTTTGCTTCATTCTGTGATCCAATTCCATAGTTCTTTCTCTGGACGCGGAAGGTAATTTGCCTCAAAAGTCCATTGAGAAGTTTTTAGATCCTTGCATTGCTATGAAGGACTAAGTCTACCAGAACTGAAGTCTTCCTGTTCATCATTTCTTATAGCACAACAGTATTCCATTACATTTATATACCACAACTTGTTCAGTCATTCCCCAACTGATGAGCATCCTCTTAATTTCCAGTTTTTGGCCACCACAAAGAAAGCTGCTATAAATGTTTTTGTACATGCAGGACCCTTTTCCATTTTTATGGTCTCTTTGGGATACAGTAGGACATGAGTTTTAATTGGACTCATACCCAATGCCCAATGTCTAAAACTATCCCTTCTCTGAATTTCCCTATTTTTTAGAAGTAGCTATCATCATTTCAGTCATGCAGATTTATGATTTCAAAAACATATTTGACTCTATCTTACACCACACTCTCCACATTTAATCACTTGCAGATTATGATTCCGTCACTTGACAATTTTGTATCTACCTATAGTTTCTCTTCATTGGCCACCTTCTCTCCACTCACATAACCACAACCCTGGTCTATGATCTCTATCCTAAACTGTTGTAATAGTCTTCTAATTACCCTTTGCTTCCAGTGTTTCCCTTATCCATTCCTTTCTCTACATAGCTGCCACCTTCTCATGTCACAGATCTGACCATGGTGCTCCTTTGATCAAAAGTCTTCAGTTATTCTTTACTGGTTTGAAAATAAGAAAAAAGTCACCCTCTTCCTGGCAAGTAAGGTCATCCACAATCTGAACGCAGTAATTCCCCTTTGGACATGTTGGATTTGATCAAGGGTATCTCAATGATATTAGCAGGCAAATGGAATAAAGTAATGAGCTCAGGAAAGATATTTGGGATGGTTATAGTGCATTGGGAGTTATATGAATAGAAAAGAGAACTGAACTCATAGGAACTGATGAGATCACCAATGAAGGGAGTGCGGAGTGATAGAAGTCATCAGCTCAAGTTTGAGGAAGAATGAAAGGGAATTAAATGATGAAACAGCAAACGAGAGTGAAAAGGAGGTATGGGATACGGAGAAGGAAAAGCAGGTTAGAGCAGTGTCACGGAAGCCAGGAGATGAGGCATCAGTGTGCCAGATGTGCAGAGAGGTCAAAAGGAGGAGGACTGGGAAAGACTATTGGACTGAGCAGTGAAGAAATGTAACTTGGAGAAAACTGTTTCAATTGAAGTAGTACTTGCCGATAGTAATGAGGAAGTTGGTCACTTCGCTGGCACCAGACTATTGGCCTTTACCAACCAAACTTTCATAGAGTGTATGAAGACAATCAGGTTTTGTGTTTCTGAGTCTCAGCAAATTAATACAAAATTTAAAGCCACTGACCCAATCATCAATTGCCTGTCTGCGTATGCTGTCTGGCCAGTGGTACTTCCATTTTTCTTTCTCTGGTTTTCAAACAACCTGGCATGAAGCCAAGTAGGATATAATTAATCATACATGATACACCAATACTTCAAGAGAGAAGTTTCTTTGCTCCTAAAATTCACCAGATTAATAATAAATATTCAGAGGAACTTTACTCAGACTATCTTTTTCCCCTTCATTTATAAAAAATTAAAACAAAAGATCTTTGGAAGAGCAATGAATAAGTGTATCTGTGAAGTAGGTGTTTTTTTTTCTTTTTCTGTTAGAACATTATCACCCTGCCCATTCCTCTACAGTCTATTACTCTGGATGGTAACAGACCCAGAAACTGGTTTCAAGCATTAGTCACACATCTAACCTCACTCACTCTGACTATAATAGCTATGGTTTCAGGAAATAGGGTTAATAGGAATGTGCCCAATGACCACCTAGTTTCCTTTCACCATTTGCTCTGTTATCTATGCCTCATTCCTCTGCTTCATGTATGCCAGTAGAATGAGGGCCAAAAAAAAAATAATTTGGCAAGCATGGGAGTAAAGGAACACCTGAGGCCTGTCTATCAGTGCTGTATGAACAGGAGGGAAGTCTGCTTAAACATAGTTACAATCCTCTGCTACCTGGCAGGTACAGCTTATGTAAGGAATCTGGCAGACAAATGTGAGTTTCTCAGCTCATCTGCCAGAATGAACGGTAGACCATGCTGATGTCCCTTCTCTACAAGGGTGAGATTTCTATAAAAATGCTAGGACTATGTTAGAACTGGGTCTTCTGATCCCTGTAAAATATCCCTTGGTAAACAAAGATTTGTGTGTCCCTTTAAAATACAATGACTTGCTATGAGATGTATTCCAGGACTCATATATACAAGATGTCCTAAAAGCCTTAGTGCAGTTTTAGGCTATATTTTATTAAGACTTTTCATATGTCTTATATTTTAAGGCAGCAAAACCATTTAATTTTTTTTCCTTTTTTCCTTTTACCAATTCTAGGCTAACATCTTAGGGATTACTTAACATCTTATTTTTTTTCTCTTCCCCTGTTTTTCACAGAAAACAAATCCTCCTCTCAAAGAGCCCACGTTTCAAAGGGAAAGACAACATATAGGGACAAAGATACAACCTAGCACAGTTGTTAGCCAGGAAAGACATCTAAGGAATCCCCAAGGGTTTGCTCACATTTCAAAGGGAAAGACAACATATATAGACAAAGATATAACCTAGCACAGTTGTTAGCCAGGAAAGACATGTAAGGAATCCCCAAGGGGTTGCTACAACAATACCAAAATGCTCTATTTTTAAAAATGAGCTTTCGGTTCTATTGTATTCAACCACATGTATTAAAAGTCACTACGAGAAAGAAATTATTGGACCCAAAAATGTATTTATTGACAAGCTACTCCAGCCTGATGGTAGTTATCATAAAACTATACATATGATGCTTTGATAATGCTAATACTTATAAGGAGGGAAATAACAGGGCAGGATATGAATTAAGCCATCTACAATGCTGATGTGTTCTTGAGATGCTCAAGGCCAACCAGACCTACTGGGCAGAAGGTGAGTAATACAGGTAGAATTCCATAGATAAAAAGTTGAGTGAGAGATGAGGAATCTGGGATCATAAATTTAAAGGGAAACTAAGAGTAGAATGTGTTCCCAGGAAAGAGGAAAGACTAATTCTAACAACTGAGCCCAGGAACATGGCCATGATGAGGGAGGTAGCTCATAGGGTGGGCATTTCCAGTCAGAAATGGATTGGGAAAAGAGATACCAAAAGAAGAGTTCTTGACTTCTCAGACCTTGGATCAGAGGGAGGAAAGAAACTTCTTATGGGCTTTTAGAGAAAGAATGATGAATATAGGTACAATGTTATATATAATAAGTATATATAACATGTATTATATATGTCATCTTATACATAATAAACATCTATAAGAAATATAGAACCCCACAGAGAAAAAATTGAGGAAGAGATGAGGAATCTGGGACAAGACAAATGAAAATTTGGAAATAATTGCCAAACGATAAGGATCTTAGAGGGGCCAAAAGGTAGAAGTAACAAATGTTAGGGCTGGGGACAGCTAGGTGGCACAGTAGACAGAACACTGGCCATGGAGTCAAAAGTACCTGAGTTCAAATGTGGCCTCAGACACTTATTACTTATGTGACCCTGAGCAAGTCTCTTAACTCTGATTACCTCAAAAAAAAAGGTTAAGGTTAAAAAAGACTAAGAAATGCTTTAAGTCAATATAAACAAAACGAATAGAATGAGCTTATGGATTGAGTTGGCCTAAAAGTCAGGAAGAAATGTGTTCAAGTACTATCCTTGGTACATACATGGCCCTAGACAAGGCCCCTTAGCTTCATGTTCAAGGCAAATCTCTAAGACTATGAATTGAAGGCATTGGTAGAAGTTTCCTCATAGCCACAGATATTGAGGAGTTCCTCATTGCATTGTTATAATTTGGTAAAAAAAAAAAAGGTGATGAAACATTTTAAATTATTCTCTGTGTTTGTCCTATACTGCCAACACTGGAGGGACTGAATGAGCTAAGGGAAAAGAGAAAGAAGAAAGATTAGGAATTCTAATGGCAAAGCATTTGGAAAATCTATAAGTAAATTCTGATTTTTTTCTCCCTCTCTCTTAAGGTTGAGGACAACCAAGCATTACTGAAAGGGCTAGAGGGTTTGCCTTCTGTTTGGGGACCTTTTTGAGTTAGTTTTGTCATACCCTTTCCCCTCTCCCAACCTTAGAACCTTTCAATTATCATAGTCTGTATTCAAAACAACAAGATCTACAAGAGAAATTCATAACCAAGGCAGTTATTTCCAGTGACTACTTGGGATATAAGTTATCAGTAAAGATACAAAGTGCATAGAAGTCACTTGGCTGGAAATGCAATTATTTATATGCTTCATAAAGCCAATGGGAAGCTTTCTCACACAAAAAGAGCTCTATCCCCCTACCTCTAAGTACTATGGATTTTTTAAAGCAGTTTGCTGAGCATTTAATTGATGAAACTTTTATGCAATCACATTCATTTCTGACTATATCTCTCAATCTTTCCTTACCTGGAAAAGTTTCCCTTTTAAATAAATAAATATATTTTATTATATATATATTATAAATAAATAAAATTTTATTTTTAAAAAGTTCGGCATAACTAACCAAAACAACTACCAAGTTTGTACATGTACAACATGTACAAAACATGTACAAATGTCCATACCCCAAATCCTCTACCTCTCCAATGAAGGAAGAGATGTATATTTCCCCAGTCTTTTCTCCTGTAACAAGCCTCATTATTAGATAACATGGCTTCAGTTTCTTTCCATTGCTCTTACCATATATGTTTGTGTAATCATTGTGTATATTATTTTACTGGTTCTGATTGCATCACTCTGTATCATCTCCCATATTTCCCAGTTTTCTTCAAATTCTTAGTATTTGTCATTTCTTATGCCTTAGTAATATTTCATTGCATTTTTATTCTACAATTTCTTTAGCTGATCCCCAGTTAATGGGTACTGATTTAGTTCTTTCTTGCCATAAAAAGGAGTGCTGTGAATATTTTGGTACATATAGCTCTTTTCCCCTGTTTTTTTTTTTTTTACATTTTGGGGTATATGCCTACCAGTGGACTGTCTAGGTCAAATAGTGTGAGAATTTTATTCACTAATTTCCTTTTGGAACAATTCCACACTGCTTTCCAAAATGGATGGAATATTTCACAGCTCTTTTTAAACTGTTCATCAAAGTATACAATTAATCAAAGAGACAACTCGGAAAAGGTTTTTTAAATGTCATTTTTATAGGATACCAGAATCCAAAAGCAAAACTGGAAGAAATAGATCCTTCCTACTAACTGAAATCAAAAACCAAGGCTAAAAACATCATGATGTCAACCTGAACCTTTTACAAGCCTGTCATGCTTCCAATGGAACCTTCCAATGCAACCTTCCAATGCCTTCAAGATCGCCTTTTTTCTCCTTCCAAAGTAACTTGAAAACAGGCTCCCAACTATTAAGATGTTCTTAATTTGTCAATAGAGAAGCTGCTAAATTGCTACCAGGAGCAAATGTATATAGAAATTACCAAGGATGCTCTGTAAACAATAAGGAAAATTACAGGAGAAAGGTGTATCAGCAATCTTGCACCAGTCTGCTTTGATTTTTCCAGCTTTAAAGCTGAATGACCATTCCAGGGGGTTGACAGAAAGGCTTTTTTTTTTAAGTAATCCAAAGTGATGAAGATGAGTCAGTGACCCTCTGCTTAGCCTCTACCTCTAGAACATATTTTAAGTCTGACTCGTTGGTAACATATCCTTTCCTGGCATTCACCCTCCCCGCTAAAAAATCTCTCTCCACCCCCTCCACTCTAACAAAATAGAAGAGGCTTGAAGATCTTAATTAGGATTTCACACCTATTACAAAGTGTTAATTGCTCAGTTGTCTATGCTCTGCACAGCCACAGTGGCTGCTGGTACTATTTTGTGTTAAAATGACTGCAAGGTAGAACTCCCTGAAGCCCAACCATGCAGGTTCTGGAGAAACTTCCCCCAGACAGTGGATCAAGGAGAGATTGCTTCTCAGACTTTGTCTTCCAAAGTTCTATCAGTTCCTCCTGGGCTACCTGTCAGGGCTGCTGGTTATGCAGGATCTCAGCTCTAAGTGGTAACCGGGCAAGCCAGGCTCTATGCAGGGTTCTTTTGTCTTGGAGAATGCTTCATTCTAGCAAACCCATCCCTTTGTTTCCTTCATGTGCCTTTCCCATCTCCTTCCAGCATGTATTTATGAGTGAGTCCTGCCAACGATTTGCTGTCCTAAGACTTCTCTTTTATTTCACGAACCTAACCAACCTGACTTTGAGCAACTCCATTAGCAAGATCTTTATTCTCATTTCATAGCATCAGACTCCCAAATAATTTTCATCAGACAGCCTGAGGAACTCCTTTTCTTGTACCATTTGCAAATGTCCTGGGAATGGAAAAAGCTGATTTAACAGCTTCTCTCTCTTTTCACAGACCACCTGAACAAAATATGCTCATTTACAGCTCCCAGACTTTGCTCATGCTGAATCTCCCACCTGGAGTGCTCTCCCCTATCTCCTTAGCCTACCCAGTGCTGCATCATTCAAGGCTCTCTTCAGATCCTGCTTTCCAGAAGTCTCCCCCACCATTCCACACTAAAACGCTTTCTCCCTTTTCTAAAATGAGTAGCACCAGTCACCTAAACTAGGAGACCTAGAACTGCATTTTATATGGCTCTGTATGGTCTTCTCTAGTCTTCTTTGGGTTTGTCTTCTCTACCCAACGTAGCTGTAAATTCCTCAGATATGGGCATCTTGTTTTATACTTCCTTTGTGATATAGGTACCCTAAAAAGTAGGTGCTCAATAAATATTTACGGAGTGACCAATTGACTTCAAATATTTAAATACATATCCCCTAAACACGTTTTATACACCTAACTCTGCCCATATGGAAATCTGTATATTTTTGTCTTATTGGGGATACTACTGATATCCATTATCAACAATACTTATTCAGATATATTCATGATTTAATCATGCATATTTTCATCAATGTTTATAATTCACATTTGAAGTTAAATATGACTTGAATACAATTTTCATTTTAGCTTTACAACCCTGGGAAGTAGGTAATATTATTATAATTATAGCATTATTATACCTATTTTAGAGATGGAGAAACTGAGGCTAGGAAATGGTAGAATCAGGACTCCACATAGGTCTTATAAATTTGAGTTTGTTGTTTAGATCAGGTAAAAGAGCATATCCACAGGACAGTAGTGACACAGAGGAAAGAGTAACACACTTCAAATCTAAGTGTCTGGATTCAAATCTTGGTACCACTTGCTACCTGTGTGAAAATGGAATTATATAACCTCAAACTGCCTTTCACAGGCAACTAGGTGGTACAATGGGTAGAGTACTGGGCCTGAAGTTGGGAAGACTCCTCTTCCTGAGTTCAAATCCAGGCTCTGACACTTGCTAGCTCTATGACCCTGGGCAAGGCACTCAGCCCCGTTTGCCTCTGTTTCCTCATCTGTAAAGGGAATGACAAATCCATTCCAGGATCTTTGCCAAGAAAACCTATAATGGAGTCATGAAGAGTTGGACATGACTGGGAGAAAAAGACTGAACTTCCTTTCTAACTCTATCTCTATAAGACTTCAAAGAAGAATAAAAATACCTACTAGCATATGTCCGATCTATTAACGGAACAAAGATCTAGAATTGAAAGGGACAAGCTGGTCTAACCCGCTTGTTTTAAAGCTGATGAAACTCAAGCCCCAGGAATTTAAATGATTTATTGAAGGTTACACAATAAGCGGGAGAGGGTAGATTTGAACTAAGATTGTGTGATTCCAAAGTCCACTATATACCATGCTGCTGCCTTTGATGGTGGCTCTGTAGCTTCATTCTGTGTCGCATGCATTATATCACATTTATTCTATTTTTGAAAAGTGTTAATAAAAAACAGATATCTAAGTTCTAGCTCCTTTTCCATATACTACTTCCATTATTTGCCAACATGAACATATATCATAAAATTCATTTCCTGTCTTGCAAAATATAAGTATTAGCTTTTACTAAATGGAGGAGTCTTATAGATAAATCACTTCAAATAAAACAATCTCCTCACCAAGGCCCTACCCTTCCATGACCTCTGTCTGCAACATTAGAAATGTGCATCCCATGCCTAGATTCTTCAGCTCTAATAAAAAAATCTTTTTTGCCTCATTTTACCAGCGTATAGGCCTTGATGCCCTTTTCCATCTACCTTTTCATAACGGTCCCCCTTTTCCAGCACCTCTTCCTGTGTTGTCTTCTCCCATTAAGAATGTAGACCTGCTAAGCGCAGACCCATGTCACACAGGAATCACTTAGTAAATGCTTCATTCATCCCTTCCTAGTGGCCAAATTTAAAATGTCATCCTCAGATATGGAAGATGACTGACTCCCTTCTATTTACTATTTAGTTTCAGTATAACAATAAGTGGTAGTGGTCTCTAACATGCAATTCATTCTTAGTTTTATAACCCATCCTGGATAGGTTTCTAAAATGAAGTACAACAGCAGTACAACAGCAGTACTTCAGAAGTACAACAGCAACAAAGTGCAACCCATTAATTAATGCTGAATTACAGTCTAAGTAGTGGGCAAGTACAAGGGTGATTCCTCCTAATACCAGATGAGTCTATCACTGCTTCCTATTATGGAAAGACATTCCAAAGGAATTATAGAGATTTGCCCCTTGCAACAAAGGTCCCAGGAGTGTGAGCTGCTGTAACAAGCACAACACAGTAATCTTAAAGGTGTTAGCATCAGCTGTGGGTTGTTTTGTTTTGTTTTCACAAAAACTGACCTGGCTCTCTCCAATATCAGATGGAGTGGTTATAAAAACAATTTCACATTTATATGTATTTCTGAATCACACTTTCAAAAAAGGTCCTGAAGAGCTGGTGTATGGAAATTACTGCTCTCCTAGCACTCAACCACTTCTGGAGTAAATGACGGCATCAACATTATTTATTGAGTTCTAATAATGTACTAGAAATTTAAGTAGGAAATAATCTGAATTCTGACAGTCAGGATGCTGTGTGAGTCCAGGGATTGTAGAACCAGGAGCAAGTTCAAGATCACTGGTAGGGGTGGGGAGGAGTTTCTTGTTTGTTTGTTCTTTTTAATGAGTCACCCTTTTCCAAGTAACTATATTTGGAGAAATCCATAAAGTAAAGAGAAGCACAGAATCCCAATCTGTCCTTGTAATTGCAATAAATTGTGCATAAATATTCCAAACTGGTGTTCCTTAATAAGCAGACAGACTTTTATATTTTAAATGATTCATCTATAAGAATGCTCCACCGTAAACTTTATTTGCTGGGTCACCTACCGACAACAATGATTCATAGATACATTATCATTTATACCTAGAAGCAACCTTAGAGAGTCAGTCTGGTGTACTTGAAACAAGACTAGAGTAGGGATTAGAAGACTAGAGTTCTAGTGCTGGATTCATCATTTTTGAGCCATTTGACATTGGTCAAATTATCAGATCATAGCATTTAGAGTTGGAAAGAACCTTAGATATCCTCTAGTAGACTTCCCTTCTAAGAACCCTTGCTTATGATTAATGAGTTTCAATATGGTAGCCCTGAGGACCAAAATGAAATACTTCGTCTAAGGTAGCTCAACAATGGCAGAACCTGGGCTAAAATTTCTAGGTATTCCTTGCCCTGTGATCTTTTTTTTTTATTTCTTTTCAAATTTAATTTTTTTGGTTATATTTTAAGTTCCAAACTATTTCCCTCTCTTCCCAACCCACATCAGAGAAGGTCACCATTTGACATAAATACACACACATGTATAAAACCATATCACAAATAGTTCTATTTTCCTGTTCTTTGCTACCACAAAGAGAGCTGCTATAAATACTTTTAGAACATATAGATTCTTTTCCTTTTTTCCAGATCACCTTGGGAAACGCATCTAATAATAATATTGCTGGGTCAAAGGGTATGTAATTTTTTATACTGTGTATTATTTATATTATTGAATTTATATATTAATAACTATTTGGGCAAAATTCCAGATTGCTTTCCAAAATGGTTAGATCAGTTCACCATTTCACCAACCGTGTATGTATCCCAAATTTTCTACATTCCATCCAACATTTGCCATTTTTCTCGTCTGTCATTTTAGACAATATGATAGGTGTGAGATGCTATCGCAAAGTTGTTTTAATTTGCATTTCTCTAATCAAGAAAGACAGAATATTTTTTATATAACTATTTTTGGCTTTGAGTTCTTCATCCTTTGGCCATTTTGACCAATTGAGGGATGAATCATATTCTTACAAATTTGACAAAGTTCTCTATGTATTTGAGATATGACCTTATCTGAGAAACTGTCTATAAATTCCACCCCCCCCCCAATTTTCTGTTTTGCTGCTAATCTTGACTACACTGGCTTTATTTACACAAAACCTTTTTAACTTAATGTAATCAAAATTATCCATTTGACCTTGCACAATGCTCTTTATGTCTTGTTTGTTAATAAATTCTTCTGTCCATAAGTTTGATAAGTAATATATTCAATGTTCTTCTAATTTACTTAAGATATCTCCCTTTATATCTAGTTAATGTATCCATTTTGACTTTATCTTGATAAATCATGTAAGATATTGGTCTACACTCAATTTCCAATTTTCCTGACAATATTTGTCAAATAATAAGTTATTATCTCTAAAGCTTAAATCTTTACATTTGTCAGACATAAGGTTATCATAATCATTTACTATTATGTATTATATGTTTACTCTGTTCCACAGATACACCTTGCTATTTCTTAGCCAGTAAAAGATAGTCTTGATAATTACTACCTTATAATTTAATTTAAGATTTGGTACAACTTATTCTTTTTTCCTTTGCATTTTTTTCATCAATTTCTTTGATTATTCTTGAGCTTTTGTTCTTCCAAATGAATTTCATCATATTTTCAAGTTCAATAAAATATCTTTTTCATAATTTAATTAGATTAGATATTAATTTAATTAGATTAGATAATTATTCCAATCCAATAATTGGATTGGAATAATTACTTATTCCAATTGGATTGGAATAAGTAGATCAGTTTAGGTAGAATTATCATTTTTATTTTATTGGTTCAATCAACTCATGAACAATTACTATTTCTCCAATCATTTAGATTTGACTTTATTTGCATAAAAAGTGTTTTATAATTATATTTATATAATCTTGGCAGGTAACTTATGCTGTCTATAGTTATTTTAAATGAGATATCTCTTACTTTCTCTTCTTGCAGGATTTTGTTGGTGATACATAGAAGAGCTGATAATTTATAAGGGTTTATTTTATATCCTGCTACTTTGCTAAAATTATTAATTGCTTCAACTATCTTTTTATTTGAACATCTAAGATTTTCCAAATATATCATCATATTGTCTGCACAAAGAGGTAGCTTTATTACCTCATTGCCCATTCTCATTCCTTCAACTTCCTTTTCTTTTCTTACTGCAATTGCTAGCATTTCTAATACAGTATCAAATAATCTTGGTCATAATGGGCATCTTTCTTCCACTCCTGATCTTACTGAGAAAATTTCTAGTTTATCCTCATTATAAATAATGCTTGCTAATGATATTAGGTAGATACATTTTAAGGAAAAATACATTTATACCTATGCTTTCAAGTGTTTTTTAAAATAAGAATGAGTGTGTATTTTGTCAAAAACTTTTTCTTTATTAATGTAATTATATGATTTTTATTACTTTTTGGTCACACTGTATAATATATTGTTGTATGATACATTGTTGTAGTTTTCTAGCTAATATTCTATTTAGGATTTTTGCATCGATATTTATTAGTGAAATTGATCTATCATTTTCTTTCTCTGTTTTTGGTCCTCCTTTTCTAGGTATCAGCATTGTATTTTTTCATAAGAGAAGTTGGGTGGGATTCCTACTTTGCCTATTATTCCAAACAATTTATTTAATATTAGAATTAATTGATCTTTAAATATTTGATAGAATTCACTTGTAAATTCATCTGGTCCTTATACATTTCTTTCTTAGAAAGCTCGTTGATAGCCTATTCAATTTCTTTTGCTAAATAGGTATATTTCAATATCCCATTTCCTTTTCTGTTAATCTAGGTAATTTACATTTTTGTAAGTATTCTTCTATTTTACTTAGATTATTAAATTTATTGACATATAATTGGGCAAGATAATCCCTAATGACTGCTTTGATTTTATCTTTATTAGTGGCCTATTCAACCTTTTCATTTTTTATACTAGTGATTTGGTTTTCTTCTCTTTTTTAATCATTTTAACCAATTATTTTTTACGGTTATTATAATTATTTTATTTTTTCCATAAAATGGAAGCCCAGTTTTATTTATGACTTCAATAGTTTTCTTATGTTCAATTGTATTCATCTTACCTTTAATTTTTAGGATTTCCAATTTGGTATTTCATTGGGGATTTTTAATTTGGTCTTTTCCTATTTTTTAAATTGCATATAGAATTCATTAGTTTGTTCTTTTTTTGAGGTAAGCCTCTAGACATAAACCATTTCCTCTGATCACTGCTTTTGCTACATCTCCTAGGTCTTGGTATGTCGGTCCATCATTGCCTTTAATAAAAGTAACTATTGATTTCACTGTCTTCTGAACTTGAACCCAGATTTTCTCTATCACCATAGTAGCTCTCTATTGTCATGTTCTTCCTCTATTGCTTACTCATTTTTAATGAGGTATTTCTTGGCTATTAACTTTGTATTAGAGTCAGGCTCTATACCTAAGGTGTGGGGGATAATGCCTCAAGCTTCAGGTTTTTCATGCTTTTGTTTTCTGAACTCTATTTAGTGATCTGACTTCATATACCCTTCTCTGACTCTGAGCCATGACCAGGGCTTCCAACAATGTTTTCAATACAAATGCTCTTACTCTCTGTGGTTCCTACCATGACAGCAAGCTTCAGCTCATCCTTCTGCCCTGGAACCATTCCCTTGTGAGTGCCCACTGACAGCAAATTCCCTCCCCCTCTGTGACTGTACTCACTGGCATATACTCCTTCCTCCTCACTCACAGCTATAGCCTGGGACCGTGTCCAGTGCCAGTGAAAGGCCCTGAAATTTTCCCCTGATCATCTACCTGACCCTACACTGTCCATGGGGGTGAAAGTTCCTAAAGCTGAGGCTGTTGCCAGCACAGCTGCCCCTATGACCTGTTTTTTGATTCAGCGGTATCTGACTAGAGGTGTCTACATTTCAAGTAGATCACATCACCACCACCTCAGGAGGTCAAGTTTTTCTTAAAGTCTTCCCAAGTTGTCTTAGGCTGGATAACTGTTTACTCAGACTTTTAACTATTTCTGGGCCGCTAACATTCACTTTAGGGCTTTGTTTTAAACTGTTTGTGGAAATTCAGGAGAGCTAGGCAATTTTCTGACATCTTCCCAGAGTCCTCCTGTGATCTTTCTGCAATCCTGTGCTGCCTCCTAAGGGTCTGTAACAGGATTTTATAATAAACTAGTTTTTATTTCAGTGGATTTTTCTCTTCATAAACCTACTATTCAGGATTTAAAGCATTAGAAAAGCAGATTCTATTGAAGGGAAGGAGAAGACTGCATGTTGGTGGAGTTTTGAATTGGACCACCATTCTAGAAAACTTCTATAAAAGATACTGAGGTATAGGAACTGTCAGACCCAATGACACATTTATGAGGCACATACTCTAATAAAGTAAAAGGCAAAGAGAAAGATCCCCTATATACAAAAATATTTTTAGCAATACATTTTGTAGTAGTAAAAAATTGGGAAATTTTGGAACCCATCAACTGAGAAATGATTGAACAAATTTTGGCATATGGATGTAATGGAGTATTACTGAAATATAAGAAATTACAAATATGATGAATTCAGAGAAATTTAAGAAGACTTGTCAGCTTATGCAGAATGAAATAAACAGGATAAAAATGCACATGATGCATTTTTGCGTCATGATCATGACTAGAGTAATGTAAAGGAAATAATACCGAAAAACTTCAGAACTCCAATCAACGCAGGAATTCAGAGATCTAATAGCAAAGTATGACTCTTTTTCTTAGGGCTTTTGGACAACAGATCTAAAGTGAAGACCACATTTTTAGATAAGTGAAATACTTTGATTTTCAAATTTTGATAGCACCTACTTGTTATAAGAAAAGATTCTTTGAAAGAAGAAATAAATTTGAAGCAACATGACAAAAAAACAAAAAGCAAGAAAAAAGCATCAACTAATCATTTTTAAAAAGAAAAAAAGAGTTTCAACCCTATTCAGTTGGACATATGAGACTTTGAAAGGGATAATGGACAGAAAGATGGTAGTAAGTATTTGTGGACCCATCTTGTCATCTACCATCAGTACCCTTAGATAATGTTGACTCTACCTTTGATCTGTGCACTCAATTTCGCCTCAGACTACCTTCATAGAAATCAATATATCTGTGTTTTGTTAAACACAAGTTGGGGCAGCAGGTGAAGAAAGACTTATTTATATCCATGAAATGACCACAGCTCTAGCAAAAAAAAATCTTTCTCCCAAAGTAGGAAGGGGATACTATTGTTGTAAGTGATCAAAGTCATCATGATGGGATGAGTGTTTTCTCTTAAAGCAAACAGTGAGCTAATATTTATTTTCCAGTTTAGATAAAGTCTACTTTCTGTCAAGAGGAAAGGGAATGAATTGTTTTCCCATAATGGTGTTTTCTTTTCAATCAATTTCCCTTCAAGCTTGATTTAAGAAGGTTCCATGTTAGAACCTCAGGCAAATGGATGAAATCTAGGACAGTTCCCCATCAAAGGTGAAAATTATGAGAAGGGCAAACCTGCAGAGTTCAATATAAATGCCAGTACTGTTTTCTCCTCTTCCCGCTGTCTCTCAGTCTCTCTCCCCTTCCTTCTTGTCAAGTAGATACCTCTGCAGCATTAAAAAAGACTCAGAGGGTGGTCTAGTAATGAAAGAACTGAAATAGGTCAGAAAATAGTAGCACTAGGCATGAATATAAGGAAACCCTATAGGACAAAAAGTACCCCTAACTAAAGTGATAAATTTCACACAGAAATGTCAATGACTCATAGTATAAGCCAAAGGTTGAAAATGGATGTCTGGGTGTCTCCCACAATAAAATCTAATATACTGCTCTATGAAGTAAAAAAATGGAGTTGGAGGGTTAGTTTAAGTACTAAGTTCAGTAGTGACAACTGATCTTTTCAAAAGATGGCTTTCAATAGAACATACTGAAAATCCACAAATGCACAGCATCATCATTCATACATCTATGGAAATTGAATATCTATGCTGAGCTCTTGTTTATCAAATGTCCAAAACATGGTTCTGCCATTAAGAGGACCATGTTGATCCAGGAAAAGATAGAACTTACTGAAGGATATCAGCACTCAGAATGTCCACAATTCTGAAGTCCTAGTACTTTTTAAGTTTTTTCTCAACTTTTAGTAATGTAGAAAAGGAAAAAAATCTGAGAAAGATAGGTGGATAGATTGTGGGCTTTATTTTATTTATTTATTTGCACATTGGGAAGCTCTAAATGGGGATCATGGAGATATGGTTATCCAGAAAAGAGAGAGAGAAATGAATGAGAAAGCAAAGGAAAAAATAGTCAGTGAGAAAAAATGAGGAAAGAAGTTTTCCAAATCTGTATATTAAGTCATGATTCCTCACCTGTACTTCAGGACTGTAGGATATTTAGAATATACGATGTTTCCATTTAAGTAAATTCCAGCATAATATATAATACCTTTTTATTCATTCTGAACTTTCTATTGTCTCATGTTCATTATCCTGAATAGCAGTGTCATTGTACAAGAGTATAGAAACAGAATTTGGAAGTGATTGGACTGATTGTGTTCTATAATGCATAGTTTATTTTTTAAATTATTTATTCTGAATTTAACAAATAGTAAATAAAATGAAAATTTCCATATGCATAATAGAATAGGAAAAGAGGATTGACTATGAAACTTTAAATCTCCATTAAGTTCAACTTATTCTTTTTTAAGCTGATAAATTCAATATGTAACTTTCAAAGTGGTCCAACTTGCTTGTGACTCATGGACTTCCTTCAGTTTTTTTTTTAAATAGCAAATGGTCTTAAAATTCCTTTTTCTTTTTTTTCTTATTTTTGGAGGGAGAGGGTTAGCAGAATCAAAATAACTACTAAAACCATAGTTTCTAATGATTTACCTCTTCCTCAAAGTAGAATACGGAGAAAATCTGGTTAAATATTTTCCATTTAGCTGTAGTTTTTATTATTCATTTTTAGTTTTTTTGTTTGTTTTTCATGTACTTTATTTAGTTAACAGGCTTGGGGAATAGATACATTCCAGACAAGGCATTAATTATATTGAGGTTTGTCTCCTACCTAAAAGTCAATAAAAATTTTAATATCACGGTATTTTCACTAACATTTGTCTTGTCACCTCCATGAAAACTTGATGTGTTGCTGTGTTCATATGAGTTCGATGTGATATGAATATCTTTCCTCCATTATTCCTTTGCTCTGAATAGAAATCCATTCAGGGCAATGGTGAATTTTATAAACAGATAGATGTATCATTGTTGTTCAGTTATTTCAGTCATGTCTGACTCTTCTTGGCAAAGTTACTGGAGTGGTTTTCATTTCCTTCTCTAACTCATTTTCCAGTTGAGGAAACTGAGGCAAGCAGAGTTAAGTGACTTGCCCAGGGTCACAAAGTCAGTGTTTGAAGCCAGATTTGAACTCAGGAAGCTGAGTTTTCCCAACTCCTGACATTCTATCTGCTGCACCACTTAGCTGTCCTATTCCATGGACCTGGCTGTCTACCCTCCATTCTTAGAGGGATCTCCACATTCACCTATGTCTAATGGAACCTCACAGCACAACTCAGGTGCCCCTTTGGCATAAGCTCTTTTGTGATTTCATCCTCCCCATCCCAAACTCCAGTTGTTAGTATTTTCTGCAAGCCTCTAACAAATGACATTGGATTGACTTGTGTAGCTGTTTCCCTATCCCATCCAGGACTACCTTTTTTCCCTGTTTTTATTTGTAGTGTCCTGCATAGCCCTTCCACAGAGCAGATAGTTAATAAATGCTTATTGAATTGAATGTTAGATACTCAAGACAAATAATAGTAGTATTAATAAAATAGCCCCTCCCAATTAAACTGATCATTAGCTCAAACAATCATTCTTCCTTGTCTTTCCATATACATGCCCCATAGATAGGTATCCCGGGTTTGTGGCAGCTGCATGTGTTTATATGGCTTATGTTACACTCCTCTTTTTTTCCTCCAACAAACTAGTACTAAATATCCATTTAGCTCCACATACAAAATGTGGCAATAATGGTTGCAACATGGCAGCCTTACAACTAAGCAGAAGGATTATCCATCTACTAGATTATACCCAGAAGGTAGAATGTGAATGATATAACATTAAGAATGGTCCTGGTGATGGAAAATATTCTTACCTCATTAAAGGGCACTTTTGGCAGGGAGAGATATACAACATGTCTCTATTTTCTTGGAAGATGCAAGGTAAAAAGCGATGGTTTCCAAATCATTCAAACACAATAAACTATTCCCTCTGCCATACTGACTTTGGGATGTTGGATTAGAACTGGAACTAGTTCAAGGACATCGGTCCAGAACATATAAGCACCACATAGCCCATATGTTCAAATCTTCTTCCTTCATTTCAAGCATTTTACATTTGTTTCACTGTTTCACTGAAGGAGCAACGTACTAAGACATAACTTGCTTTTGATGATTCTAATCTTGGCCTCAGAGAAGGAATTACAGAGCCATATATTTTTCTTTCATTTTATACAGATATATAGTTGTACATGTCTCTGTAGAGAAATGAACTAAAGGATTTAGTCTGAATAATGAACTATTGTCAATTTAAATATCATCACAAATGCTACCCATTTAAACAGAAAAGAATGACACCAAGAGTATTTCTTTATTATATTTAATAAGGAACCCAAAACAAACAAAAAGGCTAGGAAAATAAATTTAAGCTCCCAAGAATAACATCTAAGAAAGATTATTCCCTTAAAATTTTTGCAGGTTCAGTTCAGTTCCATCTGATATCTATTGATATTAGTGACAGAATTCCTTAACGTAGTATACAATCAAAGTGCTTATCAAAGATGTAAAGCTGGAAGGAACCCAAGAGGCCCACTATCCTGAAATCACAGATAAGAAAAGTGAGGTCCAGATTGATTAAAGAATTTGACTTGCCTAGGGTCACATAGGTAGTAAATGTCTATGACAGGATTCGAACACAGATCTTTATGACTTTCACTTTATATAGTATGCAATTGTAGATTCCAATTTACAACTGAACAACTTTATTAGGCACTATCTATGAGAAAGGCACCAGGCCATTTCTCTATTGAATTATACATAAACACACACACACACACACACATACCACACACACAGACATGTAAAACTAGATATGTTTACTATATATCTATATACCTATATACATCTTTGTGTATTGATATTATATATATATATATATATATACATACATGTATATATATATATATATATATATATATATACATACATGTATATATATATATATATATATATACATACATGTACGTATATATTATTTTGTTGAAGGTACTACTAACTTTCCAGTCACTCAGATAAGCCATCTGACTGCCATTCTTAACTCCTCATTCCCATTCACTATACATAGCCAATTAATTGACAGTGTCATATCTGCTTCCATAACATCTTTCAAATTTCTCACCTTTTCTCCACTCACCCAGCCACCACTCTAGTTCAAGCTCTTATCACCTCTCACCTGAACCACTGAATAACCTAGTTCTTGCTTCACTCCAATCTGTCTTCCACACAGCTGCAAAGCGATTTTTCTCATGTTCAGGACTATGCTGCCCCACTCCCATCCTACTCAGGAAGCCCCATTGACTCCATAGGATCAATTAAAAATTATTTTCTTTGGTATCTAAAATGTTTCATAACCATCTAATTCTACCTTTCAAACTGTCATTTATGTTACTCCCCTCTACATTGCTATGATCCAGTGGTACTCCCCTCCTTGTTGCTAAACACAATCCTCCATCTGAGAGGCGCCATGTTGTAGTATAGAGTGCTAGACTTGGCATCAGGATGACCTCAGCTCAAATACGGCATCTTTACTACTTGTGTGACCTGATCTTGAGGACAAGGCCCTTAACCTTTTTTGGCTTCTATTTCCTTATCTGAAAAGTGGAGGGGGTTGGGGGCAATAAATGTGAGGACCTTAATGATTCCTTCCATCTCTAAATCTAAGATTCTATGAACCCGCATCTCTGCTTTTTGTACTGATGATCTGCCATACCTAGAATGTTTTCCCTCCTCACCTCAATTTTGTAGAATTTCTGGTTTCTTATAAGATTCAGTCAAAGTATCATGTTTCCTTGTCTCCCTAAGTGTTAGTGACTATCACTCAAAGATTATTTTGTTTGCATGTATGTATCCATGTATGCATTATACACATACATGTATATATAATATTGTTTTGTATGTATATGCATGACACACATGTAAGTATACATACATATATGCATGGATGTGTATTATATGTAATATGTGTGTATATGTATGTGTATCTATACATACAAATATGCACATATATACATACACACATATTATCTCTCCATTTAGAACTCCCTGAAGGCTTGCATTTCTTTCACTGTATTTACAGTGCCTTGCTTGGAGTAGGTGCTTAATAAATACTTGTTGATCAATTAATTTCATAATCTCCTCTAATTATGCCTGCCAGAGGCGACATTTGTTTTTCAGGGTAGCCACAAACTCATATTCAGTATAAAAGTCAGGTAAAATTGAATACTGCCAACCACAATCACACCTACACAGAGTTTTCAGAGGCATAGTTGAGTTTGCCCAAATCCCAACTTATTTAAATACCTACTAATTAGAAACTGTTTTGGAAAATTAGAGTCTTCCAATCAGAACTCTGAAATATAATACCAGCATCCTACTTCCTGAAGCAGGGGAGTAAAAGGTTCAGACATGATGACTAATAAAGGTTTTAATTAGTTCATGATGGCAAGGAATAGAAGGCTGATATGAATGCATTTTGTATTTAAAGCTACAGGATTTCAGCCTTGTTCTTTAATCCTGGAAATTACGTGCACCAAGATGTATTGCTAGGCTTAAGTGACAAAAAATAATCATAAAACCCACAAAATCTACATTTTTAAACTGTTTCCATTGTCTTCTTTATTACCATCTATTTACTAATCTAACATAAATGTGAGCTTAATGTTGAATGATAACGTAAAAAAGCATACAATCACATCAGAAATACATAATTTCTCTGTGGTTTCCTGAGTATGGGAACTCCCAGTGGGTTTCTTTAACATGACAGCAATACTTAATAAAAAGTTCAAGTGTAATCATTTCTATAGTGTCAAATCCTTGGCAGATTGGGCATCTGTGTGTAGCGGAGGTAGGGACAAAGGATCATATCCACTACCCAGGCAAGGTCCATAGCAGTTGCAACATTAGTTAAGCAAAGGTTAATGGGCACTTAGCATTGAAATGTTCCCATATTCTCATCTTAATTCTGTCATTACTCATACAAAGGTCCAACAAAAGGAACAGTGACAGAGATATTGACACTGGCAGAGAGAAAGAATTGGAGTATGATTGTTAAAAGAATCCTTGAAAGGTTGGATTCTTCATCCCTTTGGCTTCATTAAGTCATCTCAGAGAGATGAGATGTTATCTTGCTTTTAAAGACTTCTAAAGAAATGAACCACACACACACAGACACACACACACAAACACACACACACACAAACACACTCATACACACACCTATCTACCAATTCTGATTAGTAAGTGTTCTGAAGCTTAAGGTCTGAAATGGTTTCTTGGAAGCAGTTAAATGACTAGTTTTAGCTCCCAAAGCCAGTATGCATCAGAGCCAAGATTTGAATACCTATTTTCCAAGGCCAGCTTTCTATACACCACGTCAATAATGCCAAACATAAGACTCCTGCATGTATCATGAATAAGATTAAAATGTAATTTTTTTCTTAAAAATAAATAAAAATACAATAAAAGACGGGTAACATTAACATGTGGTTTTCTAAGTTAATATGTGACCCACAGGGATTGTTATGCCCAGGTTAGTGGTTCCCATTTCTTTACAAATTTAACATTGGATTGCACTACTGTACTATTGGATGCCACTTATTAGTTGTAATATAGGCCCAACGTTTAAAAAATGTTTCAGTTACAAGGTATTTATATACTTTACCTCATTTGATCTACTTACTAATCCTATAAGCATTATTTAAGCCATTTTAAAGATGTTAACCAAAGTTCAAAGAAATTGATTAATTTGCCCATTTACACAGCTATGAACTAGCAGAGTGGGATTCAGTCAATAAATAACAGTCAAACAATAAACATTGAATAAGTGCCTACTATGTGCTAGGCACTGCGTTAAGTGCTGGGCTCAAGTCCAGATCTGATCTTTTCTAGTTCAGTGTTGTTCTACTTCATCACCTATAGTGCCTTTCTAGTACAAATATACTTTATTACAGTAACTCTTAATCTTTTTGTGTCATATACCTCTTCTGATAATCTGATGAAGGCTGTGGACCCTTTCTCAGAATTAAGGTTTTAAATATGTAAAATATAACACACAAAATTACAAAGGAACCTAAAAATAATAATCAAAATATTTTTTAAAATATATTTCTTGGCCCCAGGTCATTGAGTTCATGTTTTGAACAATCTAGGTTTCTTTATCCTTCCGTTAGAAGGAGCTTTTCTCATGCCACCACCACTAACACTTTTCAATTTAATAGCATTTTCATTTCGGAAGCATTTTGACATCTATTATAAATATTAGGGCTCTTTTACGAAAAATGGTGACATCTAGGACTACTAATGATTCAGACTTGAAGAACTTAGAATGATATAGATGGTAATCCCAACATTTTTGCCCATCTTATTTAAGTATGTCTCATTAATTCTTCACAGAAGGTCTTGCTAACTTGTTGTGGGGCTCTCCTCTAATCTTCTTCCTAAGGTATGGAACATTGAATTTGATATCCAAAATAAGTGCAAATTAGGAGAATTATACTGAGAATACAGTATGAAAAATGCTTTATAATATCAGGGGTTGTTTTGCTTTTGTGACAGAGCTGAGTAGTGGTATTTAAACATAAATTGATATTTAACATGCGTTTTCAAAGGCTAAGCTTAAGTGAATTATTATTTTGATGCAACACATTCATCAAATAAGATATGTCTTCAATAACACTATGTTTTTAGAGTTAAATTTAGTATGTGTGTTTTGGACCATCCCTCTATGAGAGGAATTTATTACTGAAATAAGATAAAGACCTTATTCAAATGTTAAGGTAGACCCATGTCATAAACTCCAAGTAAAGTATTATTTAGAAAATTCTATATTACCTGAAATGTTTTGGAAATGGGATATTTTCATGAATTATATACATATATATAGCATATGAAATATCATTTAAAAAATAAATTCAGTCAGTGCTAAAACTACATTTTAGTGCTTTCACAGATTTTTTATTTCATATATGTAATTCCTATAATGATATTGACCATAACTCATCCATTCTTTTCCATCCTGCCTGATTCTTGACCATACACTCCCATAAGTCCTTCACAGAATGTCCAACTAACTTTTTGGGGGGTTCTTTCCTTAGTTGTCTTGACAACCTATGAAATGTTAAATTTAAAATATACAAAAGAAAAATCATTGTGTGTTGTAGAGATTCACAATGTTACATTCTGATCTCTTTCTGATATTTATAAGGGGAAGAAGCATGAATGTTGTTAAGTTCATTAAGATTAAAAGGAAATTTTCTTTTTTAAAGACAATGTCTGAAAATCAAGAGAGCTCACAGGATCACTAATGATCCCTCATTCTCACCATATCCCCATCCCCAAATTAAAGTTTAAATTAATTTTTTTTAACAATTTAAACATATTCTTGAAGTGCTTCAAATACTATTTTGAATATCAGCAATTAGTGCATTATAGATGTGCAGAAGTGGAAGCTGATATAGAGTTTACAATGGGCAGAAAACTGGATAAGAGAAAGTTTGTTATTGAGGTTCTTACAGCAGGTCTTAGAATTTGTACAGGGCACTACTGAAGGTTACTTTAAAAGAAACATTTTTAGCCATCAAATCCAGCAGAGAGCACAAGGGCTCAAATTAGGTGGGAATTTATAGGCTTCAAATTCAAGTACCCTTCCCCCCTTTTTTAAAAGTGAGAATGAGAAAGAAAGGGCTGAGAAATTCCCATGGTTTGGCTATTACATTAAGGAGACTGACTTTCATGATAGGAGCACATGTCTAATGAAGGCGGGTTTCATCATTTTCTGGTTGCCTATGGAATGTCTCAGATGTTCTGAGAGCAATAGGATATCCTGATCTATAAATACATATGGATGTATAGTGTGTGTGTGTGTGTGCATGTAAGTGTGTGTGTGTGTGAGAGAGAGATGGAGAGAGACAGAGAGAGAAGGAAGGAGAGAGAGAGAGAGAGAGAGAGAGAGAGAGAGAGAGAGAGAAAGACAGCATATAAGGTCCTTGGTGGGGAGTGTGGCCACTAGCCAACTATTGGGATGAAGAAAGGTTTTATACACAAGGGGCACTTGAATTGAATCTTGAAGAAAAAATAAGGCATTCTATATTCAGGTATAGGGGCTGGTCAGCGCCAATGCGGAGAAATTGGAAATGGCACATTATGGATGAGGAGCAGTAAGAGGGCTAGTTTTTCTATACAGTGGAGAACGCAATGGGGACAAACACGTAAATCAAGCTGCAAAGGTAGGTAGGTTGGCAGGAGTCCTGTGCTCTCCCACTTCCTTCTCATCTCACCAGGACACCTTCCTGGTCCTCATCTCTGAAATAACACAAAACCCATCCTTCTCTTTTCCTTCTCCCAGACTCTTTTATATTGTTTTTCAAAAGCAGAGATGAGAAAAGCCTAGAAATAGCCTGTGTATTGAGCTCTTGTTGTCTTACAGTACTAATTTGGCTTCATTTTCTAGACCAATTGCACAACTCTAAAGCTATTTTAGTTTCAATGTTTCAGACAAGTTCTAATTTCAGGCATTACCTTATGCTTTGCTCTACACGGTCCCCACCCCCCTCAACCCCGTGAAACTTCACTACCAATTCTTAACAGACTCCACAGTCATTCATTTCTTGTCCAGTACTCTTTGGCTGAACCTTAACTTTGTAAATTCCAAATGTACTCTGATCTCAAATGATGTGAATAGTGATGTAATGGTTAATAGTATAGATATATTTTTTGCCATATTCCCTTATTTAAAATATATATTTTAGGTAACACCTTATCATTTAAAATCACTGCCATACTACAGTTTTGTGATATTGCATTTGTGCCTGGGCTTACTTCCATTACCATGATCTAACCACAAAAATCCTTCTTCATCGACATTGGAGAACCTGTATTGAGAGTTAGAAGAGGCCTTGGATTACCATCTCATCTGAACTCCTCACTGTAGAAATGAGGCTGCTAACAAAGGATTTGCCCAAGGTTACATTCACAGTAAGTGGCAGTTATAATTTGTCCCCAATTCATTGAGTTTCCAACCTTCAGTAGGGTTGGCCCTCAAGAAAAACAGGCATTTTGACAAATCACTTACCATCAAAAAGTACTTCATGGGGGCAGCAAGGTGGTACAATGGATAAGAGCACCAGCCCTAGAATCAGGAACACGAGTTCAAATGTGGCCTCACGCATTTATTAGTTGTGTGTCCCTGGCTAAGTACCTTAACCCCAACTACCTCCCAAAAAAGAGGGGAAAAAGTACTGAGTTCTTTTTAACTAATGTTTTCTGGAAAAGGTCATGCTTCAAGGTGAAGATACCATTGTAGACATGAAAAGGACAGTGGTGATATTACATGGCAAGAGTGGCTTTTCTTTCCTGGCTTGTCTGCTTCCAGTTTAGACCTCAGTATCATCAAGGGCCATGAAATAGGAAATTTCCTCACTCCTCAGAGTAGACTCCATGGCCCTTTTCCCTGACCTGTCCCATTCTTCTTTAGAGGAGTTAGCCATTTTGAAGGAGGGGGAGGAGAATTCAAAGCATTTTGCTTTCCATCCAGAACTGAGTTTATAGTTGTCTTATTTCTTCTGGCACCTCCTTAAGTAATAAACTCTAAACTGTTAAAGCTTTGCTCCCCAGCATTTCTTGAAACCTGAATTGCATTTTAATCTTTGCGAAGTACTTTGTAGTATGGTTTTAATACCAGTCATTTGTTCTGTCTCAGCTTTCAGTTTTTGTTTTTATGGGGTTTTTTTACATTTCATAATCATGTCAAAAGAAGAATACTGGTTGTAAAAGGCAGAACAATGTAGAAAGCAGCCATTTCAAAAAATAAGCAGTATTATATTAATGCAAGTGGCATTTTAATACACAGGGGTCCTCCTACTGACCCCTCAACATCCTCCATATCCACAATACTAAAATGAAAAGGAGCTTAGAGGATGTTAGATTTAGAGGAGGGTGGGATAATGGATTTATGGGAGTCAGAAAGAATTGGGTTTAAGTCTTATCTCCAATGTAGTTCTTTCTTCGTACTCAAAGAGGGTCAATGACATCACGCTCCTGGGGTTAAGGTGCAATGTGTTCCACTATGGCTAATCAGTCCAGTATGAGCTCAGAAGGCTCTAGCACAGGTCAGGCACAAATAATCCATGTGAAGGTTTGGAATGGAAATGTCTCTATATTTGTGCATCTCAATTTCCCATGATTCTGCTTTGCTCATGGAGTACAGAGCTTTTGATGCAGGCATGTTCTGTTGTGAAGTCTGGGGACAGCATCTCCCATGTCTCCCATAGATATTTTATGAACTTCAGTGGCTTATCTCTAACACTTCCACTAGCTATGTGAGCTTGAGCAAGTGACTTAATCTTGATGTTCTCCATGTCACGCTTTTTTTTTCTTTTAATCTTTGAAAGGTGAGTATTGGATTCCATGACCTCAAAGGTCATTTCTGGCTTGAAATCTGTGATCCTCTGTATTAAAATGATTTAACTGAGATCCAGAGACATTATGACTTTTGCAAGTGCACATAATTAGTAAGAGCTGAGATTTCAGCTCAGATTCTCTAACTTTGAACCCTAGAGTCTTTCCCAGTACACTGAGCTGTCCTCTTAAGTTCTAAATACATTCATCTGAGATGGTGTGGAAGAAGGCACTGGAGTCTTGGAGAGAGGTATTCCTATCCAGCCAAGTAGATGTCATTCAAACAGCAAACATTTTTAAATACCTACTCTGTACCAGACATACAGAATTTTCAAGCCCTCAAGTCAGATGTAAACCTGGTTCTCCACGAATCACCAAAGCACTTTGCAAAGGGACCCACAGCATGCCCATTAGGAAATAAAAGAAATTTAAAATGACACTGAAGGGCAAATGCAGGAGACATAAGAATGCTGAGGAGAGACAGCTTGGGCATCTCAACCTCAAAATTCCTTGCTGGAGACACTTGGTCTGTGCACAAGGAATTATAGTGGCCTATGTGTTGCTTGCTCCAGGTCTTACCTGTTTCATAGTGGTATCAAATGCTCTTGGGCTGCTAGGTGGTGCAGTGGATAGAGCACAAGGGCAGGAGTTAGGAGGACCTGAGTTCAAATCTCACCTCAGACACTTGACACTCACTAGCCATGTGACCTGGGGCAAGTCACTTAACCCTAATTGTCTCATCCTGGGCCATCTCCAGTCATCCTGATGAATATCTGGTCACTGGATTCAGATGGCTCTGGGAGAGAAGTGAGGCTGGTGACCTACACAGCCCTCTCTCTCTCAAAACAAAGTCAAGTGCAAGTCATGTCATCATTTCTCTGATGGCAGGGTCTTCTTCGATGAACACACACACAAATTCACAATGCTCTAGCCTGGGAAGTCAGGGCCCTGTGACTCCTGTCTAGAATGTTCATTTCTGCCTTTATAACCTTAAGACGTACTCCTTTAATCTTGTTAAGCGAGGTACTGGCAGTCTCAGGGAAATATATGGTTGAATCTAAACTTCATATTTACGAAGCTCATTTTCTCTTTTCATTAGCTCTTATCACTCTCTGTGTGATCCTGCAGGTACCTGGGCTCCTATTGTGAGAGAAGCGGGTTTGTATGTCGTAATTGCAACAACCTCAAACATAATGAATTTATTTGTGATTCCCGGGAAGCTCTTCCCCAGAATCCTATTATCTTTTAATCCATTTAGCTTCTCCTAATGGATTTTCTACCCCCACTCACACTTTGCCAAAGTTTTCTTAAAAATAATTAATTAAATAAAGCTGCCTTATTTATTTTCTGTATTTATCAAGTTGACAATTGAGGAGGGAAAAAAAAGATATTCCATGGAACATTTCTAGTTTGGCCTCAGTATGATCTGGAAAAAAAAATTTGACTCCATGGGCCTACTGAGCATGATATATAATTGTAACTCAGTTCTGGTCCTTTAAAAATGTTTATAATTTTTGTTATTGTCGTTTTCACAGCTATTGGGATGGGGGTAGAGTTAGACAATTCTAGCATAGCATTTAGGTAATTATCTAAGGACCTATGGGATAAATTTAATCTTAAGGGAGTAAACAAGTAGTAGTAGCCACTGGGTTTCACTCTAATGTCAGCTCTCATAATTTCACAAGGGACTTCACCAATTCCCAGAAGTTCTAACTTCAGAAATCTAATTTAATGGCCCAGAAGCCTGGGTATTTTCCAGGTTTGCTTTGTAGCAGTATTCAGATCTTCAAAAATGGCCTTGGGAAATATAACCTTAGATTCTCTTTTTCTCTAATATTTCCTATCCAATATTTTAAGATGTCCTGATCTATTAGATAGGGTTAGCTTTGGAACCAGAAGAACTGGGTTTGGATCCTGACTCTGTTGTCTGTGTGATCCATGGAGAAATCATTTAAACTTTCAGGAAGGGAAGGGACAAGAACACGCATTGGACTTCTCCTGTGTTTTAGGTACTGCACTAAGCACTTTAGATATATCCTCTCCTCTGTTCCTCACAACAACCAAAAAGTTCATTAGTGTTCATTTCATACTAGAGGAAGATGAGGCAGACAGATGCTAAATGACTTGTCCAGGATCACAAAGCTAATAGATAAGTCTCTGAGGTCACTATTGAATCCAGGTCTTCCTGACTCAAGGCCCAGGGCTTTAGCCATTGATGTGTAAAATGAGAGGAATCAATGGAGTGGTCTCTAATGATCTAATGATCTCCTTCTGACTAAATACTCTGAAACTACAAAAAATGAAAACTAAAATGATGGTGTGCACGAAATGCTAACTTAAAGGTCTAATACAAATTATTGCCTCTAACAAAATTATAGCTATTTAGTTGGATCAATCTTGACCAAAAAAAAAAAAAAAGCTTTAAAATGAATCTGAACTAAGTCACCGTAGACTTCCTTATTTCTGAAAGTAGTGGAATTTTCCTCTCCTAGGCTGAGTCCTCAAAGGTTTAGGTCCAAGGCTCTTATTTCTTCCTCCTACATTTTAGAGTCCTTAGTGATGGATCACAGGTTTATTGATTTGGAGCTGGAAGGGGACATCAGAGGCCATGTATTCCAACCTACTCTTTTTATAAATGATATCAAATATTGCATTAATATCACATTAGTAAAGTATTTTAAGCAAGCCTCAAGAAGGCAGGAATAATAGTAATATTCTTTTCCATCTATATAGCATGGTCATCATTTTATCTTCAAAAGGAATTTGGTGTTATTGTCTTTAAATTTTGTTTATGTGTGAAACTAAGACCACAGAGAGATCAGGTAAATTGCCCAAAGTTGAGCAATGGGGGAGCAGTTTCCTTATTCCTAGTTCATTAATTGATATTCACTATTACCCCTCCCCAATTTGGTAATAACTATCTCCTTCAAATGTCACATAGTAAATTGTTTTGCAGCTCTTTGACAGACTATATTGATGAGTTGTCCTACCACTACTCAGTAAGCAGCTTGAAGGTAGAGACCAAATTTTACATAAACTGATCTTTCTTTCTGTTTCTAACCCAATATTTGGCACACAACAGATGTTTAATATTTGCTGAATCAATAATGGATTTCCCCCTACACACACACACACACACACACACACACACACACACACACACACGCACACACATGCACACACGCACACACACTAGACTGGACTCATTTATCAAATGTCTTGCTCTGTATCATTGGCAAATTACTAAAATTTTGAGTAATCTTGATTATGGGCAGATTCTTTCTCCTTGCTTTATCCTATGTGGTCAAGATAACACCTTTTTTCATAAGATGCCTCAGTTAATTTCTTTTATATGTTCAGCAAATATATGATTATAGATATGAGAGTAATCACAGCAAGTGCGACGGTGTTGTTGCTGTTTACCTTAGTGGGAAGGGGAAGAATTAGGAATTTTTCAGAAAATACTCATATAACAATATTCTGAGTAAGTAATGTCATATTAAAGATATAGATAGGTAGATAGATAGACATGGATATATGTGTATATATACACATATATTATAATACTTGTTGAGTGAATGGAACTAACATTTTCAAGGATAAAAAAATTGATCTTTCAATAGCAACCTTCATTTGAGTAGAAGAGAAAGAGTGAAAAGCTTTACATTCTCAGATTAATAACTGAGTTATATACACTTTATATGACATAGTTGATTCTTGTGTTTAAAACTTCCTCAGACAATTATAGCCAAATAGCCATAGACAAACCAGTTACACTCCCTTCCTCAGTTTTCTCATTTCTAAAATGAGGGTAATACCTATTTCACAGAGTTGTTGTATACAACAAGTGGTATAATATAATGGGTACATCTTAAAGCACTATAGAATTGATGATGAAACCTAAGAAAGGTGGCACAAGTGGCTGAAGCAATTGGGATGACATCAGAAAGACCTTAGTTCAAATCCTGCTTCCAACACTTACTAGTTGCGTAGCCCTGGGCAAGTCACTTATCTTCTATCTACCTCAGTTTCCTCATTAGTAAATATCACAATAATAGCAGTATTGTATCCTAAGGTTGCTGTGAAGATAAAAAGATATTGTTGTAAAATACTCTGAAAACCACAAAGTACTACATAAATGCTCGCTATTAGCATTATTTGTTTTAAAGTTTCGTATTTAAAATAGTACTTTAAATCTTACAAAGCACTTACCTCATAACAGCTCTGAGAGGTAAGTAGTTGGTTCATTATCCCCCATTTTACAGATGAGAACATTAAAGATCAGAAAAGCTGATTTGACTTGTTCAGTATCATCCAATGTAGTCTATGTTCTCAGCCCCATTTCATATGCAGATCCGATGGTATCCATATTCTAAGACATAGTGGTTTTATTCTATTATCAAAAGTTTGCTTTTTCATATCTAACTAGGGAAATAATTTAAGGAGGCATGAGATGATGATAAATATCCCTCAAATTACAAACAGGCAACTAGGAAGTTGAGCTACTACTGTCACGTTCAATTTTCAAATCAAATGTAATTTTACAAGTATAAAGCCCAGCATTGCATAATTCCTGGGCTGCCCTGGGATAATTAGTTTTTAAAATAGCCCCTTTTAAAGTGCCAGGTTAACAATATTCCAACATATTACTGAATAAATCGTTCTTCCTAACTAAAATGAGCTCCCTCTTCAAATAGCTGAAAATATACTTAGATAGAATTTTTTACAATTTTTTTTCTTAAAGGTTTTCTAATCAGGGAGGATGATCCATAAAACAATGGGGCAGTGAAGATTTAGAGAAATTAGAAGTGAAGAGAATAAGCTTAGATAGGCAATTACATAGTGTCTACCATGTGCCAGGTACTGTGCTAAGCACTTTTTATTGATATTATCTCAGTTGATCCTTACAACTCTTGAGAGATAGGTGCTATTTTACAGTTTTCAAAAAATAAGCTTTTTAAAATTAATTTATATTTTTACCTATTTTTATGTTTATTTACTGTTTTATAGTAAAATTCCTATTTTATCATTAGGTAACTGAGGCAGAGATTAAGTGACTTGCCCAAGGTCACACAGATAGTAAGTGTTTGAGGCAGGATGTCAGCTCAGACCCAAAGTTCTATTCACTGTTCTACCAGCTAAAAGACAAAAAGGGACAGAGACTAAAAGAACACTGTCTTTCCTGGTTCTTGATAAGGTATGCTCAAGTTTGCATAAAGTGACACAAATCAAAAGAAAGGAAGGCAAGATGCTTTATTTCACTCCAAGGCCCTATTCTAATTTCTGGTTCATGTTCCATGCTATGGCATTTGGAATTCCAGGGTTACCTAGAGTCAAGAACACATGGCCTGCCAGTCATTCCTCTGAGGGATAGACTTGCATCATCATCAGTAGATCCCTCTCGGTTAATGGAAGGAAGGAAGAAAGAAAGAAAGAAAGAAAAAGAAAACAAGAAAGAAAGAAAAAAAGAAAGAAAGGAAGGAAGGAAGAAGAAAGCAGGAAAGAAAGAAGTAAATGAAGAAGGAAAGAAAGAAAGAAGGAAAGAAAGAAAAGAAAAGAAAAAATCACTCAAATACATATTGGGGTATGTTGTGCACCCCTCCCCACCATGCTTACAGGACAGTAATGAGGACTGCAAGAAAACCAGGGTTTAAGCTGAGCGTGGCAACCTGCCCTTATGTGCTTTCACACGGAGAAACACATTGTCTGTGAACATTTCTGTTCCACCCTGCTGACCTTACCAGCAAGAGAGCCATCTGGTTTGATGATGCTGAAAGCTGGCACTGAGCAATTCGATAGGTCCTCTCCTCTTTGATTTTCCCACTCTCTTCTTGGTTTGGTTATTTAGGATTTTGTTTTTGTTCTTAACCTGAGTAGACTACTGTGGCCCTTTGGCCATTGCTCTTGGAATGGAGCCAATCAATACTTGCTTCATGTTACACTAAGTAGCTCTAAGACCTACATCAGAACTGTGTACACAACCTTCTGATTAGGGGCATGAAAGGCCATGGTTATATTTTCTTGGATCTTAAGACTAGTTGCACTGTAGTACAAGAAGCGTAGGGGAGATAATAGCTTCCAGGGTGAACATGGTCATTTCAATACATTCAGCATTGTAACCTGATGACAATACTATGAGCATTCCTGGTTCTGGGCTCTGGAGCTTTGGAAAAGAAGCAAACAGAATAAATTCAGATGTGAGAGTGTGATCTAGGTCACAGAAAATAGACCTTAGAAAGAAGTTACTTTTTTTAAAGAGAAACAATGAAGTGCAAAAAGCTTTATTTTAATTCAGAGAACTGAATTCTGGTTTGGCCACATCATCCATGTGAAAAAATTACTTAATGACTTGGGGAAACAGCTTAACCTTTTGGGTCTCAGTTTCCTCCCCCTGTAAAATGCAAATTAAATTTGATGGCCTCTAAGGTCCTTTCTAGATGTGAAGTCATAATGTGATGACTTAATAACATTTCATAATATATACCTATTTTTTAAATCTTCTATTTCGGTACCTACCTGGCAGAGAAAACAAGGATGAGCCTTCGAGTGTAGCATGAGGAGGGATTTACTTCAGGAAAATAAAAAAAAATAAGCAAACATTGTGACAGGGAGAAGACTAAGGGTTGTCCTTTGCTTTACTGGGGTTCATAAAAATGGGTGGTCCAAAATGATTTAATTATAATCTTACTTAGAGGCCAAGAAAGGACCTTTCCAAATTCTATCCAATCTGTTTAAACACTTGAAAAAAGGAGACATTCCTGAATAAAGCCCTTGTGTTTGGTATGATGTGGCCGTAAGCGCTGATGGGGTTTTTCCTACTTCTAAATTTTAACCAGTGTCAATGAGAATTGCGTTTCAATTACTTTTATACAATTATATTAGAGTCACCTCTGACTCCCAAAGAGAAGCAGTAGAATAATGCTCTCTAAGTTTAGAACCACCTACTTGGACTACGTGAATTTTGTGTTTCTAACAAAACTCTAAACTTTTATTTCAGGGCTAGATTATGCTTCTGGACTTGTTTCTTAGAGGAAAAAAATACATGAAAAATTAAAAGAAGTTTTAAAATTGCCCAGAGAAAAATCTTAAAAGCAACAGGACATGAATTACCATTTTTAAAGTACAATTGAGTCAAATTTTGCAGTTAAATTCTTAGGAACTCAGTTCCTCTTTCAAATAAAACACAGAATTATAAGGAAAAGAAAAGGAGTTATCACAAAATGTGATCTAATTTATAAGTAAACTCACTCATTCCTAGGTACAACACATGGCAGATTGGGTGGAAGATACATTTAAAGAGCAACATGCAGACAGGCTCCTCCTTGAGGTATACTCGTTGATGATTGTTAACCATTTGGAAAATAAGATGTTTTAATATGGTTCCATTTGAAGTTTTAAAAAATGGGCAAAAAGAGAAGAATCCCTGGTCCTTGAAATTCAAACCAAATTCTCAAATCCAGATTTTTGTCACCAAGCAAAGCTCTGATCACATTAAGACTATAACCAAACTATTTTATGCAAGATCTTTCATTCATACTCCAATAATCTTGGTGAGATCTAAAAATTCATAATCTTCTGGTATATTTTGATTCCACATATATTTTGACACTGAAATAATCTGAAGAAGAATATGAAGTGATAGTTTCAGACTCCCTTCTGCCTTGTAATAGTTTCTGTCTCAAAGGAGGGAAGTGTCAAAAAATATCCTAAAGCAGTTCATACAGTTTTCTGAAAGAAAAATAAAAATTGGATGATGAGCCACTGCTTAAATGAATACTATCTGTGTCTTTTCAGAAAGAATGCCTCGTATAGGTGTACATTTGAGATACCCCCACCCCCAAAAATATTTAAAAGGAAGGTGGCATAATATAAGAGTACTGGATTTATAGTTAAAGAAATTAAATTTAATCCCAGCTCTGCTACTTTCCTTCCCTGGGATTCAGTATCTTATCGAGAAAATGAGAGAGTTGACTAGTTGGCCTAAAAGTCCATTATAGTTCAAAACTTATTATGCCATGAGAAATATAGTCAAAGAACTAGTGAATTTTCTTTGGTCCCAAGCATAACTATTCAATTATATTTTATCCCTCATTGAATTGAACGCTTGCTTTAGACCAAGTGTTCTTAATATTGTGTGTGTATGTGTGTGTGTGTTGTGTGTGTATGTGTGTATGTGATAGGCCCCCTTGACAATCTGATGAAGTTGATGGACCTTTAGTCAGAATAATGGTTTTAAATGCATAGCATAACATATAGAGGATTATAAAGGAAACCATTTTTAAAAAGCTAATGGACACAATTTAAATGATTCTTGCTTTACAATTATGGAGCTACGTCTGTTGAGAATCATTTCAGGTCTTCAAAAATATATATGATTGTGACCAGCTTAAAGTATAAATGCTTTTGTATGTGCTAGTGTGAAGTTCTGAATTGGACCCTATTGGTAGCATCTATAGAAAAGCCTTAGTATTTATACTTATTGTAGAATCACAGCTAGGTGGGCAGCTAAGTGGCACAGTGGATAGTACTAAGTCTGAAGTCAGAAAGACTCATCTTTGTAAGTTCGAATCTGGTCTCAGATATTTACTAGCTGTGCGATCCTAGACGAGGTACTTAACTCTCTTTCCCTTAATTTCCTTATCTATAAAATGAGCTGTCTTTGCCAAGAAAACCCAAATGATGTCATGTAGATTCAGACACGATTGAAGCAACACAACAACCACAAAGAATCACAGAAGACAGTCTACAAAGTTCCTTAGAAGTAATTTAATCTTGTTAATTATAGTTAATCAGAACTGTACTTAAAACATGATTAAAAAAATAGATAGTCTCTTACACGTCCAAAAAAGGAACACTGACTTTGGAGGTCGTCTAGTTCAACTCCCCCATTATATATATGAGGAAACTGAGATCCTCAGAGAAGTAATTTGTCCAACATCACACCAGTATTAAGTAGAAGGGGTGAGAATAAACACAGATTTCATAACTATGAATCTAGCACTCTTCCACCTATTTAGAAACATGTTTCAGTACCTGAAACTTCTTACGCAAAAGAAACTCTGCTTCAAAATCATACCTAGATACATGTGAGTAAAGCCACTCACATACATATAAACAAATACAAGATCTTCCTCGAAATTACTGAAAAGGCTTTCCTTTGCTGATTTGTATTACAAAAATCATACCATCAATTATTCCTGTAGTTATGATCTTGTGATACCTCCTCTCTCTCCCCAGTGGTTAATGGCTAGGCTCAGAATCAAGATGACCTGAGGTCGAATCCAGCCTCAGATTAGCTGTGAAACCCTGAGCAAGAAACTTAGCCTTTGTTTGCCTCAGTTTCTTCAACTTTAAAATGGAACACAATAAAAGTAGCTCCCTCACAGAGTTGTTAGGGATCAAGTGACATAATATTTATAAAGCACTTAACATGGCTTCTGGCATATAGCAAACATTTAATAAATGTTTATTCCCTTGCCCTCCAAACACCATCCCTTCTTCCATGGTTTTTTGTATTTTCACCCCCAGCAATCATCGCAGAGTTTGCAACATGGTGGGTGAATATCCTTATTCTTGATGGATTGGACACTAAACCAGGGCACTAGAAGATGTTGTAGAGGGTGTTGCTTCTTTCTACTTTAAGAGAATGATGTCCCTCATCATTCATGTGTGGGACCCAAAATACTACAGTCCTTTTAAATATGGAAAATTCCTCTTTATCTCTGTTCCAGAAGTTTTACATGAAAATTTTAAAAAAAGATAGAACTTTCTAAGACCTCTGAGGAAATGACCCCATATTCAGTGGTAAGGAAATAGCTTTGTTAACAAAAGAACTGTCACTAATCTATCACTTTCTCTTGCTGTCTGATGATTTGCATCTCCCAGTGGGGCAAGAATTCTCATCACTGCCATTTATCTTCTTATAAGTCATAGTTTCAGAACTTCCCACCCCCAGTCTCCCCTATTATCCAAGCTAAAGCATGTGCCCTCCAACTTGGAGAATTTTCTGCCTGTTCACTCATGCAATTCCAGAGAGGAAACATTCCTCATTCACTACTAATCACTCCCTCTTTATCCCACTCTAACAAATAAAACCTTTCACCCTTCAAGCACTGACTCAGGTTTTTAAATTACCTTCCTCCCCAGGCATGGTCCAGAGCCCCTTGGGAGTACCTTTCTGTCATTCCCACCAATGACTTTTCTTTCTTTTTAAATTTTTTGCCAGTTTCTTTTTTCTGAAGGGCTCACCTGGAGAGGAGGTTTCAGCTTCAATCTGTCTGGTGCTGACAGGTTAATAACCTGTTCTGACAAATGCTAGAAGGGAAAGAAGTGGTGTCCAATCATGGAACCCTCTTTCTCCCTGCCTAGATCCACTTGAGTATCTCTACATGAAAGGTCATGCAGAATTTAGTATTAGATAGACTTAGATTACCTCAAAAAGGCTGCTACCTAGAAAAATAATAAAGCACTCATCCCTTGGAGATAGCTTCAGAGCATTCTTCTCTGAGTATTCCTTTCATTAAATAAACTAGGATTCATGAGTATCTTGCGGGTCACCTTTTCACTATAAAAATATTGACTGTCCATCTTGGTTGAGGACTGCTTTCCTGATTGGTAAGTCTCTAGCCTTGAGCACCATATCATGATGGGATACAGCCATGCTGCATTTCACTTATTGTTCAACTCACTCTCCTGATTTCACTGGCTGCCTTTCTCCAGCCCAGACAACCTGGTATATGGAAACACTATTATCATTGTATTAAAAAGAAAAACAAATTCAGGGATCCTAGGGTAAGAATTTCCAAATGATGAAAATTTCTTCCATTTTTATACACAGAAACTTTAAGTCCTAGAGAGTCGCTGATAGTCAAGGCTTATATATACTCCCTCATTCCCAACATCACCATATTTGTAGAAAAATAGAATCTCTGAATCAGAGGAGATTTTAGAAGCTACCTAGGTCAACAGGAATCACCTTACCAATGTCATCAATAAGTGATCTTCTCAGAGATCTCCCATGAGTGGGGACCACCATCTAAGGAGGTCAATTCTTTGGAAATTCTTTTCAAGATCCTTCCCTCCCTTATGTGAGTCTGAAAGCTTCCCCTATGCAGCTTCCACCCATGTCTCCAAGTTCTGCCCTTTGGGGTCAAGCAAAAGAAGTCCAATCTTTCTTCTCCCCTTTGTTTCTTTTCATTTTATGGAAAAGTAGACAATTATAAGAGAAGTGAAAAGTTTATTGTTACCTTCTGAAAAGCTTTGAAGGAAGAGCTTAGACTCTAAACCACACTGGATGAAATTAATTTCCATTTGTTGGGTTGTTCTGTAACCTTGCTTTCTTCCTTTCACTTACCTACTATATCCAATCAGTGGCCAAGTGTTTTCCCAAATTCAACCTCTATGACCTCTCCTAAATCTGTCCCTGTTTCCACTCACCCAGACTCCACAATGGTTCTGACCCTCGCCATGTCTCATGGACACTGTGACAATAACTTCCTAATTGGGCTAACTGCCTCATCTCTCTCTAATCCAGCCCATCCTCTACATAGCTGCCAAAGTTATTTTTCTAATGTACAGTTGTGTCCATCTCATTCCCCTCTACTCAATAAAGCCTAGTAAATCCCTACTAGTCTTGGGATCAAATATTTTTGTTGCTGAGTTTTGTCTGACTCTTCATGATTCCAGTAGGGGTTTTCTTGGTAGAAATACTGGAGTGGTTTGCCATTTCCTTCTCCAGCTCCTTTTATAGGTGAGGAGACCGAGGAAAACAGGGTTGTGACTTTTCCAGGGTCATACAGTTACTAAGTGTCTGAGGCAAAATTTGAACTCATGTCTTACTGATTTCAAGCCCCTTGCTCTATTCACTGGGCCACCTAGCTGTCCTAGGATCAAATATAAACTGGTCTATTGAGTATTTCAGGACCCAGAATAGTCCCAACCTACTGCTGTCCATCCTTAATCCACATTACATCCTTCATGATCACTACTGTCCAGACAAACTGTTCCTTTAGCTAACTATTCCTTATGTACATCACTCCACAACTTCTCCCCGTGATTTTTGTACATCATTCTGCAAATGTGGAATATAATCTCTCCTCACTTCCATTATGTATAATCTCTAGTTTCTCTCAAGATTCATCTCCAGCATTACTGGACATACTGGTCTATGTGAAGTCTTTCCTAATCACTCCCCCTCTCTCCCATAGTGTCTTCCTTAAAAATTACCCAATATCTAATATGTGTATATATAAACAATATACACACATACATATATAAATATAAATGTATGCACATATACAAATACATATACTTGGTAAGCATATATCCCTGTACGTATGTATGTGTGTGTATGTGTGTGTGTGTGTATGTATGTGTGTGTGTGTGTGTGTGTATATCTTTTCATAGAATGTAAATTTCATCAAGACAATAACTGTTTTTCTTTGTCTATGTATTTCTAAGGCCAAGCACAATGCCTGGCACATAGACTCACATATATGAACATGCATTTATCTTTACACATGCATATATATATATATATATATATATATATATATAAAATTGTATATGCATAAGTATATATTTTATGTCTGTTTTTCAAGGAGGAAAACACATAATCATAATTGTAAGTCAGAATGATTTAAATTCTACGATAAAAAAGAAAAAGAAAGGAAGACTTAATGAAAACGAATCGAAGGAACATTTTGAAAAAAAATGCTGTTGCTCAGTAGTTTTCATGTCCAGCTCTTCATGACCTCATTTGGGGTTTCCTTGGCAAAGATACTGAAGTGTTTTGCCATTTCCTTTTCCAGCTCATTTTACAGATGAAGAAACTGAGTCAAACAGGGTGAAGTGACTTGCTCAGGGTCCTGTAACTTCTAAGTGTCTGATGCCAGATTTGAATCCAGGAAGAAACTCTATCTGTTCTGCTACCTTACTATCCCCACTGAAAACATACATATGGACAGAAAGTGGACAAATAGGACAAAATATAAGAGGCAACAGGTGACTTTAAAGTAGAAGAGATTGTAATCATGATCTCAGATAAGGCAATAATATAAATGATACAATATACTGTATAATATAATGCAATAAATATAATAAATAAATATAAATAATATTAAATGATGATGCCCAAGAGAGATAAATACAGCAACTACCAACTTAGGGAAGGAAATTAATTAATTATTATAGCACCTTCTATGTTCCAGGAACCATGCTAAGCAATTTAAAGTATGTTCCCATGTACTCCTCACAACAAACTGGGAATGTGCAATTATCTCCATTTAAAAGTTGAAAAACCTGAGGCAAGCAGAGGTTAAATGATTTGCTCTGGGTTACACAGCTAATGAATATCTGAGGTTGGATTTGAACTCAGGTATTTCTGACTCCAGGCCCAGGACTCTAGTCACTATGCCATCTAGCTGGCTCATGATATATCTTTGACAAAATATGGCATTAATTTATATTAAAAATGTTAAAGAAAGCATATTATGGAATGGCATAATTTGAAATATACCTTAGATTTGGGGAAAGTAGATTTCAAAGAGTTGAGAGGAATGATAACAAGGAGTTCACTGAATAAGGTCCTACTGGAAATTCAGGCCAAGGATAATAGAAATGAAATGAAATGCTCAGAAATGAAATTCTGAAAACCCATCCTGAATGAATTCAACGAAGAGTTAAAGAGGGCATTTGTCTGAAAAGCCCTGGGATGAACCTAAAAAACTAAATTCAGCAGCAAAAATATAAAGTCTTGCAATTGGGTGCAATAAGGAAGGGACAACTAGATGGCTGATAGAACACTAGACTGGAGCCAGGAAGATCTTAGTTCAAGTCTGACCTCAGACACTTACTAGCTACGTGCCCCTGGGCAAGTCACTTAGCTTCTGATTGCCTTAATCCACTGGAGAAGGCAATGGTAACCATTCCAGAATCTTTGCCAAGACAATCCCATAGACTTTCATGAAATAATGAAAAGCAAAATGAGGAGAATCAAGAGAAACATTGTATACAGTAATAGCAATATTGTTTTAAGAATGACTTTGAGGGAATGACATTTTAAGTACCCAAATTATCTACAAAAGACAGTGAAGGAAGATGATACCTTCATCAAGAGAAAGAACTGATAAATAGAAGTATATATAGAATAATTTTACATGTATATCTATTTGTACTCAATGGTAGCCATCTCTAGGGTGAGGGAGAGGGGGAAAAAGGGAAATTTATGTGATAACTTTATTATAAGTTTATAAGGAATAGAAAATTGTACATGATAGATTTGCAGTTTCATATGTAATCATCTTTTAATTATAATATATTATGGAAATGATTGTTTTATTCCATAAATTAACAATAAAAAAATTTTTAAGAAGGAAGAAAGTCCTTTGGGGTTATGAAGAGTCTGACCTGATTAAATGACTGAACAACATACACAATAATCAGACAAGTATAAAACGGGAAAGCGTGGATAATCAGCAATTATTCTAAAAAAAGTCCTGGGAGTTCTAGAAGGCTTAAGAGTAATATGAATTGACAGTGATGTGTCAGACCAAAACATCCTAATACAATCTTGGGATGCATTAAGAGGGGTACAGAAAGTAAGCACCCCCACTGAACTCTGTCTTGGTGCAACCTCATCAGGACCTGTGTTCAGCTCCCGGCACTACAATTTAAGTACATTGATAAACTGGAGAGTATCCAGGGGAAGACAACCAGAATAGTGAAGAACCTTGAATCCACCATATCTGAGAATTAATTAAAGGAAATGAGCATATTTAGCCTCGAGAAGAAATGAAATATAATTCTCTTTCTTCATTGAAGAGGGAGAGGACTATGGGCATACAATGTTGTACATGCTCTCAGACAGAGGCAGTATATTCATTTTGCTTAACCATTTTTATGTCTTTCCTTTGTTAAATGAAAGGCTAACTGAAGGTGATGGAGGGAAAGATGGAGGGAAGGGTGTGATATAAGAATAAAAGATCGATTCAACTTAAACATAAAACCAACAAACATCATCAAAACTTGTCATATTACACATGTGGTATGATCTCTTTTGGGGAGAACCAACTGTCCAGTTCATCTAAAGACTTTTCACCTCACAGAGAAATTTCTTGGAGGCAGATTAAAAAAAGGAAAGAGGGGATAAAATAGATGTTATTTGATCAATGAGCGTAACATCCGCCATGAAGAAAAACGATAAGCAGCTTTCCGAGTTACTTAAAAACTAGAGAATCATTTATTTCTTCTCTTTTGAAATGTGGCCAAGTCTCTGATCACCCCTGATTCACATTCATCTTCAAAATGCAAACAATATCCAAGTTGAGTTTTATGAGCATGGTATTCATAATAGGGTCAGTCTGTTGGAACAAAATGGGACAGTCATTTTGCATGCATTACAGCCTAGAAATGGAAGCTATGAAAGAGAGTGAGTAACAGGAGAGAGTTGAAGGTCCACAGACATTTCTCTAATGAACTCCCACACAATACTTTCCTTCTTAGCAGCTCCTTTCATTAGCCAGCTCTGCAGCCCCACTAGCTGAGTAGGGGCCATCTCTGCTTTTCATTGGCTACATAGTTGTCTAGCATGATGGCTTTCCCTCCTCTTTCAGTTAGCTCTCTCTGAGGAAGGGGAAACCTAGGGATGAGGAGCAACAGGGATCAGGTTATCCCCAAGGCTCCAATAGCCACTGTTTTATGAAGATGGACAACGCGTTGTTCTACCAGAGAGGTAGCTTCCTGTTTCATGGAGCTAATGTAATGAGTCAGTAGTGTCCAATGTCATCACAGGACAGGGTTTCATGTTTCCTGTTTCATGTGGCTAATACAATGACTCAGTAGCTTCCAATGCTATCAAAGGACAGAGTTTATGCTGCTAAGAATAAAGCCATCCTTTAAACAAAGCGGTTAAGCTCAAGGAATAAATGGGAAGATTTTGTTCTCTTAGAGTATTAGAGTTCTCAGTGCTTTGTCTTTAAGCACTAAATAATCTTAAATTATCGAACCTGTTTCTCAAAGGGTTCTTGAGAGGCCACAGTCAGATTTCAATACCATGAACTTAAATCAATCACCTTAAAAGAGTTCTTTTCAGAAAAACACTTGGCAAACTAGAAATAGGCATAGGGAGTAAGCCTTGATCTGTCCTATCATGGTATGGGGATTTCCCAGGTGAGGTGACTCGATCTAAGAATTCAGGTGGCAAAGTGATCAGCAAGACATGTATTTCAATCTCATCTCAGATACTTAACTGTTTCACTCTTGGCAAGTCCCATTGGATTGTAAAGTCCTTCAGGGAACGATTGTTTTTGCCTTTCATTCCAAACTTAGTGGTTAGCACAGCACCACTTGATATAATAGCCATATGCCCCAGTTTCCTCATATGCAAAACTAAATGTGTTAGATTTAATTATTTCTAAGGACTTTCAGGCTAAATTAATGATCTTATGATTCAGATTAACATTTTTTCTGCAATTTAGAAAATAAATACATACTTTTTGGGGGGCTATTAATCAGTTGTTTCACTTGTGTCCAAATCTTCATCACCCCATTTAGGGTTTTCTTTGCAAAAATACTGGAGTAGTTGGACATTTCCTTCTCCAGCTCATTTTACAGATGGGGAAATTGAGGCAAACAGGGTTGCCCTGGATCACACAGCTACTAAGTGTCTAAGATCAGGTTTGAACTCAGGATGATGTCTTCCTGATCTTAGACTCAGTACTTTGTCCACTGTACCACCTAGCTGTCCTAGATTGAAAATTATAGAAACCTTCAAGATCAACTAGTTCAATATCCCCATTTTACTCAAAGAGTCTTCCCACTGCTGTCTTGCTTTGCTATCTTTTATCTGTCCTTACTTCTTTTCAGATGACTGAGCCTCTAAAGGACTTCTATGAAAAATGAAGGGCCACCACAGATTGATAACACATCCCATTCTCTAGATTTGGAGCCATTATTAAATGTGAGCCCAGGTGAAGTTTGCTGAAAACATATTTATTCTATGGAATATTCTAGCATCAATAGCCACCAAATCTTATAATTTCTGTCATATCTTACATTATACCAATTCTGCACCAAAATGACAAGTATCTTCAGGCAAAAAATTTGAACCCCAACTTTTCAGTGAGATTGTCTGGCTTATGGAACTTATTAGGTATCTCTGTTCAAGAAGTTTGATTTGAGCTATCTCAGGTTACCTTGGACCAGACACGGTAAAATAAATATTTGTACTCAGAAGATAGTTGGTGAGAATTTTGAATGTAATTTATTACCTTGTGATCCTGGCGAGTTATATTGTTTCTCTAAAAATGAGGATTTTATAATGGGTCAAACGAATATAACAATACCTATACCACCTATCTCTCAAGGTCTGAGTAGGATCAAAAAAGAGAATAAAGCACTTTCTAAACTCTAACGTGTTATATAAATACCACCTATTATTAACATTGTTATGTCATGCACACACATTCTATGCAGTACAGTCTAGTTACAAAGATTATTTATTTACATTCTACAAACAGTACAAAACCATTTTGTTTTTGTCTTACTTGATTGAGCTAGCAAACTTAAGATGCCAAGCTCAACCTCTGAGGTACTGGATTGTACATTGTTTAAATTCAGAAAGCTTAGATGGATCCAGACAAAACCTTTGTGGGTGCTTTGCTGGGTACACATAGCTTGTTAAAATGCAATCAACAAAGGTACAATTCTTTACATTAATCCAGTGTCCTAGTTTATTCATTCAAAATTCCAGGAAACCAGGAAGATAAGACAGAACTCTGCCAAAAATGCAGAGGGAGGTGACAGACAACACATATTCTGTTGCCTTGGAAGATCTACCGTCCATGACGATACAGTCAATCACAGACTCAATGACATATTTGTTGCTACCCATTCGGATACATAATGCATCATCCCAATATACAGACCCTTACATGTCTGAACATTTCCAACTTCAAGCTGACAAGCACCAGATGATGTGAATGGGGATGTGAAGGAAGAAGGACAGACTTGCAGTTTTGAAAAGAAGAAAAAGGTTATTTCTGCAAAGGGTTACTTTGCAGACACAATCCCTAGGAACATTTAAGATTAATGGTAATGTGTGGGAAGAAAAGAACTGTTGATATTTTAGTCGCTTTTATGTACTCGGCGTATTTTTTAAAATAAAAAGATAAACACCATAATTAAACGATTACTCAGAAATGGACTATATTAAGCACTGTGAATAACACTTTAAATGGACTATAACTACTTTGAGATTCAAATTCTGAAAGGAGTCACTCAAAAATGTTCCATTTTTTAGTGTTTAACTAAATCTTATACATATGGATAGCATCCCCATATTTGAGGGAGAGACAACTTTGAAAATATTTGTTTCCAACTAAAAATGCTTTGAGACAGCTGTTCCTATTGTCTCCAAATTTTTCCTATTTTCAATATTCTTTCAATTCTAATTAAACTAATTAAAAGCTAACATCTAATACCTGATAATCTCCTCTTTCGAGATGAAATTGTGCCTCAGACTTAGGGTAATTTAAAGTAGCAAGAAAATCATCTCCAGACCTGAAATCTATCAGTCAGTCAACAAGACAAAGCACTGTGTGCTAAGCACCAGGATACAAAGATAAAGTGAAATAGTCCTGCCTCTGAGAACTTCACATGGTCATGAAAGAGATTATATGTACACAGATGCATATGTGGATATATGAATAAATGAAAAATGAAAACAAGGTATTTGGGGAAGAATTAACTGCTGAAGGAAACCATGAAAAACTTCAAGAACAACGTGGTCCTTGAATTGCCTCAAATACAAGCAGGGATTACTGGTGAAAGTGAGAAGTAATAGCAATACAGATATAAGGGACAGTTAATGCAGAGGCATGGAGATGGAGATGGAGTATTGTGTATGTGAAACAAACAGGCATGGGTGGAATTCCTTCATTGTATGAAGGTAGTAAAAAACTGGGAAGTTATAAAGTTTCTTATACTAAAAAAGTCATGGCACCCCAAATTCTATCTTACCTTCAGAAGTTTTATTCATGTTTAACCACTGTCAAAGTTTCTTCCTTAATTTATTAGTCATTTTTAACCTATTAGTACTGCTCTACTTATCAACTAAAGATCATCCCTCTATGTTCAATCACGTTCTCTTACTACCAACTTATCATCATGTCATCAACATGACAAATGGCAACAAAGACAAGAACTGAAAAAGCAAAATCCCATAGTTCACTTTGAAAGCAATGAAATAACCAAACATATTTTGTTGGTGCAGTCTTGTTACCAAATAGTCTTTAAATGAGAATGTAGAGGAAGGGATTAAAAAGTGAAGAAAATTAGTCTGTACTGTTCAGAGGATTATTTCATTCTTCCTATCAACAATGGCTATTTGAAGTATGGCACTTATATTTCCATAACCCTTTGCAACTCCCCATACCAACAGGACATTCTTTGCCATTTCTACTGGTTCCCTCTGCCCACAATTCCCATTTTCACATTATCAAGCATTTTCTTCTCCTCTTTTACACAAATAGTGATCCACTGCAAATGAAAAAAAAAACCCAAATTTTCCTATAAACAAATGCAAAGAAAAAAATGAGGTAGGTACAAGTTTAAAGGTAAAATAAAAGTAAAATATTTGCCTTTTTTTTTACTAGTCTTGAGACATTATTCTTAATCTACATAATCTGATTTTTTTCTAACAAATGACTTATTTGAACAAACACTTATTTTGGAGATTAGGTAATGAAGGTCCCTCCTACCCTGTCCACCAAAAAATTAATTTCACAAGTATAAAATAAAGAAGGTATGGCTAGATAACTGTTCCTAGGGGTGGGAGTTTTAGCAGGCTGAAAACTCAATATGAGTCAGCAATGTAATGTGGCACTCAAAAATGCAAATGCTATTCTAGGCTGCATTAAGGCAGGCGTAATGTCAGGAACTAAAGACAAACAGATTTCTTCTTGATGCAAGGAGAAATAAACAATTAGAGCTAATAAATTCTTCTTGTCAGATACTTTCTTTCCCTGGAGAAGCCTGTGCGTTGAGGCAATGCTCTGCTGGTTAGCGAATCCCTGCCCTGACCACTATTTAAGGAGGGGTCCCATAGAGGCTTCACTTCTCTCATAGCTCTACACCCTGGTTGTCTTCCTCTGCTCCTCTTTAGCTCCTCCCTCCCTACTCTCCCTAACCATCTCCTACCCAATGCTTTTCAACTCTCCTTCATAAAGCTGTCCTCTTCCTCCATTAGAATGCAAGTTGTCTGAGAACAGGGGCCATCTTGCTGGCTTGTGTTTATATCCCTTGAACTTTGGCACAGTGCCTAGAACATAGTAAGGGCTTAATAAATGCTCTGTCTACCTACCCACGTGTATCATATCATATCATGCCTATCTATGTGTCTATCTTTGTATCTATCTCTTTCCATCTTTCTTTATCTTTCTTTCCATCTATCTAGCCATCTATCTATATCATTGTTACATGAACGATTCTAAGAAGGCTAACCCTGGGAAACCAAAGACAGATCAAAGTACATGGTTTCTGGAGTTCCTTCCAATTACGAAACTTCATATTTTCAGTTGTACATTTCTCGTGAACACGACCCAAGAGGGTTATTTCTCCTAAACCCAATGCAGGTTGGTATAACAACAACAGTACCAGCCACAATGACAATAAAGCTAGCAATTTTATATAGCACCTTCTATATGCCGTGCATTATGCTAAACTTTTTTTAAAAAATACTATCTAATTTGATCCACATAACAACCTTGGGAAGTAGCTGCTACTATTATTCTGGAAAATAGCAGTTAGGTGATTTGTCTGAGGTCACATAAAGCTAGTAAGCATCTGAGGCTGAATTTAAACTTAGGAGTCTGAGACTGGAAGCCCAGAGTTCTATCCACTGCACTTATCTAGCTACCTATGTGGTATTTTTGCCAGTTTCAATGTTTACATTTGAACATGTGCTTTACAAAAAAGCATAACTTGTTTTAGGGGAGTGTTGTTGCTTTAGTTTAATGGGAATAAAATTGAAGGGGTATAGGGACAGTACATTCTGTGTTTTTAACATAGGACTAGGCTGCAAAAGGAAGTCATTTTTTGATCTGATAATTTTGGGGACTGCCTTTCCCCTTTCTTCATCTTTTCTAAGCAGCCCTCTGGTTGTCTCCATAGCTTGCCTAGCCTGGAGCTACTCTGGAAAGTTAGCCAAAAATCTAAGAGACTTGACAAAAGGAAAAAATTTGGGCAAGTTTGACTACCTGAATTTGAACACATGTTCAGAGAAAGATGCTCTTTTTTGCCAGCATGCTTGATCTTGTACCATGTAGTGTCATATACTTTATTGTTCCTATTCCAGTATTCCTGGTAGGCTACAACTGATCAAGGTGTGCTGATATTATTCAGAACATCCTGGGAAGCAAAGATTTATCATGTTTTGTATTGTGCTACATACAGAGTCAAGGATAGCTAGGTGGAGCAAGACTCATCTCCCTGAGTTCAACCCTGGTCTTAGACACTCACTAGCTATGTGACCCCAGGCAAGTCACTTAACCTTGTTTGCCTCAGTTTCTTCATCTGTAAAATGAGCTGGAGAACGGAATTGCAAACCACCCCAGTATCTTCGTCAAGAAAACCCCAAACAATATTACGAAGAGTCAGACACAATTGAAAAATTACTAGATCACAGCAATAACACTTGGGGTCAGGAAAGAATATTAAAAGTGCTAAAGGAATTTGCTTTCTGTGACCTTTTGACTGAGAATTTGGTTGGGGTGCCAGGGGTCTTAGAAGAAAGAGTATATAATTGCCTTCCATATTATTGCCCTAAAAATATTAGAGATATAAACTCAAACACACCCAGATATTGCCCTCAAAGGGAGTTTTCTCTGGGTTTGTTAAAGGGTAAAAATATTTCCCTTTTTTTGTGACCCTTATCTTTCCATTATATCACTTTGCGATATATGGATTGTTGGGTTCTATGGAGCTAGCATCATAAAATCTGGTGATATTTTTTAAGAAAAGCTATTCACATTTGATATTTCTTTCTCAATCAGTACAGTTTGCCCTTTAAGCAAAAGTCATGGTGTTAAAATGTGATCAGCACAGAAACAGAGGGGCTGAAGCCGCCATTTGTCTGGTTTTCACTCAGATAGTCAGATTTCAGATGCCTCTCCAGACAGATCCCTTTAATGTTTTAGGACAGAGAAACAGCAATCCCTTTCACAGCCAATGATGCTATGAATTCCTTCCATCTTCCTGCCCATCAGCCTGATGTATGGCATTGGCAGCAACTACAATAACTGCTGTGTACATCACTGCAGTTATGAGGTGATAGGGGCCAGAAAAATAAATAGCTCAAGAATGGTTTAGACAAATTCATGGATGATAGATCCAAAGCAAGTTATTACCATTCCAACCTTGCATCCAAAGTAGAATTGACCTGAACATGATCCATAGTCAATGGGAGATACATTGCAAAAATTTAGGGAAAATTATTAGGCTTGCCAAAATATTCCAGTTCAGAAAATCCCTAGTCACAGTCACTCAACCTGTGTTTAGACAGACAGACAAATTCTATGCACACAAGAAGATGATAAAAAATATGTTTGTTTGTTTTTTCCCTGGGGGAAGCTGTGATAGTATCAAACTCCTTTGAACCAAAGGGGACCTTAGATATGCTGGGGAAACTTAGGCCAAAGGATTGTGGGTAAATTGTCCAGGAATTTAAACCCATGCCCTCTAACTCCAAGTCCGGCGCATGTACTCAGGTGCCTTATTCCCTTCATCAGATTTTGTTGTTGTTCTCATCCAAATAAAAAACAAAACACACTTACTCAAGATGAATATCATCTTCATAAACAAGAGAAGTCAATTAAAAATATTTTGATGGGAAAAGATAAGGTATGTGCCCAATGAAAGTTCTCATAAAATATTTTTCAATTGTGTCTAATTATTCATGAGTTCATTTAGGGTTTTCTTAGCAAAGATCCTGGAGCAGTTTGCCATTTCCTTCTCCATCTCATTTTACAGATAAGGAAACGGAAGCAAACAGGGTGAAGTGACTTATCCAGGGTCACACAGTTATTAGTGTTTGAGGCCATATTTGAACTCAGATCTTTTTATATGTGATTAGTAATTTATTTTCCCAAATTGCATGAAAAAATAACCTTTAACATTAATTTTTAAAATTTCTGAGTTCCAAATTCACTCCTTCCTATCCCATTTCTTCTTTCCAACTTAGATATTTCTGACTCTAGACTTGGTGTTCTATCCACTGAACCATCTAGCT